>JAZDUH010000357.1:1192500-1792500 GCA_036419115.1 Scarus forsteni | reverse complement strand
TCAACCCAGTAGTAAAACACACAGTCATCACGAACATTTTTTTCTGTAGATTTTTACAGTTTATTGAATTATTATTCCTCTTAAAACTCAAAGAAGCAACAGGAAGACAGTGATAGTCATGATGATGATGGTGAACCTCTGAAAACTTACAGAATCATATGGACAGAACAGAGGTGCTTCAGGAGGAGGGTGTATCTGTTACCTACACTCTGACCTATATTCCTCTCATGTTCTGGGCTGACGTAGATTCTCAGGCTCATTTCAAAGCCCGGCTGAAGAGACTCTGATACAAGCCTGGACGTCATTTCCATGAGAAAGGCTGCTTGAAACAGAAAGGTGTTCAGGTTGAAAAGAGGACAAAGTCCACACACCTTGATGAGTGCTTGATTTGCTTGAGTGTCTTTATTCTCAACAATAAGTTCATTTTAGTTACACGTCTGAATGCTAATGTTTCCCTGAACTGAGCCTCTGTGTGTCTTTCAGCTGAGCTTAATTAACTCTTAAACTCATTTACATGACCAAGGGCTGTTTTTACATGTGTTGTGTTCTACCTGCACTTTCTATGTCCTATCTGTGTGTTTTTGTGAACGCGCAGGGTCGTCCTGTCATGTTCAAGCTCTGAGCACTGATTTAATTTAGTTTAGGGTTTAGTGAAGATCTTATTTTAACATGTGTGAACTGAAATCAGGTCTTTATAAGCTCTAGTACTCTCTGAGATATCAGAACATCATGGACAATTCCTCCCATGTGCTGGACAAACGCGGGATCAAATTCAAACCCACCTGATGCACCACGAGTCCTTCTTACCTGTGGCCTTCAGACTTTCTGGCTCCTCCCTAACCCTCCACTGCTCCATTTGTTAATAAGTTAATAAGCAAACACACCCAGTGCAGATTACTGCCACACTTTGCCTTTCAGATGTGACAAACAGAGCTGCCATGTTTAGGCTCATGTTGTAAATATTGGTTATAATTATATTGTAAATTCTTTTTGTTCTTATGTCTATTATGTCTTCATAAGGATGTTGAGTTGGGGAGTAAAGTATTTCTGATTCTGGTATTTATTTTACAGTTAACGTTGCAGGGTCAACAATTAAAAAAATGTAACTTTTTAATTTAAATTTTAGAAAATACATATAAATATATACAGTACAGACCAAAAGTTTGGACACACCTTCTCATTCAATGTGTTTTCTTTATTTTCATCTCTATTTACATTGTAGATTCTCATTGAAGGTATCCAAACTATAAATGAACACATGTGGATTTATGGACTTAACAAAAAATTGTGAAATAAATGAAAACATGTCTTATATTCTAGTTTCTTCAAAGTATCCACCCTTTGCTCTGATTACTGCTTCTCTGAATGAGCTTCAACAGGTAGTCACCTGAAATGGTTTTCTCTTCTCAGGTGTGCCTTTCCAGGGTTAATTAATGGAGTTTCTTGCGTTATTAATGGGGTCGGACCATCATTTGTGTTGTTCAGAAGTCAGGCTGATGCACAGCCCACAGACCTATTAGACAACTGTTAGAATTAATATTATGACTTTTAAAAAGAGGCTTAAGACCCACCTTTTTAATCAAGCTTTTAATTGATTTAATCAAGTTATTTATTCCTTTATTATTTATTGTTCTATTACTGTATAACCTATTTATTCTTTTAGTCAAACTTCTTATCATGTTTAATTCTTAATTTTTTTACGTTATTTCAGTTATCCACTTTATGTTATTATCTCTCTTCTTTATGTCCCCCTTCTCTTATATATTAATTATTGTTTTAGTATGATGGTTTTTAGCTCCAGTGCTTCCTCATGGGGGCTCTCCACACTGGGAGCTGCTCCTGGTCCACTTCTGCCGGGGGACAGCTCCCCCTGCATGGCCGGAGGTCCCTGCACTGTGGTGTGGGGCCTTGTGTCTGTGCGGGGCGGGAAGTCTCCAGCTGCGCTCCTCATGGGCCGGGAGCCCTCCTCAGTGTTGATGGCCCCCAAAGGTGGCTCATTCTTTGCCTCAGTCCTCGGTGCACAGCCATGTCTCTCTCTCTCTCTCTTTACAGCTAGTATGAATGTGTGTGTGTGTAGGTGTGTGTGTGCGTGTGTGCACACATGTTGATGTCTGCGAGTGTGTGTCTGGATATGTCTCTGTATTTGTGTGTGTGAGGGGCGGCTTTTCTGTTTTTATGCTGTTTTTAGCCTCTGTGAGGCACTTTGTGTTGCTTCTAAGTATGAAAAGTGCCTTATAAATAAAGTTTGATTTGATATGGGAAGAACCAATCAGCTAAGTTCAGAGAAACAAGTGGCCATCATTACTTCAGTGAGAATCTACAATGGAATTAGAGATGAAAATAAAGAAAATGCATTGAATGAGAAGGTGTGTCCAATCTATCTATCAATCTATCAATCTATCTATCTATCTATCTATCTATCTATCTATCTATCGATCTATCTGTCTATCTATCTATCTATCTATCTATCTATCTATCTATCAATCTATCTATCTATCCATCTATACATCTATCTATCTATCGATCTATCTGTCTATCTATCTATCTATCTATCTATCTATCTATCTATCTATCTATCTATCTATCTATCTGTATGAAGCTGCTCTGGACTGAAGTTAATCCCCATCAGCTCTCTGACAGCTCACATCCAATTAACAGACAGATGGGGGAGGTGAGGGAAGACAGAGAGGACCATGGGAGGGGGTTTCTGCAGAGGGTGATGATGGAGAGGGAAAATGTAGGAGGTAAGAGAAAGTGGAAATGTAAATGATGTGGACAAACGGAGACATCACCATCATTGTAGACCCTCTTCAGTCTTTGACAGGCAGCGGCTCTCACATGGGTTCATTTCTGAAGAACAGTTTTGTTCATGAATCCATATGAGATGAATCGTGCTTTACAGTCTTAAATACTCTAATACTAAAGGCATGAAATCAGGACTAAACCCTGTGTGTAATCATCAATAAAGAAACATCCAGTTTGTATTTAAATGAAACCTGATGAAGATATGACATAAATATTAATGATGCTGAACATTTATCTGAACTCAGAATTCACACTTCTGTGGTGTAGCCGAACTCTAACTTGTGTTCATATCACGAAAGAGAAATGAGGGCAGGCAGTAATTAGTTCAACCATTATTACACCATCAAGTCTCTAATGTAGAAATTATTTATTGATGCTAAAGTGATTCATGATGCAGATTTACAGCCTCTCTGAGACTTCACTTTAAACGAGCACAGCACATGTGTTGATCGTTTAGGTTGGGCTGAATCGTGCTCTGATATCTCACAGCCAAAATAAAACTATCACTGTTCTGTCTGATCACAGGAGCAGATGAAGGTGAGGCTTCCTCTAAAGACGTGAAAAAACTAAATGAAAAACTCCATGAATGCAGCAACACATCATGCCTGCCAAACCTCAAAACTGAAAACTATCCTAATGTCTCCACAGACAAATCAGGCCTTTCTTTCTTCACACTGGAAACATCTCACCTGCTGACAGGTGTGGTCAGTGTGCATGTCATCAGAGCTCTCGGACTGATAACGTCGGCCATTCATCACATGCAGAAAATAATTTTAAAAAATGAACTTATTTTTACAACAAGCTGCACGCGTGTTTGTTTAGAAATGAAAAAGAACAGTGCTTTCTGTAGATTCATGTGTTCAGTGGTAGAGTAAGGCCCTGTCCACATGCAGATGAAAACGCTCTCTGTAAAGATGGCGTTTTCAGATTTACTCTATGACCCGTCTTCAAACACTCATGTGGGTGCACCTGAATGTGTCTGTGTGAATGGCCCTGAAGTCACGGGAAAGATTTCAGTTACACTTCACGTTTCTCTTTAGAGTGAAAAAAATCATCTGAGCTTTGTTTCTGTATTTTCCTTTATGCACCTTCAGAGCTGTGTTGGTGTGTGGGTGTAAAGAGTTACCGTGTTAGCTGATGACTTGTTGCAGAAACATGTTGTCAAGTCAACCATGGAGTCAACTCCAGGTCACTGATGAACACGGTCACCAGCTGAATTAGTACACCAGACTTATTTCTTTGTTTCTGGACTCCTACAGCAGGATTCCTCCTCATCAGCTGCTGATCAGACATGTGCAGACGTGCACAACTGATGTGATGAACTGATGCAGAGGACGTGTGGTAGCCATCATGGATATGCATTGGCATAGTAATCAATCAATCAATTTTTATTTGTACAGCACCAATGTTTTACAATAGACCATAAAGCTCGGGTGGACATTAGCTCAGTTGGTAGAGCATCCGCCCATGTACGGGGACTTCTAAACCCCAGCAGCGGCAGTAGGTTCAAATCCCGGCCACAGCCCTTTGCTGCATGTCTTCACCCGCTTTCCTGTCATTCTCCAGCTGTCCTATCAATAAAGGCCACAAAAAAAAAAAGCCCAGATCATAAAGCTCTTTGTTTTATGGATACACATAGAAACATATATACAGATATACAAAACCCAAAACCAGTGAAGTTGGCACGTTGTGTAAATCGTAAATAAAAACAGAATACGATTTGCAAATCTCTTTCAACTTATATTCAATTGAATACACAGCAAAGACAAGATACTTAATGTTCAAACTGGTAAACTTTGTTATTTTTTGCAAATATTAGTTCATTTGGAATTTGATGCCTGTAACATGTTTCAAAAAAGCTGCACAAGTGTCAAAAAAGACTGAGAAAGTTGAGGAATGCTCATCAAACACTTATTTGGAACATCCCACAGGTGAACAGGCTAATTGGGAACAGGTGGGTGCCATGATTGGGTATAAAAACAGCTTCCCTGAAATGCTCAGTCATTCACAAACAAGGATGGGGCGAGGGTCACCACTTTGGGAACAAATGTGTGAGCAAATTGTCCAACAGTTTAAGAACAACATTTCTCAACCAGCTATTGCAAAGAATTTAGGGATTTCATCATCTACGGTCCGTAATATCATCAAAAGGTTCAGAGAATCTGGAGAAATTACTGCAGGCAGCAAGGCCCAAAACCAACATTGAATGCCTGTGACCTTCAATCCCTCAGGCGGTACTGCATCAAAAACCGGCATCACTGTGTAAAGGATATCAGCACATGGGCTCAGGAACACTTCAGAAAACCACTGTCAGTAACTACAGTTTGTCGCTACATCTGTAAGTGCAAGTTAAAACTCTACTATGCAAAGCCAAAGCCATTTATCAACAACACCCAGAAACACCGCCGGCTTCTCTGGGCCCGAGCTCATCTAAGATGGACTGATGCAAAGTGGAAAAGTGTTCTGTGGTCTGACCAGTCCACATTTACATTTGTTTTTGGAAACTGTGGTTGTCGTGTCCTCCGGAGCAAAGAGGAAAAGAACCATCCGGACTGTTATAGGCGCAAAGTTCAAAAGCCAGCATCTGTGATGGTATGGGGGTGTATTAGTGCCCAAGGCATGGGTAACTTACACATCTGTGAAGGCACCATTAATGCTGAAAGGTACATACAGGTTTTGGAGCAACATATGTTGCCATCCAAGCAACGTCTTTTTCATGGACGCCCCTGCTTATTTCAGCAAGACAATGCCAAGCCACATTCTGCACGTGTTACAACAGCGTGGCTTCGTAGTAAAAGAGTGCAGGTACTAGACTCAATCTCAATCTTTAATCTCAATCTCAATCTTTATTTGTATAGCGCCAATTCATAACAAGTGTTATCTTAAGACACTTTACGATAGAGCATAAAGCTCTTCATTTTCTGAATACACATATATGCATAGATACATATATACATATAAAATACACATATACATATATACAAATATATCCATCCAACACCAACATGAATCCATATAGCCAATCATGGATCCCTCCATCATGGCTCAAGAAAAAACCTTCTGTTAAGCAGCAGGAAATCTTGAATGTGGATCCCAGTCTCAAGATGAACAGCAAATCCACACCATGCTGTGTTGGTGTGAGGGTGAAGGAAGGGAGGTAAGAGGAGACAAGTGGACTAGAATAAAAACTAAAGTTGGGGACAGGTTCATGTACCATCAACCTGTCGTCTGATTTATTAGAGGTTAGCCTCTTGAGATGCTACATCTCATTTTCAAGAGGGTCCTCATGTCTGAATGGTTGTGGTGATCATTTTATAGAAGTATAATCTTAGATATTCTTACTGAAAATAAGAATTTATGGTAGTGACGAACTCATGGGTGCCCAGACCACAAGCGCACCCCAACCATATTTGTCTCCATTAAATATAAATGTGTTAAAGGCCTCTTGAGATGTGACATCCCATTTTCAAGAGGGACTTCATGACTATGTGGTAATAAAAAATAGATACTGTAGATGTAACGATCATGGATATGGAGATCATGCTAATAACTACATGAACAGCTATAATGATAATGGGAATGGAGTGTTCCTAATAAAACGGCCAACTATGTGTCATGTTTATAACTGTAGTTTTGAGGCTCAATGACTCCACAGCAGCAGGCAGTCTCCACCAAGGATCCCAGACCACCTACAAGACAAGAGCCAGAGACGAGTACAGGAGCAAACAAAAGGGGCAAAAGCAGATGTGGAGAGAGAGAGAGAGAGAGAGGGAGAGAGAGCCTGTTACATCTAAACTATGAGTCTAATTTATGAACTAATTTATTTATTTATTTATAAACTATAAGCTGGTCCCTAACTGAAAGCTTTATCAAAGAGGAATGTTTTCAGTCTAACCTTAAAGGTAGAGAGGGAGTGTGCCTCCTGAACTGTGGTCGGTAAATTGTTCCAGAGAAGAGGAGCCTGATAACTGAAGGCTCTACCTCCCATACTACTTCTGGAGATTAATGGCACCACAAGTAGGCCGGCATTTTGGGAGCGTAATGTTCTAGAGGGGTTGTACGGCACTACAAGTTCTTTAAGATAAACTGGTGCCTGTCCACTGAGAGCTTTATAGGTGAGGAGAAGAATCTTGAATTCTATTCTAGATTTAATGGGAAGCCAATGCAGAGAAGCTAAAACAGGAGTAATGTGGTCTCTTCTCCTAGTTCTAGTCAGCACACGTGCTGCAGCATTTTGGACCAGCTGAAGCGTCTTAAGTGACTTGCTGGGACAGCCTGAAAGCAGAGAATTACAACTTAGACTGGCCTGCCTGTAGTCCAGACCTGTCCCCCATTGAAAATGTGTGGCGCATTATGAAGCGTAAAATACAACAACGGAGACCCTGGACTGTTGAACAACTTAAGCTGTACATCAGGCAAGAATGGGAAAGAATTCCACCTGAAAAGCTTCAAAAATTGGTCTCCTCAGTTCCCAAACGTTTACTGAGTGTTGTTAAAAGGAAAGGCGATGTAACACAGTGGTAAAAATGACCCTGTGACAACTTTTTTATAATGTGTTGCTGCCATTAAATTCTAAGTTGATGATTATTTGCAAAAGAAAATAAAGTTTCTCAGTTGGAACATTAAATATCTTGTCTTTGCTGTGTATTCAATTGAATATAAGTTGAAAAGGATTTGCAAATCATTGTATTCTGTTTTTATTTACGATTTACACAACATGCCAACTTCACTGGTTTTGGGTTTTGTAAAATACACATATACATATTTATACAAATATATACATCAGCACCAACATGAATCCATTTAGCCAATCATGAATCCCTCATCAAGTACATCCACAACTTTAATGAAATGTGTGCTGTTGTCTGTTTCCTTTAAACTTTAACAGTGAAATGCACACATGGTAAAAATAGACCAACCTTCTTTTGCCTGATTGTTTTTAAATGAGACTCTAACCTGAGAATCTCAGCCTGCTGGCAAAGTTTCACAGTGCTGAAAGTGAGCCACGTGGCACTCTGTGGGGATTTGGAGGAAGCCTTTCTCCCGGCTGGCTGATTATTTTAGGAGATAAAGTTGCACATTGCTGCTTTAATGTGTTGCTTGGCTGTTTGCTGGGGAAATAAATGAGAGGATAATAGCTGATAATGTCAGATGAAGTAAAAACAAAGCAGAATGCATTATGGAAGACTGTGGAGCTGGAGGAGACGATCGGGAAAGAAAATGTCAACAGACTCCAAGAACTCTGCCAAGTGCTGATTCATGTGGATCTGATCATGCTGTCTCGCTTCATCAGCAGGCAGGAGTCCTGCACCATTTAAAAGTCAAAGTCAGTGCTTTTTAAGACAATTTTAAGACCCAAAAATGTCATAACAATTGCTGTGGTAGAAACTATTCTATTTTATTGTAAACACCATCAAAGCACACGATGGGCATTTTTTTCTTTTTCTTTTGCGGGAACTGATGTGCTGTGTTCCCGTCTCATCTGTGCCGCAGAACAGCAAATGAATGAAGGTCCATTTGTTTAGTTTTAGTAGTTTTGTTCCTGCTCTCATCAAACATGACAGCCTATGTCTCCATACTGACGCTGTGTGATAGCTCCTTCTTGATAAATGAAGCGATACCATATTTAGCGATGTACGCCATTTTATTTTCCCCACAGGTGAACGACTTGGCAAGCTGGGAATCAAGGAACAAAGCAGCAAAGACCCACCGATGTCTTCGTTTGATTTAAATGAACAGTGCCTCACAGCAGTATGGAGCACCCACAGCACCTCTGCCTTTTGGGTCTCCGGTGGTGAAATGAAGCTCGTCATAGCCGACTGAGAGGTGGCGTCTGACCTAATGTTAGGAAGCAACTCATGAATTAGCCAGGCCCTGCTAGCTGCCGCCACATACCGCTGGTGTTCATCTCCACTCATGTTCGACTCGACAGCTTTGAGCCCCATAGTCCCTAAAGAAAAAGTCTTTTTGCAGAGTTTACACATGGTGTTGTTGTTCTCAGCAGGGCCAAACACCTCTTAAATAAATCGTCTTCCATCCATTTTTCATTGAACTTACATTTCCCCGTCTTAGCATCTTTCCGCTCACCTCGACAACCGCGAATGGCGACACATCCCGCAGTCCGACATTGTACGACACGTACTGTAAAACACCTATTAATCTCTCAGAAGAAGTTTTATGGCGGCCACCCCTCAAACTCATATTTGCACGGTAAGTTAAAGAAACAAATTCAAACTATTAGATGCTTTATGGCCACAGCGCTTTCCCATCGGCATTAAACGCACCGTCTGAAAATTTAATACCTACAGCAAATTGATGGTAAATTTAAGACAATTTAAGACCCTAATTACCTGGATTTTAATTTAAAGGTGCTATGAGGAGAATCTGTTTCTGGTGGGATAAAGACTCTGCTACCCATGAGCACGCACGGCGACTGTTGTAAAGACGTGACTCAAGCCAAAGCGTGCGTTTGTTGTGATGCTAATGAATGCAGCAAACTTCATGGGGAATTCGCCGTAGCTCACGGACACGACGAACCCCTTTTTATAAGGTCCTGAGGAAAGAAGGAAGGAAGAAGTTCAAAGAAGGGGGAGGGAGGGAGGGAGTGTGCGAAACAAAAGAGGGAAACGGTCGGTTAGAATTTATAGGAACACAGGAAGAGGCATGGTTGAGGTGTGGTCCTGCTCCTGAAATTCTGCTTAAAGCTCCACTTTATTGAATATGGGTCAAATAAGATTTGCAAATCATTTTGTTACGTTTTTATTGTTTCACATCATGTCCTAACTTCATTGGAGCTGAGGTTTGCATATCTGATGAGGCAGTGATCAGCAGAGGGACAGAAGTACAGACAAAGCTCCAAACCTAAGCTTAAATCAAAAAGCCCTCTGTTGTTTCTTTATATCAGATATTAAAGGTGCTGTGAGGAGAATCTATTTCCAGTGACATAAAGACTCTGCTACCCATGAGCACGTGCGGTGACTGTCGTAAAGACGTGACCCAAGCCAAAGCGTGTTTGTTGTGATGCTAATGAATGCAGCTCAGACCTTCCTCAGAACTCTGCATTGCTTTACAACTTCTTTTTTCAACAACTTACAGGATGCAAAGCCACGAGGTAATGTATCTCTTTCTAGTTACGTAGCAGTAGTTTTTGATGTGTGACAACAAGCAATTTTTGGAAAACTTAGTATTGTAGTTTTGTAGCCGGTTATATATGGCTACTTACAGCCCGGTGCTCTAAGACGTGTCTGAATAATATAAATTTGCTCTAGTTTTAATTGTCTTGTTCCTGAAGTTGAGTATCCAGGCCAGTCCAGCCCTGTCTGACCCGACCACGAAGCTAAGGAATAGCATTTATAGATAACCTATTTTGATGCTATAAAACTCATCCTAAAGTGTGTATTTCCATCAGGCATATATCTAAAACTCCTCATAGCATCTTTAATAAAATTCAGTTGTGAAGGTTGTTCCCACAAACAAACTGTTTGTCTGGTGTGAATAAAGAGACCCAGGCACTGCTAGAAAACCAAAGCACCACGTTAGCCAAACATGAAGCTCGTCACGTGAAGCTGATGAAGCTGATGAGCTTACGTAAATGTTACTTTCTAAAGCAAAACTCTCCCTCAGGTCAGGTCCTCAGGGTCCTCGTGGTCGGGGGGGCGGCTGTGAGTAGATTAGAGGTTATTTTCTGATGAAGTCCGAGCCCACAGAGAGCTGCAGAGGGGGCTGCACTCCAGGCCAACAGGTCAGCCAGAGGGGGACATCTTTTTACAGTAAGTGTAGGGATCATACAGAAGTACTCAGGAAAGACTTAGTGTACTTACTCCAGTATTCAACATATGAAACTTCTTTCCTCCCTGCTCCTTCAGGAAAACAGGTTTGATCACAGCCATCATCGCAGCAGGAGAACATGCTCAAAACAACATGCAGTTTGTTGTTGTGTTGTATAGAAAAAATATTTCAGCAACAGATCGGCTTGTTGTTTAATTCAAAAGCAGCTAACCTGGTTAAGCTAAGTTTGACATTTCCACTGTTCAGGGTTCCCACAGGTCCTTAAAAAGCCTTAAAAAGTCTTAAAGATGCTATAAGGAGTTTTTAAGTAATTACAAAATTGGTAATTATTAATTGAAATTACACAAACTGATGTTCCTTTTAATGTTGAATACTTTCGTCAAACATATTTGGACGAAACAAAATACTGAAATCTAAATCAAATGATCAGCAAAACTACAAAAGTCTACGGTCCATTTCTGTCTCGTCATGTACCCATTGGGGATTTCCTCAGTTTTTAACACCAGTCTTTGTATACAAGCACACTTTTTGGGGAATTTTATATAGTTCATTATTCCTGTTGTTCACCTCGTCTTCTCCCGCCGTCTCCTTTTATTCTGTGTTGCTGATGTTGGATCCTGCCAATGACAAAGAATCAATCAAACTTTATTTGTATGGACTGTATTACAAAGTAGAGATGCACCGAAATGAAAATTTGTGGCCGAAGTCGAATAATAAATAAATGCTGGGCTGAATACCGAATACCAAACCGAATATCCAATGCGGAGGCAAAGTAGTTCACTATATTTTTTGATAGTACATTAATAGTTTAGAGTACATTTTTAGACATGTTTTTAAAAGAAAGTAATTGTTTATTAAATATTATGACATTCTTTAATATTCCAGTAGCCTTTGCTTTTCAAAAGAAGCCTAACAAAGTTTTTCATTCATATTAAGCCTTCAAACAAAACAAAACATGCATTAAAAAATATTAATGTACACTGGTGGATATATACCAATAGACCAATAATACCAACAATACTGCTTTAAAGCTGTCACTTTATATTCAATATTTGAATAACCGATCAAATATGGGAATAAATATCCGTAATGGAATTGTAAATAAATATTTGAATGTAAAATATTGAGTGTGGTGACACATCAGGTCTGGAGCAGTGGACCGTTCCGTTCAACAGAGGGCGCTGTGAGCGCAGCTTGACCGTCAGTCACATCCGCTGCTCTCTCGACCCAAAGAGTTTCAGCTCCGAGTGGAGACATAAACAGCTCTAACTGTTCTGAGGAGAGCTGTGTGGAAGTAGTTTTGGTTCTACACCGTTAATGGTAAACTTAAAATCAAAGACCAGGCTGTGTGTTCCGTGAAATATAGTTTAGTCTTTCGTTCTCCACTTATTTGCGGGCTCAGGCGTCGGCTTTTCATCCAAGCTATACGGCCGAGTGCAGCGGAGCTTCGTCAAGAGTTTAACCCCGTGTGACTGTGTTGTTTTCAGCAGGGTGGATAAGAGAGTCTCTGACCCTTACTGAGGGGGGGTACTATTCGGCCTTGTTATTGCCTCGCTCCACTGAAGGCCGAATATGGCTTTTTTTACTATTCGGCCACCAAATGTTCGGTGCACCCTTAATACAAAGTGCTTTACATTGGACAAAAGATAAACTAAAATAAGTAAAATAGAAAGCAGAAAATTGCATAATTGCATAAAATGAAAACATAAGATCCCACAACCTCCCTCCCCAAATCTAAATTCAATACACACACTCACTTACTCAAACACACAAAGACATGAAAATTAAATTCTGACAGAAAGCTAAATCAGAGGAAACACTATCTTTAATTAAAAATGAGGGAACACAGGAGCTAAAACTAAAATAAGAGGTTAAGATAAGTAAATGATTAACAAGTAAATAATCTAATAATATAAAATAAGAATTAGATAAATAATATGGTAAAATGAGAAGTGTAACATCAGGTGCATAATAAAATTAGCTAAAATAGGATAATTAAAGGAAAAGCATTCAACAAATAAAAATCTGAAATGAAATGTAGAAATAAAACAGAATAAAAGGGTTAAATGAGTTAAAATATAATGTAAAATAATAATAATAGATATAATCAGCTAAAAGCCAGATTAAAAAGAGAATATTAATCATTTTATTGAACAGCTTTACAGCTGAAGAATCTGTTTCTAAGTTGTTTTAAATAATAAATGGCTCAGTGATGCAGCGGGACAGAGCTGCTCACAGACGGAGGTGAACGGCTCGACTCCTCTGAATGATCAGGAACAGTCTTTTTTTAAATTTAAGACTTGTTGGGGAGGAGAAATGCATGTCACAGTAAGTCTGAAGCTCTTCAGCCTGAGACAGTTTACGTGCAGACCCTCCTCTGAAACACTGGGGACCCGTGAAGCTCTGACAGAGAATTAAAAAGCAGAAAAACAGTCAGAGTGATGCAGCGTCAGCAGTACGTGGGTGTTGAACCGCTCTGTCGTGAGGAGCTGAGAGCAGACGAGGACTTTTTAATCTACTGGATGTTTGTTATTAAGAGAGAGAGGACACGCTTAAAAATTAAATCTAAACTTTAAAGACTCACAAGAAATTAATTTAAAGTCTGCACTAAATCATGTGGGGCTCAAAAGCACTGACTTCCCTTTTCTCTGTTTAATTATTTATGCATATCTCATGTCCCAAATCCTATAACACATATTTTTGTATTAAAACTGGATCTGTGTATACTTACCCAGACTCTTCTCCTTCCTTCTTATCATAATTGACATTAGAGATGTAACGATATGAAAATTTTGTATCATGGTTATTGTGACCAAAATTATCACGGTTATCATTATTATCGCGGTATTGTTGCAGTGTGCTCAAAATGTTCAAAAAGTACTTTTACACACAATTTAATCACTTAACCCCTTTAATATTATCATCATAATGGTTCTTTTTTGTCTTTTTTATCAATAATGTGTCAAGAAATGCCCTTTGAGTACATTATTTTTATCCTTCTTCCATGAGAAATAAACATAAAGAATCCTGGAAACTATTTGTCATTATTATGTTATAAACGGTGTGATTACAAGAAAATAAAACAACTGATTTGAACTTTAAACAGGATTCTCTTTATAAACAATTGTAAATGAACATGTTCAAAGTTTTGAGATGACAAAAAATGAGCTTAAACTATTTTGTATACACTCACACATTTTAGTTTGCCTACAGCATTAGTGTCCATGTTACAGCTCCTTATATTAGACCATGTCCAGGACTTTGTTTTAATGATGATAGTCCCTGAAGCAGTTAACCCCCTTCATGATTCTCCTCTGGTCTCCCCTCTCCCTGGCAGATCTCCTCGGTATTTTCTCCTCTAAATATTTCCAAATAACGATTGATGAAATCCATAAAACACGAACTTTGACGAAAAGAGACGATCAATGTCAAAATACGGCGAATACACATCAAAACAAAGGCAAGAACACACTCCAGAATGACACTAACTCTGTTATTTATAAGATTTCTACATTTTTGGATAGAATTACTGATAAGTCACCTGTTATTCTGTCAGGTATCGCTCTCTGAGTCCCCGCTCGCTCTCGCTCTCTCTCCCTACGGATCCGTCAGTTCATTTACTCGAAGAGTTCCTGCCGTTGAAATCACGCACGTCTTTTTCTTTAGCTGCAGCTTCATGTTTAGACAGGGGGACTGTCATGTATCAGTTTTCCCTCAGCATCCTTGTAAAAATCCAAATTCAACCTGACTTCAGAGTCCGCTTCGACAAAACTCCGCTGTGGCTCAAACTTCGCTCTCAGACTCAGAGGCCAAATAATGCAAACTGCGCACCGGTTTAGGCTGTTTAATCGAGGACAGAGACATAGTTCAGGCTTTTCCAGGCAAACAGCAGCATCACCGTGAGTTATTGACACAGGGTGGTGATTAAACACAGTAAAACGGTCATTTTAAAAAGACACGGTAATGATTACCGTGGGAAATTTTACCGCGGTTTACCGTTTTACCGGTAACCGTTACATCCCTAATTGACGTGCTGCTGTAGACCCTGTCTATATGCTGGAAGTTGTCAGGTAGAATGGCAAATATCCACTGATAAAGAGAAACAGCCCGGTTCCATGACTGAATATTCACACAGCAGTGACTTTTACCTTTACTGTGCACGCTGCACAGCAGGAAACGTGTTGTGTTAGAGGCTTGTTATTGGTGAGGAGGGAGCAAGCTCAGCCAGCGTACAAACTAGGGATGTAACGGTTACCGGTAAAATGGTAAACTGTGATAAAATTTCCCACAGCAATCATTACTGTGTCCTATTAAAATTATAGAGTTATCGTGTTTGATCATCACTCTGTGTCAGTAACTCACGGTGATGCTGCTCTTTGACTGTAAAAGCCTGAACTATGTGTGTCTGCTCCTCGGTGAAGCAGCCGTCCCTCACAGACAGAAGCGCACATGTGCAGTTTGCAATGTTTGGCCGAAAAGGCCGAAGTCTAAAGTCTGGCAGAAGTTTTGATTTTACAAGGATGTCGAGGGCAAACTGATTGATGACAGTCACCCTGTCTAAAACACCAAGCTGCAGTGAAAGACAAAAATGATTAAAACTGCTGTAACTCCTCGAGTAAACGAGCAGAGAGAGAGAGAGAGGATTCAGAGAGCCATACCTGAGTGAATTATGGGAGGTTTATCAGGATTTTCTGTCTAAATAATGTATAAAGGTTGTAAATAACAACATTAGTATTAATATGGAGCGAGTTCTTGTCGTTCTTTCGCCATTTATTGGCTGCATTTCATCCTAATAGATCATCTACTTCCGTCATAGTTCGTGTTTTATGGATTTAATCAATCATAATTTGTAAATATTAAAGAAGGAGATGTGGAGGAGATCTGCCATGGAAAGGGGAGACCAGAGGAGAGTCATGAAGGGGGCTAACTGCCTCAGGGTCTATCGTTAGTAAAACAAAAATAAATAAAAAGTCCTGGACATGGTCTAATATAAGGAGCTGTAACATGGACACTAATGCTGCAGGAAAACTAAAATGTGTGTGTGTTTGTAAAATAGATTAGTTTATTTTTTCAAAACTTTTGAACATGTTCATTTATAATTGTTTATGAAGGGAAACCTGTTGAAAGTACAAATCAGTTTTTTTTCTTCACTTGTAATTACACACAGTTTAAGTATTTATAAAATATTAATGACAAATATTTACCAGAATTGTTTACTTTCATTTCTATGAAAAAAGTTGAAACACTTATAGGACATTTCCTGACACAGTTATTGACAAAAAGACAAAAGAACTGTTAAAATTATAATATTAAAGGGGTTAAATGATTTCAATTGTGTGTAAAAGTACTTTTTTTGTACATTTTGAGCTCACTGCAACAATACCATGATAATAATGATAACTGTGATAATTTTGGTCACAATAACCGTGATATGAAACTTTCCTACTGTTACATCCTTAATGCAAACATTATGTCTCTGAGAAGTTGATGTGAATGTCTTTCCTAAGTAGTCTTGGGGAGAAGGCTAATCAAAATAAAAATAAAAAAGAATAGACTCAATAAGGTTTAGGCATGTAGGAGTCAAAGTTCCATCTAAAGACAAACACCTTTCAGGAAATATATGCTTAAAAATAATTATAGTAAAACTTAAAACTAAGACTAAAACCCTAAAGCTGAAAATCTACACAAATGAGCCTCAAGTACTGACGAGGACTTCCTGGCTTTACACCTATGATGAGGATTAGTTATTAAATGTTTTTATTTTACACAGTAAGAAACACAGAAAAAGAAGAATACACATAATCAGAGCAGGGGGAGGCAAACAGCTCAGGAGAATGTTAAGATATTAAAGTTAACCCTTTAACTCCCAGCTCAACTGTTAAATTCAGAAATATTTAATTGTTTAAATAAACATAACATGTCATCATTTGTCTCCGTCAATGTTTTCTGATAAAAACTGCAAACAAACCAAAATAACTAATATTTTGTTTGTGGGATTTAAAGGTTTAATAAGCTAGACCATTATTATTACCATCATAATTGTTTTCAAGACTTAACCATTTACTGACTTTAGTTTCTTTTTCAAATTTTACAAACATTTCTGCCTTTTCTTTGATTTGTTCTGTTTTTTGTCACAGTCTCAGCCTCAGCCTGTCACTCTGCAGTCTAATCAGCCCGACCCCATTCACCTGCGCTCCTGAACACACCTGCACCTCATCCTCTGCAATCAACCCTGCCTACTTACACCCCAGCTCCATGATCACCAGTGGTCAGATCGTCTTCGCTCTCATGCCTTGCTATCCAGACCCTCAATCTGGATTGATCACCCGTTGCCAACCTGCTTTGTTCCCATTTCTTTCCTCCTCGTCTGATCCTCGGCTTGACCACAAGGTATCGACCAGTTTCTGTCCTGTGCTTACCTGCTCGCCTGGTCCCTGGTTGCCGACCTCCCCTTCTGTCCCTGATGCCAAGTACCTGTCTGTGAGTCCTGGGGGGTATTCCAAGAAGCTGGCTAAAAAAGGCTGGGTTATCGACGGTAATCGTAGCTTGAATAAGTGTCAACTTTAATCTCAGCTGCAAGTCGTTCCATGAATGAGACTTGGCTATTTTTCAGAGACGCTTATTCAAGCCAGGCGTGTCAAGTATAGGGGAGAGTGGGGTAAAGTGAGACACTTTTTACATTTGTTCCCCTCTAAGCAAGCTAAAATGATAAATCAGTAAAACTTACACATTTCCCATTAATTCAGGATGTTTCCTCGCAATGGAATTCATCAGAAAGTATTCAGGATGAAGGGCAGTGAAAATATGAACGTTTTTAAAAAAGTGGTCTTGTGTCTCACTTTACCCCAGCAAAGGGGTAAACTGAGACAGGCCAGAGAAATCAAGGGGGTAAAGTGAACCACTTCCTTTTTCCACTCTGAAACGACCATAACAACACATTCTGTAATAGTTAGAATCCTGACAGCTAACTTAACAACCACACATTGCAGAACTAACGTTAGACTTGTAGCAGAATCATGGAGTTTGGTCAATTAAGCAATTTTTTTCTAAACACTTGAAAGTTACTCTGAACAAAATAAATACAGGATAATATTGTTCAAAACGTTTTAATTAACATTCAAATGACAGATAGAACCTGTTAGATTAGAACACAGTGTGGGGGTCAGAACACAGGACAATCAGAACCAGCTAGAACAGCCTGGGACTCAGAACACAGGACTAGAACATCAGCCTACTGTCACACTCTGCAACTATGCCTACTCTACATTCCAGCCCTGAAGGTTACAGGGAAAGATGAAGAGTTGCTCTCTCCGTGTGGTTCCTCCTTTCAGGCTGAGGCAGCTTCTTTACCACATCCCTTTTAGGAACATGTGCAACATCATTTTCCTTTATAGCAAACTTGGGTCTCTCCCACTCTTTCATGTTTCAAGTGAGACACTGTCTCACTTTACCCCACATCATTTGTCTCGCTTTACCCCACTGGTACAATTTTAGAAAAAGCAACCTCTCTTAGTAATTCAGGCTTATTTTCAGCTAGCATCATCACATGGTTTTAAATGCTAGTAGTTCATCAACATGTATGATATAAGTTTTTCTACCTGAATTAAATTGCTTTGGCCCAACAGTTGATTAAGTTGTCAGCAAGAAAATTTACTTTTACATGCAAAAAAAATATTTTTGTGAAAAAAACATGCTAACAACAGAACCACGAGGTCCTCTCCCTCATGGCCAAGGGGAAATGGGACGAGCTTGAAAACATAATGGTCACATGACCACAAATGTGTTCCGTTGCCGAGATACAGGGGGTGTCTCACATTACCCGGTGTCTCACATTACCCCATTCTCCCCTATGTGTCCAGAGAAGATAAAAAGCCCTGACTTGTCAATTGTTGAAATGATGTCTAAAAGTAGAGCAGAGACTTTCTCTTCGGCGGAGCAGAAACTCCTCATGGAGTTGTACGAGGACTACAAAGGGGTTATCACAAGAAAAAGGCAACACGGTTGCGATAAATAAAGCCCAAGACGCTAGCCCTGCAGAGCAGACAGTCCTGCCTGATTCTGAAATCCTGCAGGTCCATCTTGCCAACCTCCATTGTCAAACGAATTGACTCGGCTGAATTCTTAACGGCACAATCAGGGAAGAGAGGCAGGAGCTGCAGAATGCAGATGTGACGACAACCAGAAGTTGAGAACGGACATGCTGATTAGACTATTGTCCTCATGGTTACTCAGTGAAACTTGGTGAAATCTGCCCTCCTCAGAAGTTTACTTGTAGGGATTGTCTTTGACGAGGTTCATGTCACATACAAGTGTTAAATGAATCATCTGTGTGGTACAAATTAGTGTAAGACCATAGTATAAGGCCGTTAGCTGTTAGCAGCTAAGTTAGCGGCTAACGGTCATTAACTGTTGTTAGCTGTTAGCGGCTAAGTCCAATCACAAGCTTGTGTTGTTTTTTAACATTCTGCCCCTGAAAACAAATTTAAAGGGCTCTTACCCAGATGGACTAGTGAAATATTTCCGTGGTAGATATATGGAGCTGTCCATCTGGCTTGTCAGGTTACGAGACGCTGCCTGGCAAAGCATTGCCGATTATTTAAATGTGTAATTGTTTTATTTCTAATGAAGCACTTAGTCTGTGCGTACACACGCACACATGTCTGAAAATTAGATTTTCAGAGGGGGAGTTTTTGACAATGATTAGTGATAGCCCACAACTGCGGTGGTTGTCTATTTAATACGTTGTAGTGGATAAAACAGACTTGACGTCTTTGTTTTTGATGCATTTAAACAGGAGTGATTTTAACAGCCAAAACAGGACCGGGCAGCAGGTCAAGATTAAATTCAAAAATATTTCACAAAGTGGTTAGGTTGCCTCCTTAACATAACATTTGTCAGTATAGCACCAGAGCTGCTAATAGCCTGTGTGTAATTGCAGCCACCAGAAAAAAGGTTGAGGCCACTGCCACAGGTGGGGGTCCTCCACCAGAGAGCCTCACCCCAGCAGGGGAGATGGAGCTCAGCACACATAAGGGGCGGCCTCTGGTGCAGGGAATCCTCTGAGGCCCCCCCCCCCCAACATCTGCAGCTCCCAGGAGGTAGTATCATTTCATACTGGTCCAAGGTATGTAGAGAAAATCATCCTCCAAAACTGGTGGTATGTTTGGTAATCAACCACCACAATGTGCATTTGTCTGCAGGGTGAGGGTCCATCCAGGCCTTCTGACGACGAGGAGAACACCATATCGATTCAAGACTTACCAGAATAAGACAAAATGTTACTTTTAATGAACGTACCTGATTTCTCTAGATCATGTTTAACCAATCCCATGGCTACAGGGTGTGACCAGAATCCCACATGCACCACTCCCTCCAAGAAATGAAATTACAATTAATGAAGCAAAGCCTGCGAGCTAGTTCAGGCAGACAACTTGAGCTGCGCTGCTGTGCACATATACATATCACATGTCACACGTCACACTCCTCTCATCCATCCTCCAATCACACTCTCTTCCTCTCAATTTGGCGGTATATTTAAACTGGGAATTTACCCATCTCTCCCTCTACCCTGCAACGTCTATGCTGCAAAACATTTGTGCTGTGCATTCTTTCAACGCTTTCATGCGATTGGTATCATACCTCTTAGCTTTGGTGATCGCGATGTCGCTCGTCGTCTCAGACACAGAGAGTGACTCCCAGCTGTCAGGAGAGGATCCCGGTCTTATTCCCGGATCCCAGACTCAGTCCACTGAAGCTCGCTTCGGGAACGAATCAGACCATCTTCATCCTCGCCGCAGCTCCCGCATTACCCGCAAACAACTTGCTGAATGGCCCATACACCGGATCTTGGAGGAGCTCTCTGTCCGTAACATCACCGTGCCGGCCGGCCTGAGCCATGAAGAACTCTTCGATCTTCTGATGACTCAGCAGAACTTCTCCGATGTCCCGGAGTCGGTTGCCAGAGCCAGTTCATCCCGCGGTCCTCCCGGCGGAAAAGGTAAAGCGCCAGCCAAAAAGCGCTCTGCCATCCTCCCTCCTTCCGAACCGGAGCCCGGCGCTGCCTCCAAAAAGCCGAAGCAGCCAAATTCCGGCTTCGCTACAGACACATCCATCTTATCTTCACTGATCGAAGTAAAATCGGCGCTGGACATCATGAACGCCAGACTGAACGCCCTGGAAAACAACGCCTACTCCTCCGCTTGCCATGCCAACAACCCCGGTCCTTCTTCCGCGTCCCTAGCTACGTCGAATCCACCAATCACCACCTTCCCGGTCGATGTCATGCTGCAAAGATCCCTGGGAACTGCAGTCCCAGCCCCTGTCCTCGGTTCACGGTTTTTACCTCCTGCTGCAGCCATCCCTGATTCATTGAGGCAACAAATTTTATCAGGTAACCTTATTTCCGTCTTCTTTAACATCTGACAATGATTGAATGAAAAGTTTGCTCTGGGTCTGTCATCTAATATGTCGATGATATTACTTATTTATTTTAATCATATTTTATTCATTTTATTCATTCATCTGAGAGGTTATGAGGTCCGGCATAGACTCAATTGCAGAATTATATGAATTAATTATTTTAAATTTCCTCTTATTTTGACAGGCCATGACATTAATCTGGTGAAGATTCTCTTGTGTGGTTCCGAAACAGCAGACAAAAGATATGTGGATTGTGGAGACTTTTCTGTTATTCTTAAGGATAGTGATCCAAGACTGTCTAAATCTCTTACCTTAGCAGAATTTAACGTAGCTTTCGGTGTTTTCAGAGATACCATATGTGAAGTATTTCCTCAACGCAGAGAGGAGTTTGACACCTACCTCGCAATAATTTCAGATCTTGCACTTTCCTACGGTGGTTCTCTCTTTTATGAATACCACAAATCTTTTTCTGCTAAAGCTGCAATGTACATTCAGAAATTTAATCAGAGGGTAGATTGGTCCGTAGTTGACTTGGCCATCATAAGCAGACATTTTACCGGGCATAAAATCCTAGCCTGCTCCGTCTGCAGTTCCTTCAACCACACGACCTCCCTATGTCCAAGAACTGCACTGCAAGGACTGTCAGCTTCTAAAACTCAAATGAATCCATTGCCTAGCTCCATAAGTCACCTTCCAAAGCGTCAGGTACCTTTTCGTTCAGGATCAAATTTTCCTGCCTGCATTAATTTCAATGAAAATGTTTGTACTTTTCCTAATTGTAAATTTATGCATGTGTGTAGTTGGTGTGCAGACAGCCACCCTCGCTCCGTGTGTCCCAGGAGGTTCCGTCCTGCAAAATCGGGGAAATAAACCTGAAGCATCCTTCAACTCCAGTGAATGTGCCAGCTCTTTCCAAAGCTCTTACTAATCACCCCAATAGATGTTTTGTGAACTATCTTATCACTGGCTTAGTCCAAGGATTCCTAGCTGGGCTGTGCTGGCTCCCAAAAATAACCCACGTCTGCAAAATTTACAATCAGCACTTCTAGAACCAGAAATAGTAGATAGCCTCCTTTCAAAAGAAGTTTCAAAAGGCTACATGATCGGTCCCTTCTCAAATTCTCCCTTCTCCATCTTTAGAGTGAGTCCTATAGGGGTTGCAACAAGAAAATATTCACTCAAAAAACGTCTCATCATAGACCTCTCTGCTCCTCACGATTCCTCAATCCCATGTATAAACAGCTTAATTCCCCCCGAACCATTTTCTCTGTACTACGCTTCCGTAGACAATGCTGTACAAATGATTAAATCAGCTGGGGTTGGTGCGTGGATGGGTAAAGCAGACATTACGGATGCCTTCAAGGTCATTCCTCTCCACCCCTCTCAGTGGCATCTTTTCGGTGTTAAGTGGCGTTCCAAGTTTTATTTCTCTGTTAAGTTGACTTTTGGTTGTCGTAGTAGCCCTCGCATTTTTGACACCCTTTCGGAAGCCTTATGCTGGATTCTATACAACACATACAAACTCCCCTTTGTCTTGCATCTTCTTGATGACTTTCTGGTAGTTGACTTCCCCTCTGCTCTGCCAGCCCGCTTCTTTTCCACAGTAAAAAATCTCTTCCAGGAATTAGGTGTGCCTCTTTCAGAAGAGAAAACAGTGGGACCAACCACGCGGTTGGAGTTTCTCGGCATAACTCTTGATAGCGTGCTCATGCAAGCCTCCCTGCCACAGGATAAGTTGAACCGCATTAGAGAAGCTATCAGAGCTTCGTGTCCCTCTGCTGTTCTCTCCAAACGAGATCTTTTGTCTTTGTTAGGTTACCTAAATTTTGCTATGCGCATTATCCCTCATGGACGCTCTTTTGTTTCTCGCTTGCTGACACTAGCTAATTCTGTAAAAATCTAAAAGATACAGTGGTTTTAGATGAAGGGTGTTGTTCAGATCTCCGGTTTTGGTCCTTGTTCTGCGATGAATGGAACGGCATTTCTTTCTTTTACAACGATTTTGTAGAGTCTTCAGATTCTCTCCAATTTTATACCGACGCGGCTCCATCTGTTGGTTTTGGGGGATTCTATAACAACGAATGGTTCGCAGATGTCTGGCCAACTGAAATTCAGGCTCTTGAAGATCCTAAATCAACTGCCCTTTATGAGCTTTACCCGATAGTTGTTGCTTGTTCTTTATGGGGTAGCAGCTGGACAAGAAAGCAAATCATGGTGTTTTGTTACAATGCAGCTACAGTAGAAATTATCAATAAAGGCCGCTCTAAATCACCAGCTATCAACAGTCTTTTACGTCGTCTAACTTGGATATGCGTACTTAATAATTTCATCTTGAAAGCTACCTTCATTCCCGGACATGCAAATCAGATTGCTGATGCTCTGTCTCGCTTTAAAGGAGTTCAGAACTATCTGTCCCCAAGCCAAGCCCTCCAGCCTGCCATGTCCTCCTTTCAATCAGATGATTCTAGATTGAGTATGTCCAAGCCCCTACAGGATCTTCTGTCCTCCGCCTCCAACTACATGAGACTAGGCTTAGCTAAAAGCACTATTAAAGCCTATGATTCAGCTTGGTTTTTCTTTTCTTCTTTTTGTGCCAGTCTTCTCCTTAGCCCTTTACCAATAAACATTTCAGTTGTTTGTGCATTCATAGTATTTTCTTTTGAATCCCGCAATCTGCAAATGCAAAGTATCAAAGCCATGTTAGCAGGGATTCAATTTCACATTCGATGTCAAGACCCAGCATCCCAGAGCCTTCTTGGGAATCCTTCCTTTCAGTTGCTGCTCAATGGTCTTAAAAAGGCACATCCATCAAGTAATGATAAAAGAATGCCTCTCACTATATCACTGGTGCACAAGTTGGTGATGAGATTAAGACAAGGATGTTTTTCACCCTATATAGATTCTCTCTTAGAAGCAGTACTCTTAATGGCTTTCTATGGTTTCCTTAGGTGTGGAGAATTTACAACAAGGTCTCTCTCTTTTAATCCACAGCATGATCTCACCTTTTCTGATTTAATTATAGAAAAGCACACATATTCCTTATTCCTAAAACACTCAAAATCTGACAGATCTTCCCAAGGTATTTATATCTTTATTGCAAAAACTAAAACTTCTTTTTGTCCCTTCTCTTCCATGATGAAATATCTACATCTTCGCCCGCCTACACTACAATCATCTCCTTTGTTCATCATCGATGGTCACAAACCCATGACGAGATCCTGGTTTTCCTCGAAGCTGCGTTTTCTCTGCTCGAGCTGTGGCTTGCCTGCTGAACTGTATTCTCCTCACTCCCTGAGGATTGGCGCAGCAACTACTGCAGCACTTCATCTTCCAACCTCAACACTGAAATCCCTGGGTCGTTGGTCCTCTTCGGCCTATCAACGCTATGTGAGGCTTCACAAGAAAGAAATCCTGGCTGCCCAAAAGCTCATGAGCTCCTGCATTTAATGTTTAATAAAAATTTCATTCAGTAGCTGCATAACTCTGTATTGCATATCAGGTGGTGTGCTGGGGGTTTGTATGTTAAATTCATGCTTGGCTCTGTATTCACTAGGTAGTATATTCCTCTCAGCGGGCGCTGGGGGAATGGCGACACGGGCAATGTGCCAGGGCCCACACATAGTAGACACTAGGTAGTATATTCCTCTCAGCGGGCGCTGGGGGCAATGGCGACACGGCCAATGTGCCAGGGCCCACACATAGTAGTCATTAGGTAGTATATTCCTCTCAGCGGGCGCTGGGGGGAATGGCGACACGGCCAGTGAAGCCCGGGCCCACACATAGTAGTCACTAGGTAGTATATTCCTCTCAGCGGACGCTGGGGGGAATGGCGACACGGCCAATGTGCCAGGGCCCACACATAGTAGACACTAGGTAGTATATTCCTCTCAGCGGGCGCTGGGGGGAATGGCGACACGGCCAATGAAGCCAGGGCCCACACATAGTAGTTCACTAGGTAGTATATTCCTCTAACAGCAGGCGCTGGGGGGAATGGCCACACATAGCAGTTCTCATCAGCAACGCCAGGCTCCAATCGGTTAAGTTTTGGGGGTGTTCATATGTTTGCTCATCACTCCTTCATGCCTCATGTAAACCTCTCTGCAAGGAGTGATGAGACTGGAGCCTGGACGCCAAACCTGTAACTTGTATTCGCAGCTGCAATAAAAGTAACTGAACGTGAGTTGACTGACTGAAATGAAGCGAAGCCTGCGAGCTAGTTCAGGCAGACAACTCGAGCTGTGCTGCTGTGCTCATATACATATCACATGTCACACGTCACACTCCTCTCATCCATCCTCCAATCACACTCTCTTCCTCTCAATTTGGCGGTGTATTTAAACTGGGAATTTACCCATCTCTCCCTCTACCCTGCAACGTCTATGCTGCAAAACATTTGTGCTGTGCATTCTTTCAACCCCACCTCCGTCCCAGCATCCACCTGCAGGCTCCAGGGGTGTTCATATGTTTTGCTCATCACTCCTTCATGCCTCATGTAAACCTCTCTGCAAGGAGTGATGAGACTGGAGCCTGGACGCCAAGCCCGTAACTTGTATTCGCAGCTACAATAAAAGTAACTGAACGTGAGTTGACTGACTGAAATCTGATCATTAACTGTGTGTCTAGTACTCAAATACATGTTCATTCACAGGACATTTGTGCCATGTGTAAAAGGCACCTTCTCCTCAAAATGGAAAACCAGCAGCATGACCAAACCATAAAAAACTCAAGATAAAGAAGCTCAAGCTAGAAATAATGAAACTAGAGAAAGATGTAAGAACACGAGACACACAGTAAAGCCATGTTTACAATCACATTATTTTAATGTTTGATTTTCTTTCCTTCACAGATGGGACTCTAATAAAAAATTTAAATCCCTGTGACTCAAATGAGGTGTTTTTCTCCAATTGTTGTGGTGTCAAAAATGGGAGAGATGAAAAAAGGAGACATTTAAAAGTGAATGTATGTCAAATAGTTCAACTAAAATAGGGGGCTGTGTAAAGGCCCCTCACTCTTTGTCCATCAACAGCTTCCTGTGGCTCTGCATTGATGCCATCCTATGGATAGGGATATTAGCACTTAAATGTACTAGCATGCATGTAGATATAACTGTGTATACCGTACTTATCCTTAAATCAAGCAGTCGGAAATATATGTTGGGTGTTTAAAAATATTTTAAAATATTTTGCAAGATTCGGGGTATAGGTTTGGAGATATGTTTATGTGTAACTATGTATCTATATATATATATATCTATATATATATATATATATATATATATATATATATATATGTATATATATATGTATATATATATATATATATATATGTATGTATATGTATATATATATATACATATATATATATATATATATATACATATTAGGGGTGCAACGATACACAAAATTCACGGTTCGGTTCGATACGTTTCTGTCACGGTTCGATACATTTTCGATACAAAATATGAGAAATTTCGATGCCTTTTTTACTTGTGGTTTATTAAAATAACCAACATTTGTTTTAACTCAGAGTATATTTTCATTAAATTGAATTAAATGTAACTCTTGCAGCTAAACCAGGCACATTCTTCGGTGCATACTTAGAATCATAAAAAACAAAGTCATCACTTAGATTTTGACTTCCTTTATTGTCATTACGCAAATTACACAGCAGTGCACTTGGAATGAAATTTCGTTTCATTGGCTTCCTGGATTGTAACAACACCCAGTGATATTGTTAATGAATAAGTGTTTAAAAATATGAATATTATTAGGGCCAGAATAAATAGTATAAAAAATAAATATGAATACAAGGGCTATGCAAGAAATATCGATCAACACTGCCAGTTAAAAGTGACCTATGACTGCTACAAATATTTATGTGGAATGAAGTGTATTGCACTGTTAGAGATTAAAAAAACAGCCATTATATACCATGTAAAATAAGAATAAGCAAAAATTAAATATATCTAATAGAGAAGTCATCCATCTTATGTGGTGCATTCTTAGCAGCAGAGTAAATATTACAAAGAACGAGCTCTAAGTGTATCAAGTTTCGTTATCCACAACAGAAAAGGGTCTCATGCCGACAGCAATAAAGTAGCTATGGCCCGGTGGATTTCCTTTGCCCTCTTTGAATCATGTGCTAAAGGCTGTCTAAATGACCCAGGTAAAGTCTGTAGCATGTGTGCTGCTTGTTGTTTCTGTCTGGTTCCACTTGTTTTAATTCCGGGATGATGTCGGCGTTTGTTGTTTTCCCCCGACGTAGCTTAGCATCGTGTTTCACACTTACTCCTGTTACTCCGACATACTGTTGTGTTTTTGTCCAAGACACGCTTACCATCAGGGTCATGCTTAACACGGAAGCCAAAGTAGTCCCTAACGCCAGATCTGAATGATAGTGGAGGGTCTTCAGTTTCAGCTGAAGTTAAAGCACTCTCCATGTAGCAGCACCCTAGCGTATGTAGCTTCTTCTGTCTCAGGCATAGCACAGCCATGGTCCCAGCAGCGTGACTGAATGAAAGGGGAGGAGCTGTGCGCGCAGCTCAGCGGATCTGTGCTCGACAATGCAGCCCGGAGTAATCGAACGCAGATTCACTGAACTTTCAGCGCACAGCGCCTCGTCAGAAATTGATCTAATAAATAAATACATAATAGCGTATCGTTCGGTTCAAAGGCGTATCGAACCATGCCCACTGTATCGAACGGTTCAATACAGATACATGTATTGTTGCACCCCTAATACATATATATATATATATATATATTTATATATGTATATATGTGTATATATATATATATATATATATATATATATATATATATATATATAGATAGATATATATATATATATATATATATATATATATATATATATATATATATAATATATATATATATATATATATATATATAATCTCTTTCTCGTTGTCTTGTCTGCTCTTGGGTCCAGTGAAATTACAAACTACAAAACTTCCCATGCTATATTACAGTTTGACAGCTGTGGGTAAATCTGATGACCGACCTTTTTAATACAGTTTTTCACAGTTCTTAACACACGTTTCTCAAAACACTAATGGATTCCTTCAAATTATACATATAAACCTGAAAACCTCACACTCAAAATGTTAAACCTGACACTCCCTTTTCAAGATGACTCTTTGCCATCAAATCTCTAAACTGTTCACAAAATGAAACTCGTGTTCTCATTTGGTACACACAGCCACATTCTCCAACGACGCACACATACCAGTCAATTGATACACACAGCTCAGCATTTGCTGCACACTACCAAGCATTCACAGCACACTGAAGTGCAAAACTGAAAACCCAATTAAATAAATGCAACACACAATGTGAATGACAATGACTCATGAGAATTACCCATTTTTCCTTTGGAAAATAAAATATCACACAAGAATGCAGCAAATCATTGTTTTATTTAGTGTTTCACTGCGCAGGCATTTCTAAAGAAAATGTACGTAAAAAATAAAAAAAGTCAATGGGTTACACTAGACCAGTGGTTCCCAAACTTTTCACAGCCTGTACCCCTTTAGACACTTGACCTCTAGCCATGTACCCCCAACTTTCATGCACTTATAGCAGTAGAAAAGACAAGTTAAGCCTGCCGCACCCCCTATTCCCACATTTTACATGCATAACATACAAATAAAATCTATTAAAGTGAATTATTTCTCACTAAATAGATTTATTACCATCAATGTCAGTGGGCAACACCACCTCACTTTTGAAAAAGAAATGTACATTTCTGAAACATATTCATTAATGAACTTGAAGCTTTAATAAAAAGGCTGTCTGACTGAACTTACTGTATGGTACTTTAAGAATCTTCGATAATTCAGGACAGATTTCCTTCTCCAAGATGCCTCAGCCTCTATGCCAACACCTCAGGCTTTTATCAAAGCTCACAATACAAACATTTACCAGTTTGAACTTGATCTACTGAAACAACTGTTTGGACCTGACAGTTTTTCGCGTACCCCCTACGTCACTTCGCGTACCCCTGGGGGTACACGTACCCCAGTTTGGGAACCACTGCACTAGACCACATCAAGTCTCCTGTTTCTATCTGGCCAGAGGGCCTCATCCACATCACAGAGGATGGTCTCTCTGGCAAGGCACTTTCTCCTCCTTTCTCCTCTTCCTCCTCTCTCTCTTCCCCCTCTCCTTCTCTGGTTGTCGTTGTCCATTGTTCAGTGCTCATCAAACAAAGCAGAGGCTCAAGGCCCTTTTATGCTGCAGTTCTCCTGATTGAAAATTGCTCACCAGACCCGGGTGTTTAGAGATTTGCATAGTTGTGTGTTGTGGGTTGATGCTTTGAGATTTCAGTTGGGGTGTGTGTGCAACAGCTGACCATTACGTGTACAGCTTTGACAACAAGGTGATGTGTAATTGACCTCAGAGTGTAAAGAAGGAAAGTCAGAGTCTATTGCAGATAAGGGAGTGTTAAGATGTGGCAAATTGGGCCGAGCAATTGGTACGTAAAGTGAGGGTTTTGCAAGCTGAGCCAAATTATCGATTGTTGTGGGTTAAGAACGGTGAAAGAGATTTATTCATTTTTGTGCTAACCTGGTCAGTTTATTCTCTCCAGCTGAAATTCTCATCAAAAGAAACTCCAGAAATTCAGGAGCCAAAGCCTGAGGCAGCTCAGCAGATAGTAATATCTAAAACATCCATATGATAGGGTTTCCTCCCACTAAAGTCAGACTTCTTCACATGTTAAGAGACTTTAGTTTCACTTTCTGTTTGTGCGATATAACGACTCCTCACACAGAGATGGAGAAGTGTGCTTAGGAGAGAAACTGTTGTAGGAACCTTTTTCAGTTCCCAAGTGTTCTGAACACAGAAATATGCAAAGGAACAAAATGAACCTCAGTTTGAATTTGGTGCAATGTTTGCGAGTTTGGAGGTGACATTTAGTTCGGTTGGCCGTGAACAGTCAGACAAGCAGAATACTGTCTGTGCTCAGGACAGGTTAACTGCTCCACAGGGAGATAATGCAGGGATCCATCATGAATTTACTTAAGGAGACACAAACTGCTCTTACAGGTTGTTAAAACCCACTTAATTCAAGAGGCTGCAAAAGTTTGCAGTGTAATCAATGTAAAACACTTAGAGGAAACACTGATCTGGGCTGCGAACTAGGGATGTCAACATTTAGATTTTTTTCTACACGTGTAAAAGTGTCTATAAACCGACATGCACACGGTTACACGTCAGTGATTAGTGAACTTTTTCTAACGCAGTTGTGCTATATAACCACTAGAAGGTTCTTTCTCCTTTAGCACACCCCCTTATTCCATTAAATCAAAGACATTACAGTAGTTATCAGATTAAAACCTTTATTCAGCGAGCAGACCTTAATAAGTAGGCAATCCATCTCACCGTTTTGAAGATGCACTGTTGTTATGGGTTTTTTAATTTTCTTAAAGATGCTATGAGGAGTTTCTAAGTAATTACAAAAAAGTCTCACTTTTAGATATATGCCTGATGGAAATACACATAAGATGAGTTTTATAGCATCTAAATAGGTTATCTATAAATGCTATTCCTTAGCTTCATGGTCGGGTCGGACAGGGCTGGACTGGCCTGGATACTCAACTTCAGGAACAAGACAATTAAAACTAGAGCAAATTTAGATTATTCAGACACGTCTTAGAGCACCGGGCTGTAAGTAGCCATATATAGCCGGCTACAAAACTACGATACTAAGTTTTCCAAAAAATTGCTTGTTGTCACACATCAAAAACTACCACTACGTAACTAGAAAGAGATACATTACCTCGTGGCTTTGCATCCTGTAAGTTGTTGAAAAAAGAAGTTGTAAAGCAATGCAGAGTTCTGAGGAAGGTCCGAGCTGCATTCATTAGCATCACAACAAACACACGCTTTGACTTGGGTCACGTCTTTATGACAGTCGCCGCGCGTGCTCATGGGTAGCAGAGTCTTTATGTCGCCGGAAATAGATTCTCCTCATAGCACCTTTAAGACTTAGGCCTGCTTATGACAGAAAATAAAACGAGCTGAAAATAAAACCATTGATAATTATGACAGACAAGAAAATGTACAAGAGAAAGCTGAAAAAGGTTTAACCTTCTTTTTAATTCATTGTTTTAACTTTTGCTCACTATTGGACAATCATTTTTAAAACTTAAAGTCAAACTGCATCCCTCTTTCACAACTGGAGCCACGTCTGAATTTAATATGTCTCATAGTTAAATAATCTGGAATTGGAGAAAGTAACTCAAAAAGAAGCCAAAGTAAGCTGTGAGAGGAAAAACCTTCACCTTTATATGCACAAAGTTAAAAAAGTAGAGGGGAACTCTCAGAATTATTCATAAACTGTCCGAAAAAATGTGTTTTCTTCGTCTCTTTAGACGTAAGGATTTGTGATCAGGTGGAGAAAAGCCAACAGAGCAACAACGAACAATATAATGAACAACAACACACAATAATACAGGCAGAAATAACAGCCATGAACAGTTTTTGCTTTCAGCTGCAGACATTTGTGTATAGAGAAGATTATGAGCGCTGCGCTCAAACACAACAGCAGCAGCAGTCTCTCCCTCAGACCTGTTCTGGTGTTTCAGGTGGTTTGGCATGTACCTGTGCTGCTGGTATAAGCCAGTTTAGCCTGACATAGGATCATCCATGGGAAGTTACAGTGTACATGCTGGAAAAGGAAGAAGTTAAACTTATCTGGTCCTAACCATTATTCCCTGTTACATATTTGACTTATGTTCCACCAATGTACTCCAACAGACCTATCATGAAAGCAAATTACATGGACTTATGAAATATATTTAAACATTTACCAACCAATGTTGACATACACATAATAATACCTCTCTACCTATCAGATTACCTACTCATATCCATATATACTTAAACAACACACCTGTATATACACCTATCTACATGCAGATATCCATAAATTCATGTATAAATTTACATATCCATGCATTGTGTATGCATACATACTTTTCTTTGCGCACCCACACAAAGACATGTTGTTTTGTCCAGCTTCTTTGGTTTGTTTGTTTGTTTTTTTTAAAATATTAAGACACTTTGTTTCCCACCGTCATCAGATTTGTTGTTCTCTCTCGAGATTCCTGTATTTCTTCAGTAAGGCTGATTTTAATTTCTTTTTAAACTGGATTAAGTTTCTGCTCTGCTTCAGATCATCATCCGGACTGTTCCTTGTATTGTTGAACAGAAACTCCTCATTGTTGTTCTTATGCTTGGGATTTTAAAATCTAACTGACCCCTTAACTTATATCCACCATCTCTGTCGGAGAAAAATGTTTGTATGTGACTTGGCAGCATATTATTCCTTACTTTATACATTATTTGTGCTGTTTTCAATTCTACTAAATCGAGAAATTTTAAAATTCTTGACTGTAAGAAAAGTTGATTTGTGTGGTCCTAATAGCCGACCTTGTGCATTATTCTTATCGCTCTTTTTGGAGAACACATAACATATTTAGTGAGTTCTTGTATGTGTTTCCCCAGATCTCCCAGCAGTAATCTAAATATGGAGCCACCAGTGAGTTATACAGAATATAAAGTGATTTATGGTTTAGAACATGTTTTGCAGGACAGAGATACTTTTAAACAGTTTGTTATGAACATGCTTAAAGGTGCAGTGTGTAGAACTTTCGCATTTTAGCGACATCTTGTGTTCAGATTCTAGAATGAGCCTAATTGTAACCAAAACATCACTGAGAAACGGAACACTGTGAAGACCAAAAGGGATCCGAACATGGCACACAGTTTCTGTTGTGTGTGTGCTGAAACACACAGTTTCAATCTCTAGGACAGAGTAACAACTTTCTGTGCATCCACTGCCATCCTCTCCTCTTCTTCACCTGCATTCCAGGTAGATTTCAGAACCGGCGGACAGATTCGCGTTTCGTTCTTTTTGTCCCTAAAAACCACCCGTAGACAACACAGCGGATCAATATGTCGGCCTACACGAAACAGCGGCCCGCGGTAATGTAATTTTTTTATAAAGATTTTTCTAACTAAATAAAAATAAAACAAATGTTTCATGGGGGTGATTGTGTTCCTATGTTGACGGACTTCACATACAAATAGAAACATATATCTCTTATTTTCACCGTTTTTGTTTGGCGAAATGCAGTGGATGTATAAATGCCAAATTCTACACACTGCACCTTTAATGTGAGGCTTCCAGCAAATCCTGTCATCCACAATCACACCAGTTCTTTTTTTATTAATGTCACATTGAGCCCCATTCATCTATTATATATGTGGATAACTGCACTAGTGGGAACATTTAGGTGTATACCTGGTTAATGTTATTATCTAAAGCTTTCAAGCAACATTGTCACCCCTAAAAATACTTGATATATATATCAGTGAGAAATGAACGAGGAGGAAAATGACGTGTACACAGTTATTGATATTTCTAAACGGTTATGATTTGTTATCCGTGCAGATGTTGTTATCTCATGATTTTGCAGTAGCCCCATGCAGCTGTGGATTTTTGTGGTCTTGGTGGTCATATTATAGCTGGTAAGGACTGACTTTAATAGGTCGGATCACAGGGCAGCACAGATGTAACGCTCCACAGGCGAACTATAACTCCATTCTCACAAAAACACCCTTGTTTCAGACTTTACGTGTGTGCAGACAAGTTTTCCACCCAGACTTTTCCCCCCTGGTGTTTTATCTGAGTGTGGACACAGCAGTGATGGCCTGGGTAATCCCTGCTGTGAGTGAGGAGGGCTGATAAAAACAACCACTGCTGCGAGAGAAGGTAATCTGAGTGACACAAACTCAGACATTTGAAGCTGTGGCTTCCTCTGCACACCATCAAGGTTCTGCAGAGCGTCTGTTTCAGAGAATCACCACCAGGCCTCTCATATCCAAAGAGCCTTCTCGCACTGCTTTGGGATATGGAGCTCAAACACTGCAGCTTTCTTCCTCTGTCGTAATGGTGCGTCCAGTAACCTCGGAACTGGGAGTGACATCATCTCCGACTTATCAGTGTTCCAGTTGAAGTCTGAAAAAAACATGCTGATCTACCAGGCTATTGTTAGCTGTTGTTAGCACGTCCTGCGTTGTTGTTCACAAATATCACATGAAGAATGTGATTATCACTATGGCAGCATTTTTGTAAATATAAGTCTAACAATACTATGTATACAGCTGATCTAGAGCGACACACCCCAGTCAGAAGTGCAAATAAATGGATTATTACAGGAGCTAAATAACTGTTCACACTGGGGGCATCCATCTTCCATTGTCAACTTGGGGGTGGCGAGGTTTCACCGAGTTCCCAGTAGCAGTTGCAGTTTCCTACTTGGAACTTGGAAATTCCTACTTCTGACTACAACTGGAACGCACAAAAAGACGTGATGCTAATGAATGCAGCTCGGACCTTCCTCAGAACTCTGCATTGCTTTACAACTTCTTTTTTCAACAACTTACAGGATGCAAAGCCACGAGGTAATGTATCTCTTTCTAGTTACGTAGCGGTAGTTTTTGATGTGTGACAACAAGCAATTTTTGGAAAACTTAGTATTGTAGTTTTGTAGCCGGCTATATATGGCTACTTACAGCCCGCTGCTCTAAGACGTGTCTGAATAATATAAATTTGCTCTAGTTTTAATTGTCTTGTTCCTGAAGTTGAGTATCCAGGCCAGTCCAGCCCTGTCCGACCCGACCGTGAAGCCAAGGAATAGCATTTATAGCTAACCTATTTTTTAAAATATATATTTTTTGGGCATTTTGTGCCTTTATTGATAGGAGAGAGACAGTGGATAGGCCCGTGAAAGGGTATGAGAGAGTAGGGAAGACACTCTGCAAACTGGTCACAGGCAGGACTCGAACCTGGACCGGCAGAAGCATGTACATGGGGTGCCTGGTTGCCAACCACTCCGCCAAACCAGCACCCCTAGATAACCTATTTTGATGCTATAAAACTCATCTTAAAGTGTGTATTTCCATCAAGCATATATCTAAAAGTGAGACTTTTTTGTAATTACTAAAAAACTCCTCCCAGTCCCTTTAAGTTAGGACGTAAATTGTGCTCATAGTGCTCTGAGAGGAGCAAGCGTGAGCAAGGAGTGTCCTGGGTGGACTGTCCAGACACTGTCCTGATTATATCAAGGTTTCATGTGTGAAAAGGGTTTATGTCTCAAGCACGTTCAGGCCTGGACCACACAAATATGGATGTATTCCTTAACGCACATTTTTCTGTCTAATTGGGCCTCTCAACCACACGAACACGGCGATTTCACCCACACATCCGGTTGAGTAGATCCCTGTAGCGGTGTTAAACAGAGATAGATATAGATAGATGGATCAAATTTATTTGTCTTAGACAGCAGTACTACTGGCCAAGGACACAGTATTATAAATAACAAAAACACTAGACAACATATAACAGTAACATAAGCAAGAGGTCTGTAGCAAGCATGGTCAGAAGTTATTTCACAAGGATGTTAAAGTGCAGAGCTCGTCACAATAAGCAGTGAAAATAAGCAGAAACAAGCTAAAAAACCAAGCTACGACGATAAGAATAAAAGCATGGATAAAAGCCGCATAATAATAACAGATAAGAAACAAGTCGAAGCAGATAATAAGTAAAATATGTAGAAACAAGTTAAAAAATTGAGTAACGAGTAGAGAAATAAAACCATGGATAAAAGTGGAATAATAATAACAGGTGAGTGACTGGTGGCCATAAATAAGCTGAAAAAAATATATTCATATACAAGTATTATATATCAGCTGCATGAAAGAATTAGTTTGATTGTTTGTTAAGCAGAGATATGGATGTTGGGAGAAAAGAGAGCTTATAGCGATTTGTTTTGTGAAGCTGGTGTTGACGCGATGACGTCAAGCGCCTAGCAACAAGTCACTGTAGAAATGGTTGCCAACAACAAGAACGATCGCCGACATTTACCGCACTCTCTGTGTTCTTTGCACCTTTTGCCCTCATTACAGCTCCACAAATAAATGTAATGTTGTTGCATCGACTGCTGCGCAACGTCAGCGTCTGCTGCACACAGTATTATTAAGATCTTCTTACACCGTGGACTGCTTCTTCTTCCTGTTTTTGACTGCACATGCTCGTAACGTTCTTCTTCTATGGTTTTCACATTTTGCTAACCTGCCACTTTTCGGCCAGATGTGACATTGCAGCCTTCAGAGGCGATCATTTTCAGTTTTGCCTCTTTGTATGGACTGAGATATTTCTGTGGTGTGGACAGAGATTTTTTTTTAAACCAGGACAAAGACATCCGGTCAAAAATATCCATATACGTGTGATCCAGGCCTAAGTGAACTAAAACAGACCAAGAACGGCTATTGAGGTAACTAGGCACAAACCAGGGGCCTATAGCAAAAAGCACTGACAACTTCCCCTGGGTAACTCACACCTATCCAGGATTGAGTAACCCCAACAATGGCTATCAGAATAATCGATAGCACAATTATCAATACGGTAACTCATCCCAGGATTGTCTCATCAAAAGCCGTGAACATGCACCTATAAGGGAGGGCTCAGAGGCAGCTGACCAATCACAATCATCATTAGAAAACAGGCTGAGTAGCGCTGGAATGCACTGACAGAGATTTATATTTAACGTGAAGAGCAGCAGCTGATAGTGTTAAAATATGAGGATGACAAACCTAGAATAACGGAGAAAGGAAACACCATAGCAGCTGTCAATCAAAGAAAAATGCGTGGCAACGCATTGCGGACTGAAAATGCACAAATTACTCATCATTGGATCAATCTGACACTGATCACACTCATGAATCAATACACTGTGAAAATGTATTGCATGTATGATAATTATCATCCCATTCCCTCAGATGTAATCCCTCTGTAGTGAGGAGGTCGTGGGAGCAGATAAAAAAAAAAATACAAAAACATAACTGTGTCTGGTACGTTGGTCTGTTTCATGTCATATCAGCTACATTTAAAGGGACTGTGAAGAGTTTCTGAGTCATTCCAAAAAAATCTCACTTTTAGATATATGCCTGATGGAAATACACACTTTAAGATGAGTTTTATGGCATCTAAATAGGTTATCTATAAATGCTATTCCTTAGCGGGTCGGGTCGGACAGGGCTGGACTGGCCTGGATACTCAACTTCAGGAACAAGACAATTAAAACTAGAGCAAATTTATATTATTCAGACCAACTTAGAGCACCGGGCTGTAAGTAGAGATATATAGCCGGCTACAGAACTACAATAATAAGTTTCAAGTGCTTGTTGTCACACATCAAAAACTACCGCTACGTAACTAGAAAGAGATACATTACCTCGTGGCTTTGCATCCTGTAAGTTGTTGAAAAAAGAAGTTGTAAAGCAATGCAGAGTTCTGAGGAAGGTCTGAGCTGCATTCATTAGCATCACAACAAACACACGCTTGGGCTTGTGGTGCGTTCCAGTTGTACTCAGAGGTCGGAATTTCAGAGTTCCGAGTAGGAAACTACAACTGGAATTTCCCCCGAAGTCGGAATTTCCTACATTGAAGATGGATGCCCCCAGTGTGAACAGTTATTTAGCTCCTGTAATAATCCATTTATTTGCACTTCTGACTGGGGTGTGTGGCTCTAGATCAGCTGTATACATAGTATTGTTAGACTTATATTTACAAAAATGCTGCCATAGTGATAATCACATTCTTCATGTGATATTTGTGAACAACAACACAGGGCGTGCTAACAACAGCTAACAATAGCCTGGTAGATCAGCATGTTTTTTTCAGACTTCAACTGGAACGCCGATAAGTCGGAGATGATGTCACTCCCAGTTCTGAGGTTACTGGAACGCAGCATTACGACAGTCGCCACGCGTGCTCATGGGTAGCAGAGTCTTTATGTCACCGGTAATAGATTCTCCTCATAGCACCTTTAACAATCTGAAAATCAGCAAGAAGCCTAAAACACATGAATAAAGTGCAGGAATGACATGATGGAATAATTTGTTCATCAAGCGCTTTATGGTGCATTTGAATGTATATTTATAGAGCAGGGCGATGCACATTGACTGATGGACAGTCAGTTCACTGCTCCTGTGTGTCGCACAGACAATAAACGGCTCCAATATATCACGAATGTAGATGATTCAGGCCATTTATTCGGAGAAGCTGATTGGCTAGTGCTAGGGTCATCATACAGGATCAGATTCAACCTGCAACTTCTCCTGCTCCAGAGCAGGTTAGCCACTCAGAGTAAGTCACCATGGTTACCATCTCTGATAAGAAATGAACCGGCCTTGTGCTCTCGATAAATCAGGGTTAACCCTGAAGTTATATTAATTCCTGCTTCGTGCTACAGGCCCTTGAACTCTTAAACAGTTCCTGTGTTGTGGTCTAGGTGTTTTGCTTCTATTTTGTGTTTTTTCCTGTGCTGTTTTTTTTCTCCTCTTCCCTTTTTTCTTTTTCGGTGTTTGGGGAAGAAGGTGTGGCTGGCTGGTTAGCTCTCTCTTGAGGACAGAGACACACCTGTGATCAGTCTCACTGTGATCAGCTCCTCCATAACTCCAAGCCTTTTTGTTTTTTAACACCTTAAAACTGCCCTTAATCAGTCCACTGTTTCAGTGGTCCAGACTTTATTTAACAACCTGAGCCTGTTGGCTGAACTGTGTTTTTCCTGATGTTAAAAAAATGCATCTACAGCAGGGATGGGTGACTTTGTGCACCAAGACAGGTTAAAATTATCCCCATGAGCACAAACTGTTCTTGATTTAAGGGGTATTGAAGGGACAACTGAATATGTCTTTGTTACTTTATCAACATTTGTATGTGCTTAAACACACAATGCTTGATCTTATGAGCTTAACATAGAATTCATGCCAATTTCAGCACCTTTTTATGCAATAATAAACACTTTCTAGGTTATTGAAGCACTTTTTTTTTTATTTCAACAAATGTTGAAATTACAAACCACATGACTTGGCCACATCCCATTGACCATCAGAAAAGGTGACAGACAGGGAAACTGAACCACAGGAGGCATTCTGGATTGATAAGAAACAAAATATCCTGGACTAAATGGAGAATTGACTGGATGCAGTTGACCATTATATTCTATTGGGCAAACTGCACAAATATGGTTTTCTTTATACATGTGAATGGTTAAGAAATGACCTTTTCAACAGAAAACAGTTTGTTTGTGTTCAGGGTTGTTATTCAGACAGAGCTAGATCATCCTGTGGGGTTCCACAACGTTCTATTCTTGGACCTTTACTATTTCTAAATTACATTAATGACTTATCTAATGTCTCAGATACTGTTTCTCCAATAATGTTTGCAGATGACACAACTTTAGTTTTGTCTCATTCAAACTTCAGTTCTTTAATCAAGAATGCTAACATTGGTTTATCTTCTTATGCTGACTGGTTTAGGTTAAATAAACTCTTTAAACATAAAAAAAATCTAATTTCAACATTTTCAGTGGTAAAAAGTCATTCAACAAAAACCTATCTCAAATCTCATTAGAGTCTATTAAGATGTCACAAGTGTCAAATACAAAATTCTTGGGAATTGTTATTGATGAGACTTGGAGTTGGAGAGAACACATTGACTGGGTTAACAGAAAAATAAACAAATCTGTTGGTATAATAAAGAGGGTTAGTTACCTGGTCACCACTAATTGTCTTCTCACTCTTTACTACAGTTTAATTTATCCTTCTCTCTCATATAATAACTTAATTTGGGCACATTTCCAAGTATTCTTCACAAGAATACTGAGCCTCGAACATCATCAGTCCCTCTCATGAAGAGACTCCTACCATTTATGACATTAATATCTTTCAAATATGTGTTTTTATTTACAATATACTTTCAAGTGATGGGAATGTTCCTGAACAGTTCAAGATGTTTTTTAAGGAAAATTTACAGGTTCATTCTTCTGATCTTCATCCTCCAAAAATTCTAAGAGAGGTCAATTTTCATTCCAATATAAAGGAAGCAAATTATGGACTAACTTTCTTACCTGTTAAAGAAATGTTCGTCAACAAACTGTTACAAAAGATGTTTAAGGGATCATTAAATTACTGTTTAGAAATGGTTTCTCTCTTTCATGTCAGTTATGTGTACATGTTTTTATTTTTATTTTTTGTTTAATGAATGGTCATTTGATCTCGGAGTCATTGGCAATACGATCCCTTATAGAACTCGCACACGATCATACAGACCACTCGAGTTTTTTATTTGGTCTTTTTATGTTTTCTTCTTTTTTTAGTTGCGGTGGTATGTGTTTCGTTATAAGTTTGTCATAACTTCTGAGTAACTTGTTTTTGTTAGATTGCTTTTTTGTCTTTTTTGCATGTAATATGTGCACATAATATTGTGTAACTTTAATGTACTCTAGGTCAGGGGTGGGCAACTTTAATTACTAAGAGGGCCACATAAAACCATTTTTCCAGCCTGAGGGCCACATTGTTACAAATTTTCAGAAACTCTCGTTAATGGAAAAGAATGTTGGATATACAACAAATGAGAATATAAATTTGTCATCAAATTAAAATACCAATATTCATATATTATAACTCTATTACAAGTTCTTGTGCATAATCAAATGAACTTGATACAGAATTCAAACAAATTCAGCTCATATACATGGGATTAAAGCCAATGAAGCTATTTTCAAATCAATAAAAAGATGTGTTATTCATATTTTTAGAGCTCAAATATTTTGCTGCTGCCATTATACATTTTAGTATTGAGTAATACTTGATATAATGTTAGGCTGAAAGAGATTTAGGCTGTATTCAGACCAGAAAAGTCCTTTGGTCCACTTGTTTGGTCCGGACCAAAAGCGGACTTTATTTTTTTCGTTTGGTGCGGTTCGTATTCAGATTGTACTTTTTGCAAGTGGACTATATTCTGTAAACACATCCTCGTGTGTGACGATCGGTGCTCTCATTGGACAGCACTGACAAAGGGCGGCACACAGAGTACAGACCCGGAAATGGAGGTAAACATGGAAGTCCTACATGCCGCTCTCCTGGTCTGTGTGTTTGTGCTCTTAATAGAGCTGCAAAATCATTTTCAGTTTCAAGAGCAGCTCCTTCAAAGCAGGCTTAACAACGCTCCGTTTCAAATTTTGGAACAGCGAAGACGAATGCGCGCAGCAAGGAGACGCTATGCTCTGTGTGTCCTTAAGTTTTTTCACTTTGACGTGGCATTGTTCGGGCGACCGCTCGAAGCCCCTCTCCTTCATTTTCTCATTAAACATTGTGAATACGACCTCATTTTTGTGTGTCTTTTCAAGAAGTTGGACAATGTGGGCTTCTGCCCAAATATCCTGGAGGCACAGTGTCTCCTCGTTGCCCCATGTATGTCCACGGCTCATTGTAACATGTAGCTTGTAGCATTAGCAGCAGGGATAATTTTTCCCACAATGCTTGGCTACGGTGGCTTTATAAGCCCAAAAGGCGCACGTATCCTGTAGTTAGTTCGGATGGACCTTGGTTTGCATTCAGACCTGCACCGGAGAACCACGAACCGCACCAGAGTTCGTTTGGAAGCGGACCGAGACCACCTCAAAAAGTGGGTCTCGGTCCGGTTGTTTGGTCCGCACCAGGGTTCATTTGTGTCTGTTCACACCTGCATGGAAAGTCCAGACCAGCATGGGAAACGAACCCTGGTCCGTTTAAAGTGGACCAAACAGTCCAGGTCTGAATACCACCCTAGACACTATAAAAGCAAAGTAAGGTTGTAAATAACTAACATAAGATTGTATAGAGTTATTTCTATTGGATATCTGAGTTTTCTTCATGTTTACAGCTGCTGGTTTTTGGGAATGAATGACGGGCCACATTTAGTGATGTGGAGGGCCGCAGGCCGCCACTTGCCCACCCCTGCTCTAGGTGGAGGCTTCAAATAAGCCCTTATGGCTTTCGCCTCTTCCTGCTCCTCATATAATTTGTTATCTTTGACTTTTGTGTATTTCGTAATTGTGCAAAATAAAAAGAAAAGACCAGGATCCTACTGTGTCTTTGTAAAGGAAGAATGTTATCGAAGCACTGAGTTACAGTCTTAACCGTGTAAAGCCAATTGTTTCATATTTGATACATACTTTTATAATGCCTCTATCTATTCAATATGATCAACAATTACAAAAAAACATCTGAATACAATCAGATAAATGATAAAAATGTCCTCAAATGGATTATCAGTTGCCAAAAACACCTAGTGTATCAAATGAGATACAAAAAATCTATATGTTGAATTTTATGGACATTTTGATTTTTATGGATTTTAGCAGAAAGTGAAACAAACATTTCAGCTCCAAAAAATTTGAATTGTCTGGCTATAATCTACGGTCTTGGGCATTAAAGAGTTAAAAATGACCGGTCATTCTGTAAAAATGTTTTTTAGCCAGAATTCTGGTATGATTTCACCTATTTTATCTGTTTTGTGTTCGGTCATGTGTGTTTTTATGACATGAAAACTTTGTTGAAGCCTCTATTGGCTAATGACTTTTTAAATCCCATTCTTTTTTCTTCTTGTTTTTCTTCACCAATTCTTTTTTGATTTAATAATTTAAATATGAATGGGTTAGAAATAGTTAACAGACACATTTGTCATACTTCATATAAAACACACACGTTTGTCTGTCTCAGTCATTATCCTCACAGAAACATTTAGTCTCACCATTTCTGAATTAAACTAAATTAAATCTGATGACCCGCTCATCCTCCTGTCCCACCGCAGCAGAGACAGTAAACACAGACACTCCTCTCTGTGGCTGCCAACAAGTCCATTTCACTACAATCGTGACTCTTTCAGAGAAAATGATTCAACAGGAGCGACACAGAGTATAAAACAGCAGGCGGGTCTGAGTCATGATCCAGATCGAGCCATGAGAGCTGGACTCAGGGGCCACAGGACCAGACTGGACCTCAATGCTGCAGGACTCTCTGAGAGGAACTGAAGAGGAGCAGGTGTCAAATATCTTTGCTGTCCCTAAAGGATCTGAGTCTCCTCAGGAAGTAGATCCTCTGTTGGACCCTTTAAAACCCTCTACAGTGAGCACTAAAACACAAACTATGACTACAGACACAAATTCAATCCACTTTATTTTATAGCTAAACAATCAAGTCTATTAGTGCAGTTATGATCAGCGGGAACAAAACCAAATGATAGCTTAAAATAAGGATTGTAAAGATGTACAAAGGATACAAACTCATAAAAAAACACAACACACAACAACTTGTTAAAGTCAAAGGTTACTTAAAGGTGCTATGAGGAGAATCTATTTCCGGCGACATAAACACTCTGCTACCCATGAGCACACGCGGCGACTGTCGTAATGCTGCGTTCCAGTAACCTCGGAAATGGGAGTGACATCATCTCCGACTTATCGGCGTTCCAGTTGAAGTCTGAAAAAAACATGCCGATCTACCAGGCTATTGTTAGCTGTTGTTAGCACGCCCTGCGTTGTTGTTCACAAATATCACATGAAGAATGTGATTATCACAATGGCAGCATTTTTGTAAATATAAGTCTAACAATACTATGTATACAGCTGATCTAGAGCGACACACCCCAGTCAGAAGTGCAAATAAATGGATTATTACAGGTGCTAAATAACTCCAGTTGCAGTTTCCTACTCGGAACTCGTAAATTCCTACTTCTGACTACAACTGGAACGCACCAAAAGACGTGACCCAAGCCAAAGCGTGTGTTGTGATGCTAATGAATGCAGCTCGGACCTTCCTCAGAACTCTGCATTGCTTTACAACTTCTTTTTTCAACAACTTACAGGATGCAAAGCCATGAGGTAATGTATCTCTTTCTAGTTACGTAGCGGTAGTTTTTGATGTGTGACAACAAGCAATTTTTGGAAAACTTAGTATGGTAGTTTTGTAGCCGGCTATATATGTCTACTTACAGCCCGGTGCTCTAAGACGTGTCTGAATAATATAAATTTGCTCTAGTTTTAATTGTCTTGTTCCTGAAGTTGAGTATCCAGGCCAGTCCAGCCCTGTCCGACCTGACCATGAAGCTAAGGAATAGCATTTATAGATAACCTATTTTGATGCTATAAAACTCATCTTAAAGTGTGTATTTCCATCAGGCATATATCTAAAAGGGAGACTTTTTTGTAATTACTTAGAAACTTCTCACAGTCTCTTTAAGAAAATTTAAAAAACCCATAAGAACAGTGACTTCACAACTCTAATGCTGATTTAAAAGCTATTGAGTTAAACTAAGTTTAAAGACAAGACTGAAAATAAGATAATGTGGAGGACTTTCTGCTTTCAAGTGATCAGTCATGCCATAATTAAGGACCTGCTACAGAAAAGCCTGTTCCAGATGAAGACCTAAGGGTGCAGACCTTTAAATGATCAGGAATGTATCATGGTGCAAATTTATTTAAAGACTGAAAAGAGAGCCAATGGAGAGGTCAGAGGTGGGTTACAACCAGGGACAAGAATGTTGGTTAGGGATGTATATCGTTATGATTTTATCGATACCGATACCGATACTCCTTATCAGTATTGATACTTATTGATACTCTTATCGATACTACAACACGTAATTTTATGTAAAAAATAAAGACTTTTCAAGATATTAAAAGATTCAATCCTTTTTTATTACCACAAGGTAATAATAAAGCTTCAACAGAATAGAAGTAATGCATTACAAATGCTTCTCAGAGGCAAAAAGAAAGCTAAGGAGATGGCAAAACCCCTTCATGCCACCCAACAGACTGCATGTACAGACAGACCCATATATCAGTGGGGCTAAAATCGATGCTGTAATGATGACTACTGAGGCTGTCACTTTATATTAGATAGTCATATAACCGTTCAAATATGGGGATAAATATCCATAACCAGATAGTAGATATAAATATATAAATATATAAATATTGGAATGTAAAATATTGAGTGTAGCAGCACATCAGGGCGCCTGGAACAGTGGACCGTTTCATCCAACAGAGGGCGCTGTGAGCGCAGCTTGACTGTCAGTCACATCCCCTGCTCTCTTGACCTCAGTAAACAAAGAGTTTCCGCTCCGAGCAGACATTAACAGCTCTGATTCATCTGAGGAGAGCTGTGCCATCGACTTTTCATCCAAGTTATACGGCCGAGTGCAGCTGCACTTCGTCAAGAGTTTAACCCCGTGTGACTGTGTTGTTTTAGGCAGGGTTTTTACCGAAGGGGAGGATAATAGAGTCTCTGTCTCTGTTGGTGCTGCAGTCTTTAGTGTTAGCCGGGCTGCTAATGCTACTCATGTTGCTATATCAATCAAACAGCCCGCACTCCTTTAGCTTTATACTATGCGTGCGCTCCAAGTGTTTGGTGATGTTGCTAGTATTTCCTCCCTTGGACGCAACTTCTCTCTGACAAAGATTGCATCGAGTTTTCATTAACTTTGCTAAAGTGAGCTCAAACCTTTGAGCGCTTAGCCCTCACCAACATGCTTGAGCCGGACAGCGGTAGTGTCATAACTACATGAGAGTTGAAGAGACGTTTAAGTACCGATAACGGTACCGTTTTTCCAGATTCTTAACGGTCTTCGGGTACCGACCCAATTGTGGACCGGTACATGAAAGTACCGGTCCATAGTATACATCTCTAATGTTGGTACACTTCTGTTAAAGAAAGAAAAACCCACATGGCCACTGAAATAACCCGAACTTATTTGAAAATATATTCTGAAAATTAGCAAATGAAAATCAGACATTGCCTTGAATTGTGGTTCAAAAGAATCATTTTAAAAATTAAAATATTGAAGCTAACCTGGACAAAATTATGGTACAAAAGATTGAAAGTGATTTGACCATAGTGACATGTTAAACTAAGGTGTGTCCTGTAATGATCATCACAGGTGTCTTCAAGCTTGTAATCAGTCAGTCTGCCTATTTAAAGGCTGAAAAGAGGTCACTGTGCTGTTTGGTATCATGGTGTGTACCACACTGAACATGGAGCACAGAAAGCTAAGGAGAGAGCTGTCTCAGGAGATTAGAAATAAAATTATAGACAAGCATGTTAAAGGTAAAGGCTATAAGACCATCTCCAAGCACCTTGATGTTCCTGTGACTACAGCTGCACAGATTATTCAGAAGTTTAAGGTCCACAGGACTGCAGCCAACCTCCCTGGACGTGGCTGCAGGAGGAAAACTGATGACAAACTGAAGAGACGGAGAATACGAATGGAAACCAAAGAGCCCAGAACAACTTCAAAGAGATTAGAGGAGAACTCCAAGGTCAGATCACTCAAAGCCAAGGTGGGCATCGCTGTTGAGAGGGAATAATAAAACAGCAAGACTGAAACTTGCCAAACTGCATGTTGACGAGCCACAAAGCTTCTGGGAGAATGTCCTTTGGACAGATGAGACAAAACTGGAGCTTTTTGGTAAGTCACATCAGCTCTATGTTCACAGACACAAAAATGAAGCATACAAAGAAAAGAACACTGTACCTACTGTGAAACATGGAGGAGGCTAAGTTATGTTCTGGGGCTGCTTTGCTGCATCTGACACAGGGTGTCTTGAATCTGTGCAGGTACAATGAAATCTGAAGACTATCAAGACATTCTGGAGTGAAATGTGCTGCCCAGTGTCAGAAAGCTTGGTCTCAGTCACAGGTCATGGGTCCTCCAACAGGATAATGAGCCAATCACACAGCTAAAAACACCCAAGAATGGCTCAGAATAAAACACTGGACTATTCTGAAGTGGCCTTCTATGATCCCTGATCTAAATCCTGTTGAACATTTGTGGAAGGAGCTGAAACATGCAGTCTGGAGAAGACACCGTTCAAACCTGAGACAGCTGGAGCAGTTTGCTCATGAGGAGTGGGCCAACATACCAGTGGACAGGTGCAGGAGTCTCACTGAGAGCTGCAGAAATCACCTGACTACAGTGATTGACCAAGAGGTTGTACAACAAATGCTGAGTTAAGGGTACCATCATCTTTGTCCAGGCCAGTTTCATTACTTTGGTCACATTTCAAAAGCAAAGTCTGATTTTCATTAGTTGATTTTCTGTAAGTTTTTATTTATTATTACTTTGGTCAGTTTCACGTTATTTCAGTGACCATGGTGGGTTTTTTTTTTTCTTTAACAAAAGGGTACCAACAAGTTTGTCCACATGTATGTACAGGAGATATCAGCACAGCACCTTTATCGGTCATCACCTGATCATAACTCTAAAATCACCAGGAGGTTTTTAATGAGGCCAGTGCTGTGGTGCAGTCTGTCAGGGTTTGAATCTGTACTCCCCTCCATCATTAATCTGCTAATGTGTCTGCTTCAGAAGAAAACAGCAGCCGCAGCATTAATTGCATCTTAATTATGTTTAACAGACAGCGTTCAGGAAGTTCCTGCCTCTTTTGAAAAATGTCCTGAGACTCTGGATTCAGACCAAAGCTCTTTTGGCTGGATGATTTTATTTTTAGTCTCTTACAAGAACGCCGCTGTGACCTTCTGATGAAGTTGCTCTCTCCGTCCATCTGGATAATGGATGTAGCTGGAGTATTTGCTGTGAGATGAATATTTATATCAGTCTGATATTAAGAGGAAACAAGTGCCAAAGTCATGAGGCGTATTCTTCACGAATGTAAAGGATGGTTAACTCTGCTGTGACACCGTCAGCCTTAAAGTTTAGTTAGAACAATCAGCACTGTTTTAAAGACGATGTTTGGAGTCAGTAAAATCCTAATGATGATGGAGTCGTTTTAAAATAATAAAAAGAGTCATGTTAGTTAGCATGAAGCACCGTTAAGCATGTGCACACTGGGGTGAAGAGTTCAGAGAGGATGGATAATGTGCCACCGTTAAACTTTTGTTTATTACGAATGAGACAGTCAGCTCTCATTCTCTTTAAGAGCAGTGTGTGCCTCTTGGATGGGTTGTTGTTGGATTATAATTTGTCTTTTTATTGCATCAGATTGTAGGGATGAAGAGGGAGCTGAATTAGAAGGCAAATATATCCACTTAGCAGTCTGTCTCTGTTTCATCTCTCAGCTTCAGTCATGAGATTGGACATGCAGAAATAAGCACTGAAATGAGTGCATGTGGGAAAGTGATGGGCTCAGCAAGAGAAGAGCAGGAAATCAGAAACTGTAATAATGACATAACATTATTAAATACGGTTTAAGTCATCACAGAATTAATCAAAGTAGTTTTCCTAACTTTATTTTCTAACCCCTAATGTGAAGTTGGTCTGATACCTTAAAGGTACAGTGTGTATTATTAAATGCTAAAATAAAAACAATAAAAAAATAACAGACTTGATAAAAATGGAATAGATTACTTAAAATTATATTAAAAAAAAAAAAAAAAAAAAAAAAAAAAAAAAAAAAAAAAAAAAAAAAAAAAAAAAAAAAAAAAAAAAAAAAAAAAAGAGAGATTAGAGGAGAATAAGTCATTTATATCTTAATAGGAGCGGGTCCTCTCTTATGGGGGCTTTCATCTTGCGTCGCCATCTTTTCTACCGTAACTCAGAACGGACAAAAATACGCTTTCGCGTTTTTTTGTTGACGCCTACCGGAAATGCACAGTTGTGAAATAGACGAAGAAGAAGAGAGTGATTACCAAGCAGCTGTGCTAATACAAACAAACATGGAGGACCACACGTACAATTTACCATCAGAGGAGCATGAATCTTTGTCAAAGAAACGAAAACGGGATGAAACCAAATGCAATCGGGACAGGCTACGACAAAAAAAACAGGGTCAACATCGGCGCTGCCTTTCCCAGATGGAAGTCCCTGAAGGATAAGTTTGCAGACAGACGCAGAAGTTACCTGTTTTTTGCTGGACAGGTAAGACTAAGTGTCGAATTGTACTCTTATATGGAGCCGAATTTATTTGTTTACTTTCGGAGAAGTCGGAGGAAGATGCAGAGAATGTATCTGCTATGAGAGGATTATTTCACGGCCACAAGCAATTTTCTGTGGACAGAAAACATAGGCTGATAACTGAGCTATATAGCACTGTTGATGAGACAAAGATAAAGATTTTCACCGTACTCCTTAATTTTATTGTTTGCTCCTAATTTGTTATTTAGGAGCACATGTACACATTGGTAAGGTGTACTTTTTAGGATACTTCGGTCTCAGGAAAACCTCTGTGTCATTTCTCAGACCAAACGGCATCAGAAAACCCCCCTCAATAAAACCTCCGTCAGATAATACGGCCTCAGGCTTCAAAACGAAAGTCATCAGACAAAATACTGGAAAAACGGACTCAAATAAAAAACAGCCTCAGGTCGTAACAATATCATAATCATCTTAATATCATAAATGTCAAGTAGGGGCGGACATTAGCTCAGTTGGTAGAGCGTCCGCCCCATGTACGGGGGCTGCCAACCCCCAGCAGTGGCTGCTGGTTCGAATCCCGGCCTCAGCCCTTTGCTGCATGTCATCCCCCCTCTCTTCACCCGCTTTCCTGTCTATCTTCAGCTGTCCTATATAATAAAGGCCATAAAAGCCCCAAAAAGTAACTTAAAAATAAATAAATAAATAAATGTCAAGTCGTCTTGAGACGGCATTCAGCTACAAATCAGCCACTAGCAAACTTCACATTTTCAAAATAAAAGCTTTCGTCATTATCTCCTATTAGTTCTTTAACGCTTTTGTAAATTAGGCTCTTGTTTTGGAGCTGACTGGAAGTTTCTTCAATAGCATAATGGCGCGCTTAACAGAATGTCCGAAATACCGAAATGAAATACCGAAATTTGTATCCGTGCGTTTTATGGCTCAAATGCCCACATTTTGTTATTCTACGTGGTGACTTTGGCACCTGAAATGCTCTCTGAATTTTCAAATGTGGTGAATCAACAGAGACATTTGATAGCCTGGTAGCTGGAAGCACTTGTTGACGACGCCATGTTGAAAAAACACTTTTTGTCCTTGGAAGGCCACCGTAGCTCCGGGGTTCTCCATCAGGAAGGGGGGAGCGCCGGAGTGCTGCAATCTCAAACCTCACCTTTAGATGTCACTAAAGACTACACACTGTACCTTTAACTTAAACAGGTTAAACAGAAACATGGTTGCCGTAAAGAGCTTCTGAAGCACAGGGTCGGTCCTGAGAATCCTGTCTAAGGCCCTGAGCTGGAAACATTTTTGTTTTCAGAATACACTCTGTAAAGAAAGCATCATTTTAAAAATATGTCCACATGAGAACACTGAAAATGCTGTAGTGCACATGCCAAACTGATAGGTGGCGCTGTAACACTGCTGCAGACAGACACGCAGCCAGAGAAGAAGAGACGGAGCATGCTCAGACATCAGTGTAAATGTAAACAAACTCTGTTGCTCTCTGTGGTCGTAGAGGAGCAGAAGATTTTACTGCTTTTTTTTTTGTTTGTTTTTTCATTTTTTTTAAATTTTGTGCAGAACATCACAGAGAGGTTGTGACACAATAGTGATGAAGAAATACAAAAAGTAATAATATAGAAAAAAGACATGTTACAGTTATACATTGGTAAGGCAGAGTATCATGTTCTGGGGTGTTTGTGTAAGGGTGTGTGCGTTTATGGTAAGGAGGGTAAATGGGTTAAGGGTGAAAGGAGCCGAAATTATACAGACACAACATACAGAAGAGAGACAGTATCCTAAATGCATCAACCAGAAAATAATAATCATAATAATAATAATAATAATCAAATACACCAGTAGCTTACTAAACAATGACAATATTAGTATCCTCATGAGATAAAAATATTTGTACAACTTATAATATGGTAGAGCAGCGGTCGGCAACTAACAGCCCGCGTGACAAAACTGGCCCATCTCCAATAATATCTGGCCCGCTAGATGAAATTGAAAAACTGATTTAAAAGGGGCAGGGACGTGCCGTCCATCGGGGAAACTGGGAAAGCTCCCGAACGGCTGGCACACCTAGACGGCCGGCCACCGCAGCGCGTGCCACTGAAAATATCAATCAGCAGCCGCCCCCAGTCGGACGCACATAAGCCACCGCGATCACAAACATCACGGCCACGCAGCTGACAAAATCAGACGGCCAGCGGCCACAGCGCGGTAGCTTTTGTTCGTCCGACTGGGGGAGGCTGAAAATATCACTCAGCACCACTATCACCCTCCGCCCCCCCCGCTCTGATGAACAACATTCGGATGGTCTGATCCAAAAAATTCCCAGGCTAATTTTCAGCCCCAACACATCCCTGAAAAGACTATTAAAAAAAATTAAAATTACTTAGCTACTATCACAAAAACAACAATCATAGCCCAGTCCTGAAAATCTTTTTTTATAAATCTTTATTAAAGTTGGGCTCAAAGAAGTGGTTATTTTCAAAATGGAAATTACTGACGTTTTTATTAAATGTGTGGAGGAAAAAATATAGTTGGCTATGGCACATTTATGATGACTTAAAAAACAGTCAAGTTGCTGATTAGAGACAGCAGCTTTATTATCACCAAGTTACTATATTAAGCAGTTTTATAAGGCAGACACAGTGGAGCTAAAGCAGTAATAACACACTAATAGTCTGAGAAATAAAGTTTCTTTATTTAAAACAAATTACTTTATTAAATAAATTAGCCTACTTTTTGTATTCACAGGATATAAAAGTAGCCTATAGGTAAGGGATTTTTTTTTTTTAAAGAGACAGAGAGAGAGAAAACATGTTTCTGATTGATGTGATGTTTTGGCCCACCATTCAGTTGCTCGGAAAAATTTTGGCCCAAGGCCAAACTTACCTGCCGACCCCTGTAGTAGAGTATTTAGATAAATATGATTATGTAGCTTAAAAGGAAAAGAGAAAGATAAGAAAAGAGAAGACATTTGTTTTAGTTTACTATAACTATGTGATGAGAAAAACAGGATAGTTGTCATAAAAAAATAAACCACATAATTCAAAAAATAAATAAATAAATAAAACTTGAGTGGTTATGCCTGAATTCATCTCCTTGTGGATAGGGTCAGGGTTAGGGGTTTGGGTAAGATTATCTTCAGCTCAAAATGATGAATTATGAGACAATTACCTTTAAATGTTTTGTTTTAAAGAGCTCTCTTTTTACAGAAAGGGGATGCACCAATTCCTGACAATAGAGAACCTGGGAAAACGCTGTGTTTGTGCCTGTGAGTCAGCACACAGGGATAAGGAAACTCCTGACACAAGAGCTAAAGTTGAGCCAAGTTATCACACTGCTTGGAGAGGATGGGCAGACATATGTTCCCACATTTGAATTATATAATTTGCTCTAGTTTTAATTGTCTGCCAGTCCAAGCTTAGGAATAGCATTTATAGCTAACCTATTTTGATGCTATAAAACTCATCTTGAAGTGTGTATTTCCATCAGGCATATATCTAAAAGGGAGACTTTTTTGTAATTACTTAGAAACTCCTCATAGCATCTTTGAACAGTTTTTGTAACAGAAAACGAGTGGTATATTATAAGATCAAAGGTCTGTGGAGCCCCCAAAAATAATTAAACAGTATATACATGGACATGAATACATACTAAGTTAGCTATCAGGTGAAAAACAATATTGGATGATAATGAGTTTTTTAGTATTTGCAGGCTGAGTTAAAGAACCGCTACCACCAAAGACGTGGGCAGCTTTCTAACACAGTACAAGTATTAACACAGGAGCTTTGTGGAGGTAAAAGTTCAACTCTTTAAAGAGTCTTACTGTAACTTACTGTTGGGCCAACAGAGTTTTTTTAAAGAGTTTTATGAAGATTTACAGTACCTTAAATGCCTCTCATTTTCTTGTGTTTTTCTTGTGATTCAAGCACATTAGTTTTGTTTTCTAACACTTTAAAAATAAAAAGCCCATGTTGCAGCTCCACAGAGTGTTTGTTTGCCTCCATGCTCCTAAACTCTCTCCCCTCCAGCCTCCATTTAGTGAAACAGAAACTCTGAGTGTGTGAGGATGGAGCAGTAACCTCGGGCTCCAACAGTCAAAGGTCACAAATTTCATCAGAACAGCAAACATGTTTTCACACGCTGCTCCTAAACACGATTTATCAGATGTTTTTGCTCCCTGTGTGATTCAATCAAACATGGGGGGAAAGAGCAGCTGAAACATTTGATAAATCCTCAGCTTGGTTTATTTATGACCCCTGTTGACCCCACAGAGTCTGAACCGCAGGACAAAATCACATCTCTGCAGCTTTAATTGAAGCTCTGAGGGGAGACCAGCTGGACTCTGATCAGACCAGGAAACCCAACACGAGGACTGACGGTTAAATATGATCTTTTATTGTTTGAGTTAGCAGTTAGTCAAAAATGAGCAGGCATGTGCAGAGAGGACGTCACATTTATGGTATATAACATACTTTCTTTATATGTACATATGTATCTATGCATATATGTGTATCCACAAAATGAAGTGTTCTTGCTCTATTGTAAAGAGTCTTGAGATAACAATTGTTATGAATTGGCGCTATCCAAATAAAGATTGATTGATTGATTGATTGACTGATTGATTGATTGATTGATTGATTGATTGATTGATTGATTGATTGATTGATTGATTGATTGATTGATTGATTGATTGATTGATTGATTGATACTTCTCAGTGACCCTTGGTTCCTGTGCTGCTTCTTTTAGTTTAACTTCTGCCCTTTAAGTACACAGACGTTCAGCTGTGATGGTTTGCCTTTAGCGTGGATAAATGTGTCTGTAAAAGAACTTCAGGGAAAATGAACCAGCAAACGTTTAATTATTCAAAGTTGTATTTATTTATTTCTCTCTTTTCATTTCATATATCTTATTATCTTAAATAACCAACTGCTACTGAATCTCAATTTCCCCTGAGGAAGTTTTTCCAAAAGGGATTAATGAAGTACTCTCTAATCTAATCTTACAAGCACCACCTGAGCACCACCTGAGCACCACCTGAGCAGCCCCTCTGAGAAACACAGTGAAATTAACAGATTTGGTCAAACTTGAGTATGTTAAGGACTTCTGGTCTTTCTGGTCACTCAAAGTGTTACACCATGGACACAGTCACACCATTTGATGTCAGAAGTTTCTATGAGTTGTCCATCACTTAGGGATGTAACAGTTACCGGTAAAATGGTAATCGGCGGTAAAAATTTCCCACGGGAATCATTACTGTGTCCTTTTAAAATTACAGTTAAACCGTGTTTGATCATCACGATCAAGAGAATGTCAGAGGAACTACCTTTACCCCGATCAACATCGGGCTGTGAGCACTAACTAACTTGACATGTTTGTTTTTAACTTTAGTATGATAATGTTTTGGGGTCTCATTTATAAAAGAGTGCGTGGAATCCTTACTAAAAGTGTACGTGCGCCAAAACCCCGGAAATGGCGTGCGCACAAAAAAATTCAGATTTATAAAACTGTTCGCACGCACACCTGCACGCAATTTTCCATTTATAAATCAGAATCCACCTGGAGAAGTGCACACGTGGAAAAGCTGCAAATCCCGCCCCTCGCACGCCCATAATTAACCATAAATGGTCAATGCAAAGCACCTCATGAATATTTGGGTATATAAATAAGTCTTTCCATCAAACACTTTACGTGTCACAACGGCGACTGAAAGGAAAACCAAAAAAAGGAATTTCTCGGAGACGGAGATTGAAGTCCTCATTGACGAGGTGGATGGCCGGAAAGGTTTTTTATTCGGGTCTCACAGCACAGGAATCTCCAACAAAAGAAAGGGCAGCGAGTGGCTGTCTGTCGCTGCTGCTGTTTATGCAGCAAGTGCAACAGAGAGGACAGTGTCGGAGATCAAGTAAACTTTGTGACCCACGACCGGAGGAGTTTGTGAATGAAGTGATGGATAAAATGGACATGTCGGTAGTTTGCTGCAGCAGTGGATCACAAACTTTACAAAAATCAGAGAATTCCACCACGTCACTGCTTCATGCATCCATTGTGCCAAAACACCTTCTTCATTACACATGTGTGCAATGTTTCCATGTTAACGGACCCACACTGACTTCTTTACAGACTTTCTGAGAGCACGCGTCAGTCAGCAGTCTCCCTACCTCAGTATTATTACTGATCAAAGTTTGGATCGACCAACAAAAAAATGCTCATTGTTGGCCACATTTTTTTTCCTGGGTAACTCCGTCTGTTCTATTTATGAGGATATGTAGTCTGAATGATCATGTCAGAGATGCCCTGATTTAATCCCCACACTTAGATTATTTACAGAATAAATGTGTGCAGCTGATGAAGATGTGCTGATGGAGGAGGAGAAGAAGCCACCGCTGTGTCTCTGTGCGCTCTGTGCGTCTTGACGCAGGCATCTTTATTACAACTAAAAACCGCACTTGGTAATAAATGCGCGAAATTTACAGATATAAATGAAAACTGGTGACTCTGAGGTTTCTGTGTTAGTCTAATTTTTAACTCTACATCAATGAAAACATTAGTGTCCGGTCCTGTGAGGTCCGTCCGGATAATGAAGGCGAGACAGCGCTGAAGAAACGTGTATGTGGCAGACTTTATTTATTATTATTTTTTTGTATATTTTCATAATGAAAGTGACTTATAGGAAATGACCAATTACACGTGTTATTCACAGCCCAAATAAAACAGTTCGTTTGAATGGTTATGATGACGTGGATCTGTCAGTAAAGTTTGATATTTAGTGAAATAAAATGTTGGAGAGACATCAACATGTATCTGGAGGCTTCAGTTCACCACTTCACCGTCTGTGTCTCCAGTTTCCCATGCCTCCAAAATGTACATACGCCTGGTTCAGAGTTTGCTTACCGGTGCGCACATTTTACCACATTTTGTTTTTATAGATCACAAACTTTGTGTGGGAAAAGGCGTACGCCAGTTTCAGGCCCTGTTTTGTGCGTACGCAAGCTTTATAAATCAGACCCCAGGGGTTTTCTTACTCTGACTGAGACTTGACTTGGTGTAGAGTCAAACATAAACGTTGTGCTGAGGGTTTGGAGCTGAATCAGTCTTCTGGTTGTGTTTGGAGGAGGGGTGGTAGGGGCAAGATGGATCCCTGAGGAGATGCTACATTCAAATTCATGCTAGTTTTCCAAAATTACCGACCCTGGCTTAAGTTTGTTTATCTCTTTAAAGTTAATATCAGGGACTATAATGATGGAATGGGGCTATAAAAGGCCAAACAATTGTAACTGTATTTACCATTGTATGTTGGAGCTTGGCTAGATGCTGCGTAAGGTTACTTATTTTCAGCTATGATCCAAAACACAGTGAAATAACCCACAAGCTTTTAGTGGGTGTGTAGTTGAAGTACCTTGTAACTTAGGCCCCATCCACACGCAGACAAACCGAGGTCTAAACGCATACATTTTTTGCCGAATCTGCGTATCATCCATACAAAGACGGCGTTTTGGGGGTCTGCAAACGATAATTTTTGAAACCAGGTTCCAGAGTGGAAAGGTTTTGAAATGCCGTATACGCAGCTCTGTGATTACTGGCTCTCTGCAACTTTTCAGATACGCTTACGTCATAGTTTCATATCTTCATTGACACACATGTGCCACACGCGGTAACAACAATGGCGGCGTACGGTGTAGCACATGTGCTGATGAAGCTAGTGACCCTACTATCCCTGTTACAGCAAAATCTCCTTCTTCTCAATCACCACCGAGTTGAACAAACAATTATCGAGGACACATTACGCCACTTTATGATCACTTTATCACAATCTCTGTTTACAACTTTTGCCGCAAGTGCACATGCCCACTGTTTTTTCATCTGTTTCCACTTGTTTCCGTCATATCGTTACAGCGCCCCTAGAGGTCTGGCATGTGTTTTACAGCGTTTTCATGCGTATCAAGTGCATTCACGTAGACGCACACATTTTCTGAGACGCCTCGTCTTTATGACGATCGTTTTGGAAACTGTTGAGCGTTTTGTCTTGGTGTGGATGGGGCCTCATTCTTGGGCTACAAAAGTGCATGTTTCTGAAGCTGTTAGCATGCTCAGAAAAGCTGCAGCGCAAACAGGACATGATGCATGCCAACTATGAAGAAATTTCTCAGTTAATCTCCCCACATTAAGAATATCACCTCAGACCTTTCTCTCTTGACCCACTGTTGTACTTACACTGCAAAAACAGCCCGACTAAAAATAAGCAAGATATCCTTAAATTTGTTACAATTCTCCTATTTTAAGCAAAAAAATCTACCAATGGGTTAAGCAAATTTAGCTTGGCTAGAATTCTTAAAACTAGCCTATAAATCTAAATGGAATCTGTCTTGAAACTAGATAGAATTGCCCTGAATTTAAGAAAAGTTTGCTTATTACAAGCATTTAAAGTTATTTTTAAGAAAAGTTCACTTAAGTTTTGTGTTCTGCTTTTTGATTTAGCTGGTTTAAAGAAATTATCCTCTAACTCCTAGAAAAACAATAAGCAAAATTAACTTAGAATAAGACATAGTTTCTTAAAAGTAAAACACAAATGTGTTTTTATCTAAACTCAAGGCACCAGAAGCAATCCTGTTTGACTCATTTATTAAAAAGTCAAATCAGCTGACAAACAGTTCTAAAAGCATAATTCTCAACAGCTCAGCCATCATCCTCAGAAAATTGAGTTTTTTGTGCTTTTTTTTAAAGGAATATTCCAACATTTTCATTGTTTCGGTGTCTTACCTCAGTCCCAAGTCCATAACAAGTAGGCAGAGACCGTTCTCTTGACTGTACGTCCAGTACCAATTATTTTATGAGGCTTCCAACCAAAGCCGCTACCTTAGCTTAGCTTGAGTGTACGGGTACACTCCAGCCGGCCTCTGGGTACAGGCATATCAGATAACTTTAACGGTCAGATGGATTCAACTTATATTTGTGTGATTTCTTAAACTGAGAAATTGTGTAACTGATCTTAATCTTAAAATAAGTAAAATAATCTTGTTCTTCTGTTGGGACTTCATTCAAACCACTGGTGTGGCTTGTTACAGCAATACTTCCTTAATTTTAGCTGTACTTTCTTATTAAGATTTTGTTAGACATATTCTCTTGAAATAAGATTTTTATTCTAACACACATCTTGCTTGTCTAGATAATTTTTCTTTTCAGGTGAAATATAGGAACACATTTCTAAACATCTCTAAACAAGCTTTTTTTTCTGTCTTAGAAATCCTTTTTTGCAGTGCTGTCCACCTTTAACAGGTGAGCTGAGCCAGTGTTGGTTCGTGGTTGTGTTCTGCCACAGGTTACACAACAATGTCCCTTTTTTAACACTGACTTCCTGAAGCACATATTCAGAGTTTTAGATCAACCGTCTGACCTTCTTCACACATCTTTGCAAAACATTTGGATTAACTGTTTTTGTCCCCAAACACCAGTTTAGAAAAACACCCACAGAGGTGACTATTCTGAACCAGTGATTAAAGTGAAGTGGCTGTACTCGGCCATCGAGTGCTCAGAGCACCCGGCGTGGAGGCAGCGCTCAGCGTGAGAGGCGTTTAAAACAAATGATGGTACAACTCTCAGCTGCACTTCACCACGCAGCCGCGGTTTGGCTATTGTTAGCCACTAAATGTCAAGTACGTCTATAGAAAATGTGAAAGACTGCAGCACTGAGGGATTAAGGAGAGAGAGGAATAATAGTTTTCTGCTTCCACACAATCACAGTTTCACGTCTGAAGGTTACTCGGACTTTTTAATTTCCTTGGCTGCTCTAAGAATGAGTCACTCCGTCTGACATCTGCTGGAATCCAGTTTACTTTACCTGTTATGTCACTGATCTGCCCTACACGCCACACACATGCATGTAACGTCCTCGGGGAATGACGGGATGAATCACCTCTGAGTGCAGCTTTACCTCTCCGTGAGAACGAAAACCAGATGAATCTTAATCAGGACGCCCCAGATGGGACACGTCAGATCTCATTTGCAGCTCAGCAGGACGCTCACTTCTTACTCGGAGCGTTTCTCACCTTCTTGATCCTGACCGTGCTCCTCTCTTCAGGGGGGCTGATAAACCGTCAGAGGGTCTAAATGTCCAGTTTGAAGATGGTTGGTTAATACTGACAGACAGAAGGAGGTGATGCTCATTATTGCCATGACCTGTCCCCATGATGTCTGAGGCTGCATCCCTTTTCTCTTAGTTTCAGTCTGCATCTTCTCGCCTGTCTTAGTCCTTCCACCAGAGATGCAGGAAACGATGAAGAGGACATAAGTACATTTTCTCTTTAACCTGGCACACCTGGTATTTCACCTGTCCATATGGGAAAGAGCTAGGGGTGGGCGATATGGCAAAAGTATCATATCACGATTTTTTAAGAATAAAACCACGATTTTATCACGGTTCTTTTTTACTTTGTTTTTCTAGACTAATTTGCATGTTTGACCATTTTTCCCGATGTTTAACATATGAAACATGTTAAACCCTAAAAAAAAAAAAAAAAGACAAAGCCATCGAAACTTTCTGAACAGGTTTTAATTTAAATAGTGCAGTTTTTATAAAAATGTGCAATAAATGTAAACAACAATTTAGAACAAATGTTATCTAACTGTAATGTCTATAATCTGAGTGAATAATACAGCTGCTTTAGAACAGATTTTTGTTCAGACATCTTCAAGCTTTTATCTCCTTTTCTCTTTCCACCATGGCTTCATGCTACATAACCAAACAGGAGATCCCACCATGCACTGCGCTTAATGTGCTACTATTGGCTAGTCGGGTGTGCGTCAAAGTCTCTGCGCCCACACAGACGATCTGACGATCTTTCTGCTTTATGAGATCATCCCCACGTTATAATCCTTAACCATTTAATATCATCATATTGCACACCCCTAGAAAGAGCCTACAGAAAGTGTTTGGGAGGAACCTTACAGAAGCACATCTGCCAGGTGTTTGTCATTCAAATTTATTATGAGCAGTGTTGGGGAAGTTACTTTTTAAAAGTAGTGTTTGCTCGTTACTTCTTAAAAAGTAACATGTTAATTTACTTAGTTACCCTCTATGAAAAGTAACTTTTCACGTTACCCTTATGTTACTTTTAAATTGCTCAACTTTGGACTGAACCCCATATCTGTACCTAAATGTGAAGGCCTACAAAAAGTTCTACAGAGATCATAATAGTTATTTGTTATTTGTGCTCTTTATTTTACAAAATCATGTCACATACCCTGTGGAATCAGAGCTCCTGTTCAGTGTTTCCACATTTTGCTTCTAAAATAGGCAACCAGGTCGATAAAAACAAGCCCAAAATAATCAACCTCCAGCTATTTCCTTTCCTAATGTGATATATTACTTTTTAAAAAGAGAAGTCTACATTAAGTGTGTTAATTTTCATCTACATTACATCTCAATATCACAGTGCCAAGTATCAATCCAAAAAAAGAATGTCGCTTATAATAAGTAGACCTGGCAACTTTGGCTCTGGAGCATGCTCCATGTGCGTAAGTGTGTTTTGGGGGCGTGCACGATAACCAGGAAACGAGGACGTGTACAACGGGTGAAAAGTGGACTTTATTTTTAGGAGCTGGAGGATAATCAGGGGGATTCACACAGACAGAAGAGCCCCGAGAAGAAACTTCAGGATTAGAAACAAGCACAAACAAATGTGACCCGCGGCCGTGACTCACGAGATTTGCGGCCCTAAGAAGGTTATGATGAAGAGGACTTGGCAATGCCGCCCCTATCTAATGCAGACAGCTTCAGTGTCAGATCTGTCTGTGGGAAAAGTAACCTCGCACCACATTAAAATAGAAACCACATTTCGTTATCAAATTTTCAGTAGTAGTAGGTTACTTCACTTTTTACCCAAGAAAGAAGTTACATTACTGTAATGTGTTACTTTGTAATGCGTTACACACAACACTGATTATGAGAAATCAGATAATGTGGTAGGCAGGTGCTACTGCCCCACAGACTATGAGCCAAACTAAAACAAACTCTTTTCATACCATGTCACAAGTGGAGTGAAAAGATCCTTACAATAGAGAAGTGTCCACTGTTGTAACTTAGACGTGGTAAAAATTCTTCTGAAGCCGTTAGCATCTATGCTAATCCCTGACCAAGCCTCCTCTCCACAGTGGGAAGTGTCTCAAAATAGTGCCAGTTGGAAAGTAAGTGGATGTAAACAAACTGTTTTAGTGTGATGACCACATGCTGTTTTTTTGAGGCTTGTTTTCTCTCAGGATCATGCCATCAGCCAAAAAAAAGAAAATCTACGATTCTGACCGCGTTCAACAACACCTAAATGATTCACATACTTCCGGAATTCGCCATTCAAAAAATGTTTGTATTTTCATCCCACAGCAGTGTCTTACAGGCTCATATTCCTGCTCCGAGCCGTTCAGCACACCTGCTGTCAGAGCCTTGAAGACATGTAACAGGGAAAATTTTTCCCAGCAAACTACAGTTTTTACAAAGGAAAGAGTGTTTAACATGTAGCCTCTATAGTGTAGACTGTTAATTAATATTAATTATAATATTAATAATATCATAAAAAACAACAAATATTTAGATTTTTTTATTTTCGATTAAATTTTTTTCGAATGATTTTTAGCTTGTTAATTTTGTTACACTGCATGTAAACATAGTTGAGTTGCATCAGACAATAGCCATGACTTTCCTGAATCTAAAGAGCTGCTGGACTTTATATTGCAGAGAAAAATGAGACCACAGTGAGTAAAAATGTGAGAGAAGCAGACATGACCAGAAACTGCTTGGGATTCAGAGGGTTAAATTCAACTGCTAACCTGAACATTAATAAGTTTTCCTACAACACCTTCCTGCAGATGATTCACAATAAAATAATTGTTAAGAAATAAATATGTCCACTGAATCAAAGGAGGGGCTTATATTTTAAAAGAATGAAGATCCTGTTAACTTTGTAGAAACTTCAAAAATATTAAGCTTGTGAAACAGAAGTAATCAGAGGAAAAAATAGTCCTGTGGCCTTCTGTAGTTTAGTTAGCTAAAGGTCTCGGTTACTTCTGAGTAAAATAATCCTATTTTTACAAATGACATACAATCTTTTTTTAATTTATTTTATTTTGAAGTACCCCTTGCAATTACACCATGGACCACAAGGGGTCCACTAACCCCTGGTTGAGAAACACTGGTTTAGAGAAATAAAGTAAAAAACTTAAATGAAAAACACTTAAACACCGAGCCTTGGATGTTTTATTCTCCCTGTGACCCTCGTGTATCGTGTTGCTCAGAGGCTGAAACGAGCTCATGCTTGGTGATTTTAACAGTTCGTACAGAGACAGGAGACATCTACAACTAACCTCACAGCTCTTTTCACCTGTGGGTCCCTGAGGCCCTTACGCTGCCATAGACGGGCTTGAGTACCTATGCTCCATGGCCCAGACCACCTTTTCCATTCACACTGATCAGATGAAGGGGTCTTTGGGTCAAGTGTGCTCTGATCCAGACCAGAGTCCACATTGTAAAATCATCTTTAATATTCATGTTTCACTTCAGGGGCCTCGTATTTGAAACCAGAGCTGAACGAGGCTCAGCATGAGGAGTATGAGAGTGTGAGGACTTCATCAATATCTCTTTCACCGATTGTTCCAACATGGCAGACGACCTATTTTAATGTAACAACTCAACCTGTTTGTGTTCATCCTTTATCCCCACCTGTTCATAGACAGAAGTCATTTATCTCTGTCGTTTGCTCTGATAAGGTTCATTATGTCCGTCTTTATGAGCTAAAGGCAAACATGATCACTCTCCCTGTTGTGTGTGTGTCAACATGTGGATGTGAGGCTGGAGTCTATCCATCGTTTACTGGTGTTAGGTATGTAACGGTTACCGGTAAAATGGTAAACCGGGGTAAAATTTCCCACAGTAATCATTACGGTGTCCCATCAAAATTACCGTTAAACCGTGTTTGATCACCACACTGTGTCAGTAGCTCACAGTGATGCTGCTCTTTGACTGTTAAGCCAAAACTATGTGTGTCTGCTCCTCGGTGAAGCAGCCGTCTCTCACAGACAGAGGCGTGCATGTGCAGTTTGCAATGTTTGGACTCTGAAAGTCCACCAGAAGTTGGAGCTCCGCTCAGACTTGAACGGCTAAAGTCTGAAGTCTGGTTGAAGTTTGAATTTTACAAGTATGTGGAGGAGACACTGGCTGTTTCCCAAAGCCCAGGTACCTTGCCTTGGTCTGATGTGGGCGTGGACAGGCATCCACATCATCAGTCGCTGCCCAAGTGCTGTTCCAATGTTCATGTCCTCCCGAGGCATATGTCCTCCGTTTGGTTAGCATGTGGCTAATTGACCAAGGATACACAGGTGTATCCTTCGCTGCCTTGCCATGGCTATAAATACCCAACATGCAACGCGCGGATCTGCAAAAAAGGAAAAAAATGGAAGGAAAAGACGCACCAGAGAGACGCTCCAGCAGAGGGAGCGGGTTGACCGCTATGCCCCCCTCTTGGAGAAATTAATTGAGACTTTGAAAGACAAAGAAAAGATTTTTTTGTGGCCAAAAAAGCAGCCTTTTTGAAGGACACTTTTATCTATAGTTTTATAAATAAAGCCTTATTTACTTTTGGTGTGTGCTACCTTTTTTTTTGCAAAATCAACAGTACCTTCAGTAGTCATGGTGGTGCAATGAATTATAATTGTTGTTAGAGCAGAATCAAATGATAGTAATTATGGCAAACTCTATTGCACAATTTTTACTGACCACAAGGGAAGATGACTGTACAAATAGCATATCCAAAACTGATTAGATTGCCATGCTTTTACGTGACTGGTGATGTATAGTAGATCCATGCAAAGTCTACAGTACTTTTCAGGTATAGTACGGTAACACTTTACATACAATTGGGATGCAGATAGGCATTCCCACTGCATGATGATGATGAGGTGATGAAGTTGGCATGTATGAACTGGGAACCCAAATGTACTTTACTGGACTGAATTATAGTTAAATGTAGCTTAGTTGGAAGACACACTGGCATCAAAATTGAGTAAAATGGCAGATGCTGAACAGTGATTTGCATTGGAAATAAATAATGCATTAATAAGATGGAGATTGAGATTTGATGTATGCAATGCACAAAGAAGCTGCATAAAACTAATGTGTGCATCTGATGAACATAGCAGATTAACATACTTCTCCATTTCTGCAGAAAAAAAATGCTGCAACAATGAACCTTACTTTAGTTCATATTAAACATACACAATACGTTTTTGTGTACCTTCATTTATTATAAAAAAAAATATATCAGAAACCAAAATATCATGTATGTAGTGAAAGGACTTTCTCCGGGTGGGCAGGGAATTAAATAGCGTCAGGAAGAGGCGGGTCTGACGTTTCCAGATGCCTTTGTAGGCTGTTCCATGAGCATCTCCTTTTGAGCAGAGACAGGACACTTGCCTTGGATTGGAAGGAAGTGGCTTCGGAGGCACTGCCCTCCAAGGCAAGGTACCTGGGCTTTGGGAAACAGCCACTGACTGACAACAGTCACCCTGTCTAAAACACCAAGCTGCAGTGAAAGACAAAATGTGTGTGATTAAAACTGCTGTAACTCCTCGAGTAAACGAGCAGAGAGAAAGAGAGAGGATTCAGAGAGCCATACCTGAGTGAATTAAAGGAGATTTATCAGGATTTTCTGTCTAAATAATGTATAAAGGTTATAAATAACAGTATTTGTATCAATCTGGAGTGAGTTCTTGCCGTTCTTTCATCATTTATTCGCCGTATTTCGTCATATTTTTCCATCATAGTTTGTGTTTTGGGAATTTCATCAATCATAATTTGTAAATATTAAAGAAGGAGATGTGGAGGAGATCTGCCATGGAAAGAGGAGACCAGAGGAGAGTCATGAAGGGGGCTAACTGCGTCAGGGACTATTGTTAGTAAAACAAAAATAAATAAATAAAAAGTCCTGGACATGGTCTAATATAACGAGCTGTAACATGGACACTAATGCTGCAGGCAAACTAAAATGTGAGTGTTTGTGAAATAGGTTAAGTTTATTTTTGGCCATCTCAAAATTTTGAACATGTTCATTTACAATTGTTTATGAAGAGAATCCTCAAATTTGTTTTTTTTTCTTTTCTTGTAATTACACACTGTTTGAACATTTATAACATAATAATGACAACTACTTACCAGAATTGATTACTTTTATTTCTAATGAAAAAAAGTTTAAACAAATTGACTTATAGGACATTTCCTGACATAGTTATTGTCAAAAAAACAAAAGAACTGTTATAATTATAATATTAAAGAGGTTAAATGATTTCAAGACTGTGTTAAACTTTTTGAACATTTTGAGTGCAGTGAAACAATAACGCGATAATAACGATATCCGTGATCATTTTGGTCTCAATAACCGTGATATGACATTTTCCTGATGTTACATCCCTAATTGGTGGTAACTCAAAGTGTTTTTAATTTATGTTCTAAGTATATATAATATTATAGGAGGAATCATGGATTTAATAATCACAGAAAAAGAGTTTAACTGTGAAAATGCCATGTCTACAAAAATGTAATACATGCAATTTCTTTATCAATTTAGAGAAAAAATTTTAACTCTGAAGAATCTTAGCTCAAAATAAAAACTTAATAGCTCTAACAGCAGCTTCTTTTTCTCTCTCAGCCTCAGATTTTCTCTTTCTTAAATAAAACGAGCCTCAGTCCTGTCATGATTTCAAATCTGACCTGAACAGACCTCCAGTGTCTTTTTTTTTAACTTAAATTTTTGAAAAAAAGACACTGGAAACAATAACGATGTACATATTTCCATTATAGTTCTTTTTCTTCTGGAAAAATAAGAAAAAAACAGAGAATAAGAGGCAAAGACGCTGTGGTGTACGATGTATACAGTGTTCCAAGGATCTACTCACTAAAGGATTTTTTTATGTTGCTTTATAATAAAGGAAACATATTAACAGCAGTTGGTGACGTTACAAAAACAGTACAGAACTTTGACAGGTATTATGACACGAAATAGAGTATATAGTACATAAATAAGTATCAGTAAGTAGCATCAGTATCTTCATCCAACAACATTAAGACAATAAGTCCAGAATGGGTTGCCAGATTTTAAAAAAAGGCGTCCTCATTAGCGGACATCATGTACCTGATTTTCTCCAAATGCAAGATGTCACCCAGCTCCCTCAACCACGTATCAAATGTTGGAGAATGCTCGGATTTCCAGAACTGTAGCGTTAGCTTCCTGCTAATAGGGAAAGAGCCATAGCCTCATGGCTACTCTTCACCCCATTGGGATTGGCCAGCCCAAATAGCATGGTGAGAGGAGCTGTTTGCATGGGTGTTTAAAGGCCTTAGTGAAAAAATCAAAAACAGCCCCAGAATGATTGTATCTTATTACATAATAAAAATTGGTGAGATAGTGTCCCTTCTTCACACTAAAGGATTTTGATGAATATATCATTAATATACCGTAAAGTACCAAATAACGGCCGGGGCGTTTATTTGGGACCAGGCCACTATTTGGAACAGGCCTTTAATTCCTTTCCCACAAAAATCTTGCTTAGCAAAAAACGAAAAAATATCGTAAATGTAATCATATTATTTATTTACACCAGTATGAACATCACCTTTACAGCAAGATTACAGTACTGTAGTTATACTCTTGTCTTCTTCTTTCAACTCAGCTCTCTCTAAACACTCTGAAAACTGGTGAGGAACTACCTTACCAGTTGTAAGTAGTAAAGTTAAGGTCTTACTTCTGGTTTTTGGCTGCACCGGGGTCATGGAGATAAGCAGCAATGTACCGCTAACTGTCGCGTCCAGCCTCCTGACGTTAAGGGCAAATAACCTGCAGCGTCGTCTTCTTTGGTTTTGTGAAGCCCTAGTGTGATAGATTCAGGGTTTTTGCGCTCTAGTGGCCTCTGTGGACATTGAGTGTAACTGCACTGTGGTGAAACAGAGCGCCATACACCAACCTGCATTTGCTGACATATAGAGGGAGAAGAAGTGAGCTGACAGGACGTCCAGAAAGACAAATAAATCATGTGGACTGTTAAGGTTCAGTCTGATAATGTTTCTTTTATTTGGTATTTTACGGTATATATTGAAAGGAAGGTGGAAAAAAAAGAGTGTAGTGAAGTTCATGTGAATGTATTTGTTGTAAACTGTTATACAAGTTCATTGCTTTAGTTTGGATTCAGAAAGTTTCCACCTTAAACAAAAGTTTCTTTTTGTAATCTCAAAGCAAACGTTATATGCTCCATGTTCCGGATCTCAATGCCTACAGGCCCCCCAGTGTGTTTTAAGGTGCAGATGTGTTTGGACTAAGAGTCCTGGAAAAAAAATTTGGATAATAAACCAATCAAGTTGAAACATCAGGAAAAGTGGGGTTAAAACTGATGTAATATGTAGGGCTGGGTATCAATTCAGATTTTCTGGATCGATTCGATTCGACATTACTAGATCTCAAATTGATTCCATTCACGATACAATAAGATATTTATTCAGTCTGGGATATCTCAGTTAAAATAATACTGTAAGCTTAAAAAGTGACTTTTGACCTGGTGCATTATTAAAATTGTTTTTATATTAAGACATGAACCCAAAGCAGTTACAGTAATCTTATATTAATTATATACATTAATGCGTATTCTGCATATTACATGTTTTCTGTCCTCTTTTCTTTCGTTCTTTTAAAATCCAAATACGTCCATACGTCAGCCTTTAAACTCTCCGGTGGTGTCCATATAGTGCTGTTTGCTTCTGCCGTGTTGGTTTGATTACTTGCAGTAACATCTCATGAGATCTTGTTCAGTGGAAAGCAGAGCTAAACACAGATCACATAATACTAGCAGGGTTGATACCACAGGCTGCTTCTCTGCACGTCCAAAGAAGAAAAAACTACCCAAGTTAAAAGATCCATCTTTGGATTTTGTGGATCGATTATGATCCAGTTAAAGGGAAATCAATTAAATTTCGATTAAATTGATTTTTTAAACCCAGCCTTAGTAATATGTGATGTGATTCTAGTGAAACTGCAGAAATGAAGTGATGCATTCAGGACTTTTCCTCCTCTTCCCGGCTGCTCTGAATGACTGCAGTGCTGAATGAAGTCACTCTGCTGTTTGTACGAGCAATGACGAAAAGGACAAACCCCAGACATAATCATCACTCTGTGACGGGGAAACATGCCGCAGCTCCCCCGGCACTCCCGCTGGAGGGAAGTACGAGGGCGTGGTCCTTCATTCATCCCCCTCAGTAACTCAATTAAGCAGAAAACCTCCTGCGTCAGAATGTCTGAGTGCTCCTCCCAAACTACTCCTCCTCTGCTTCTGCGACTTCTTCATTTGTAAACAAAGCTGTTTCTTCTCCTGACGCTCGCGCCGTATTGAACCCTTTTAGGTCAGGATGAAATACGGGCTGCATACCAACAAGAAGACAGCGTCCACTCTGGGTAATGAATTCAATAATAATCTGCGGCTGGCTGCTCGCCCATCCACGATGAATGGTTTTACTTAATGCACCTCGTCCAACATTAAGATTTGAATGGGCTTTTAGATATGAGAGCACTTCTTACTCCCATTCATTCATTTATACGTTCATTCAGTAATTCATCATTCTTACCACAGATGCCCCCTAGAGGCTGATATGAGGCAGCGCATTTACTGTTGAGGACAAAATGATTAGCCTCCAAATGAAATTGAAAGTTTCTTCAAGATTTTTCCAAACTTTTTTTTAATCAGAGCAAAGAGGTTTCAACATACCATTTCTGAACACACTAGTTTTCTGTAGAAGGCACAAATTATTGTTTGCACAACCAAACATAATTATGTCCCTGGTCATTCTAGTTTATTCTTAAAATAATTTTAAGTCTCCTTTAAGAATTTATTAAGTCATTGCACAAACCACTTTTGTGCAATGATGTACTTCAAGGTGATCAGGTGAATCAGGTGATTTCACACAATAATTAAGCTATACATGGTATAAAAGCCTCAGTATGGGTCAATAAGCTGTTAGTTGAAGGTGCTATGAGGAGGATCTACACTCAAAAATATGAACGCAACACTTTTGTTTTTGCTCCCATTTTTCATGAGATGGACTTAAAGATCTAAAATTCATTCCAGATAAACAATATTACCATTTCTCTCAAACATTGTTCACAAATCTGTCTAAATGTGTGATAGTGAGCACTTCTGCTTTGCTGAGATAATCCATCCCACCTCACAGGTGTGCCACATCAAGATGCTCATCAGACACCATGATTAGTGCACAGGTGTGCCTTAGACTGCCCACAATAAAAGGCCACTCTGAAATGTGCATTTTTTTTGCTTTATTGGGGGTCTGGGGACTCAGAACCAGTCAGTATCTGGTGTGACCACCATTTGCCTCATGCAGTGCAACACATCTTCTTTGCATAGAGTTTATCAGATTGTCAATTGTGGCCTGTGGAATGTTGGTCCACTCCTCTTCAATGGCTGTGCGAAGTTGCTGGATATTATTGGGAACTGGTACACACTGTCGTATACGCCGGTCAAGCACATCCCAAACATGCTCAATGGGTGACATGTCCGGTGAGTATGCTGGCCATGCAAGAACTGGGACATTTTCAGCTTCAAAGAATTGTGTATGGATCCTTGCAACATGGGGCCGTGCATTATCTTGCTGAAACATGAGGGGATGTTCATGGATGTATGGCACAACAATGGGCCTCAGGATCTCATCACGGTATCTGTGTGCATTCAAAATGCCCATACCATAACCCCACCACCACCATGGGCCACTCGATCCACAACATTGACATCAGCAAAGCGCTCACCCACACGACGCCACACACGCTGTCTGCCATGTGCCCTGAACAATGTAAACCGAGATTCATCCGTGAAGAGAACACCTCTCCAACGTGCCAGACGCCATCGAATGTGAGCATTTGCCCACTCAAGTCTGTTACAGCGACGATCAAGTCAAAGTGTGTGTTTGTTGTGATGCTAATGAATGCAGCTCGGACCTTCCTCAGAACTCTGCATTGCTTTACAACTTCTTTTTTCAACAACTTACAGGATGCAAAGCCACGAGGTAATGTATCTCTTTCTAGTTATGTAGCGGTAGTTTTTGATGTGTGATAACAAGAAATTTTTGGAAAACTTAGTATTGTAGTTTTGCAGCCAGCTATATATCTCTACTTACAGCCCGGTGCTCTAAGACGTGTCTGAATAATATAAATTTGCTCTAGTTTTAATTGTCTTGTTCCTGAAGTTGAGTATCCAGGCCAGTCCAGTCCTGTCCAACCCGACCAAGAAGCTAAGGAATAGCATTTATAGATAATCTATTTAGATGCTATAAAACTCATCTTAAAGTGTGTATTTCCATCAGGCATATATCTAAAAGGGAGACTTTTTTGTAATTAATTAACAAACACACGCTTTGGCTTGGGTCACGTCTTTACGACAGTCGCTGCATGTGCTCATGGGTAGCAGAGTCTTTATGTCGCTGGAAATAGATTCTCCTCATAGCAACTTTAAGCCATGTGGACAGGGTTAAGGTTTTTTCTTTCAGACAGAGAGGAATACCTTAGATTTTACGGCGATGGACATGCCCCAGGTTTACATCTTTTTCTTATACAGGTGTGGGTTTTTCTTTTCCCCCCATTTCTTCCCACGGACCAAAAACATGCTAGTTAGCTTATTTATTTAACCTTTATTTAACCAGGTTGGTCCCACTGAGATTAAAAACCTCTTTTTCAAGGGAGACCTGGCCAAGACAGGCAGCAGCAAAAACACAAAGTTGCAGAACAATTTACAAGCTCATCATTATGGATTAAAAACAGAGACATCTATGAGCCATATCACAGCGTAACATCGGCATTGGATAGAATCTGCCTCTATCTTTCATTTTGTATTTAAAAACATTTAAGGACACCAGCTCCTTGAGCTTTAAGTCATTCTGCAGAACATTCCAGTCTGATGGTGCAGAGTACCCAAAAGCCCTTAGCCCAATTTCAGTTTGTGTGTTTGGGCCAGAGAGCATGATAAGGTCCTGTGAACGCAAGGAATACTGTCCGGTAGTTCTTTGCATGATAAAAACAAATAACACAGACCAAGAATTGCCTTTAATTGTTAGTTTAATTGGTGCCCTTAAGTGTGAGTATGTGTGAATGGTTGTCGGTCAAACTCCATCACGTTTCCTAACTGAGAACACGAGTGTAAGAGACAAATCAGGCTAATTATCTGGAATCACATGTGAGAGTCCCAACTGCCCACAAATGAGACAAAATAACACTGATTTTAGCCTTGATACTCGTCTGTAGTTTCCTCTTCATCGCTCACATCAACATGGACAGGGAGCAAATACAGACATTACAGGGATGGTATTCATGGTTTTCCTTGACTTGAGTTTTCCCACTTTCTCTCTGAGTCTACAGCTGAATCTCAATCTCCTGAAACCCTGAGCCCTCATTGACTAAAGTGACTGCACCTGGAATGTGATGCAGGGCTTGAAGTGCTATAAACAGGAATGGGACAGCCCTTTGTTTTTGTTTACAGCAATGCATCATGCCCATTATATTTATTGACTGTTATACAATCTACCTGATTGCACCCTCCTCATATGTTGATTGACAGAACAATAGTCCAATCACCTGTTGGATGTGCTTCTGAAGATTCTGCCCTACCCAAACACTTTATATGGCCCCTTTTCATGACGTATGCTGCTGACCTCTTGGCCAGGCCACCTTTGTGAAAGAGAACTTGATCTCAATGGGGTTTTTTTTATCTGGTTAAATACAGGTCAAAAAAAAAAAAAATGGACTAGTGAGACTGGCCGTTTTCAAATTCGCCTACTATACTAGCAGTGCAGACTGATTTGACCAAAATGTAGTCTGCAGTATACAGTACGCGAACAAAAAGCAAAGTTGCAGTATGCAAAAAATACCCAGATGATGTACTGATTCGGGAAAATGTTCACAGTATGCATCGGACCAGTCTGCTTCGCCTACTGTTACCCACAATGCAAAGCGCCTCAATTGAAAATGACTGAGAGTGAAGCTTCAACAACCGGAGCAGCAGAGGAAAACAAAAGAGCCACAACTTTACCTTTTCAACAGGTAATAGTGTGTAATAAGTTGTAAAAAGGTCTGTTGTTGCTGTTTTTCAGTTAATTGTTCATAACGACTGCACGGTGGTGTTACGTTCGTCCTATACCTGTAACATTATTAGCGTAAACCAGACAAGTCTGACATTTAACCGTTATGTTCTGTCTCTGTATTTCCATCGCCTTAAATTTTCCTGCTTCGCCTCATTCTTAATACTGTATTGTGCTTGTGATAATTATTCTTGATGTGTTTTTTTTTTTGTAAGTGGCCCTAATACGCTGTTGCATGCCATCACACAACAAAATACAAAATAATTCCTTACTGAAATAATACGTATTCTCCACCACTGACTGGTTCACATAAAATGCTGCTTCTGGCAATATCTTTGCAGATTAATAACTGAAATGTCAACATGTACTCATGGTTTGTTTGTTTTGTACAATTAAAATTAAGTTTGGAAATAAATCAGCTGTAGCCTACTTCAGCTTTGCTCAAACTGGAAACCAGCGTAGCTCAAAATAAACCGAACAGAGCAGTCATACTACATTCAAGTGTAGTGGGCAGTATGCAGTGCCTACTACATACTGCTTTCATACGCAGTATGAGTATGTAGTAGGCAAATTTGAAAATGGCCATTGAGTATGTTTAACAGTCCATCTGATGTGAGAGTTTAAGCTCAGGAGGCTTGGGAAGTCAGCCCCTAGACCGTTTTACCAACCACCATTACCAACCTGAAACCAACTTCAAAGTATTATCTGCCTGAAATTTGAACCAGCTTCTCTCTGGTCCTCAGCCCAAGCCCGTACGGACTGAGCTACACAATCGCACTTCTTTATCTTCGAAAAAAAATACTCTGATTTTTTTTGCATGACCAATTTGTTCCATCTTTGAGCTTTGCAAGATACAGCTAGGGGTGAAACAAGATGTCACGTTTTCTTAAAAAACAAAAACTAACAACAAAGGTGCAGGACCCACTGCAGAAAAAAACTAAACTCTTTAACTAATCCACGAGTAAGGATCACACCATCAACAGGATGAGTTTGACAATTATTTATTGCATACATTGGATAACAAGCTGTTCGGATACGGTGGTAAAATATAAAAGGTTGGACCCAGAGCAGAGGCAGAACGATCAGGAAGGTGGTAAACTCAGGATTAATTGTCTCCCAACAGTTCCAAAACACAAAAGTCTTTTCAAAACGTGAAATATGTACAAAGTGGTGGTGGCCATGGCAGGAGCTCATGGCGACCTGAACAGACAAAGGAAAGGCAGGTGAGTCTTCAGGTATGGAGAGCAAAAGCACACAAAAAACCATCAGAAAAAAAAAAAAAAAAGCTAGAGGCTAGACGAACCACTAGTGAAGTGCAATCAGCCGGCGATCCACTGAAGAAACTCCCGGCTTTAAGTAGTGAAGTCATCAGGGAAACAGGGAACAGGTGAGGCTCCACTCCAGGCCACGCCCTCACCACAGCACCCAGGAGAGAGAGAGGAGAAACCCAAGAGGGGAGGGGGAGAGGAGCAGAGGCAAACTGGAGCAGAAGGGTGAATCCTCACACAAGCAACATAGCAGGTACGCGAAGCGGATAATGGTTTGGGGAAACTTCACAGCAAAACAAAAAAGGGCAATGGTCAGTAAGAATTTATAGGAACACAGGAAGAGGCGTGGTTGAAGTGTGGTGCTGCTCCTGAAATTCTGCTTAAAGCTCCACCAAAACAAGTTCCACCTCAAAAACCAAATACAAGTCAAATCAACAAAGTTCTTAACAAAAAACATACTACCTTCTAACTCGGGACAAACTCTGGAGATCACACAGAGAACAGGGAAGACACAGGGGAGACAATCCAGGAGAACATAGAGACTGAATACTTTGGGGAAACATCAAGCACAGATGAGACAATCACACAGGTGGAGGGAATCCTCATCATCAGAGAGACACAGAGAGAGGGCAGGAAAACACCACAAGGAAGTAGTGTTGTGTTACTCAAGACCGACCGGTCTCAAGACCACATTTTGAAGGTCTGGGTCTTGGACTGGCCAGACTCAGGATTTTCCATCAAGACTGGCTCTGATCTGCTGTTCTTCAGCTTCATTAATGTGAATAAGGAGGAACAGTGAAAACAACAAAAAGCTTCAGTTCATGTGTTATTTCCTCTGAGATGACCGCAGCCTTCCCGCTGTTGTGACTGAGGGACACTCCCCATAACTGTTCAACCTTGTCATGGTTTTTAAAATTGATTTTGATGGTCTTGATCTTGTCTTGGTCTCGGCTTGTCTCAGTCTTGATCTCAACTCCGTCTCGACTCCCAAAAGTCTTGGTCTTGTCTTGGTCTTGCTGCATTTTGGTCTTGGGCAAGTCTTGGTCTTGGTTAGAGTGTTCTTGAGCACAACACTACGAGAAACACAGGGATTTCAAAATAAAACAGGAAACACGAGACACAAACCAGTAACTTAACAAGGAAGAAGAACAGAATCAAGAAGGCAAAAAGGAAAACACAAGAAGTCTAACCCAGGGACATAATAAAACATGAAACTAAATAACTCAAAGCAGGGAGTATCATGACACAAGACTCTTTTTTAATTATTTTGTTTTCAGATGCACCCATATGATCCAAATAGGGGGACTAGACTTTCAAAAATGTGTCATATTTTAGGGCAGATAGCATTTATAGTTCTGGTTTTGTGGTTTGCATCACTTCTGTGTTATGTGTGGCTAAATAAAGCCAGCTGATTGGTTATTTAGGATCATGGGAGAGTGCATGAGGGCAGTACGGGATCCTCGTAATATTGTGTCTGTTAATGGCTAGATGTTGAGCTGGAGCCAGAGTCAGAGACCTCAACCAAACAGAAAAGTGTTTCCTGATGCTTGTATACTTACCGACTGATGCTCAGTAAGACTGCAAACAAAGATTCCTTGTTATGCAAACTACTTTCCACCCACACGTAGGATCAAATTATCACAAAAGGTCTGAGCACAACAACACTGTTTTCTTATCCTATATGTAATTTAAAAAACATCCACTGATAGGGAGAGAGGAATCAGATTTCTACAATATAGCACATTCCATAAATTTAAGTTTACAGAACCAGGAATACTTTTAAATTTGCCAAGCTCAGGGTCTGGTAGAACATTAACTCCTGTGATCCTGATGGAGTAAGAAAAGCCTCACTTTGGTACACAGGTGAAGCACATTTCTGAAAAGTTAGATCTAAAGGAATGTAATTTTTTTCTGGGTTAGGTATGATTGATGCAGACTGAAAAGAAATGTGGCTGAAGTGGCTGATTTGGTCTGTTTGTTAGCTAAACCGATCATCTCACAGTTCATCTATTTAACCTGCTGCTCGTATTTTAGGATTACAGAGAGGCAAACGTGGTTAAAATCACCAAAACTGGAAATATTTGTAATTTACAGCGCAACTGCAACATTTCAGAATAAAATAATTGGATCCTCTCCTCCGCTGCGCTGAGATCTACATCTTTCATCCTGATTAATTATGACCAATTAAATAATTATCCTGCTCTTTAGTTGAATTACACACATCACATAGATCAGAAATCTGTTTATAGTTGCTCGTCCTTACTCTTCAAGGACATCTGCCCGGCCATGACTACAAGAACCGCTCCATTTGTTCTCCTCTGACAAGATTTCCACAGCTCACCCTTTTCTTTATCAGACACAGGTGAAGGCTCTCCCTCCCCGGAGAGTTTCACATTAACAGTGAAAAGAGTTAAGCCATTCAATGATTTGAGATAACGCCATCGGCTCAAGGTTATTCCATCTTTAAGTTTGTCTGTCAAGGCTTTATGTCCACGCTGAAAGAAAAACACCATCTGCTGAAGGTCGCCGTATGACTGAGGTGGCAAAAAGAAGAAACTGTGTTCTCCTCTGAGTCTTAAAAAGATGGTCCTTCTGTCAGTGTCGTTGTGATGGTTAAACAATCTTATCCAGACCAAAACTAAGAAAATAACCATCCTTGTGCATTAACCATATTTTAAAATCAAATAGCACATTAGATCAAACAATGATGCAACACAAAAATATAAATATTAATGTTCTTTATTTAAATTTACCTCCAACATACGACCATGCTCTTTCAAACTAAAAACGTGCAGTTTTTGATTATAATTTTAGCCAAACTTTTCTCATGGTGTAAGTATAACTAATAACTTTACTAGCTTAACACTGGTGATTTTGTTTTAATGTGATGCCTGGTTACCACAGATTGTACGTCAATGTAATCAGACTTTGTTTTACTGTTTAATGTAGCTGTGAAGTAAGAATAAGAATGAGCTTATGATCAGATAACTTACTGTACTCACGTGATAAGGCTCTGCTGTATCTTACCCGGATACAGCAGTGCTATTTTCTGATTGGCTGATATATAGCTGTGTGCAATTTTGTATTGGCTGATAGGTAGTTGATCTTATTTACTGGGTCTCGTCACACTCCCATTGAGCTACATGTTTAAATACATGTGAAGCAGTTTAGTTCGAGAGGCGTTACATAATACCTTAAAGCAGGATGTGGAACCCTAATGCATTCTTAAAGGGACAGTGAGGAGTTTCTAAGTAATTACAAAAAAGTCTCACTTTTAGATATATGCCTGATGGAAATACACACTTTAAGATGAGTTTTATAGCATCTAAATAGGTTATCTATAAATGCTATTCCTTAGCCTTCGCGGTGGGGTTGGACAGGGCTGGACTGGCCTGGATACTCAACTTCAGGAACAAGACAATTAAAACTAGAGCAAATGTATATTATTCAGACACGTCTTAGAGCACCGGGCTGTAAGTAGCCATATATAGCTGGCTACAAAACTACGATACTAAGTATTTCAAAGCAATTTTTGGAAAACTTAGTATCGTAGTTGTAGCCCGCTATATATCTCTACTTACAGCCCGGTGCTCTATTTCAAACCAGTTCAGTGCTAATTCTCTTGGACTACAATTCAAAAGCAAAGTCTGATTTTCAATAGCTGGTTTTCAGTAAATTTTTATTTATTATTACTTTTGTCAGTTTCAGCTTATCTCAGTGACCATGTGGGTTTTTCTCTCTTTAATGGAAGGGTACCAACAATTTTGTCCACATCTGTACATGGTTTGCCAGTATGCTACAGCCACACCACACGCAAATTCACAAAGACGTGCATTGAGATTACATACAAAGACAATGCAAAGACGTGTTTGGCCACAGATTTGCCCCCCGGGCGGCACATTGGACGAGTTTGGCGCGGCACGTATGGAGCATCCGGCGCGTTCAGGGCGTCTACCCTCAAGTTGAAAATATTGAACTTTAGACGCAAATTCGCGTGACGCTGTGCCGGCAGCCAATCAGCGATGACATTCTCCCCAACGTCATTGATTTGACGACGTGTGACGCTCCGGCCTCCTGCTCCAGCTCAAACCCCTCTGAAAGATGAAGCAGACGTTGATCTGTGCTGTTTGCCATCATCCGGAGCTATATGATTGGACGTGTGTACTCTACAGAGACTGGAACAAAAAGGAGCAGGCTTGGGTGAAAGTCTCTGAGGAGACAGGTTTTGAAGGTAAGTTCTGTAAATATTCGTTTCCAGCTGGATTTGCCTGCACGGGTCATCACTGAGTCCGACAAGCTCCGGCTCTCTACTGCGCCTGCACAGTGACGCCCCTCAGCTTGTCAAAATGGTCCAGCGTCCAGCCTCGGGCGTTACGCATGGCGCGTCACAGGCACTACTCGCGTTTAAATACACCAATTCGCGTCCGGTGTGGCCGTAGCGTTACAGATCTCGATCCAGTCGAGCACCTTTGGGACGTGTTGAAATCGGAGGATCATGGATCTGTAGCTGTGTGATCCTTTCATGGCAATACTGACCAAAATCTCAGAGGGATGCTTTCAGCACCTTGTTAAGTCTATGCTTAAACATTACAGAAGCTCTGAAGGTCAAATGGGTCCAACCAGGTACTAGAAAGTAGTACGTAATTTTGTGGCCAGTGAAAGCATCAACATACTCGGTCATGATTTTTATTTTTGTTTCCATACAAGTGAACTTAAGGGTTTAACTTTTGTTTTTTACATGACAACAAATGTGTTACATTTAGGTGTTGATTGTGTTAGTTTAACACTAGCCTCTATGAGAGGCCCTCCGAGGCCCCCAGAGGCCGTTTGCATTTGCATGGCATCTCTGAACCTCCTCGTCTGCACAGCCTGGAGAGCTCGGCTCATACTTCCTGATAATCATCTCTTAAACTAAATGACTTCTGTGCTCATGAACGTCTCTGGAGGAAATGGGTTTTAATTTGTTAACTGTTGTCATCATGGGAGGCCGCAGACATGAAGTCTGACTCACTGTTGACTCTCTGAGTGTTTCCTTTAGTACGTTGGTCGGCTGTAAAAGTTGAGTATGTGTAGTGATGGAGACAGCAGCTCTGTGTACCAAACACAGCTGTCAGTTTAATCTTCAGGGTGATAAAGGGAGGTGGGGGAAACAAAACGTTTATCACACAACAACGGAAATTACTGCCCTCGGTCATTATGGACTTATCATTTGGAGGGTCAATATGAGGGCCAATAAAACTTAGCTTAGCCATCCATGTTTGAAGTTACTGTATCTTAGCAGCAGGAACCAAACTGAGCAAACCTCTCTGTACGTGTACTGTGGTTTTGTGATGTTTCATCTCCACTGTGAACCTGTTGACCTCCTCTTTTCTGCAAGTGAGTATCTCTGCCTGCATTTTTGTAAATAACATCACTACAGTTTCTGACCACTTGTCATTGAAATCTATAAAAAATATATCCTTGTAACATCACAAATACAGTTCCACAGGATGTGCAATGTCTGTCACTTGACTTATTCAGAGACACTGGTGCATGCTGAAGTTGTTCCTGCATTTTAGACAGACTTAAAGCTTATTTTTATTACTGTAACTTTTTAAAATCATAATAATTACTAATTGATTCATTATTTGTGTCTTTAAACAACAACATAAATCATTTGTAAGCATATTTTACATTTTCATGAACTATTTTACCTCTTTTTACTTGACTGTAGGCTGGACGGATTATTTGCCCTCACACCATCACAGCATGGTGTGGATTTGCTGTTCATCATGAGACTGGGATCCACATTCAAGATTTCCTGCTGCTTAACAGAAGGTTTTTTCTTGAGCCATGATGGAGGGATTCATGATTGGCTACTTGGATTCATGTCGGGTGTTGGATGTAAATACAGTATTTGTATATATATGCATATGTGTATCTATCAGTGTTGTAGCCGCGTGACCATAGCTCAAGTCTGAGTTGAGTCCGGGTCCTCAGTGTTTCTCCATCTGGTCTGGGAGCACCCTTCAACACCCCAGAAGGAGCTGGGCTGGAAGTCTGGACTGACCTGCCTGGTCTGCTGCCCCACAACCTTGACCTGGATAAGTGTTTAAGTGTTGGAAGATAGATGAATGGTTTCATACACACAGCAGTTTATAGAGATTTAGGGCTCTAATTTCATGGCGCAGCGCAGGGGGCGCAAGCCTGGCGCACCCCACGCAGTGTTAATTTCGTCTGCCGCACTGCCGTGTGCTGCCAATTTGACAATTTGGTAGACCGTCTGCGCAGAGGTGGGTGTGACGGTGCACCAGGGGGAGGTGACGGCGCACCAGGGGGAGGTGTCAGCAGATTCATGTTGGCGCAGTGACAATTTCGTGCCAAAAACAGTGCAGAAAGTGCGCTGAAAGCTCGCCAGCTTCAACCTGGTCTATTCTCGGCGCAAGCGGAGCGCAGCTGTAATTTGGTGACAGGCACACATGTGCGCACACGTCAACAAAGCCTCAGAGGCAGGTTTACAGAGTGTCAGGCACATTTTAATGCAATAAACAATCACAGCAATCACTATTTAATGTAACCGTCTGAACCAGCAGATACATTTGTATCTATATTAACTGTCCCGTCACATCTGATGTCGGATTAAAGCCGTTTGTCATAATGGAAACTTAACCTGACGGCAGCTGGAAGTTTGATGCACATCTTACAAGTCAACAATAAACAGCCTTAACATCTGATACTGAGTATATATCTGGCTTCTCTCATTTCATTAAATTCAAAGAAAAGAGGGAGAAAAAAGACAAAGAAAAAAGAGAGAAAATAAATATATGTTACTCAGGATTTACCTGTGATTTCCCATATTCCTCTATTTTAGTCTTTATTTTTAACGTGATCTAAAAAGATAAAAAGATAACCCATTATTGTAAGGAGGATGAGGCGGAGACACCAGGAGAGTATACAGTTTATCACTAAAGGCTCTGCTATTTGGCGATGACAAACCAGGAGTGCAGGTGGATCACAAGCATTCTGAATGGAAAAGCCAGCTGCTGTGTAACTGTCTCTTATTTTTTTACTCCAATTAATGACAAAGGAACAGATTACATCTGTCCCGGGAGCTGGGCCACACAGTGACGCGCCCCGCTGTCCATTCTCCTGCTGAGGGAACAGCGGCTCTGACCGTCTCCTCTACCGGGTCTTTCCAGCACACTGTTTCCGCCATGGCAGGGATCATTCAGACCAATCAGACGCTGCGCCTCGCCCGCAGTGCATTTAAAGGCAAGGAGAGGCGCTCACTTGATTGGAGACGAATGCGCTCGGCTGTGATAATCCCACTCACATCTATTCTCCTCCTTTTCTGCCACTTGCACAGATGGGAAGAGACGTGGGCGTGGATGCGCCTCTCTGCTCCTGGAGTGCGCCTCTCTTGGAACTGCAGGAAACTTGCAAAGTGCGCTGGTCACACCCTGTCCGCGAGGCGAAGGCCGGCGCGGGGCAGGTGCGCCTGCGCTTGCGCCTGGTTTACGAAATTAGAGCCCTTACAGTTAAAAACAAAGACAACTTAGCATGAAGAGAATTAAAGACATACAATTAAGCAAAAGAAGGACAGTAAAAATATAATTCCAAGGTTAAAATGACGAATAGAATTAGAGCTGAAATGATTCCTCGGATAGTCAGGGTCATTTAATTACAAAAAAAGGCAAACCATGTGCCTCCAGGATTCGTTTAAACCATACAGCTACCACTGCTGCACAGTTTGTAAAATCATGCAGGAAGAGAAAAGAGAGGGACAGAAAGAAGAGAGTCAACACAAGAAACAGATTGGAACAACTTACCCCACTCACCTGGATCTATTTCCTCCTTTCTTATCTTTAAAACATCTCTACTTATTTATAGCCAAACATCTTGCTCTTGTAAATAATTCTCTTTCTCTGCTGGACTCAGTCTGGACATATACTTTCTTGTTTCTGCTTTTGTATCCCATATCTACATATATTTACTGTGCCTTGTACCCTGATGTTGGGTATTTTATGTGAGAATGTACTGAATAACATGCTTAAATATGTATGTATTTTTAAATGACTACGTATATGGATATTTGCATGTATTAGTATGCGTATGTAGGGTTGAATATTGGCAAGAACCTCACGATATGATGCATTTCACAATACAGTACATATCACGATATATCACAATATTGTGATGTATTGTGATATTCTCCAGTTAATTTAGACAAAACTAGAGATGGTGTTTATTTAAAACACATAATATTACTCAAAACTACAAGTTTTCCATTGTATTGTTTTTGAAATATGTCATATGGAGTGTTGCACAAATACACTTAACTTGACAACATATAGTGCATCAAGTCACTTAAACTAATGTCAGAAAGAAATTGTTCTTGTTTTCCTTTTAATAAAGTTTTTAAAGCATCCTAACCTAGAGTGCAGCTCAAACTGTGATTGGTCACACAAGACAAAGTGCTCTGAGTTACTGACAGCACAACAGTAATTAAAAAAAATCACATATTTCTCTTGTCACTGTCACAAAACACATACATAATTATAAGTTGTATTTTATTTCCAACTCTGATAAAATATGAGTTTTTTGTTTTTATAAAAAAAGCGATATTAATATTTGAAATATCAATATTGTATCAGTGGTCAAAATATTGCGATATATTACTGTATTGATATTTTTTCACACCTCTATGTTTATATGTATTTTGTTTATTATTGGCTGGTCTGTGGGTGACTATGCTTGAGGGAGCATTAGGTGTGAGAGACTGTGAGTGTGTGTTTGTGTGTGTGTGTCTTCTGTGTTTAAACGTTTTAATTTATCCCTAATTATAATTTATTCATAATTATGATTTTGTTATACTGATGATCATTCTGATGTGTTGTAAGGACCCCCTCGAAAATGAGATGATGCATCTCAAGTGGTTATCCTTGAGATAAACGATTCAAGGACCTCACACTGAGTGAAAAATAAAGTTTCTCAGTTCGAACACATTTTGGGTTTTGAACCCAAAACCAGTGAAGTTGGCACGTTGTGTAAATCATAAATAAAATCAGAATACAATGATTTGCAAATCCATTTTAATTTTTTTTCAATTGAATACACAGCAAAGACAAGATACTTAACATTTGAACTGAGAAACTTTATTTTCTTTTGCAAATAATCATCAACTTAGAATTTAATGGCAGCAAAACGTTGCAAAAAAGTTGTCACAGGGTCATTTTTACCACTGTGTTACATCGCCTTTCCTTTTAACAACACTCAGTAAACGTTTGGGAACTGAGGAGACCAATTTTTGAAGCTTTTCAGGTGGAATTCTTTCCCATTCTTGCTTGATGTACAGCTTAAGTTGTTCAACAGTCCGGGGTCTCCGTTGTTGTATTTTACGCTTCATAATGCTCCACACATTTTCAATGGGGGACAGGTCTGGACTACAGGCAGGCCAGTCTAGTACCTGCACTCTTTTACTACGAAGCCACGCTGTTGTAACACGTGCAGAATGTGGCTTGGCATTGTCTTGCTGAAATAAGCAGGGCGTCCATGAAAAAGACGTTGCTTGGATGGCAACATATGTTGCTCCAAAACCTGTATGTACCTTTCAGCATTAATGGTGCCTTCACAGATGTGTAAGTTACCCATGCCTTGGGCACTAATACACCCCCATACCATCACAGATGCTGGCTTTTGAACTTTGCGCCTATAACAGTCCGGATGGTTCTTTTCCTCTTTGGTCTGGAGGACACGACGACCACAGTTTCCAAAAACAATTGTAAATGTGGACTGGTCAGACCACAGAACACTTTTCCACTTTGCATCAGTCCATCTTAGATGAGCTCGGCCCAGAGAAGCCGGTGGTGTTTCTGGGTGTTGTTGATAAATGGCTTTGGCTTTGCATAGTAGAGTTTTAACTTGCACTTACAGATGTAGACGAACTGTAGTTACTGACAGTGGTTTTCTGAAGTGTTCCTGAGCCCATGTGGTGATATCCTTTACACAGTGATGCCGGTTTTTGATGCAGTACCGCCTGAGGGATCGAAGGTCACGGGCATTCAATGTTGGTTTTGGGCCTTGCCGCTTCCGTGCAGTAATTTTTCCAGATTCTCTGAACCTTTTGATGATATAGGGTAGATGATGGAATCCCTAAATTTCTTGCAATGGCTGGTTGAGAAATGTTGTTCTTAAACTGTTGGACAATTTGCTCACGCATTTGTTCACAAAGTGGTGACCCTCGCCCCATCCTTGTTTGTGAATGACTGAGCATTTCAGGGAAGCTGCTTTTATACCCAATCATGGCACCCACCTGTTCCCAATTAGCCTGTTCACCTGTGGGATGTTCCAAATAAGTGTTTGATGAGCATTCCTCAACTTTCTCAGTCTTTTTTGACACTTGTGCAGCTTTTTTGAAACATGTTACAGGCATCAAATTCCAAATGAGCTAATATTTGCAAAAAATAACAAAGTTTACCAGTTTGAACGTTAAGTATCTTGTCTTTGCTGTGTATTCAATTTAATAGAAGTTGAAAGAGATTTGCAAATCATTGTATTGTTTTTATTTACGATTTACAGAACGTGCCAACTTCACTGGTTTGGGGTTTTGCATGACGTTCAGATGAAGGTTTTGAAAGAGGAATACTTTAGAGAATACTTCACACCATTTGTCATAATTGGTCATTTTTGCAAAAGGCATACACTTGTGTAAAGGAAATGTTGTGTTTTGTTTAAATAAATAAAACACATGAATCAAACCAACACTTAGCTGGGCTGGAAAAGTCAACATGTTCTCTGATGTCCAGTTTTTTAATAAGAGCATGGATACTGAGAGGAGACCAAAAAGTTCTCAACAGCCATTTGAATGTCTCTTTCTCAGTTATTGATCTTGTGACCTTTCAAAGCTGAATCTGCCACATCTCAGGACTTTTCATGTAACCAGCTGGTTAGCATCATGCCAGACTCATGCTGCTGATTTATGATCTTCATGTGGCCTTTTCTGTTTTTCTAATTAAAGTCAGTCAATGTTTCTTGGATTAATCAAACAAGTGCTCACAGAGATGAGGCAAGGCGTCCTCAGTCAGTCTGAGGTGGTCAAGGTCAAGTGGTCCAAGCAGAGGGTCTGTGTGAACTACAGAGAAAGGATGGAAATCAATCATTGTTATTTACATAGCTCTAACTGATACTGCATAACAACCTGAGTCCTTATCAGTATCAGTACTGAGGCTTTTCTATAGCTTAATAAAATCATGATACAACAAATGTTTAACATAGCCACTTTTTACTAAATAAACCTTGTATTGTTATGCAATAACGATTTTAATCCTATCTTTTATTTTTTAAACATTTTTTACAGTTCTTAAATCTATTAAATCATGCAATATACCCAAAAAGCTAAATCTTAACAAATCATGATGACAGTTTTAACATTTACCAAATAGTCTTTTTGTTTGCAGACCTTAAATCATCATAAATAATCACATGTACACTTATTGTTTTAGCTAAATGACTGTTTCCAAACAGATTTTAACACTAGCTTACTTCTTTAACTATCAGACCTTCCACAGAGACAGACATAGTCAGTACAGATGGGAGGGAAGTTTGTGTGATGTTAAAGTGGCACACGCGATGTGTGATGTGCTGGTCCCAGTGGCGGCTGCTGGTCAGTTAAGGAGGGGACGCTCATGTTTTTTCCTGCCTACATCATAAATTTGTCTATTTATATAAATGTAAATTCTACCCTCCGCTCCTTTTCAAGACTAGAAAAGCACTCGGAGAGCGAAGACCTCCGCCAAGCAGCAAAGTTCTCTATCGACCAATGATGAAGAATCCTTTGAACAGTTCCTGGATCCAGACGGTGATCCAGATCAATACCAAAATTGAATCAGTTCTTCCTTTTCCCATGCTGAATATTTCCTGAAAATTTCATCAAAATCCATCCATAACTTTTTGAGTTATTTTGTTCACAGACAGACAAACAAACAAACTCTCCCGAAAACATAACCTCCTTGGTGGAGGTAAAAATGATCTGTGACCCTGTCGTACCAACTAGGTGTCTTTTCCAGGGATTTTACCAGTGTTCTTTCAATGGCCAGCAGAGCTAGACTGCTTAAACGGCCTTGGCCCATTGTGTTGGGGGTTTGAGACTTGAGCCTCTTTAAACAGGAGAAGCTCCTCTCCAGAACAACTGAATGTAAAACTTAGAAGAACTTAGAAGTGGAGGGTGATACTTCAAGATCACTGATTGGCTCATTTCACTGTCAATCAAAAAGGGATTCGGCCTCAGACAGATCATCCAATCATCATGCAGAAGCCGAGCGTCCAGGCCAGCCCACTGCCTCATAGACCCCCAGAGACGCTGAGGGTCCGATGGGCGGGACAAAGCCCAGCGTTTATCCAATGACCGTCCAGTTTCCACAGTGGAACAACCCACTCTACGCTTCCCCATCGAAGTCAGAAGACGCTCAGCGTCCGACTGTGTTAAAGCGCTGAGACGCTGCGGGGATGAATGAGAAGGAAGTCGCTCCAGTTACCTGTGATAAGTAGCTGATTCTGAACAAAAGATGAAGGTATTCTAGAGCATATTTAGTCAATGAAATGAACACACAGCAGAACATATCACCACTTGTTAGGGACATTTTAGGGGAAGCTGAGCTTCCCTTGCTGTCTTAGAGCAATTGCCACTGGCTGGTCCTAAAGATGAACTTATCTGTAAATATTAAACATATATTTAATATTTATAAGTCCTGATGTGGAGCACCGAGGACGGCTGAGTATGACCTGTGTTTTGTCATATGGGCGGAGCAAAGCCAATCAGGCAGCAAGCTGGATGAAGCAGGAAGCAGACAGAGCCACTGCAACAAGAGGAAAGGCAAAAAGTGAGACAGAAGCCAAAATGGAGCTCAACTTGATTACCTTAAAATACCAAATAATAGCTGGGGCAGTGGCAACGTTGTCTTCTTTGGATTTGTGAAGCCCTAATCTATAAAATTCTGTCTTTCTGCTCTGTAGCGACCTCTGTGGACATTGTGTGTAACTGCATTGTTGTTAAACATTTGCCTCACCAACCTGCATTTGTTGACATACAGAGTGAGGAGGAGCCGACAGGACATCCTGAGTGACAAATGAACCATCTGAACTGTCAGTTGTGAGCTCAGCGTTTGCAAGTGTGTTGCGAACGCCGTAGCTCATAGGCTACAGCCAATAAATTACAACCGGCGTTTATTTGGAATGGGGGATTAATTGGAATCCAGCTTTTATTTAAGGAAGTTTAGAAAATATGATGCGTCAAACCTGTGAATTATAAATAAACTGTTGAGAAAATGAGCTGAAATCACAACTACCACGGATGTTAAATGAAGCTAACCACTAGCTGCATTGAGCGTCCTGATGTTGTCCGCCATATTTGTTTACAGTGAAGTAACGAGAGATCACAGACTGTGGGCAGAGGTGCTGACGTCTTGGTAATGAATCTTTGGTTTGTGGTGTCCTGTGTCTCTCTTTGTGGATCACCACACTCTACAGCAGGGGTGGGCAACTGGCGGCCTGGGGGCCACGTACGGCCCACCGCCTCACTAAATATGGCCCATCAGTCATTTTCAATAATCAGCAATTGTAAATATGAAGAAAATTCAAATATCTAATCAAAATAAATCTATAAATCTTGACTGATACTTTTATTGGCTTTGGTAAGTTATTATAGTGTCTCTAAATATCTTTCATGAAGCACTGGGACATTATATCAAGTATTACTTGATACTGTATTTAAAAATGGCAGCAGTAACAACTTTGAGCTTTAAAAGTTTTGAAAAACACATTTCATTGATTTAAAATTAGCTTCATCAGCTTTAATTTCATGTATGTTAGCTAAGTTAGCTTGAATTCTGTGTCAAGTTCATTTAATCATGCATAATAACTCATACTGTGTTGTAATATATGAATGTTGGTATGCTAATTTTAGGATTCATTAATATTCTCTTATGGTATTTATCCATCATCTTTTTCCCCTTGGAGAATATCTGTGTCTCTCTTGGTAATGAAAGTTGCCCAGCCCTACTCTACAGGAACAAGCTGATGAATGCATGGCTCTCTCGCTGTGTCAGCATCAGTTAAGACTTTAAAGATCTTTAGGCGTGTATCAGGCCTTAAAAGCATCACAAGGCCTTTATTGGCCTCCCTTTTGGTTCAAACAGAGCTGAAGTTTGTTCATCAAACAGCCTTTGAGCCCATTTGTCCCCTGTTTTCCATTAACTTTCACACTCTTTCCTGTGAAAGCGTTTCCACATGGTATCATCACTGGGCTCTGAACATGTTAATAAGCACAGGGATCCAATAATCCCAGCCATTTAGCAGAGGCAGCCTGAGTATTCATTACTTAATGCAGCTCTGCACTTGCTCGGTGACTCACCGCTCTCTGAGGTGCAGCCGATAAATGATCCGGTCCAATCACAGTTTAATATCAGACCGCCCAGAGGCACGTGTTTTCTCTGTTTCAGGTTTTCTGAGAGCACTTTAATTTGGAAAAGTAGAAAATCAGATCATTGTGTCCATGTCTGTGCGATGACATCCATACTATAATCTTCACTGCTGGTTCATCTCGATTACAGCCTTTAAAGAGCAGAGCTGTGTGTGCTGACAGGAAGAGCTGCACTTCCTCCAAAAAGGTGTAATTACTGTGACAGGGTGCCGCGCTGTCCAAAAGTGTGCTGCTTTTTACGGGGGGAAGCCTGAGACTTCAAAGTGGGGCTATATGAGGTATGTCGGTGTATAAACATAACAACAAATCAAACATATCACACAACAAATCAAAGCAATTGTTGTTATTCCCTAAATTAAATGTTTTGTGCAATTCTTGTGTCACATGTTGCAGTGGCTTCAGATGGACCATTCAGTATATCTCACCAGTCCATCTGGGAAAGAGCCCATCGAAAGTGTTTGGGCATGGGCAGGATCTCTCTTGTGACTGATTCAGATTCAGACAACTTTATTTATCCCACAAGGGGCAATTCGTTTGTAGCTTCCCAGTGAGTATGCATTCATACAGTCAGTCAACAACATAAATAAATAAATAATCATCAAGGAAACATATTTAAGCAAGCATTGGATGGATAGAGATGTTAGGCATTATAAGTAGCCCACGTATGTAAATCGTAGAGCAGGATAAGACAAAGATAAGATAAAAATAAAAAAAAAGAAAAGATAAAGATAAAAACAAATGGGGTGAAAAAAACAAGACAATGTAAAAACTTTAAAAACAGCATGAAAGTCAGATGAGTAAAGAAATAAATAATACCCTCTAGAAATAGTCATTTAAAGAGGGTGCAGTCTGTATTTAGGAGCTTAATAGCAGAGGGAATGAAGGACTTTGAGTAGCGATTAGTTTTCCTTTGGGGCACATTACAATGTCTGCCTGAAGGCATAAGAGAAAATTCATTTGATAGAACATGATCTGGTTGACTAATAATTCTCTTTGCTTTTTGAGCTGCTTGTTCCTCCCAGATTGTGCCCAAGTCCCTCTGGTGAACTCCAATAATTTTTAGCACACTTTGATGATGCTGTTTAAGCTGTTCTTGTCTTCACAGACAGCCCGTTATACCAGCAGATAAAAGAAAATGTTAAAAGGCTTTCGATGAAAGAATGGTAAAAATTTTGCAAAATGCTGTCACAGACATTAAAGGGCAACTCCGGTTTTTTGACACCTGGACCTTATTTTTAGGTTTGTGCATGCTCATATACTCACTCAGACAAACATCGTGCAGCTCGGAGTCCTTCAGAAGTTATTTAGATCCAACCGATTTAGCTGCACTTAGCGGGGGCCACGGCAATGGAGCTTCAGCGTGGGACATAATCTCTGCAAAATCGCTCGTCTCTACCACAGCCCGGTTTGTCATTGCAGAGAAAGCCTCCAGAGTAGTCAGACATATATTCCTGGATAGATCCATACGCTTGTCAGCCGGTTTCAAGTCCCACTCTGAGCAGCAAACACACTCCTCTTCTGTTGCTATAGGCGAACACTGTCCACAAGCGCACCACCAGTTAGCATTGAGTCGTGGACGTACTCCTGTTTGCTGTTCTTGAGCCAGCTGTTCGTCTCTCTCCCTCCGCATTCTTCTTTCATGGAGCTCCTCGTCCATGTACTCAGGCTCAAACCGGTCGTCGTAGTCTGACTCTTCGGCATCAGATAAATATTCTGCCATGTTGCTCAGCAATGCCGGCTAAAAGTAAGTCAGCTGTACCTTTGTGTCGAGCGGCTATGATATCATCAAAAGTTTGTTTACCAGGTCAGCTGACCCACCTGAAGACGGTAGACGAGCTGACTTGATGATAACACTGGCGATGAATGAAAAAATATAGTCGAAATGAGCGATTTTTTTTTTTTTTTTTTTTTTGTTAAGTATATTTTTGGGCATTTTGTGCCTTTATTGATAGGAGAGAGACAGTGGATAGGCTTGTGAAAGGGGGAGAGAGAGCAGGGGAAGACACTCTGCAAACTGGTCACAGGCGGGACCCGAACCCGGACCGGCAGAAGCATGTACATGGGGTGCTAACCACTACGCCAAACCAGCACCCCGAAATGAGCGATTTTGCAGAGATTACGTCCCGCGCTGAAGCTCCATTGCTGTGACCCCCGCTAAGTGCGGCTAAATCGGTTGGATCTAAATAACTTCTGAAGGACTCCGAGCTGCACGATGTTTGTCTGAGTGAGTATATGAGCATGCACAAACCTAAAAATAAGGTCCAGGTGTCAAAAAACCAGAGTTGCCCTTTAAAAGAATTTAGTTTCCGCATCAAATGAATTCTTGATTGGACGATCATTCTGTCCATCAGATTCATTACAAGCCAGTCAGATAATGTAGTAGACTTGTGCTGTTGCTGCTGGAGTGTAAAGTACAAAATGTAAGACATTTAGAGCAACAAACGCTGACCAAAAATGTCAGAGGTGGAGTGAAAATATTCTTTCTGTCAAGAGTAGGGTGACCAGATATCAATTCACTAGATCTGGGATGAAGATTGTGTTCATGCAGGACAATGTGGGACACTGTCGGATCCAATGCATCGAGGCAGTCTAAAATAACTTTTAAAATGTTAAACATTTCTATAAACTTGTTTGACTCCCTTAGCTCACCTGCTCAAATGCATAAATCTGATCTATTTGCTATTGAAAATTCACTTATAAGCCACACGCAGTTAATTCAGTGGATTTGGATTATATACGAAGAGAGAGGACGTCTTTTGGTTCAGTTCTTTTGTTGAAGTGGGTTGAGTAAAAGTATAGTCTTACCTAACATACACAATATCTGATGAACTCTGCAAAAGCTTTTCTGTAAACTTAAACATCTACCTGGACAAGGATAAAAAATTAGATTTGAGAGGCCCAAAGTCAAAGATCACTGCTGTCTCCTGTGGTCATCATTCACTTTTGAGTGTTGTTGCTAAAGAAAGTTTCCAGATGTTTTCATCACACACACAACTAGGGGTGTAAAGAAATTTCGTGCCACGAAATTTCACAAAAAAAAATGACAAAATAAAATTCAAAGACGCACGAAATGAAAAACACGAAGGGGCTTGCACACCACCGAGACTGGTGATTTTTTAAAACATAAATATGGAGGAAGACGAGGTTGAGGAATTAGCTGACGCTCCTTCGTCAAATAAATCAGTTGTGTGGACCTATTTTGGCTTCCCATGTAAAAGATGAGAGAACGGTGAGAAGATTGTGGACAAAATATACCACTACAGTTCACCGTATACTGCGGCGAGTACAACTACCAACTACTTTGAAGTGGAGACAGGCAGCAACTGTATGTGTTCTGAAGGATACTGAGCTGGACTGTAGTTAGGGTGATTCAGGGATTTATACTGTGTTCGCCCCCAGGGCATCGGTCAGGACACAAGGAATGAGAGTTCGTTGCAGTTTAGGCATTTACTGATGAAGAAGGCAGATGATACAGAGGTTGATGGGGATGACATAAGAAGGTGTGTTATGTGGTTTCTGAAATAGATAGAATGAATGTACATATTAATATTACTATTAATCTGCACTATACAGAATTGCCATCAGTAATATATATCTCTCCCCCATACATCCGCTTACATTGCAGGTATAACAGTTCTTACTTAAACTCATAACAGCAAATATAGCATTAAACAGTTCGATACAATGCTCCACAAATTTAGGAAACATCAAAGGCAGAACACAATGGCAGCTTGAAGTGTAATCAGAATACAAACAGCACTGACAATAACCCTTTCAGTTGTCAGGTAAATACAGGAGGCACGTTATGGTAACAGGAACAGGCTAACGTAGCGACCTTCATAACAACTACGCTAATGCCGTAACGACCGGCATTCTTCATAGCAACTACGCTAATACTGTAGCGACCGTCATTAGCCGCTAAGCTAACACCACAGCGATCGTCTCTCCGTGCGCTTCACAGTCAACAGTCTAACACAACGGCGGCCGCACACAAACTACAATAAACTTGCTGACACAGACAGAAACTCACAAGAGCACACAAACATCCCATTTACATCTCTGTGATCCCACATGTGTGTCGAACTGTGTCTACTTAATAACAACCAACGAAGAAGAAAAAGACGGCTCTACGGAGGTCAAACTGTATTGTAAACCGGCCGCGCCACCCAGTGGTCGCATAGTGCAATAAAACATAAAAACACTGAATACATTTAAATTGGAGCCTTTCTAACATAATGTTTGTGTAAGTCTGCATAAAAAAAACAATATTTGATTTTTTCATCTACTGTTGAGTTGACAGAATTTGATCATACTTGAAGATCAGAAGTATATGCACTGTTATAGGCTAAATATTATAGTTCACAGTTCAGACATTTATAGGTCTAAACTGCAGCTCTGAGGACTGCTGTTTGTTTTCCTTTTCATTCAAGAATGTACTTATCCTGATTGTTACAACAACAAAGCATTTTTATTGAGATTTTATGTTTGTATTTACACTGTAGTCTAAATAAGGGGAAAAACTACAATTTAGTTTTTTTTCAAAGAGCATTTATTTTGTACTGATGCAGTAATATTTTTATATGTCTGCATTAGGAAGAAAATAAAGAAAATGAGATTTTTGCACAACTTCCTACTGTTAGGGATTTTCTATAATCTTTATTTCGTATCATGAGTATTTCGTATCGTTTCGTGAGTTGACCATTTCGCTACACCCCTACACACAAACCACAACTGAACTCTACTTTACCTGGCCTCTTGTTGGGTGGACCAAAGTCCGATTCTTTAGGTCCACTCCAGAGTCCATTCGAGTTTTCACACCACCCTTAAATGAACTGAACTTTCAAAACAGACACAACAGGAACTTTCACACCAAAGGTGAGCGAAAAGACTCTTAGATGACATTTTTTACTGAAACACTTTGTAATTTGTCACTAAATCTCATTTCATTTTTAGAATTCCTTGTTGTCCTTTTTGATGGATTTATTTGTTTCATGTCAAACCATGATATTCACAATGTAAAGACCACGTAGGTCCTTACAGAGGCCTGTGTCACTCAGGAGGGGTGAAATGTATCTGTTGCCATTTTGAGTGTAAAACTGGTCCATAAGGTTTGATATCATGAAATTCAGTCTCCATGGACGTGACTATTAAATGGGGACAGGATACGTGTGGTGGCAGAGCTGGACTGACGTCACATGCCGACTTGGATCCATGTGAGTGCTGTCAAGGCTGCGGAGAAAACTTTTGGATATGTCTTTGGGATTATAATGTGCGTTTGTGGATTTATAAACTCTGTGGAAGCTGCTGGGTACATGGATCGTCTCCAGGTGGACTGAGGTGTTTAATGCGGGGTACCGTGAGTACGAACTTGGTGCAATTAGAAGCGGCTCACTGTTTGCCGTGCGTGTAGAAACTTTGGGGATTTGTTGGGGAGGTGTGTGGGAATATGTGGTTTGTGTGGAAGGACACTTGGGTTGATTAAATGTAGACGGTGAGTAAAATGGGGAAGTGCTTGAGCGTGGGATGGTGATTATTATTGGCGTTGCCGGCGTTGTGAATAAAAAGCTGTTTTTTGCCAAAAGCAATTTTAGTTGTACGTCATCATTTCACCCTGTGGGTGTCATATGATCCTCCAGTGACCTGATAGTTCGCTGTAGCTTTAATCTCCTTGAAAAATAGGCAAATTGTTCAACATTAGCTTTAAGGGCCCCATCCCTTTGCTTTGAATGTTGCTACTGGGTCTTGTGGAGCACAAGCACATGATGCCTTTTACTAAACTCTAGGTTCACAGAGACTCTCCTCTTTAAATACTCTGTTTGTTCTGCTCGTCGCAGGCAGACAAATGACTATTTTAAAAGTCTGTTCTTTAGCCTGTAACCTCCCATCAGGCAGCCAATCAGCTAAGAGCTCATTATCATATCCTCCTGTACCCCCCACCTCCTTAGATCAGAGTGTTTCCAAAGGGGAGTGAAAAAGAGCAGCAGCTGATCCTCGACAGAGACAAATGTTTTTTATATTCAACTTAAAGGGACTGTGAGGAGTTTCTAAGTAATTACAAAAAAGTCTCCCTTTTAGATATATGCCTGATGGAAATACACACTTGAAGATGAGTTTTATAGCATCAAAATAGGTTATCTATAAATGCTATTCCTTAGCTTCACGGTCGGGTCGGACAGGGCTGGACTGGCCTGGATACTCAACTTCAGGGACAAGACAATTCAAACTAGAGCAAATTTATATTATTCAGACACGTCTTAGAGCACCGGGCTGTAAGTAGACATATATAGCCGGCTACAAAACTACGATACTAAGTTTTCCAAAAACTGCTTGTTGTCACATATCAAAAACTACCGCTACGTAACTAGAAAGAGATACATTACCTCGTGGCTTTGGCTTGGGTCACGCCTTTCTGTGCGTTCCAGTTGTAGTCAGAAGTAGGAATTTCTGAGTTCCGAGTAGGAAACTGCAACTGGAACGTCCCACGAAGTCAGAATTTCCTACTGGGAACTCGGTGAAACCTCTCCACCCCCGAGTTGACAATTGAAGATGGATGCCCCCAGTGTGAACAGTTATTCAGCTCCTGTAATAATCCATTTATTTGCACTTCTGACTGGGGTGTGTGGCTCTAGATCAGCTGTATACATAGTATTGTTAGACTTATATTTACAAAAATGCTGCCATAGTGATAATCACATTCTTCATGTGATATTTGTGAACAACAACACAGGGTGTGCTAACAACAGCTAACAATAGCCTGGTAGATCAGCATGTTTTTTACAGACTTCAACTGGAACGCCGATAAGTCGGAGATGATGTCACTCCCAGTTCAGAGGTTACTTGAACGCAGCATTACGACAGTCGCCGCTCATGCTCATGGGTAGCAGAGTCTTAATGTCACCGGTAATAGATTCTCCTCATAGCACCTTTAAATCGTGTCTTTGCTTAATCCAGACCCAGGACATGTAAACCATCTATCACACCAGGACGTGGGACATTCAACAAAAGTAGAGAAGGTAAAGAGAAGGGAAATCGTGGATCCAGTATAACATTTATGAGGTGACTTGAAAAATACGCCAACAAGTTTTGTATCTGGGCAAAATGGGAGTCAAGAGTCGTTGTGTTCCTCTTGGAATCTGTTGCATTGAAGCTGCTAAGAGATGAAATGTTGTTGACTTGACCGTGGTGTTAACCTTCCTGTAAGAGCTGCAGCCTTCAGTCCTGCAGATTTTAATGTCGGGCACACTCAGGAGTCCTGGGAGGAATTTTTCTTACATTTCTGAGTTTGTGAAATTACTCTTTTACAAAGTCTGACTAATGCCTGGCCTTGAGTTGAAGAATATTTCCACACTCTGTTTGCCATTATTCCTGCCCTCTTCTAATCCCTTTTAAGAATGTAGCCGTCTTTCTAAAGTGTATTTCAGAGTATCATATTTAAAATCCTGCTGCCATGCTTCATGATCACCTCCACATGAATGATTTTTGTCCCTGATACAACAAATCTTTTGGAAACATCCAGGGATCAGGGCTGTGCGGTCTTTGTTAAAAGCAAGAGCGGAGGGTTTTTATTCTGCTGGTGTGTGGGACTGACATTGAAAGCATAACTAGAGGTCACGCAGTGTGGATGAGAACAACCTTAACCGTGTGCTCACAATACTGAAAACTTTAAATGGAAATGTGGAAGGAAGAATAACCCACCACGTCTGTCTTAATGTTAGAAACTGCAGCTCTGCTCCACTCTGTGTGTGACGGAGTCAAGATGCAGACCAGAGTGGGGGGAGTCATTGCCGTCTATTGTAGCTGTTGATGTTGATGTCAAAACCCTCGACTTACCATGCTGATGCTTTTACACAAACAACATACTGTAAAACACACAAACCTGATTCACTGCATACCGGAAATAATTTTCTTCCATTTCCAACCTTTGTGGAGGAATCACTTTTTCACTCATTGTAATTAATTGTTAAATGGCTACAATTCATAAAGTCTGTGCTGTCACGGCCAAGCTGAAAAGACTCAAATATAGAATAAAAGATTCAAGGACGCAAAGCTTCTAGTACAGGACAAGACACACAGTCCAGTATTATTTATTCAGTGTGATATTTAAACACAACATGATTCCTGACCAAAAACATGTTTTTTAAGGCTGAAGACAAGCAGATGACTGCACTCAGTGTAGGCCTCGTCCACCTTAGAGACTGTAGGCTTAAGATGGTGGTTTTCTTGCTCTTCTAAATAACACAAAACAACAAAAAAGGATCATGTGCTATTACTTTTACTTTTTGGAAAACCTTGCTGGACCCTTTCAGAGCTTCTGCAAAAAGAAAAAAGGAACTTAGATTTATAGATTGTTTAGCTCAAGTCTATTAAAGGCCACAACTGTAAAAAACTGATATTGGGAAGTCCTATTTATAAGGCAGGAAGTTATGACTTTGAGGTAATAAAGTCTTTTTAATAAAACTTAATCATGTTACACTTATGAGTCTGACTTTGAAAATGTTATATCACATTTTTGATTAAATGTAGATTTTTTTTAATCTGGTGGGCATAACAGCTCTACAAGCCTGTTCCTAGTTTAAGTTAGTCTGTGTAGATACACCGCGCCATAGCAGTTTCTTTATGCACTATCGATGACCTCTATTCATCTCCATTGCATTTTTATGATACTGTTTTCTGCCCCTCGCGACGCTACAACAAGCCCGTCACACCGGGAATCGGACAGTTCTCCTAAACAACCAATCTGAAGCCTGCGGCTCAGTGATATGATACCAGGTCACAGCTTTGCCTTCATTATAAACCTGAAGCTAAAAATGTACGCTTAACATGATTTACTTATATTTACCAACAACCTGTAACTTTTCAGCTGGGTCAAAGTACGTACTGCTTAAACCCCCTGACTGTTGTCACTTTGGCGCACTGCAAATTTCATGCCAAATACTACGTGGTAAGTGCGCTGAACGCTTGCTAGCTCCAACCTGGTCTATTCTCAGCACAGGTGAAGTGCACCCTGTGCAGTGGTAATTTGGCTGACAGTGCGCACACATCACCATATCCTCAGAGGCAGGCCTCCAGAGTGTCAGGCACATTTTAATGCAAGACACAATCACAGCAATCACTATTTAATGTAACCGTCTGAACCAGCATATACATTTGTATCTATATTAACTGTCCCGTCACATCTGATGTCGGATTAAAGCCGTTTGTCATAATGGAAACTTAACCTGACGGCAGCTGGAAGTTTGATGCAGATCTCACAAGCCAATAATAAACAGCTTCATCATCCGATACGGAGTATATATCCGGCTTCTCTCATCTCATGAAATTCAAAAGAAAAGAAAAAAGAGAGAGAGGCTCACTAAATAAATTTAAGTCACTCTGTGTCTTAAGGATTTACCTTTGATTGCCCAAATCTCTCGGTTTTAGTCTTTTTTCTTCACGTGATCTAAGAAGATGGAGGACATCACTGCAAGGAGGATGAGGAGGAGACACTGGGAGAGGATATAACACCAAAGGCTCTGCTATTTGGCGATGACCGACCAGGAGTGCAGGTGGATCACAGCATGATGAATGGATTAGCCTGCTGCTGTGTTTAAATGTAACTGTCACTTAATTTTGTACTTGTATTCATGACACAGGGACCGATGACATCTGTCCCATGAGGTGGTCCACACGTTGACTGAAATCGTGACCTCCTATGGCCCCTCCGCTCTCTCCAAGTTGCTGTAATGTTGACAGCTGCTCTGACCGTCTTTGCCATGGTGGTGGGGAGCAGTCAGACCAGTCAGTCACTGCACCTCACCCGCAGCGCATTCAAAGGCGAGGAGAGGCATTCATTTGATTGGTGAAGATGACACTCAGCTGTGTTAAACCTAGAGCTGTAGTGATAGTTAGAGTTGCAACACTCACGACCTCGATGTGGAGAGGTCATGTGATTCATGTAAGCCTGAATAGTTCCAAACACACGCCGCGTTGTCATGTTCTTCTATGGGACAGACAGCGGAGGTCGCAACATTTCATGGTAAACATGAATAAAATCACATGTCCAAGTACTTGTTTGGTTTTTATTGCATTCTTGCATATTTGCATATGTCAGTTTTACATTTGGAGTGGTAAGATGACGGCTGAAGACTTTGTAAAGTATTATGCAGATGTTTTGTTTTTGAGGGAAAGTTTCATGTACGTGTTAGCATAACAAATGGACTTTTACATTGAAATGCAAGATGATTTACCGTGTTCTTTTTGCCCAACTGGATTATAATATTTCCAAAGAATGTCTATATTCGCTTTAGTTTGCTTCCAATTCACTTACCCGTGGTCTGGGAATGATCTGGGAATGGCTTAAAAGCAGAGCAGAACGAATCCTTTCAGCAGGAGCAGACCACCAGTATCATTTTAAGACTAAACCATACACAGAATATCTATCTATATATACATATATATAGGGGTTCCCAAAAATGTACACATGTTCAATAATTTTAAAGTAGGTGTTTATTATAATTACATTTCCAACATGTAAAACAATTTATAAACATCATTCTGTTTTATCACCACTTCTTCTCAAACTGATGTCTGTTCTGATCCAGTGATGGTAACTTGGGTTGGTGGCCATCAGGCAGATGTTATAAAGTTCCTCTGGCCTGGAGAAACATCTTTAGTCTTTCCTCCCCTCTGCAATAGCCACCATGAGCAGAGATAGACACATGCTGCTGTTAACAACTCCCCTCCTTTTTTGTGGAAGAATGTCTGGTGTATTCCTTTTTAAGCATTGTATTTTCTTTTTAATTGGTTTTGTTATGTCATCCTTTTTAAATGTTTTGAAGGAGCCTGTCAAAGACAAATTTATCACTGGTGACAGACAAAGTTTCTATCTTTGATTCATGAAATAGTAATTATTTTTTTATTCAACTGGTCAAACAACAACAACAACAACAAGTGTGTGTGTTGGTGTCCATCTGTGTCCTGGACACGAAAAAGCACAAAAAGCCAAATAGGGAGAGAACAGATAAAACAGTTAGCACAGCAGGTGGTGATACACTTAGAGCAAATTATTCAAATCATGTTTTAAGGAAACAGCCCTGAAAATTCAGGGAGAGACAGAAAGAGAGATAATCTTATAATCATGAACTCTGACCTCTTACCTATTGTCAAAAATCTGTCTGAAGAAAAGTTACCGCCTGCTCTATGATGTGCAGTTGAGTCATGGCTCATTGGTTATGCCTAACATTTTATAGATCAGTGGTCATACCATGGCTGGCTGTGCAGCATGTGGATGCTCCAAGCGGTCTGAGAAGGGATACCATCCGTATGGCTTCCACAAGGACCAAGAGCGCCGGAAAAAATGGATGGCCATGGTCAGCCGTCAAAACCTGCAAATAACGGGGGCCAGCAACAACAGAAAACTGTGTCATGTGAGTAATGTTCAGAGAGGACTTCACTGTCAAGCATTTCAAAAGGGCATCCCATTCCTAAGTGTAGTGTGTTATCTCTTCTCTATTTTATTTTGCTGTTCTTAACTTGTATTGTTTTCCTATTTCCTGTGAAGCACTTTAAGAGCTATGATTTCTGTATGAAAGATGCTATACAAATAAAGTTTATTATTATTATTATGACTTTGATGGTATTTTAAGTGGAATGGAAACTGATCTTATAAACCTGCCTGCAGGTACACTTTGAGGATGACCAATTGACCAACCAAAATGCCACAGGAGGCAAGTTGAAGCTGAGGCCAGATGCTGTGCCAACAATCTTCACTCATCGAGTGAAGCCGAAGAGGAGGAAACCCCCTTTTGGAAGGGTGCCTCCAGCAACCCTAACTGAAATGGACCACACCAGTGGTGATTGCTCTAAGACTGCAAGGGAAGCTCAGCTTCCCCTAAAATGCTCCCCAAAAAAGTGGTGATATGTTCTGCTGTGTGTACATTTCATTGACTAAATATGCTCTAGAATACCTTCATCCTTTGTTCAGAATCAGCTACTTATCACAGGTAACTGGCGCGACTTCTTTCTCATTCATCCCCGCAGCGTCTCAGTGCTACAGTCGGAGTCGGACGCTGAGCGTCTTCTGACTTCAGCGGTTAAATACAGAGTGGGTTGTTCCACTGTGGAAACTGGACGGTCATTGGATAAATGCTGGGCTTTGTCCCGCCCATCGGACGCTCAGCGTCTCTGGGGGTCTATGAGGCAGTGGGCTGGCCTGGACACTGAGCTTCTGCGTGATGATTGGATGATCTGTCTGAGGCCGAATCCTTTTTTGATTGACAGTGAAATGAGCCAATCAGCGATCTTGAAGGCTCACCCTTCACCGGGGGAGTCTTCGAAGTTTTTCATTTAGTTGTTCTGTACTGATCCGGAGGCTTTATCGATCACCAGCGACTTTATCTTTCTGAAAAACGACCAGCGTTGTGTTTAAGATTCTCTCCTGACACTTTTTCTTTTCACAAACGAGCAGCTGTAGCTTCTCTCCCTTTCACTCACACTCACAGCCAGTCATTAGTTCCACGTAGCTGCTCCAGCTGCTAGCAAGCTGCACATCGTGGCAGATAGTATGAATGTTGTCAACCAGATTTTTGCGAGGCCATTTGATAGTCTTCCTTACGAAGAGAAAATTAGAGTTAAACAGCAGGGCAGATCAACTCCTAAGATTGATATAGTTCAAAAAGGTGGGGAAAAGTATCAGGTCTTTTCAGCATTCCTGGTATGACAAGATGAACTGGCTCACTGGAAGTGCTGTCACAAATGAAATGTGTTTTCTGGTCAAAAGTGGGTTTTGGGGAATAAAATCCCTGGAGAAGACACTTAGTTGGTACAACAGGGTCACAGATCATTTACATAAATAAATAAATTTATGATGTAGGCCAGAAAAAAAATGAGCTTCCCCTCCCTGACTGACCAGCAGCCGCCACTGGACCACACATACTGCACCCAGATTAACTCTGGTATGATACATGCAGCTAATAACATGTCAAGTAATTCATGTTTAACCACACTCCTCTTGAGATTACATTTTTTATATTAGCACATCTAGCTTCAAAAACAAGAGGTCAGGGATTCTCCGAGGATTTACATACAAAATTTAAATAATCTACAAATTTTATCTAATTTACAGAGGGAATGAAATGTTGAACAAAATGAATGTTTGCTTGCTTTTTTACCTGGAGTAAGTTAGGGCTCTGCAGGCAAACCTGAAATTGCCCTACAGTTGCTGAAATACTAAGTGTGAAATACTTTTTAGTTTACTTTTCACCACGAGGGCACCATCATGTTTCAACAAGCTATATGGTTGGTGATTTGATTCATGTTACAGTGATCATAGGAGTGCGGTGTACATTGAAGATGACAGTAGGTGTAAATGTAAAACGCAAAATGCATATAACAGCAAGATTACCTTGTTATTGTTACAGACATTGAGGGAGACATGGTGGAAAGGGACATGACAGGAGACAGACAGAACAATCAGGAGGACATTTTACCAGAGGCAGGTGATCCAGGGATGTGTGTGCCGAGGGCCAGTCAGCCAGGGGTCAGCAATGATGACGCCACAACGCCAGGGCAAGATGCTCCAGAGACCACACTGCAAGGGACTGATAGGGCAATTGTGGAGAAATTACTTAGGCAACTTAAAAGGGAAAAAATGATGAGAAGGAGAGCAGAGAAGGCTCTTAAACAGCAAAAAATAATTAATTTGGAAATCAAAAGGAACAAATTAGTTAACCAAAAGGCCACACAAATTTTTACAAGAGATCAAATTCAAGCTCTGGGACAGTCCAAGAAGAGGGGAATTAGGTGGGGAAAGGAGACAATTAAGAAAGCAATTCAAATTAGATTTCCCGCTGGCACCACTGGTTATAAAACCCTCCAGCAAATGCAGATTCCGCTGCCTAACATCCGCACGCTGCAAAGACGGATGCAGCATGTTAAGCTGGAGCCAGGGATTTTGGGGGGAGTGTTTGACATGCTGAGGCTGAAGGCAGGTGCATTGACTGAAATGGAGAGAATGTGTGCTCTGCTTAGATGAGATGGCCTTTACTCCAGGCGTAAAGCTCCATATGGCAACAGGAAGGCTCTTTGGCAATATAACACTGCCTGACCACAAGGGACGAGCAACACATGCATTAGGGTTTATGCTGGCTGGAGTAACAACACGGTGGAAACAAGTTGTGGCTTACCACTATAGCAGCAATTCCACCGATGGCGCAGTTTAACAGCCCATCATAGTCCGCATTGTAGAAGCAGCGGCGTCAGTGGGGCTTCATGTGCTGAATGTCATGGGGAGCCCCAACAGAGCAATGTGGAAGTCCTTCAGGGTGACCTGTGACCAGCCATGGATCCCGCATTCTGTTGTACCAGACCAACGCCTTTATTTCATGCCTAATGTTCCTCATCTTGTCAAGAACTTGAAGAGCGCAATTATTCGTGGTCAAATACTCACCATACCACAGGATGTGGTGGAAAAGGAGCAGCTGCCATCCATCTGTTGCCCCTTTAAAAGATCTGGTGTCTTTCCAAGAGTGCATGGTACTTAAGTTGGCACCCAATCTGTCCAGAGGTGTCCTGGAGCCTGGCCATTTTGAGAAGATGAAGGTGAGTTCAGCAATGCATGTGTTCAGCAAAGCTACAAGTGCCGCCCTGAGGTACATGGTGAAAGAAGAGCACAGACCAGAGAGTTACCCTACAACATCATGGTTTTTGGAGAAAATAGACCACTGGTTTGACCTCATGTCATCCCACCATGTCATCACTGCCCTCAGTTATTTGAAGATGGAAGAGTATGAAAAGGCCATCAGTTTCCTACACGACACCATCCATCTTTTTCGGGGCCTGAAGACCGGTCCACAGGGCAGCTGGAAACCAGTCCAAACAGGACTTGTGATGGCCACAACAGCAATCCTGGAGGTCCAGCAGGATCTGTTGACAAAAGGGCACATATTTGTCCTTACAAGCAGGTTCACTCAGGACTGCCTAGAAAATACTTTTTCCTGCATCTGGAAAGGAGCTCTGTTCCACACCTGTGGAGTTCCACTATGCACTACAGGCTGTCACTGTAGGGCAATTCCTCGACCACTCATTCTGGCAGTTACCAAGATGATGCCTCAGACCACTTGGCAGATGTCCTTGACATAAAAACAACAGCAGCTGCAGAGCTTCTGAGGTTGTCGAGACCAGTCACACCTTGGTAGCAAGAGCCAGGCAAAGACGGCAACATCCAGTAGGCAGGCATCCTCACATCAGACCACAACATCAAGGCCACAGCTAAGTACTTTTTTGGTTGCCATGGACACACTTGGCCTCACCATCTCACCACACTGTCCACAGCCTCCAGTCTCCCTCAGTGGCAACAGCCAGCAATTGCCACCAGCAGCCTTTCCCAGCAGAAGCAGCAAGCATGAGGGCTGAAAATTATTGTAAATAATTTGTAAATATTTTGTTCTACATCCATTTTAGTTAATTATTTGTTCTGAACATCTTGAGCACTGCAGTACCAATTAGTTGTCCAAAATTTTGTAATATACATAGTTTATTAAATTTGGACGCAATTACTTGAATTATTTGTTCTAATCATCCAATTATCAGTAAATTGTTTAATTCTAACATCGTTTCAACGTTCATATAAGTAATGCTTACTATAACTTTTAATTTGCCATTAAAATTAACACTTGCAATAGCCTACTACTTCTGACTGTTGTGATTCTGTTCTATACTCTGCACCGTCAGAAAAAAACTTTGCAAACTGTTTTATTCTTGACCCGGTCATTTACAGTTCACAAGTTTCCATTACGATATGCACATACAAAGGCTGATAAGTACAAAGCTATGCATTACAAAGAGCCTCGGATAAAATATGGAGAGCTGATAGTTAGAAAGAGGTAGTGCTTTAATCAATTTACCCCTGGAGATACCTTCATCACTAGCAAAGTCGAGCTAACACTAGGACGTGGCAATGCCTTAAAGTCGGTTATCTACCAATACACACACTTACAGATACGTGTATGCATCACAAATGGCCTCTCATATGGAGTTGACGGTAAAGAGAGGTAAAGACGGTAAAGACAGACTGAGGGTGTTTTCACACCAACCACATTTAGTGTGCACCAAAGAAGTTTTGGCCCTGGGTTTGGTACGTTAGTGTCAATGTGAATGCAACCACCGCACTTTGGTGCACATCAAATCAGCCAGTCCGAGACCTCCATGAAGGGGTGGTCTCGATCCGCTTCATCTCCCTACATTTGGTGAGGTTTCCCTGGTGTGAAACAAAGTGGTCTGAACAGATCTACTTTTGATGCATTACTTCCTGTTAATCCTGCGGTTGAATCTTTTGCTTACTGAATTAGTCGATTTGTTTATTCTGGTTGAGGATTACGATGATTTACGAGGGTCCAGAAGGTCGCTGATGCAGTCTTAAACACGATAAAAAAAAAAACACATTTGAAGGAAAATGTAGAAGATAGCGAAACGTAAACATTGGTTGTCTGGTGTAGGAAATGGTTACCATGGTAGCCTCTTCTTCATTCTCCTCTGTAGCAGGTTTGGTAACCAGTTACGTGCATAACGCTTCCTGCTGTTTCAAACTGAGTAAATACACAAGTGAGCCCGGGCAAAGTTCGATATTGCCAGTGTGAATGCAAGCCAGCGGGGGAGGGGGAGAGGGGCGAACCCATGGCGAACCGCGCCACAGCACAGTTCGAAACAAGTGGACCGAATGTGAAAACGCCCTGAGTCTCCAGTGTTTCCTCTACACTCATTTAGGAGTGGCGGCCCGCCACTCCTAAATCCTACCCACCGCTCCTTCAAATTTATTTTTTTTTTTTCTTTAAACTGCAAATACACCACCGCAGCATCATGTCGCCGCCTTCACAGCAGAGTCCTGCATTAAATCGGGTGTCGCAAGTGCTGAGGCAGATAACTATCTTGCCCATAGTTGTGTCGCTATGGTTTGCTTACATTCAATAAAATGCATTTTTCCCTGCCGCTCTGACAAACGCCTCCTCTCGTGCAACACCAATAAGCCGCGTGGCATCCAAGCCGTCTCTCTGCAGGCGGAGTGCCCCCGACATGCAGTCTTTTTTTAAGAGGCTGCTGCCACTGCGGTCCGAGACGTAGCTGTGATTCAGCGAACGTCAGAGCAGGGGCCACCTAAAAGTGTCTCACAACACTCCCTTCCCTAAAAACAATTCAGTAGAAATGCTTTCCCAAGTCCAGTTCTTCGATAGTTTGATATGATTTGCTGCTGCCAGGCGACTGCAGCCAGAAAGTTCAACACGCTGGACTCTGAGCAGCAGGCCAAAATCTGTGCGCGTGCTCTTTGGCGGCAACCGCTTCTGGGTCCTACTGCCGCCATCAAAACCGCTTGCTGTCTGCCGCCTGTCCCTCATTGAAATGACTGGAGGCGGCTTGTTGATGCGCGGCAGCGTGAAAAGGAGTATAAAGACACAAACACACACACACACACACATACATACAGACATACACACACACTCACACTCAGGCGGTGGAGGAAGGAGCGACCATAACGGTAAAAAAAAATAAAAAAACAAATTAAACTAACATTAAAGGGGACATATCATGCTTGTTTCTCCTTTTCACTATGCCAGACTAGGATGCCTGTAAAGCATTTCTGCCCTCAGTGCAAGTCATTTAGTTCCTTCATTGCCCCACAATAGCGTTCTCAAAATCCTCATTTTAGGCCATTATCAAGCTCTTGTTGAAACGCTCGGATCTCAGGATGACCTAAAGTTACCTCGCAACGTCACAGCCCTTTGTGCTCTGATTGGTCAGTTCTATCGGGGTAGAGCCAGCCTGTCCTTCTTCTTCTACTGTATTTTCCGGCAGGCTCAAAGCAGCGACCGCGTATTGAGTCCCCCTACAGGCCAGAGCTGGTAATGTGAGTGTGAGCTAGGGATCTATATACTGTTGCTGGTGGATGTGTTCCTCGGTGACGGTTTTGTGGCTAACGGACATCACAGAGGAGGAAGTGTTTTATCAGATTGCTCCAATAAAAAGAAAGGTACCTGGTGTCGTCACGACGATTTAAATTTTAGCGGACATCTCGCAATGACCTATTTTCAGAGGCATCAAATCTCGTTCTAAGATATCAGAAAAAATACAATATCTCATTTTTTGAAAATTAAGGGGGTGTAAGGTCTTGTTTTCAAATTTATTATGTTATATGTAAGTATTAAATCATGCATCAGCATGATATGTCTCCTTTAATGGATGACCAGAAGCTTACCAAACAATCTCTTCAAGCAAAAATCTCAGTGTTTTTAAGCCAGCTGCCCTTACCAAGAAGGGAAGCACAGCTCGCAGTGTAGGAAACTTTCAGCATGTAGATTCTCCTTATTGTCAGTCACTTGCTATAACTTTATTAAGCATGATTCATCTTGTCTCCACCTGCTGAGCTTACATGGTAACATGAAATGTTACATTCTTCCTGTTTAATACTTTTTATACTTTATGCAGTTTATTTTCAAAAAATTTTGAGAATGTTGTATTGTATGAAAAAGCGCTTCATTGCCAGAAAAACGAACAAAATTCAGTGCTCACTATTTATTCAGATCTAAATGCTCTTTAATTATGATATTACGGAGCATTTTTGACGGACCACGCCGCCTCCACCCTTTCTTTTCTCTTGAGGTCTAGTTAATTCGATTTTGGTGCATCGGGCCTGAGCAGAAGGTTAAAATATTTTGAATTATTAAAGAATTATTAAAGCAGATTTAGCACTTGTGGAGATTTAAAAATCAAAGTCTCTGTTGATTTTTTACCATCTGATCATTTAAAAAATCAATGCCAAATGAAATATATGAAGCCACATACTCAAGGTCTGTCATGCTGACCACATTAAAACTGTAACAGAATTAAGAATAAGTCTGTAACTCCCAGCTCAACTGTTTGGCAGGATATTTAACATTCTGTAACTGATTTTTGTAAATGTTACAGTACTTTACCGTAATATCTCCAGCTACCTGCCATAAAAAATCTATACAGTAAATTACTGTAAATGGCAAAATGACTGGGGGGGAAACACTGATTTTTGTAAGATTAACACTATTTAATCATAAAATCTAAAGTCACCAACTGTAAAATGTCTATGCTTTAAGTTACTGAAAAGGGAAGTAAATTAAAAGATTTTTCCCCAGAAAAATTGAACGATAGCAGGTATGATTTTTTAAGTAAAAGTTTAATACCTTTGAGTGAAACAATTGCTTGAGTAAAAGTATTTAATCTGAAAAAAACTTGCACGTTTCTGTTTTCAATCTTCCTAATAAATTACCAGTACAGTTGTCAAAGATATGGTAATATAGTTTAATATACAGTAAGTTCACTGTAATTTAGACTGTGATGTAGACTAAAATATGATAATACTGTAAATGAAAAAAACCCAGTAAGGATGCTGCTTTTGATAATGTAGTAATTATGCTGTAAGTTGAAAGATAGTAATGATACCTTGAATAAAATATCCAGTAGTTAAACTGTTATAGAAACTACAGACTAATGCCATTATTTAAAACAAAGTTTGGCTACTGTAAAGTCATTTACAGTAACTTACTGGCATTTTGTTGACAGTAAGTTACTGTAAAAATTGCAACAACCTTTTTACAGTGCAGAACAAATCGATCATTGTTTTATTCCATTAACATTTCAGGGAGAGAAAACTACAAACAAATCAAAAAACATGTTTTACTGATGTGGGATATACGGGTTTAAAAGATCACGGTTGATAACATGACGACATAAAAATGCAAAACTTTTGGAACAATATCAGCAAATGCAGAAATGTTTGTAAATAAAATGGCAATCGAAATAACTTAAATTAGATTATACTGAGTTTGACAAACACATAATGTTTTGATGAGTAACATATTTTATAAATACAAATCATCAATAAGTGGTTAAGTATTTAAAATAATAATGATGGATTGATAATGGCTTTTAGCTATTTAAACCTTTAACTCCTCACAAAGAAAATATCAGTTATTTTGGTTTCTTTGCAGTTTTTTCTGTCTCCTAAAAAATGACAAAAAAACATTAATGTGTTTCTTTTTTAACACATTAAATATTCCTGAATTATTGACCTCTTCCAAACAGCTGAGCTGAGAGTAAAAGGGATAAATTTTGCTATATAATTTTGTCTAGGTGGGAAAAAACATGTGTTGTTTCTCTTTCAACATTTAAAATACATTTAGATTCTCTCACAGATGGATGATGTAAGTTTTCCTTCATCCTCACCCTTTCATTCCCATTTGCATGCCACTGATGAAGCAGTCGGAGCAGCTTGGGGTGAAGTCTCTTGCCCAAAGACCCATCGCCATGTGACAGCAGGGCTGCACTCGACCCTGAAACCTTCTAATCACCTACAGATCGCACTATCAGACTGTCCCACCAAGGCCCTGTGGCCTATTTGGCTTGTTCTACTTCCAAACTCCGGAGAGCAGAAATAAGGGGCAGCACAACAAGCCCTGAAAAACACATAGAACTGCCAACATGTTCAAGTGACTGTTCAGAAGAAGGAGCCCGAGTTACATGTAATAAGCAAACCTGGCAACCATGGAGATGAAACGGTCCATAAGCCTGTGAGTTTATGAGGTGTGTGTCTCCACAGAGGGGTCCAAAGCTTCATTTTTATGCGTTAAAGCCATCCTGTTCTGCACGCTCGTAGTGTATAACATGAAAGAGGACAGTGATTATCATTTGCATGCCACTGCTGCTTTTCAGCAACTGTCAAAAAGGTGGAAGGACAGAATAAAGCCCAAGAGGATCCAGACGCTGGGACCCTCCATATGTGACTTAAGCCGGGCATCAAATGTATGACTTTTTAGATCGTGGTGTTTAGCTGCTGCTCATACTGTACGAGTGAATCGTCGGACTTTTGTATCTGGAAGTGCAACGTAAAAAGTAGTAGTAGAAGAAGAAGAAGTAGGAAGTGGTCCGATGGTCACAGATGCCGATGCCCTGGCATCAAGGTGGGGAAAACAGGATGTCAAAAGTTTCACACGTTAAAGGAATATTTCACCCAAAGAATGATATGCCTTTATTTTCTACTCACCCTCATGCTGATGTAGTGGGTCTAACTCTGCGTTGTGGTTGAGTTGAATTAGGGAGAAGACACACACTTCGGCTGGTCTCAACAGGGTTTATTCTCCAGCCTGCATTATAGAGAGGAAATATACACAGATGCTCACAGGTTTTTCTCATATATGCTCTCTTTGCTCTGTAACACCATGAACACAGTCACCACATGGCTGCTGTTAGCATTCATTGTTAACAGTACACCCTAGCATTATAAACTGCACAGCAGACTAACAACACACAAAGACTGCAGCAACTTCTCCACTTCTCCTCTAATTAGCGAGTTCATGCATTAAAGTAACAAAATACATTTTTCTTTACAACAAAACAACGAAATATACGGAGCAGCAGAGATTCGTACCTGTCCGGGAAGAGTCACGAGCAAGAGGAAGTAAAACTCCCACACAAAACACATAAGGTGCGGCTTCAAAATAAAACATGTATCGTACTTCCTGTATTTCTCAAACCTTTCCACCAGCATCTAACAGCATTTTTTTAAACCATAAAATGAACATTTATAACACCATAAACACGCAATTATAACACCATTAATAAAGCTCAAAAGAACAACAAAACAAGAGTCAATGACAGAGAAAATGTCGTCCTTCAAAATAAAAGTGCTTCAACGCCCTGTTCATTATATAGCGCAACAACATCACAACATTACACTGAGCAACACTCTGGAGCACTTTTTTGATGTCTCAAATGCAGCCGGGGGTCCGGGGTGATTTTCGCTGTCAACAAACGTCCATCTAACAGGGGACAACGGAGCCCGAAGAAAAAGGTCCATAAAAGTCCATAAAAACGTGCCTATTTTCCTTCATACTGCTCGTCCGCTGTAATCCAAGTGTCCTGAGCGGGTAACGTCCATAATTAATTCGAAACGAGGTCATTTAGTACTTTTTTCGAGCCTAAACAGTGCTATATCGTACTTCCGCAGTGCACGTCTACGCGCGCTCCCTGCACTACGTAAGCCGTCTGGATTGGTCTGCCGCGGCTTACGTAGTGCAGGGACGAGCAGTATGAAGGAAAATAGGCACGTTTTTGTGGACTTTTATGGACCTTTTTCTTAGGGGCGCCATCGTCCCCTGTTAGATGGACGTTTGTTGACAGCGAAAATCCCCCCGGACCTCCAGCTGCATTTGAGACATCAAAAAAGTGCTCCAGAGTGTTGCTCAGCATGAGGGTGAGTAGAAAATTAAGGCATATCATTCTTTGGGTGAAATATTCCTTTAAACATCAGACACAAAAGAACGTGCAGTGACTAAGTGGGAGTGTAATGCTCCAATGATGCCATGCTGCTCTGTCTTGTGCATTTGTTCTCTCTTCTGTATCTACGTTTGCGCATGTGTAGTGTGACATAGCCTCACGAGGGGCGACCAGGATTTCTAACAGGTTTCATTTTCATCCGATGGATCGGGAGCTGATCTTGAGGCGTCAATCGCTTCTCGTTACCTCGTGTATACTACACGATGTAAAACAGAACACCATGGGCCTACACCAGTCCATTCTGAGAGTCTGGGTGTCACATGTTTGAAAAACCGAGGTTCCAACTCAAAAACAAAGTACAAATCAAAAGACCAAATCCTGAACAAAACACAAACACAGTCTTTAACAAATGACTCAAAAATACAAAACAAAGTCCCAACAGAAATCTAAAACTCACTGGAGATCACTAAAACAGTGAAGAATGCCGAAGAACACGTGGAGCAACAGGGCAGACGAACTATGACCCAACACTAGACTCAGGGAACACAGAGACTTAATACACAGGGGAGACGATCACAGACGTGAGAGGGATTCATCATCATCAGCAGAGAGACACAGAAGGGAGGGCAGGAACTCAGCACGAGGAACACAGGGATTTCAAAATAAAACAGGAAACACGAGACAAAACCAGTAACAGAATCAAGAAAGCAAAAGAAAAACACAAAAGGTTTAACCAAGGAACCATATACAAAATAAAACTAAATAACCCAAACAGGGAGTATCAGGACAAACCTCCTCAGTGTGCTGAAACTCCTCTCAGCTTCATCAGATGATGTTGGAACAACCATCACCAGCCTCACCAGGATCTCCACCTGATCTAAAAGACCTCTGATGTCAGGCAGCAGGATGTCTGCAGCTTCTCTGCTTGATGTGGAGCGATTCTTTGACTTGAACATGGCTAACGGCACATCCAACATCCTCCTGTTCATTTCATACATTGGTCTACAGTGGCATCGCTTTTTCTGGTCATAAGCACATTTACCAACTTCTGAAGTTCTTCAAGTCTTTATTGATGAAATCACCCTCTGAACTGTACATCTGCTGTGTGAAGCATCTTAAAGAATTCTCCTCTGAAGTAATCAACAGAAGCTGATGGGGCATGTGTCACAGCTTCACCATCTAGGTGTTTGGTGGGTTGCAGATACGAGGTATTTCAATTGGGTGGAGGTTTAGTGAGGTGACCAGCTCTGATGCACTGTCAGAGATCTGTTGGAGTCTTTCCCCTGTTCTTTTCTCTTGCAGCTCTGTCTTGACATAATCAACTGCAGCCTGCATGCCTTCAACTGAAAGTGCGTTTCTATTACCCTTGGATATGTGCAAAATGCAAATAGTGCAATACGAAAATGGTAATGGAAACACCTGAATTTCGAAAAAGCACTAAAATATTGCTAAAAAGTTTTTACGCTTTCATGAGGTGGTTTTTCAGACATTTCAATATTCAAAATATATCACAAAAGCGCAATGGAAACGCTTTTTCTGCAGTTATACGTCACTTTCGGAGTAAACATGGCGCAGTACGTTTGGACAGAGGAGAAGATGCAGCCTTTTCTTGTCATTATTCTGGAGAAAAACACAACGGCCATACTAGACAGCAAAAAACAGAGGAAGGAGTGTTATAAGGAGATAGAAACGGAAATGAGGGAGAAAGGGCTTGACAAGCCTTGGCGTCCATCTTCCTGCTGTGAAATCTCGCAGGATGATATTTCACCAGAGCTACGACGCTCCTGCCGAGAACAACTGTCAATGGAAACACATTCAAAGCGCAAATATACTTTGTTGAAATTTTAGGAATATCGCTTTTATTTTGTGAAAAACTGTCATGAAAACTCAGCTTGTTATTGTTTGCTTCAATAAGGATTTGTTGTCATTCCTTTTCCTCAAGAACTTCCAAAGCAAGATAGAGTCCCAACACTGTTTCCTTTTCTGAAATCTGACAAGGAGACCATTTGCCTTTGTGGATGTTTCAGAACCACCGGTTGAGGCCCTCTTCTCCAAACTGAGTAACACTAGCTGTGTTGGAAGTCGTCCTCTCATTCACTCACTCACTATTCCCTCTGTAGTGTAAATAAAATAGTGGACTACATAGGGAATGACCAAACGAGATTTCAGACACTACACTGAAATTTTCTGAACTTCATAGCGTAAGTAGATGAGCTGGATATCCCTGTGACATTTTTTTTTTTTAATTTTATGTTAATCGTTATGTAGCTGTCTAATTCTATATTTTGTAACTGCATTTATCCTGGACGTTTGTAAGGTGTCTGTAAATAATTTGTCAATAAAAAAAATTCCTGTGGCGGAAGTGGATATGCCAAAATTCACATAAACAAACCGAGCAGGAGGATAAGTAGCAAATTTTAAAGCTGTTTTCAGATGCTAAAAGACGTAAAAGAGCTACGCTACGAACGTGTTAAAGATAGACTAATATTTTTAGCAGTTATAAATGAAGCAGCTCCTAACAGCATTCTTTCTCTTCTTCTTCTACGAAAAAAACATTCCATTGCGTTGTAACAGTATAGGGTACATCATATGTACACTCACTTTTGCTGTGCATTGTGGGTATTTTATAGTGCACTATATAGTGAATGAAATCAACTGCTGGGAATTCGAACAACACTACAAAATGGCGAACACACTATAAAGTGCAACATATCTGTGATAGGGAATGATTTCGAACACAGCTACTGTCTCATACTGTTGAGGACTGAATGGACTGCTGCTACTGGCACAGTCCACCGTGTAGGACACAGTGCCTTCAGGGTCATAAATGATCTACATTCAGATGGCAATGTTGCACAAAATGGTGTTGAACTTTCCTGAAAGTCCAAACAGATGCCCCAATTCACGGACCTACTGCAATGCATGATGGATAACAGATGAGCCTGTGTTATCAAATCAATACAGTGAGGACCACGGTGTACAAACAGTGCCAGTGGTTGTGCCTTGGTAAGATATGCTTGTGCACCAGCATACTTTCCCGACATATTTGCTGCTCCGTCATATGTCAGTCCCCACAGCCCATCGAGAGACAAACACTTTGAGCCCTTGAAGTAATCAACACTTTTTACAAACCCTTCATGAGGAATCAGGTCCTGCTCAATGTAGGGAGGACAAAATGGTTCCTGCTCGGTCTCTGTAATGTCCTGTGGTCCATCAATGATGATGGAGTATTCTAAGTGTGGCTGTGATCTGATTTCAGGCTACATCTCGGACAGTGGAGTTTGTAATTATGAGCATGTGAATTAAGCCACTCAAAGAGGAGTCATCTGATCCGGATTTCAATAACTGCAACCTTCCCCAGTCTGCCCAGGAATTGAACACAGCTCTTGATCTTCAACAAGCATACTCGTGCCTTTTGCTGTAAATGGTAAATGGACTTGAGCTTACATGGCGCTTTTCTTGTTTTTGACTACTCAAAGCTGCTTTACACTTACCCATTCACACCCATTCACTCACTGATGGTTCTGTTAGTTATCCATCAGTGTCTCTAACACATTCACGCCCTTTCATGCCCATTTACACACCACTGATGCAGCAGTGGGAGCAACTTGGGGTTTAGTGTCTTGCTCAAGGACACATCGCCACGCCGTAATTTTATTTTGCAACTTTGCTGCCTCTTGGCCAGAACTCCCTTGAAAGAGAGGTTCTTAATCTCAGTGGGACCTTCCTGGTTAAATAAAGGTTAAATAAATAAATAATGTGTAGCCTGGAGCTGGGCTTAAACCTGTAACCTCCCCGTCACCGAACAAGCGCACTATCCCACTGCACCACCAACAGCCCTTTTGCTGTGATGCTGCCAATGCGCTGGAAAGCTGAGGATTTACTAGATTTGGTTTTTGAAAATGTGTGGTAACTGCAAGTTTATGGGACTTATTTTTTTGTGATCTGTAAATTTATCAACAGCCTTTTTTCAGATTTCTCAAGTTGAAATGCTTTTACACAGCAAAAGCACAGGACTCACTTCACACAGTGGCTGTAATGAATCCAGGAGAAATGTTTAAACCATCTCTCTTGAAAATGTAGGGTTATCTTTGGAAGTTTCTGCACTGCTATTTGATTTGGACTGGGTTGGTATGGCTCAGTAATCTGGTCTGGCCCTGCTCTTGCCCTCCTTTACTGCTGATCCAGCTAAGATAAACACAACAAAAGACAACACAGGGTCTATCATTTAAAACTGATTACAATAATGACAAAACCTTTGAAAGCTCTGATTTCAGAGAGCCCATGTTATGCAGATTACCACTTTAACATCTGTCACAATCTCATGACTGGCCAGCCTCTGCTCCTCTACCTCCTCTGGCCTACCTACTATCTGTAACCTGATAAAAAAATTGGGTACAACAAGATCAGGAGATTGCTGGTACAGTTATAGTCTAAGGACACAACTCCATATGGTAGAGGTGTGACGATACATTTGGCTTATGTGACGAGACACAACATTGGGTTCATGAGAACGAGACAATATTTTCACACATATTTTAAGAATACTAAAATGAAAAAATATGTGACTGGATAAAAATACTTTTATTGCACAGAACAGTGCATTTGCATTTTGATTTTTTTCATAACTTACATCCATGCATGACTCAAGCATGAGCTTTTAACGTAAAGGTGCTATGAGGAGAATCTATTTCCAGCGACATAAAGACTCTGCTAGCCATGAGCACGCGCGGCGACTGTCATAAAGACACCCAAGCCAAAGCGTGTGTTTGTTGTGATGCTAATGAATGCAGCTCAGACCTTCCTCAGAACTCTGCATTGCTTTACAACTTCTTTTTTCAACAACTTACAGGATGCAAAGCCACGAGGTAATGTATCTCTTTCTAGTTACGTAGCGGTAGTTTTTGATGTGTGACAACAAGCAATTTTTGGAAAACTTAGTATCGTAGTTTTGTAGCCGGCTATATATCTCTACTTACAGCCCGGTGATCTAAGACGTGTCTGAATAATATAAATTTGCTCTAGTTTTAATTGTCTTGTTCCTGAAGTTGAGTATCCAGGCCAGTCCAGCCCTGTCCGACCCGACCGTGAAGCTAAGGAATAGCATTTATAGATAACCTATTTAGATGCTATAAAACTCATCTTAAAGTGTGTATTTCCATCAGGCATATATCTAAAAGGGAAACTATTTTGTAATTACTTAAAAACTCCTCATAGCGTCTTTAACTTGAACTTCTTTCTAAAAAATAAAATAAAATTTTCTTTTTTTAAGTGCAAGCATTATGGTGCAAAACTGTAACAAAAGTACTATTCTGTCAAAACAGAGTCCAAAAAAGTGCGAACAGAGACTGACCCTTTGGTGAATGGCAAAGTCCATGGACTCCGATCAGCTACCAACACATCAGTATGGCGGCTGAAGGAGTGACTGACAGCAGGGACAACAACTTAAGAAGCGGCAGAGCCAAACAAAAGGCTTTTGGGCGGGAAACTGAGCAAAACAGTCCTCGGCTTGACAACCGTTTGGTCCTGTTTTCAGACGGTTAAAACTGCAGGGACTAAAACGGGCTCTTGTAAAAGAAGGGGGAACATTTCTCCTGTGTCCTCCCTAGAGATTATGACCCAGGTTGCAAACCTGCTTTGTTGGACTGTCAGACTAAAATCATTAGTTTATTTACTATTTTACATATTTACCGACCCTTTTCTCTGACATTTCTGCACAGAGCTCTGGCTCCACAGAGGGAGAGTGAGCCATAACTCTGAGTGGCACTTCAGACTACGGTATCCACGATGCCAAAGTGATTTCATATGTTTTTATGTCTTTTAAATGCTTCTGGAAAGCTTAGTAGTCGGTGTTTTGTTAAGTTTGACATCATGAAACTGCTCTAGTTAAAGTAACTAACGACTTATTCTCAGCTGCAGACAGTGGACTTCTCTCTTTGCTTGTCTGGCTAGATCTTAGTGTAGCTTTTGAGACCATATTGATTAAAAGACCATAATAAATAGCTTTACTGCCACAAAGACAGAAGAAAACTCTTGAAAACAAAATGCTAAATTTCAAGGGAATAACCTCTAATAGTTCAATTGAGGCAAAAATGATCAGGACAAAATGTTTCTGTCTTTGCCCACTCACACTCTGGACAGGACTCCTGTGGATGGCTGTTTAGCATCAATCTGGTTATGCTCAAAATTTCCTGCAGCTCAACAGAGGTTTTTTTTATTGCCACTGCTTGGAGATGAAGCTTTGCTTTACAGATTGTAACAACACCTCAAGACGAGGCCTCTGCAACATTAAGGAAAATCAAAATATAAAGAGCCAGATCCTCAAAAGGATTGCACTGCTTTTGCCACCACTAACCCTGTGCAATGACAATAAAATAGCCTACCATAAAATGTTTTCAAAAAATGAAGGTGATTTTTAGCTAAAAACACCAAGCCTCAAATCCAAAAACCTAAAAACGGTGTCATCAGCATATACAGTAAACATAAAATCAGAGAACACAGATTTGTAAATAACAGTGTTTGTATCGCACAGTCCAAAGCACTCCTCTTGCTTTTGTTCATTTTTGTTATAAACACAGCTTTAGCCTTGATTCTCCTTGACACTCACAGTGCTCTCTCCGAAGTTTAGTCACACTGAGAAGGTGACAGAATAATTACAGCCATGTGGCACTGAGTGGGCGAAAGATCACAAAGCTTTTTTTGTATCTGTGTCCTCTGAGTCAAAATGTGCATTCAGCCTCCCTGCACCCCTCCTGCACATCAGTAGGCTGGAATAAAACATCATGTGGCTGCTCTGAGACTGAAGGCATTCCTAATTCATCCGTTTAATCAGGGGTCACAAACCTTTGTGAGGCTAAGAGCTACCCCCTCATTTCAGCACCCATGTTTATTGCTTTTTTCCAGGTAAATGCTGTTTTCATATACAGCACCCACATTTTGCCCAAACCTTACTCTCTTAATCATCTGAAAAATATTCAAAGTTTTAATCAATGAAATTTCAGAATTTTCACAACAAATACCACACAAGAATTTCTCTCTCAACCAATGTGGAAAAACCATGTGCTGCACACATGTGTACATACTTGTTTTCTGCCAGAGTTTGTGCAGTCGGAGTGTGCTGGCCAATCAGAGAGCAGTTATCAACATACCAATTAGGAGTGTAACGATCCATCGATCTAGATCGATACATCGATTGGTTAAGCAATGATCCGATCACATAATGGAAACTCAAAACATTGATCAGCATCGTTAGCTTGAATATACACCTTTATTTTAAAATCCCGACCAAACATGCGTGTCAGTTTCCGCCAGACCGCGTGTCATTCTGAAGTTTCCGGGGCTCTCAAGACTCTCGCACTTTCAGTCTCTCACACAACACACCTGATGTTTCTCTTGCTGTAAAATGTATTGTGTAGCGCCCAGCGAGTAACACGGCTGTAGGCGGACTTGTAGCAAGACGCTGTTAGCATCACAGAGCTTAACAGGAGCCAGACATATCAGCCAATCAGAAAGTAGCTCTGCTGTATCCGGGTAAGATACGGTCGATCTGACAGCAGAGGATGCTGCACACACGACAGGGGAGCATCATGACACGAGTGCAGTGAGTTATCTCATCATCTGATTTTGTTGCGCACTGATTAAAGAAATTTCATAAAGTTATAAAGTAAAACAGGAGAGCTTAGAGTCATTCCTCCTCCACACCGACCATTAAACAGAGAAACAAAGTCTGATCACGCTGACAAACAAACTGTGGTTATCAGGCATCAAAACAAAAACATCTATGGTGAATTAGTTAATAGTTCTAATTTTAAACATGAGAAATGTTTTGATTTAATTAAAATCAAAAACACATATTTTTGGTTTGATAGAGCATGGTCAGATGTTGGAGGTCAATAATAATAAAATTGAAATAATAGTTCAGTAATTTGTATTTTAATGTTGCATCATTACTTGATACAATATACAAACATTACAATGTAACAATCAGACCCATCAGGTAATTGTGGAGGTGAAAAAGCACCTTTCCTGAATTAAACCAAATTTTATTTTAAACATGATTAGATCATACAGATGGTTACAATACTCTATAAACTATCATACCCAAAGGTCAGCACTTCGTTTCACATTTCGGTTACAAAACTATCAAAATAGTTTTGTATTTCTGTCTTGCTTCAGGTGAAATGTAGCTGATTGTGTTCACTGAGGACATAATATCGTCTTAAATCGATCGAAGGACCCTGAATCGTATCGAAATCGAATCGTGACAGACTTTGTGATATCGGCAAATATCGTATAGTTGTCCATAGAATCAATATCGTATCGTATCGTCATGAAACTGGTGATTTACACCCCTGATACCAATGTCTTCAACCAATCACAGTGTAGCTATTTCAGTCCTCTTGCTCACAAGATTGCAGGGCCCAGTGTGTTTGCACGTGAGTGGTACCATAACATTTGAGAAATACATGATCATTTCACAAAGGTAAACTTACTAAGACCCAAAATATTGGATTAGACCAGTTCAACAGTCAGTTTTATAAGAATTAAAAAAGTTTGGCGGTAATGTTTCCTCAGAGAGAGAGAATATTTCAGCATTTTGTATCAGATGTGTTTTTATCGTGATGTTGGTGAGACAAAATGTTTAGCATATTTTGCTTGATTTAATATTAAGTATGATCCTGAGAACACCTCATTTGCTCCCTGCAGGCTGCCAGGTACTTGCAGGCACCTTTTTGGGTACCTTGCTTTGAATGATTTCAGCCCAGACCTGTCTGTAGAGAGAATGAACTAAAACAATGGCTTTATGAAAAACAGAAGGTATATATGAATTTGCATGTTCATTCATTAGACTCTGAATTGATTGAAAATATCTACAAGTCAATAAGTTAGCCACACCTTAAACTGACAGCTATCTAAGATAATCAATTAATAACTAATGTAAAAAAAAGCCATTGACAGGCTCATGCACACCTGTGTGGTATTTTCAAAAAACACCACAGGCAAAAAACATGTTTACTTTTTTTGCTTGACGTTATGTTGGTTCAGTGGTTCAGTTTTTATGTAACAGTATGTTCACAGTCACTGTTGTTCAATGAAAGCCCTAATATCTGCCTGAGCTCCTGTCTCTTTAGACGGAAAGTTCAGGACATTTAAAATGTGGGTGTATAAAGTACACGCCATAAGCCTGATCATGAGCCACAGAAACAGAGATCACCTCTAGATCATTACAGAAATAGGTGGAACAGAAGCTTGGGCTATATATTTCTGCAAATGTTGCCACCAACTGGAACCAGGTAAAGAATTAGGGGTGAAGACAAGCCACTACAATAAACATTTATTACTTACTTTTCCACTAATACGTGGAATTTGTTGGTTCTAAAATAGTAAAGAAAAGTTTCCAGACACTTCATGAATTTGAGATATATTGCATTAAGAATCACTCTTAAGTCTCCAAGAGTAATTCCTTCAAGTGCAGTCACAGCCAAAACACTAAACAAGTCACAAAAAGACATTAAAAACTTGGATTCATTGAAGCACAAAAGATGTTTTGAGTGTTGTATCATTTCAGTTCCACTGATCAGCTGATGACTAAGGTCATACTTTTTATTGAAGACACTATTTTGTCCCAATGCTTGGTGTGGATGTATAGCAGGACGTTTGGAAGTTCTTCAGGGTCAAAAATGGTCGAGATAAGGAACCATACAAGGAAACATGCCAGAAGATCCAGATTCTCATCCAGGACGGGTCCAGCTGCTGCCAGACGGCCAGAAAGAGGAGATGCAGTCCCTCAGCTGTCGCAGACACTCTGCAGAGACACAAACCAACCAACAGAAGACAAACTAAGATCTGGATGTCCAAGACAAGGACCACATCCTGATCCACATGTGCACTAACGTCCACTAACAGGGAGGCTCTGTTTGATGAGACTGCAGACCGCAGAGGCATGTAAAAAAGTCACTGGACGTGAAACATCCTGAAGTCACACTTTTGTTTTGTTAAGTTTGACATCATGAAACTGCTCTAGTTAAAGTAACTAACGACTTATTCTCAGTTGCAGACAGTGGACTTCTCTCTATGCTTGTCTGACTAGATCTTAGTGCAGCTTTTGAGACCATATAGATTGAAAGACCATAATAAATACCTTTACTACCACAAAGACAGAAGAAAACTCTTGAAAACGAGATGGTACATTTCAAGGGGATAACCTCTAATAAATTCAATTGAGGCAAAAATGCTAACAAATGTTTCTATCTTTGCCCACTCACACTCCCGACAGGACTTCTGTGGATGGCTGTTTAACATTAGTCTGGCTCTGCTCAAAACTTCCTGCACCTTGTCTTGCAGAGGATTTCTTGCCACTGTTACTGTTGTAGATCGTTGGGATTGGAATTAAAATAAAAAATAAACAAGAGAATGTAAAAATTAAAAGAAAAGATGAACGAAGAGTATGTCTTAGACCCGTCTTTTTGTTAAAGTCTCTTGAGTTTGCATTTGTTTTTGGTGCTATGCTTGATCAGTTGATTCCATTACAGATTCCTCCATTAACATTCCAACCTGCTGATTCTCCACCTACAGGACTTGTGTATTTACTCCATTTCATAAAATAACTGTCTAAAGTACACAACTTAAATTGCCTCGTTATCCAATTTGGTAGCTGTTGTTTCCTCTTGTGAAGACTGTAGACTGCAGCTGGTAGGAGGACTGGCCATGTACAAAAGAAGTGAACAAACAAAGCTGCTTGAATGTCTTTTTGAATAGTTTAAATATAATGTGTAATCACCCTTCACTTGGTTTGTGGCCACTTCTCCCCTAAATTCTTTAAATCATGCACAATCAGTGCCCCATGTGTATCCATGTATAACCCAAGCTGCCATGGCAGATACTTCTGTACAGATGCAGAGTAGATCTCCACCACTGTGCTTAAAGTTCTGGCTAATGTCATGTGCCTCATCCAGCCACACATCAAAAATATTGAACTATTCCTGCAAAACCAAGGTCCAATGTCACAATTTTTCCTACAGTAACGGCGTTCACTACATTAGATGAGACAACTTTAACTTGCCCGACAGATTACACAAGTGAAAACAACTGAATTTATGACCAATTTGACAATGATGTGGGAAAACAACACTTAAAGCACACTGAAATTACAGTGAAGTTACTTTTTTAACACCAGATGTCGTGTTGAATAATTAGTTTAGTAATGAAAGGTAGCAGCCTGTCCCAATGTTCCTTTCCAACAAATCTCAGTTTGTTCACATCTGTGATTGCCAACAGCTCTCATTGGTCATTGTTTCTGATGTGAAGGGCTAAATTGGAGGAGGCTGGACAAACATCAAACCTACCAGACCTTCTGTTGTGGAATCACTGGACGTCCAAGACTTCCATTGTTGTCGGTCATTATGACTACACAAGACGGACTGACTGACGGATCATGTGGTCTGACCTGATTGAAAACACACCTCTGAATAATTAAGCAACCTGATCTTACTTATATGTACTCTGCACCTCACTGGCCACCTAATACATGGAGGAACACAACGAATCACTTACACTGTTAAAATAGGTCTCAGTCTTTTACAGTCACTGCTGTCCACATCGTGTTTACATTCTGCTGTAAACTGATGATCTAAACTATAGATCAGTTTCATGTCCCACAGCAATTAGTCTGACTTTAGGAGAAGCACACACATCACTGTAACAGGGTCCAGAAGTCCTAAAGATGTCCACATTTGACTCCTTTATTGGTTCTGTTCAGATTTGACCTCTGTATTGATCTCGTCCTGCTTCTTGTGTTAATCTGTTTTGTGAATCCAGGGCACCAGGGGGAATAAAGTCATTATCACTGTGATGTTTTCTATCAGTCACTGTTTTTAAAAAGTTGACTCCGCAGAAAAATAGACCACTGAGGATCACACAGGATGGATGGACAAAGAGAAATGTCGACCAGGGCCCGTATGCATGACAAGCCATTAGTGAGGAAAAGGACCGTTTGTACTATTAGCGACAAAAAACTCGATTAATGGGATGCATGAGCCAGGTTAACAGCCCAAAAAAGCATTAAGTTTAATGGAGGTATACCCCCCCATTACAGGCGCTAACGGAAGAAGCACCACACCTGTTGAAAGGATGGCGGACATTGTTGTCATGCGTTACCGTCTAAGACCAATACCTCTTGGATAACTTACCAGAAATACCGTGGATTTGAAGTGAATCCTTAATGAACAAATCCATCAACAAGTCCTCATAGTTCAGTGGAGGTAAGGTGGGCCTCCATCTGTACCACACTGATGGCAGAGCTTTTTCCTCAAAGCAGCTTTTAGATTGCTGATTTTATTTTTGAGATCATCTTCCAGCTGTTTGTTTTGTTTGTTCACTCGTTATTCCTGCAGTAAAATGTCCATTTCTACCGCTGAGAAATTTGATTATCAGGATCTTCTCTCACTCGCCATGTTGATTGTTGTTGTTTATGCGTAGTAGTTATGCGCAATTTGAATTCTTTGTATACGGGTTTTCCAGAAGGGTCACCCAACGAGTGATGTTTTGCACCTGTGTCACTTTCATGGTGCAGTTACTTAACTGATTGATAACTTCTAGCCATGCATGCGGCTAACGCCACAGCCAAACAGGCCGTTCCACAACGGTACGGTAAGACTAATGGTACCGTTTGTGTAATGGCTTGAAATGCATACAGGTCCTGGTTGCTTCTATTCAGCAGATAATTACAAATATGACACACAAAGGCTTTACATTGTTTTTCCCCCTTTGTTTTCAGTTTTTCTATTATACAAAGTCAGAATCAGAAGAAAGAAGTGTGTCCTTGGTGTCAAAGTGGTGAATAAAACATCTGACATCCTCCCTTTAGAGAACAGAGGTGTTTGAAACAATAGGGCTGTATGCTGAGAGGTACGCAGTAGTAAACATGTTTAGAAAATTTGTTCTTTGTTCTTCAAGAGAATCCCTTTCCTCTGCTGTAGCCCATGGAAATCTTATCATAAAGTATACAAAAGCTATGACCCTATTGTACGCTTGGTCCAGAGTAATATGGTGAGCAGGCATGAAACTGCATTGAGGAGGCAGAAAATGTCTGCACATTTAACCTCTTGATGCCCGGTCTGAAGTCCTAAGACTGTGGTGCAGTGTTTTTGATCAATCAATCAATCAATCAATCAATCAATACATCATACGTACATCCAACGCGCACTGTTAATTGAATTCAAATTCAAACTAGAGAATTTGCATTTCCTTGCAGCAAATGCGTTGAAATGCTGAGTCTGAATGCTGGAACTGTGAAATGAAATTTCTAAAGCCAGTGCAAATAAAGTTGAAAATGTGACATAAGCAGTTGGAAACAGTAAAACAAAGCAAATGTTAAAAGTTGTGAAAGTAAGCTAGAAACCAAATAAAGGTGAGCCAAATTTGCATAAGGCCACTGATATGTTTGCCCACCCTGAAGGAGTTACAATTGTTAAAAGGGGTAAATGGATAAGACCTAAAATGACAAAGACTTTAATCAGTAGCAGAAGTTTTAATTATGTTCTGAAATAAGCATACTAAAGAAAGAAATAGAGTATGGATACATTTCTGTTCATGTACATATGCGTGCATATGTGTGAATAAATGATTATGGTCATTGGTCTATATGTGCATTTGTGCATGTATGTTTGTATGATGGATCTATACATATATCAGAGTATGTGCATATGTAAATGAAAAGGTATCTTTCATTATGGGTATATTTCTGTTTATGTGTACATGTCTGAAGAAAATGATGCATATGTATATATGTATGCATCTGTAAAATGACTGAGAGTGACATTAATGTGTTAAAGCAAAAATGCAGTATGTAGGTGAAACTGTGCCAAATGTGTAGAGCTCAGAAGTTGAAGCAGTTTTAGCAGGACTGTATAAATCTCCCATTTATTTAAGTATATTTAATTATACCAAATCTGTAAAGCTTGAAAGATGAAGCAGGTTCAACTGCATAAATGTCCAATTCATTTCAATGTGAAAAAAATCAGTCAAAGTATTTTTGTCTTTTAAAACTATCACAGTTATGAATTTGAGAAAAAAAAAACAGGAGATTTCTGTTCAACAATCTGATTTGCGCAATTTTTTTCTCTGAACATTACGTGCAAGAGTCCGTGCATTGTGTTTTAATTTGAAACTTCTGGTCACTCCACACGGTGACTTCCTGTGAATTTACGATGTTTGGAAGCGGCCGTGCTGTAAACAGACCTTTACTCGCATGTAGCGAGCACGGAGCTGTTGACATCCCCGCCTCGTGTCTCACCAAAACCTCCGCTGAATGTCTCGGTTTCACAGAGGCTTTGTACGTCAGCTGTGGGTCTGTTCCTCAGTGCTGAGCCGAAGCCGCTAGCGCTAAGCTAAACTAAGCTAAGCTAAGCTAAGCTAAGCTAAGCTCCACCTTTCACAGCCAATGTATGGAGGAGCTGAGGGAAAAGAGCAGGGTACTTCCGGGTAAACGAAGGCTCGCTGTGCCAAAACCGTGATAGATATCAGAAAAGGGATTGCACTGTGAGCATCCCAAGAACATGCTGAAGCCATGGGTGTAATTTTTATGTCCATACAGAAAAGAATGTTGACATAGTGGCGAGTCAAAAACAGGCTTCAAAGTGAAGCGCCCAGCTGTCCGGAGGTGAATTTTTGCATTACCGCAGATGAGAAGATTCTGACTCATACCGCAAAAGCTGAAGCTTACTGAGACAAAACGATGTCAGATTAAACTTTGAAGCGGATTTCACATATAAGAGGAGAAGGTTAGCGACGTTTTGATGCATAAATCATGTCTGTGGACGACAGTTTGACGAAGTTATAACAGGATAATCCTGCTGAGTCCGCGAGAATTTTTCTGTGTCTGTCTACTCTGAGATGACGTCACACTAGCTCTAAGGACATTGATTGCCTCAAAAGTTGGTGTTGCTTCAAAATTCATATTTAAAAAACCGTAGAAGCCAGCAAAAAGATGAAGATATGTAAAAATGGCTGAGAAGTCAGTGCAGCTTTTAAAGTGTGAATGAAGTCTGTAGGTGAAAGCATGCCCAATCTGTGGAGCTTCAAAGTTGGTGAATTGTTCTGCAGAGCTGCGGAGATGTCCCATTGATTTCAATGTAAAAATACATGCAGAAATTATTTTTTACTGTAAAAAGTATAACTGTTAAAGCTGTGAAAAATACAAGCGCACTTCTCACGGACATGCTGCATATGTCAATTTTTTTCTGTGAAAATCTGTGCAAATTTGAAGCCTGTGAAAAGGTGCTAAAGTCCCAGAACAAAATGTCACAAAATGGCACTAGGGAGAACAGTATGTTGAAATGCTGATACAGCATTTCAACATAATAATATTATAAAATTATGGTGATGTGTTTTCAGCTGATTATGGTAACCACAGACTCATGGACACCCAGACCATAAATGCGTCCCTACTAGAGCATGATACGGGAGCAGATTTTCACTCCTGGGTCCATCCATGGATATATTATAAGAACTAGATAGCGTGGCTCCGCCTTCCACCATGTAACGGATTTGAAGCCATAATATCCCCCGTCAGGGTGCCGCCATTGTGCAGCCAGTAGAGAATTTGGGCCATAATCCGGACACAGCTGTCGTAAATGGTCGCAACACCTCGCAGCATACACCGTACACAATCATTGGGAAGCTGCTGTAAACCGCGGTTATTTTTAAACTCTAATAACTTATAAAAAGAAACTTTTCAGAAAAAAGAGGACTTGGAAAACACGCAGCCCAATAATACTTTAATATCACCACAGCATACAGATGGGAGAAATATTTGTACGGGGTGTATTAATTTTTTGAAGTTTCACTTCGGCCCGTCCAGATGAATGGGGGAGACGGAAATTTGACTATACTGCAGCCAGTCACCAGGGGGAGCAGTTTTATTGGAGGCTTCAATTTTAGCCTAGCATCATGGCGTCCATGTTTTTTACAGTCTATGGTCCCATCCCACTCCCAGAGAAATAATCCCGTCCTGTCCCAATCTCGGGACGGAGTGAAAAAATCAATCCTGTCCCAGTCCCATCCCGATCACGGGATTGATTAAAAATGACCCACATCCCGCGAGATTCCCGCTGGAATCACATGACCCATAGGAATTCCCGAAAAATGTCATCCTCTAGTCCCTACCATATTTCATGACCCCACAGCAGCAGGCAGTCTCCACCAAGGATCCCAGACCATCTACAAGACCAGAGCCAGAGACGAGTACAGGAGCAAACAAAAGGGGCAAAAGCAGATGTGGACAGAGAGTTTGAGAAAGAGAGGGATAAAGCCCCTTCCCCTTCATCTTACCCCTTCATTCACACACACACTGCTGAGAAACAAAACAATAGCCATAGCTACAGTTGCAAAAGTTAGCTTGTTCTGATGAGAAATTTTAAAATACGACCAACAATTGAAAACATGATTAATATTTACATTACGATTAAAGATTGAATACAAGTATGTACTATCTTCGGTCTCCACTCTGCCTTCTTGTCAGCAGGTGTGGTGTATTACAGGGTGTGTTTAATAGTGAAAGTAAGAGCATTTCCACATTCACAATGTGAAGGGAACTCAAGGGATTGGGACTGAACAGCTGTGTAGCCTTAAGAAAACCACTAATCAGTAAGGCTAAGCAGAAAAAAGGCTTCAGTTTGCTAGGGAGCATAAAGATTGGACTGTGGAGGACTGGAAGAAGGTCATGTGGTCTGATGAGTCCAGATTGACCCTGTTCCAGAGTGATGGGAGCATCAGGGGAAGAAGAGAGGCAGGTGAAGTGATGCACCCATCATGCCTAGTGCCTACTGTCCAAGCCTGTGGGGGCAGTGCTGTGATCTGGGACAAATCTGTGACATTGGAGAAGATTATTGAAACAATAACACAGAGAATGAGACTGTAATCAAAGCTAAAGGTGGCTTAATATAATATTATAGAGCGTGTGATCTTGTTTTTTGGTGGTGACTTTTTTTGGCCGGGCAGTGTGTGCTTATTGTTTATGCACTAATTTACAGAGTCGAACTCCTTGTATGTGTAAATGTTCAGCAAAAGATACAAATTCTGATTCTGTCCTGATGTTTGCAGTTCACTTCAGGTCTTTTGGCACCCTATAGCAGACAATTGGACTCGAGTCATCGGGACTCGGACTCGAGTCGACTTGAGCCGCTAATGAGACGACTTGCAACTCGACTCGGACTCGGGAGAAAATGTCTCCAGACTCGACCTGACTTGAGACAACATGATTCAGAAAATTGCACGCACTCAGGCTTTATATGAAGAGCCAGACAGGAGATATACGCCGCTCTTTCCTTTTAGCTTCACTTTATAGATGCTCCATTCACAGTACACTTGTCCGTCACCTATTATTGTCCCACACACGCTGCAGCACTACACACATAGGTTCCTATCATACACCTGCTTCTGCTACAGTGATGATCAGTGGGCAGGGTGCGCGGGACGCGGGTTTCAACTTGGCAACCGCTATGTCTTCTGTACCCAAAGTTATTTTCTTTGCATATAAAGAATTTCAATCAGATGGAAAACGAAGACACGCCAAGTGCACGACCTGCAACGCTTCAATAAGTTAAAAAGAGGGCACAACATCTAACTTTATCCACCACCTGAGGACACATGGGGCCAAGTAGGTGAAACCTGCAAACATTAGCCAGGTAGCTAACGTTTCTGCCATAGGTCAATACGGCAGAAATGTTAGCCCGACCTGTGGTCAATATGAAGCTAGCTAAGCTAACATTAGTAAAGAGGGTGTACGTGTGTTGTATGTGTGGGAAGATAAGGTTTCTCTCTTCAAGATAAAAATCGAAGTGCTTTTTGGGTGGACTGGGGACAAACTGGGTACATCTCCGGCTCATGAGCAGCCTGTCGGCCAATCACATTTCTTCTCCATGCTGATGCTCCGTTTGAACTTCAGCAAATTCATCAGTTTGCTGGTTAATAAGCTTTTGTCACAAAAAACTGAAAAGGTGTACCTAATAGAATGTAAAAGCACATCTTCCTTTAGTTTGGTTATTAAATAAAATGTTTCTGTGTGAATGAAGATAACAAACCTACTGCTGAAATCATTTCTGTTGGAGAAGTTTCTTCTTCCTCAAAGTTCTTTCTATGCGGGTCACCCTTCAATCAAACCGTCCTCATTCATCCTTTCATTCACTGCAGTTCTCTCTGATTAACTGGCTTCTGTTTTGACATGTTGTCTGTCAGTTCATCTCAAAGCCTTCAGAGCTTCTGCTTGTCAGTGTTCGTCAGAGGAGTGTGGGAGACATGTCCTCCGTTTAAGATCCTTCAGGAGGAGAGACTGACTGACGTTATCGACCTCCCACTGTGCAGACGTGACACTGATTTATCTTCTGAGTTTTAGAATGAAAAGAAGGCAGTGAAGTCTCCTGCATCTGTTCATGGAGGCCGTCTGATTTGTGGTGGTCTCCCTCCCTCCATGCTGGTCTCTGTCTGCAGTGATCAGAGGTCTTCCTGCTGTCACAGACTTAATTAGCCCTGATGGTTTCCAGGAGCTGCCCCGTTATCACACTGAGCCCCTTTGAAGGGTTCAGGACCTACTGAGACATGACCTTTGACCCTGCTTGATTTTTACATGAGACAGCGCAATTAGCGTGCAGGGGCTTTATTTTGACGTCTGAAGCTCAGTGATTAGGGGCTCGTTTACTCCATAGAGCTGTTCACACTACACACAATCAAGGAACAGGAACATGTGCACAGAGATCACGACCTCGGAGTGAGGGTGGGACAAATAAAGACATGATGATATAATCTCAGCCTGATAAAAAAGCTCCATGTCAGCTCGATGTCTCTGTTTCAGATATATAAGGCCAACAGATTTATTTATCAGTCTGTCTCAGTGCTGCAACACTTCAGGACTTCTGACTTCATGACTGAAATACAGGAGGATAATGTGAGCAGAAAAACAAACCTCAAATCCATTAAAGGTGTGGTCAGCGATGTGGGAGAAAACGAGTGGAGAGGTTGTTGATAAATGAATACAGACCCGCCTCTCCCTTCATACCTCACCCCTGGCTCCACCCCCGAAAGCTGATGGACGTGCATCGTCATGGAAACGTCCGTAGAAACTGCGTAGCTGACCAATGTAGCTAAGGTAACCCCTACTCGTCAGACAACTCGACTGCCATTATTGAAAACATCACAACAACAGAACATTCTGTCAGATCAGACAATAAGATGAATGCTCGACGGCTGTTACTGTTATGTGAAGCACCACAAAGCTAATGTTGCTAACCTATCCAGCAGACAGACGGCGGCATCCACGTCCGTTTTCAGGTCTTTCAGTTCGCGGAGTTCCCTCCACCGTTGGAAAGTAACACCAATGTTGACCCGGGTCTTCACTCTTTTATGGTCATAGCCCTTCTTTTTCACTTTTCACTCCTCTGACCTTTTTCTTTTGGGCTGTTTTTCAGCCATTGCTACTGCACCTATTGTATCTCTCTCTTACGCTAACTGCACACGCTACGCAACCTACTACTCCCCCTCCCCCCTCTGTCTGATCTGCACATGAGTATGATCGCCCCCTGGATGTGGGGGGGTGTACCCTGTTTTGGTAACTCGGCCTGAACCACAGTATTTACCTGCTGAAATTCAGAACCAAGGCTGTGTATTGAAATCAAACATTTTTTTCAACATGCTGTCAGTGGGGACATCTTGTGGATGGAGAGGAGAAATACGGTGATTTTGACAAAAAGTGCATTAGATTAGAAGATTAGAAGATCGCTGACTACACCTTTAAAGTTAGGACTGTTAACAATGAAAATGAAAAGAGAAAACAAAGATTTTCAAATCTACATTAACCTATATTAAACTGAATACACGACAAAGACAGAATATTTAATGTGCAAACTGAGAAACCTTGTTTACCTGCAAATATTACCTGATATTAAATCTGATGTCAGGAGCACTGTGTTACATTACCTCTCCCTCCAACAGGCATGGACTGCAGCAGGTCAGTCTAGTCCCTGTTCAGTGGAGGCAGGCGTGGACTGCAGCAGGTCAGTCTAGTCCCTGTTCAGTGGAGACAGGCGTGGACTGCAGCAGGTCGGTCTAGTCCCTGTTCAGTGGAGGCAGGTGTGGACTGCAGCAGGTCAGTCTAGTCCCTGTTCAGAGGAGACAGGTGTGGACTGCAGCAGGTCAGTCTAGTCCCTGTTCAGAGGAGACAGGCGTGGACTGCAGCAGGTCGGTCTAGTCACTGTTCAGAGGAGACAGGCGTGGACTTCAGTGTTGGTTTTTAGCCTCTCATGATTTCTCTGAATCTTAGATGATAAGACTGTAGATGTCAAAAACCCTTAATAGATTTCAATAAGCGTTGTTCTTCATCTGGTGGACTTTATGCTCACTCAGTTAGTCACACAAAATGGTGAACCTCGCTCCATCCTTGCTTGTAAATGAGCTAGTTTACATTCTTTATACCCAATCGAGACACTAACCTGTTTCAGAATCTAGACAGGTGTTTCCCAGTCTTTCACAGTTCTTGTCTCAGCTCTGTTTGAACATGTTGCAGACATCCAATTCAAATCGAGTGAATATTTACCTCCACCAGGAGGTTAGGTTATCGCCAGTGTCTGTTTTTAGTGTTAGCTTGTTAGTTAGTTAGTTTATTTGTTTGTTTGTTTCTCTGTTAGTAACATAACTTAAAAAATTAAGGATGGATTTCGATGAAATTCTCAGGAAATGTCCGGATTGGAACAAGGAACAAATGATTAGATTTTGGTGTTGATCCGGATCACTGTCTGGATCTGCCATGACAAAAAATGTGATTTCTGTGAATAACTACTGAACTTAAATCAAAATCATGAAACCCATTGCTAATGGTATGTTTTCATGGTCAAGAAATCTAAATATTTAGATGAAATAAAGGTAGGACTAATATTTATGGTGAAAATCACAATATGGGTGAGGACTGAGGAGGAGGTCTGCGCTCTCTGAGTGCTTTTCTAGTTGCAAATGCAATAAAAGATATCAGTCTGAACTTTAATTATCTCGTCTTCGTGGTGCATTTAGTTGAATATAGGTTGAAACAGATTTGAAAATCATGTATTCTGCTTTTATGTGCGTTGTATGCATCCCAATTTAATTGGAATTGGGATTTTGTACATAGACATTGTGAATTTGTCAAGAATAACTTGGTGAACAGAACATAAAATTGCCAAATGTATTTCCTTTTTATATCTGGTTGTTTGCTACAGCTATGATCCCAAATCTTCATGAAGACACAATTTCTGGATGAACAGGTGATCTACATGTCATCCTGCACCTCATGGACTCATTAAGATGAACCTGCAGTTATTAATGTGTTTCTTTTTGTTTTCTTGTTTTCTTGATTTTAAGGACTAACACACATCACTGATGAAACATCATGAATAAACTAAGAACTAGAGAAGCACTCAGAGAGCACAGACCTCTGCCAAGCAGCTCAGCTCCACTCTTAAATGGTGATTTCCACCCAAAATTATAGTCCTGTATTTATTTTATATTCACATTCGGAATTAAAAATCTCAATCTGCAAGAAATGGGATTACTGTTGATATAAATATCATCCAATAGAGTGATCTAGTCAGTGGGTCTGTAAGTGTGCTGCTGCTTGTACAGATGTTGGTTTTGTGCACTGCAATGCTAAAGTGCACACTTAAAAATGTTGAGTTATTTTGGTAACCCAATTTATGTGTTGCTAGTGTTGAGTTAAATTTTTGGGTTATTTTTATAAAGAGTAACCCATTTTCTGGGTTATAGGGCGAATATTTTAACCCAACTATGTCACAACCAGCTCCACACTCACTCAGCATCAGATCGTCTCGCTCTCATGCCAAAAACTCCAGACCTGTATGGGGTGCTGATTTGGTGGCATGGTTAGCAACAAGACACCCCATGTACGTGCTTCTACCGGTCCAGGTTCAAATCCCACCTGTGACCAGTTTGTAGAGTGTCTTCCCCTACTCTCTCACCCCATCTCACAAACCTATCCACTGTCTCTCTCCTGTCAATAAATCACAAAATACCGAAAAAATACATTAAAAAAAAAACTCCAGACCTGCTATCCTGGCTGATCATCCGTTGTTGACCTGTTAAATGTTCTTGAGCTTATATAGCGCTTTTCTAGTCTTTGGCTACTCAAAGCTGCTTTACACCACAGGTCACACCTACCCATTCACTCACTGATGGTTCCGAGTTTCTATGTTAGTAATCCATCAGTATCTCTAACACATTCACGCCCTTTCATGCCCGTTTACACACCACTGGGAGCAACTTGGGGTTAAGTGTTTTGCTCAAGGACACATCACCATGTGTCGCCCGGAGCTGGGCTTGAACCTGCAACCTCCTGATCACTGACCAAGCGCACTATCCAACTGCACCATGTTCCTGTTTCCGCCTTTATCTGCTGATCCTCGGCTTGACTACAAGGTACCGACCCGTTTTTGTCCTGCGCCTACCTGCCTGCCTGATCCATGGTTGCCGACCTTGCCTTCTGTTCCTGACGCCAAGTACCTGTTCGTGAATCTTGATCTGTGGTGGCCATCTGTTCTCCAGTATCTGATCTCTCTGCCTGTGTGTGATGCCGAGTACCCATCTGTGAGCCCGAATCAGTGGTGGCAGCCTGGGCCCTGTTCTACAAAGCAGGATTACTGCCTAGCGAGGTAGCTTTGAGAATAAGTTCTGGCTTCCCTGTTCTACGAGACGGGATCACTCCTTAGCGAGGAGAGTGTCCATGGCAACTTACGCTGAACGGCTAACCTGCTCCGGGGCAGGTTAGGTTCCGGATTGAACTCGAGGACTATAAAAACCCCGCCCACTGACCAAGGAGACCTCACGAAAAAATGGCTTGTCCATTCTTAGAGGATCCCGTGGACCTCGGAGCTCGCATTGTCCGGAGCACTCCGGCGCCCGAGAGTTTTCAGGGAACACACCGACCCAATCTCTTTTTCGGATGACCACCTTTATGAAAGGTACTGGTTTTCCAGGGAGGGGTTGGTATACATCTGCCAGCTTTTAGAGCCGTACGTGGCTCGCGACACTCGTAGAAGCTGTGCATTAACGGTCCCGCAGAGTGTGTGTATCGCCCTTCGCTTTTATGCGTCGGGTACATATCTTTATACTGTTGGTGATGCTGAGAACCTCAGCAAAGCTGTGGTGTGTGGCGCGGTCCAGAGAATGTCCGCAGCCCTCACCGAGCTCCTGGATGGGTTTGTGGCATTCCCAGGCCACTTGCCCATCCAGGAAATCAAAGAAGGCTTTTACAGCGTTGCAGGTAAGTCTGATCAACTATAAATTAAATAGGCCAAATAATCGCGGGGAAAAATATAAATCTTTCAGCGCAAGCTGTGTCATGACAGACACATTTTATGCAAATAGTGTTAAACAGGGCAAGCACACATTTCACATGTTGCCTCATCAGAGTCAGTTTTATAAATAATGGATCACAGTCATATATTGCTTTTCCAACCACACTCTGCTCACTCAAAGCACTTTACAATGGTCCATTCATTCATACATTGTGGCATATACACTGTTGTATTAAATGAAGTCAGCTCCTGTCACAGGATTCCCGAGGGTGATAGGTACCATCGACTGCACTCACGTGCGCATCACTGGGCCTTTGGGGCAAACTGAGGGCGATTACGTCAATCGCAGGTCATACCACAGCCTCAATATTCAGGTAACTTGCGACTTACATGTCATCTGCACATTGAGACAAACACATACACGCAGAGTCCCCAAAAATCCCCCCTGTGCCTGTGAGGTTTGCACCGATTCATATTTTAAACCCTTTAAAGCCTGGAAAAACAAATTAAAGTTAGAAAATCATAATTGTAGGGATCTGAAAGGTTTATTTAACTTTGTAATTTAATCGATGATAATTCAATATTCCATGTAACCTTTGACTTCATTTTGTAATTTTATTTGATATAGTAGGTTGATATCAGCTACATTGGGCCACTTCTTGGTAAATAGCTTCAGGCACTTACAAAAAACAACATTCTGTTAAAATGTGGTTTTATGGCTAATAATGGTTGTTTTGTTAACATTTGTGTTGGAATTATGCAGTAAATATAATTTTTTAGGCCCTACAGGTCTTGATAGGTCAGCTGTGCCAACTTTTTGACACAGGCAGAGTTCAGGTAAAATGGGCCAGCCGATCAGAAAAGTTGGGCAGTGTCCAGCTGCAAAGGGATAGTCATTAATTTATATTGTAAAACAACTGTCAATATGGCAACATACTAACAGTCCAAGGCCCCCTAAACCCTATCTTCTAACCACCACAGATATTTCTGGCCTTCCCCTTCCTCCTTGCTTCATCCTTTTCTCTTCTCCTCTCTGGTCCTTGTTCCTCCTCACTTCATCTCTCCTCAAAAGTTCTCTCACTTTCTGTCTCTGCTCATCACCTTTCCTCTTCTTCCATCTCTCAGTCCCTCTCTCTTTTCCTCTCACTTGCTTTTTGCTTGGCATACTCACTGCAGATAAACTCAGTGGATTGTTACTAAAAAGATCTATCATTATTTTTAGGCAGATGCATCCTTTTCACATATTGGCTACATATAGGCCCCATTCCCTCCAAACATGTGCATGTGTGCATTTGTTACTGATTAAAAGGGTGGCCCATTTTAGCTGAAACTTAACCCTGAATAGGTTAAGCTAAAATGGGCCACTAACAAAAGCATCAATATTCCAAAACATATGTCCAAATACCACACATTAAGCATTATGTCTAATAGGTGTCATCAAGACAGATATTATGCTTCAAAAATGTTATATATGCATGTTTTTTAAATTGAGTTATCATCCTTATCATTTTTATCAGAAATCCCTATGCCAGTCAACTCACCATGCAGTTTTCTGGTGCAGTGTGGATTTGAATCTTAGATCCTCCCACAATAACAACTACAGACCAATCAAATCTGTTGTTTCTTGTCAAGTACAGTTGTGTCAACCATTTTAAACCATTTGCTGTCATTGGCTCTTAAAATCAGAGGGGCTGGGACATCTAAAGCTTAAATGGCCCATTTTACCTGATGTCACCCTAGGTGTTTTTGGCAATGCATGATACACATAACATTTTTTTCATTTATTTGTCTGTATTCAGATGTTTTTCAGTAATTTGTAGATCATTTTGATTTCTTAGAGGGATCATGAAAGTCCATGTCAAATATGATACATCTGGCATCATAGGGTTGAGACTCATTGTTCAGTCACACCAGCTAAGCAACTGCATGGGCATCAACTACTGTAATGTCCTTTGGATCACTACTCACAGGACAGAGTGTGGAGTTTTATCAATGGAAGGCAAAGGTGCATTGCTGCCTTTCATCTGCTGCTGTCATATTATGTTTTTTTTTTTTGCTGTTGCAGATGACCTGTGATCATAATTGCCTCATCACCAGCCTGGATGCCAAGTGGCCCGGCTCCGTTCATGACTCTCGGATCTTTCGGGAGTCTAGGCTCTGTCGAACATTGGAGCAGGGTACGGCCCTTGCACTATGCACGTCGTGTTTTGATGTTCAGACTGCCTGTGACACTGACCATGATATCTCCCTTCATTCACAGGGCTTGTCCATGGAGTGCTGGTTGGGGACAGAGGATATCCCTGCCTGCCCTACCTCATGACCCCCTATCCTGACCCTGGTGCAGGACCACAAACACAATTTAATGTGGCTCTCTCCCGCACCAGGGTCAGGATAGAGATGACCTTCGGCATCCTGAAGGCCCGCTTCAGCTGCATGCGGAACCTGAGGGTGACCCCACGCCGGGTCTGCAGGATTGTTGCCGCATGTGTCGTTCTACATAACATAGCCGCCATTCGGCAAGAGAGGGTCCCACCTGCTGACCCACTCCCCCCCGATGTCACTGATCCCATCACCTTGGATCATCCCACTGGCAGGGCTGTGCGGCAGGCCATAACAGAACAATTTTTCACATGATTTGGAAATTTAGATTTAGAAAGACAGGAGACAGATTTTGAGTTCTTTACATTTTTTTTTTTGTATTCAAAATTCCACAGGAATGTCTTTTTTTTCATGTTGACCCTTGGTCCCTGCTCCTTCTGTCTCGTTCCTGGAATGGAGAGAAAATTTTCAGTTTGAGTACATTTCAAGTTGTGATGTGGCAGCTCTCCAACAAAAACATTAAACAGTACCTTCTTTTCGTCGAGCAGTTTCTCCACCTCGAGCTTGGTCTTCTTGATTAGGAGCTGCTTCAACTCGATGTCAAGCTCGAGGCGTCATTTGTACAGTGCCCTGACGTTGTCTGTTCCAGGCTGGGGACAAATAATGCTGTTGAGATCCTTTTGCATTTACACATTGTCAGTGATCAAAGCTCACAATTTAGGTTACGTCAATACCTCCCGTGCTCTCCTTGGCCTAGGGCTGGGGGGGAGGGTCACACGCTCTGGGGGGGACAGGGGATCTCCTCATCCTGCACATCATGGCATGCAAAGAAAATTAGACAATCTGAAGCAACACAAGGTCCTGAGTACAGAGTGACACTTTTGGCATTTTCTTCAGTGTGGTTACACCCTAAGTGTGTTAAGGTTAAATAATAAAATAGTTTGAGTTTAACCTCTGTTTCATTTTGTGTCTGCATTAACTATAGGTCACTTAGATATTTGACTTCAAGGTCATGCCTGTGGGAATATACATTGGGTCTTATTATTCACTGTGGTGTACCATTTGTGGCCTTGCTGAGGTCACAGAGATTGTCTCCTCATCAACCTGGAAAAGGAGGACAAGAAAATGCTGACGTTAATCTTTCACTCTTCCTGCAACCAAATGAATGCTTTTTAGCTGGTAGCCTACCTCTGGAGAAGTCGGCCTGTAAGTTGGGGGTGGCAGCAGTTGGACGGTGCCGGCCTCGACTGGTGAGAGAGCGAATAACTTGGTTTTTTTTCACCGTGTGTGTGTGGGGGGGAGGGGGGTTACATGTGTAATTTGCAATGGATTATTATCTTACCCCGCAACAGTTCGGCCCAGAGGTGACTGCTGCCACTCCCACATGGATCAGAGGAGACCCCCCCTTCAACACCATCCATTATTGGCCGAGTCCTGTGGCTGCAGAGGGCCAGCTCCTCTGCAGGTGTAAAATCTGGGGGAGGAGGCCCTCCCCCAGTTCTTTTCCCCTCTGCTTTCTTTCTGTTGGCTGGTGGTGGTGGTGGTTGGGGGGGGTTAATATCTTCATTGTGTCTTATGAGAATGTAACAAAATAAATTAAATGTTCTTCAATTACCACTCTGAATGATGTTCTTGCACTTGTTTCGCACCTGCTCCCAGGTGCGCTTTGTGCCACTTTGATTGGTGCTGAAACGAGACTCAGATTTAGAGTTCTACACAGTAGCCTACACGACACTTACTACAGGTAGTTAAAGTGAAAGAAGAACTCTCATAACAACATCTTCAATGCCAACACTTCTGTTCCATGACAATATTTTATTGCCCGTCTTAAAATTGTGACAGGAATTCATGTAGGGCTCATGTGGCCTACATATCACACAAAAAATGTAAAGACGATAGGAATGAACAAATGAATAAATTCATCCAAGACATAAATTAGGTATGGTGCATGTTACAGTAAAAGTGCATGTTGAACAGTGCTATTTCAGGATGATAATGGCACAAAAGATTTTTTTTGCACTACACTTAAGCATTTAGACTGTCGGCAATTTTCTGCCAGCACTCCTTCCGTGCTTTGGCAGCGGCGACAGTGTTGCTTTTGACGTTAATAACATGTTTCACCTCTTCATACTTTTTCATGATTTCCTCCTGCTCCTCCTGAGTGAAGTATGCAGTCCTTCTCTGTCCTGCCTGCTCTGACGCTCCAGACTGGTCCATGTTCGCGATTGGTCAGATGCGGCGGGCTCCACCTTATATGCGTGCACGCGCTCATTGCAAAGCTGGATCCACTTATGAGGTTGATAACCAGCGTCGTTGAACCGTGTAGCGAGACCGCCGGCTACCGCGCTCGGTTCAGCGAGGTAGCTCCAAGGCTAGCTCGCTAGGCTGAACTTGCTTCATAGAATAGGGCCCTGATCTCTGGCAATCAGAACCGTTTCCTGCTCTGAAAGACAAAGTGAGTCCTAACCTGCTTCACCTTACAGACTCTGAGTTGCAGTATGAGTGTGTGGCCCCTACATGGCCAAGTGGACTATGTCACTGCCTCGTGTTCCGAGGATCACAGGTTCGATCCCCACTCTTTACAACAGTTCCTGTGTCTGTTCAATAAAGCTGGTTATTGTGAACTGCTAAGTCTGTGTTGCGTCTGGGTCCTAACTGCCTCTGTGTCAAACTACTGGGAGCGCTGATTTGCACAACCCAATAGTGGGGTTAGGAACAACCAAACATTGTAGTTAGCATAAACCAACTTTTGTGTTAAATAATACAACCAAAAATTGGGTCCAAAAAAAAGAACCCAACCTGTTGGGTTAAAGTAACCCAAAAGGGGTTCGTCCTTATATGAACCAGCAGTCGGGTTAAAACTGGGTTATTTTTTAACCCAACTGTTTTTAGTGTGTGGGCGATGTCGCGCTTCGGTGTGCGGTGCGCTAGAGAGAGGATCAGATATCCTTCACTCAGTCACGGTTTTCGCTAATTGATTTGACAGCTCATCAATCACCCCCCACTCCCCCAAATGAATTCCCACGTTATGCAAATGAGATGTATGCGTACGTATGACGTATGTAGTGAAGTGAGTAAAAATCACTAGTCAAATGAAATGACGGAGTATAGTTTATAAGGACCTCTAACGTGTGTTTTTAAAAAACCCTTTCCATCTATAACTATAACCCCACTTACTATAACTGAGGGTTTCTATAAGAATGACCATAAGACAGAATAAGATGAAAACTCTCTCTCTCACATCCTTCAAAGCACTCTTCCTTTGGAGCAATGTGAAGATGAGACTGTGGGCCTCACGGTGCATCAAATAACAGAGACTTACTCTGAAGCGGGCGTATGATAGAGTAATATAGTTTATAAGGACCTCTAACGTGTTTCCAAAACAAAACCCTTTCCATCTATAACTATAACCCCACTTACTATAATTGAGGTTTTCTAAAAGAAAGGTCACAAGACAAGATAAGTTGAGAAACTCTCTCTTTCAAAACCCTGAACCCCTCTCACACTCTCACATCCCCCCACAGGACGCTCCCTTCAGATAAATAAGAAGAAGATAAGCCTTGGGGGCCCCACAGTGCATGAGACAGACTTACTCTAAAGCAAGCCCAAGACAGAATTATATGCTATAAAATATAGAATTTCCCCGCGCGAGGCCGTACAATAACGATGACTGCATCTTTGTACGACCTACACTTTTTGCAATTATTGAGTGTTTCTAAAAGAATGACCATAAGACACAATAAAAGATTAAAAACTCTCTCTCAACCCCCTCTCCCACTCTCTGTCACACATCCCCCTCCCCACACACAATGGGCTTCCATCAGATCAATAACGAAGATGAGGCCTCGGGCCCCAGAGTGTATTAAACGGTCTACTCTTACTTAAGAGCGAAAGACAGAATTATATAACACAGAATAATATAGAATTTCCCGCGCGAGGCCTTACAATGACGGCATCTTTGTTCGACCCGCAAACGTGCAAAACAGTTTTTGTTTCATTCACAATCGTCCACGAGGGTTGATAAATAAGCACCCTCGAGGCTCCAAGACACGTTATTTCTCAACCCGGAGCTTCATTCAGCAGGAGACTACCCCGTCGGCAGCACGGCACGATGTCTGGCAACAAGAAGCACAACCAGCGAGGACCAATCTATCCCGGTAGGCGCAATATTTTGTGTATGTTGTTCTTAAACGACTAGTTTAGTTTTTAAAAAATAGTTTGTGTATGTTGTTCTTAAACGACTAGTTTAGTTTTTTACGTCAATTTCCCCGTCTGTTTTTAAAGTTGTGGCTGCAGAGTTAACTGACATCAACCTCACACAGTCAGAATTAGGTACCGTTAAACTCTGTTTTGTGTTTATTTTTCCATCAGAATTTAACAAACCCCACAAGATTACACATTGTAAAAAAAAGATGTCATAGAAAATTCAAAATGTTCTTGCAGATCTGGTGAAGTCCGCAGATAAAGTCTGTGATGTTTGTGACGATTTTGACCAGGAGGATCTGGACAATATTTTTAAATATCATCTAGAAGATCCTCAAGCGCGGTTCTTCGGGTTAACACCGGCCCGTCCTCCGTCGAGAGAGCAGCGATCTGGTAAGAAAGTAAAAATACTTTTGAGTTTTATTCGCCCCTGTGCAAGCGTGTGTTTCATCGTTTGGTAAAAATTAAATTCCAGAGCGGCGCCCCATACCTTCGTCCAACGTCGTTTTCCACGGCTCCATCGGCAGCATCGGTCCTTGTACCCCGGGAGAAGGAGGCGTCGGCGGCGGGACCTCTCGCTGCAGCAGGCCGAGCCGAGAGGGAGTATCCTGGGCGCACGAAGCCCCGTACGCCGTGGAAGGAACCTCGGATCCCGGAGCCCAACAGGGACCCTGGTCGAAGAAAGCAGTTACCACGCAGGCCGTCGTAGGTAAGGCAAATAAACCCCCCAACTTTTTATTCTTAGAATCTAGAACCTCTTAGCTTAATAGCGGCGTCTTCCTCCTCACGGAGCGGCGTCTGTCGGTCGGATGAACGCGGGCTTCCTGTATCCCGGGACGCCTGCGTCGACGTCACAATCTACGAAGACGTCAAGCGCTCTCATTGGCTCATCCCCGGTCGCCGTCTGACGCCGTTTTACACCCCTATTGGCTTAGAGGCCGTCACGGGTCGATGACGTTTCGCGCCCTTATTGGTTAAAAAAAACCTTGCATGCTGTGTGTTTGAGTGAGAGCCTGGGAGGATATACATTAAATATTAAATAAAATATCCGCGTGTCTTTTTTAAAATTCTGATTTATGAAATAATAAAGTATTATTTATATTCTTTTTTAGAAGGGGTATACACAAAGTTATTTTTCTTCAAATATCTGCCTTTTCTTTTTTTTAAATTCTGATGTATGAAAGAATTAAGTATTTTATTTATTTATCGTATTTATTTTTTTTTACCAACAGAACCTCAGCCTCCACCGGTATTATCGATTCAGGATCAATGGTCTCCAGTGACATCTCCTGAATCCTCCGCTCCTTTATCGCCGAACAGGCCGCCGGCCTCTCATTCGCCAGCTCCATCCTCTCCCCTGAGATTTTCACTCATAGTGCCAACACCTCCGGGAGAAGCGGCAGAAGAACTCGATGAACTCATTCCTCCAGCCAGGAGAGCCTACATCGCCCCAGCCCAAGCCCAAGCCCAAGCCCCAGGCCTGGCCCCAGCTCCCCAACCCCCCAGCCCCCAGCCCCCAGTCCCAGTCCCAGTCCCCGATCCAGCCCCAGTTCCGGTTCCTGCTCCTGACCCTATCCTAACTCCTTCTGTCGGGATTCTCGGAAGAGGCGTGGCCCGGGCTCCGAAGAAACCCTTTTCATACCTTCCACGGAGGCATTTGATTAGGGGATCTGGGTCGACGCTCGCCCAAGCCCTTTTCCGAGGTAAGATCGTTATTCAAAGTTATGTTATTTTAAAGTTGTTTTTTTTCTTCTGCTCTCGTCGTCCAAAATATCTTATTCCTATTTTTTTTTCTTCAACAGATGCGGAGAGGGAGATAAGGGGCAACGCCCGGAGGAGTCTTCGGAGGGGACGGGTTCTGCGAGACAACAACAACAAGACCGAGGCCATTCGCATGCTCTGTGATGTACACCGCGGTTTTTTCGACACATTTACAAACATCTGTGACAAAATGTGAGTTGATTTCTGGTGGATGACATTTGTTTTAAAAATAAAGTATGGATAGAAAAGTAGATGCCTCGCAACCCTCCTGTTTAATTCCTGTAGAAATAGAAGAAGCTATTGAGAAACTTAATGCTATACCGGGTCCATTTTGGGTAGAGCACGTAGATAATCCTTACATAGATGTAGACCCCTGTAATAATTGCGACGATCCCTTACTGGCTATAGAAAATGCCCTTCAGATTCTTAATCGCAGCATCGATCCGTTAGAAGCGATAGAAAACGCTCTTCAGAGTCTAAATCGGACCGACTTATTTTCAAACCATCAAAATGAACTCCCGTCTCCGTCAGAAGGTACACCCGTACCAAGCCCAGAGGTTGAAGAGGGTGGGGGTTTAGGGGAGAGATTGGATCAGCACAGGCTTTTAAACCCAGACCCAGAGGCTCAAGTGGGTGGGGGTTTAGGGGAGAGGTTGGATCAGCACGGGCCTTTAAACCCAGACCCAGAGGCTCAAGAGGGTGGGGGTCAGCACGGCGCAGCACAAACCGCAACAACCTCACACAGGCCCTTTAATACAGAGCGACTCAGACGCAGGCTCGTAATCCCTCCCCTTGGAGAAGTGCCCGATATTGCAACATTTTACAGAGAGGTAGTGGGGCAAATTTGGGAACTGGCGGACGAAGCCAGATCAAAGGCTAACCGTAATGATGTGGTGCAGCTCGAAGTGGTGGGTGAAAATATAAGAGACAACGTCGCCGCTACTGCGGACGACGATGGCGGAAATATTTTTCCAGCTTTTGAAAGTTTGCTCGATCGTTTAGTGCAATCCAACGAAGATATCGCCGGGGACCGCGAAGTAGAATTTATCGTCCAGGTCGTCCAAAACCCTAGGGGTGGGGGGAAACGCAGGCTAGAGAAAACTTTAAACTGCGAAATCCTCAGCAAGAAACGTCGTCATTTGTACTTTGTTGAAAACAGGAGCGATCAGCTCTGCTTTGCCATCAACCTGGCTCACGTCCTCGATCCTAACCTGACCGACGGCGAGAGCGAGAGAGTAGGGAGGGAGTTTCAGCGTCGGGCGGGCCTAGACGATCACACCCCCGTCACTTTTACCGATATAGGTAAATTTGAAGGGATTCTAGGCCGCAAAATTGTAGTGTTGTACAGGACGGGTGTAGATCGACCTCTATGTCATTTTGAGACCGACTTCTCAAAAGCTTCCGATCCCCTGATTTTGTTTTTACAAGATAACCACTACTACGGGGTAAAAAATATCAAAGGCTTTGTAGGAACACAGTTTTTCTGCAATTATTGCTACAAAGGTTTCAATTGTTCCTACGTGCATACCTGTAAAGGCTACTGCCAGGTCTGCAACGACCCCGTCTGCCCCACAGAAAAGCTCAGGCCTCTAAAATGTTCAGACTGTAATAGGACGTGCAGGTCATCTTCCTGCCTGGCTAGACACAAAGAGGCTAAACCAGGAACCGCTTTTAATTTATGCGACCTGGTTAAAAAATGCAAAAAATGCGGACTTTGCTACTACATCAGCATGCGCACGAGTAAAAATTTGCATCGTTGCGGTAAATTAAAGTGCAAAATCTGCGGGAGTACGTTAGAAACAGACTCGTCGGAACATCGGTGTTACATCAAACCCCTCCCTCCGCAGAGGGAGCATTCCGAGTTGGTTTTTTATGACTTTGAAACTTTTGTCAATGAGCAGGGCGAGCACATCCCCTTTCTTGTATTTGCCAAAACAGAGAAAGGTTTAGAGAAGGCGTTTTACGGTCTCGATTGTGTAAAATCTTTTCTCCTGTACTTTAGGAGCAACAGATTTGCAAAAAATGTTTTTGTGGCCCACAATGCCAGAGGATTTGACAGCTACTTGGTCCTGAGAGGGCTGCTGAAGGAGGGTGTAGCCCCGCAAAACATTCTCATGGTGGGGAGTAAGATCCTGAGTCTTCAGGTCCCCCATTATCATCTAAAATTCATAGACTCCCTCTCTTTCCTAACCATGCGCCTCAGCGCTATGCCTAAAGCTCTAGGCTTCACGGATCAGACCAAGGGGTATTTTCCTCACAAATTCAGCTCAGAAGACCGCCTCGATTATGTAGGAGCATATCTCAGTCACAAGACTACGGTGTAGAACGATGACGGAGCAGGAGCAGAATGAGTTTTACAGCTGGTACAATAACGCCAGGATACCTTTAACTTTAGACGAGAAGCAGTACGTTACTGTAAAAATCACGGCGACATTCTTTCCGAGGGTTGCGCCATCTTCAGAAAAGAGTTTTTGGATGAGACGGGAGTCGATCCCTTTGACTGTATCACCATCGCTTCGCCTGCATGAAAGTGTTTCTAACCAATTTCCTGTCCCGATACCTTAGCCATACCCTGCCCGGACAACTACGCTGCCGCTGTAAGAGATACTCAAACGCATCCATCCAATGGCTAGAGTGGGTAATGCACAAACAAAACATCTTTATTCAGCATGCCTTAAACGAGGTGAAAAACAGCTGGGCTCTTATTTCGCCGACGGTTATGCCGAGATTGACGGGCGTTAAATACGCCTGGGAATTTCACGGCTGCTTTTTTCCACGGCTGCCCCAGGCATTTAAACCACGCCAACACGCGCCCCTTGAGAGGCGAATTTACGGGAACTTTACACGGCGACTGAGGAAAGAGTGAGGGCCTTAAAGTTAGAACACGGCGCTTATGGCCACAGTCTTGTGGGAACACCTAATGGGACGATCTTAAAACATCGTGGCGAGGAGGTAAAACATTTTCTTCGCGATTTTAATCCCCGAACCCCTGTCACCACGCAGCGCTTTACGGAGGTAGAACGAGCGCCAAAGCTTTCGCCACACAAGGGGCCCGACGAAACTGCGGCACTATGTAGACGTGGTCTCTCTGTACCCTTTTGTTAACAGTACGTGTCTTTACCCCTTAGATCACCCCACCATCATCCACAAGGATTTTGGGGACCCCAGAGAGTACTTTGGGCTCATCAGGGCCACGGTCTACCCACCCCGCGAGCTCTTTTTCCCCGTGTTACCTTACAAATGTTTGGGAGGTAAACTAGTGTTTCCCTTATGCCGTACCTGCGCTGACTCAAATCAACAAGAGGGCCCCTGCACTCACGAGGACGAGGCCAGAGCCTTAACCGGGGTCTGGGTCACGGTAGAATTTAACAAAGCGCTGGAGGTAGGGTACAGGGTGGGAAAAATCACAGAAGTGTGGCACTTTGATAAAAGTAGCGACGCTGTGTTTGTAGACTACATCCACACATTTTTAAAGGGGAAGCAGGAAGCCAAGTTATCCGAGGCGCACTGGCGAAAAAAAGCAAGGAAAAATACATCGGGACTACCTTACCAACCAGGGATCAGGTTAGACCCCAAAAAATTGAGGTAAATCCCGCCAAAAGACAGGTAGCCAAACTGTGCCTCAACAGCTTCTGGGGAAAGTTTATGAGAGGGACAATATGCTCCAGACCAGCGCCGCTGCCGAGCCGGAAGATTTCTTCAGCTATCTGTTTTCAGGTAACTATGAAGTGGGGTACTTTGACGTTCTCGACGATGAAAAAGCTCTTATTCAGTGGAGGTACAGAGGTATTTATCCTCCGGGTAAAACGAGTAATATTTTCATCGCGGCATTCACCATCACAGACGCCTGCCTGAAACTGTACGGCTACCTAGAAAAGTTGCAGGAGAGGGTTCTTTACATGGACACAGACAGCCTGGTTTATGTGCTAAAGGAAGGCGAGACCCCCCTAGAGACGGGGAATTACCTGGGGGATCTGACGGACGAGCTGGGGGGTGACAGCATTCAAGAGTTTGTGTCAGCCGGTCCAAAGACTTATGCCTACCAGACCAGAAATCAGAAAAAGGTTGTCATGCGAGCCAAAGGCATTACAGAGACCAGGGAATGCAGCGAGAGGGTAAACTTTGACAGCGCCAGAGAGCTGGTGGAGGGCTACCTGCGTGACAGAGAGGACCTGATTGAGATCCCTCAGCAAAACATTGGGCTTAAATAAAAGGGCCTCACGCTGAAAAACAGGGCATTTCTGAAAAGGTTCAGGGTGGTGTATGACAAGAGACGCTCTTTCCTGACGGGTCGACTCTGCCTTTCGCTATTAATTTTTTGTCAATACTTGTCATGGAGCAAATTGATTTTGAGCCCAGGTTTATCTTTCCTTTCTCATGTCTGATTGTGGGTCCGAGCGAGGTGGGAAAACATTTTTGCAAAAATGTATTGGAAAATTGTGAACATGTAATGGATGCTGTACCCGACAATATTGTGTGGATTTATACCTCTTTTTCAACCCATGTACAGTGAACTGCAAAGAATGAATAAAAAGATTAAATTTGTCGAAGGTCTGCCTGATTCTTTTGAAGATGAAACATTGTTTCCTTCTTCTTCTGATAAAAAGCATCTCATCATTATAGATTGCAATTTTTCAAGCCTCTGATCATCCTGAAGTGGTAAAACTTTTTACTCAGTACAGACATCACAGAAACATGAGCGTTATGATGTTGACTCAAAATGTATTTCACCAAGGTAAATACAGTCAAGACCATTAGTCTGAACAGCACTTACCTAGTCCTGTTCAAAAACCCACGAGATAAATTGCAAATAAAAATATTGGCTCATCAGATTTTTCCTTCTCAAAAGGCATTCTTTTTAGAGAGTTTTGAAGATGCCACCAGAGACGCTCACGGGTATTTAATCGTTGACCTGACCCCGGGGTGTCCAGAACGATACAGACTGAGGACGTGTATACTACCTCACCAAAGGTACACAGTTTACGTCCCCAAAGCTTAGATCATCATGTCTGCTCGTATAAAAAGAAACGCCCCCTTACTCAAAGCTCTATACAGGGCTCCGCCCAAGAAACGTAAAGACATACTGCTACGTAGCTCTCCGGACTTTATCCAGGCCCTGTGTGAGATTGCTCTGAATCTTTTAAAGGGAAACATCCCGCTTTCACCCTCTCAATTCAAAAAACTGAAGAGGCAGAAAAAAATAATCAGACTGCTGGCTGATAAGAGAACCGGTCTTAAACGTAAAAGGCTGGCTCTTAAAAGGCAGTCGGGTGGGTTTCTTTTACCTCTGCTTTCCGCAGCCGTCCCTTTTATCGGGAATCTTATAGGAGGCCTGGTGAGAGGAGGGAATTAAAAGAAAATGACCTTGAAGAGGGCCCAAAAGATGTATCTCGTCTCACCCCAGCAAATCAACAGGATGACCCAACCGACCACGTCCATCAGAGAAACCGCAGAGGGGGAGCTGGATGACAGGATGAGGGCCGATAAACGACTCGCTTAAGTCCCTACGAAAGAATTAAAAGGTACGACGCTTTATTGCAAAGATATTTGACGCTTATAAGCAGGATCAAAATGAGCAGCGCCGAAAGTGACTCTGACCCTGCAGCGTGACCGGATGGGAGAGAGGGCGGATGAGAGCCTGGAGGACGATGCCCCTGCAGCCCCATCTCTACCGGCCCCGAGGGAAGGGGGGTTGAGGACGCGGGGATGAGATTCTGAAAAGTCTACCCCCGAGATCGCAAAAATGCAGACTATATCATCAAGAAACTATCCAAGAGCGACGGAGGAGGATGGAATTCAAAGGGCGAATTTATGTATAGGGGGGACGCTGTGAAAGGTTCTCACATGATTGACTTATTCAAATACCTTTCACTCCCTTATAAAAAATCCCACACTTCACCGCCCGAGGGTTGGATAAAGTTTCTCGATCGGTTATCGGAGCTGAACATCCCTATATCTTCAGTGAGTAACCCCAGGCACGAGATCAATATCGGCGACTCAAGATGGAGCAGGACCGCCTCCCAGCGGTACAAGAAGAAGAAGGGCGCCCGTATTATCGCCTCGCTGGATTACCCCGAAGAAAAAGAGGAGGAGACCCCAAAACGCAGAGAGACTAGATTACAGAGACGGAAAAAACAAATCACGCTCTCTCCACGTTGGATTTCGTCGTAAATAAATAAATAAATGTGACGCTCACAACTTTTTTTTGTCTTTCATCAATAAAAATTGTTTATTGCTCATATTTTTAAGCGTCTTGATTGTTTTTCTTTCATTACAGAAACATTTTTCACTTTTTACAAATGGCTGGTAGCAAAAAACATTACATTACAAAATCAATATATAAAAGAGGTAGCAAAAACAACATTACATTACATATCAATATATAAAAGAGGTAGCAAAAACAACAACATTACAAATCAATATATAAAAGAGGTAGCAAAAACATTACATATCAATATATAAAAAGTAGCAAAACAAAAACATTACAATACATAAATGAATAAATGTATAAAAAACACAATCATTTACAACAGTCTTTAAATAACTGTAAAGAGCAGTTCCCCTGTTTGGATGCTTTAGTATGTTTCCTGACGCAGCCTTGATATTTCTTTACAAAGTTGTATACCATCAGGTCATTCTTTACGCGCCAGCGATCATACAACTCAATACTTGTTCAAAAGATAATCCGCAGGCCCGATGGCAGAGGTAATACACGCAGTGATGACCGCCTCTGACACGGCCGACAAGGGGTGCTGCAGTTGACCGCTGTGGTATTTGATGTTTTGAGAATATTTTTCCAAAAACTGTAAAATGCTTTGGGGATAATAAACAAACTCGGGGGGAAATCCATAAGAGTCAAAAAATGTGGCTTCCCCGTCTTTTTCCAGCGTCAGAGATAACCAGTGTTCCCCCGGCATGTGGGCCGGGTGTGTGTTCTGATAAAAAATGCGGGGAAGCTGAAAGACCGCGTCAATAAGGGCAGTTGATCAGAAGCCCACACCCCGCAAAATACATCTCCCAGCAAAGAGCTCAAAAGGTTCTGCAGTTGATGAGTATCCATCTTCTTTTTTTTTTTTTTTTTTTTTTTTTTTAGTAATAATCCACCAGCACCTGTCTTTTAGAGTCTATCTCCAGAATAGAATCGTAGCAGGCGTAGACGATGAGAGTGGTGGTTTGTGGAAGGGGCACTCTGAACCTCATTTCCAGTCTTAAATTTCCGTTGGTGGCGGGAGAAAGGGCGTCGTTGTCATCGGCGGGGTTAAGATTGAATGCAAACAGGGAATACCCGTCGTTAAATCCTTCTCTGTCGATGCTCAGGGGCAGATCTTTAAGATGTCTTCCAGTAGCCAGGAAAATGTTGTAAAACTCTCTGACCGCCGAGTTGTTGTTAAACTGAGGCTGAAAAGCCTTGGCAGGAATTTGTCTGCCGTCCTGACAGAGAGCCAAATACTCAATGTCGCAGTGGATGAAATTGAAGGGTGAAAGGTCTCTTCTGCCCGTGAAAGCCTCGTGATGCACCATACCCAAAACCACATATTTGGGCATGGAACCCAGAAACAGGTTTTCCTGGCTGCATATCCTGGAGTTTTGGGGAATCGAAAAAGTCTTCACGTTGACCCTGGAGAGTGGGTACAAAGCATTTCCTTTCATTAATGCGGCGGCGTGACCCAGTCTCACGGCCGGTGAGACGGTCACTTTTTTCATAAAGAGAGAGGCCCCCAGTATTCTCAGGCGGAAAGTGGAGTCGCGGGCCCCGGTGAGGCAAAAGGCGTCGCTGGCCCTGGTCAGCTTAATTCTCAAGTCTACCGAATTCAGCATGAGTCTCTCGCAGAAAAATATGTCCCCGTGGAGAGGACCCAGAAGGTGCACTTCCCTGGACCTCTCTGTAAACGAGGCTCTCTTATTCAGACCCGCGTTTGGCCCGTTAACCGTCACTATAGAGTCTATAGCACCCGGGGTGTCTTTGTAAAAAAGACCCGCGCTAAATTGGCTCTTTAGCGTGTCCTCTGAAAAGTTGAGAAGAGTCTCAATCACGGCGCGATAAGGATGTGTGGCGCTGGACTGTGAAATCAACCTGTCTCCCAAAATAACGTCGCACTGATCAAAAATTGTATTCAGAGGATAATTGATCGTGCCTACGACCGCGTCGTTGGCCAGGTCGGTGCCGTAACTCTGAGGTGCAACAAGGTGTCGTTGAGGTCCAGATACTTTTCTCCGTCCCCGGGAATAAAAAACTCAATGGGTCCGCCGTCGGCGATGGCTGCCACGGGGGAGATTTCTGTGTAGATTTTGTCCTCGATTGAAAGCTGCGTCATAGGTGCTGAGAATAAATCTAGCTCCGCTAGGGTACACTCTGGAGATTTTTGATGTAAGAGGGCCATGTTTTTTTTTATTTAAATTTCCTTATTTAATTTGTTTTAGAATATATCGGAGCTCTTGGCAGACTTCCTCTTCCCTCGCGAGCTTCTCCCTAGTGACTTTCCTCTTTTGACGGTCGAACGTTTTTTAGAGGTCGATGCAGCACGCTGTCCGGGCGGTCGTTTCCTCGACCTGCGTGACAAGACCATAATACCTCCGGATCCCTCTTGCTTCTGCTGGTTGGTCAGTCTTCCTACAGCCTGGCTGAACACGTCGGAGGCGATGTTGCTGGCGGCTGATTTGAGATGGGGTTTAGCAATCGCGAGACCTTTCTTCAGCAGAGGGGATACAAAACGAAACAGTTTTGAAAACATAGAGCCTATACCACGACCGTACATGACGGGGGCTCCGTAGAAACCCGGTAAATCCCCTCCTACTTGCCTCTCATAATATTGTACAAAACGATGAGGATCCGCTCTCAAGCCCGCCAGAGCCATTTCTTTTTTTTTAGATAAAAACTTTGATGAGGAGAAAAAAAAACAAACAAACAACGGAGCTACGTGTCTTACAGCTCCCTTCACGGGTCGTTTGACACTGAATCACGTTGAGGCGGTGAAACGGGTTATATGCTTCACTTTTTCAAGCGACCGGTCTGAAGTGGAGCGTGATGATAGTTTTACCGTAGGTAAATTTCACAGGTATATTTTGGTCAGATTTGATCTGGATCTGAATATTTTCAATGTGCTGCTTTGACACGGGCAGATAATAGGGGGGATTAAAATGCTGTGTAACAACGTCCCCGTAGGAACCCTCAACGTCGACCGTTCTCAAAAGGGGGGCATAAGCGTCCCCTACGAGCTGGGGTCGTATCACATCGCTGTAACAGTACAGATGATAAAACCCTGCCTTTAAATCTAAGGGGTATGGCGCCATCTTCTGGTCAAATTTGAACCATTCTCCAGGGATCATACCCACCATATAAGCCAAAGGTGGGTCAAAGCGGACGTGGGTTTGACCCCCGGCCTGAAAGTCGAATCTCTTTTGAATGCTATCATAGATTATGTAAATATCAGAATTAATTTTTCGAAAGAACCCTTCCAGCTCCGACCTCACCACCATCGGGGAGGTGTAATAACCCCCCGGAAACCTCTGGCGAGTAATTTTACTCTCTGCGGCCGGTTCTCTGGGTTTGGGCCTCCAATCAAAGTAGGCCACGTCCTGAGGCAGGTTATACCAGCTGTGGGGATATGAAATCTCTGTCATGGCGACCTCCCAGTCCCCCTCTAAATCTATGTGTTGCGCTAAATCCACGCGAAAATTGTCGCTGGTATTATCTTTAAAAACATTGAGGCTGGCGTTGGAGGGCAGGGTGATGTAAAACCCCTTACTCTTTGAACCGTACATGGTTAAATGAGGAGCCGAGAGAGCGCGTCTCTGGGTTTATACATTTTTTAAATCGGAAGCTTTCACCCAGCTGTTGAATTTCTCGGGCCAATTCTTCCAGCGTACGAGGACTTGTTTTTCACCCCTGACGGTGCGTTGCCCCAGAATCTCCTCTACGTGAAATATTTTGTCGCTAGTTACTTTAACCTTTTGCAGCTCTTGCTCGTAAAATGATCCCTGTATGGGCTCGCCGTCGTAATCTTTCAATTTATACACGGGAGGAATGCGAGCGATACAATCGGACACCGTAAACAGTTCGTCCGTAAAACTCTGTTCATATTTTTTATCAAACACCCCCCTCAGCTTGGATATCCTGACAAGATCCCCCTTTTTAAAGGTCATCTTTTGAGATTTACTGCCTGACGGATTTTGAGATTTACTACCGTACAGGTTTTGAAACACTTGCCAAACATTTTCTTGCGTCACTTGCATCGGAGTCATCTTAATACTGCTGTGATAGCCGTGATTATAGCTTTTAACCAAGTCTGGCAGGACATCTAGGTATTTCAAAGTGTTGTTTGCTGTAAAATATCTCCACATTCTACCTTTTAAAGTCCTGTTAAATCTTTCAATCACAGAGGCTTTGAGATCGCTGGCTGTGGAAAAATGTACGATGCCGTGTTTTTTCATCAAGGCCTCAAAACTTTTATTAAAAAATTCTTTACCGGCATCCGTCTGTAACTTTTCAGGCGTCTGACTTTCCTCAAACACAGATTCAAAGGCCTCTACCACACAGGCTGCAGTTTTTCTCTTTAAAGCCCTGACATAAGCCCTCTTGGAAAAAACATCTATGACCGTTAATAAATAATTATAACCATCATTATGCTCGGCCAAAGCCTGCATATCACACAGGTCGGCTTGGAATTGGTTTAAAGGTCGTGGGACAAAAACTCTGTTTCTAGCAAAATGTATTCTGGCCGGTCTGTGCAGAGTGTATGCGTCCTGCTCGGATAAAAAATCTTTAACATCCTCGAGCGGGACCGTCTGTCCCGTTTCATCCTGCACCCCCTGACGAAGTCGTTCTACGCCCCCGAAGCTGCCCGGATGGGCAGGGTCGTAATACACCTTTTTCATGAAGTGTTTCTCAGACATGCTGAAGACTGAATGAAGAGAAAACGCTAAACGGATGATCTTTATACATTTTTTTTTATTAAACATTGATGAGGTTTGTAACAAAGGTTAAGACAAACTGAGATGCCGCTACATCGTTTGTACAAGGAAACAAAACTATCATTTGTACAAGGAAAAAAAAACTAACGTTTGTACAAGGAAAAAAAGCTAACATTTTTTTTTTTTTTTTTTTTTACAAGAAAAAAAACTAACATTACCCAACTTTGAGAAAACTAACATTTGTACAAGGAAAACTCTTTTAAAAAAGCTAACTTTTTTTTACAAGGAAAAAAAAACTAACATTACCCAAGTTTGAGAAAGACTAACTTTTTTTTTTACAAGGAAACAAAACTATCATTACCCAAGTTTGAGAAAGACTAACTTTTTTTTTTTTACAAGGAAACAAAACTATCATTTGTACAACAAAACTAACATTTGTTCAAGGAAACAAAACTATCATTTGTACAACAAAACTAACATTTGTTCAAGGAAACAAAACTATCATTTGTACAACAAAACTAACATTTGTTCAACAAAACTAACATTTGCTCAAGGAAACAAAACTATCATTTGTCGAGAAACTTTTTTTTTTTAAAACCTAACATTTCATCATGACCCAAGTTTGAGACAATACAGGAAAATCCAGAGTGTTGGAAATGGCCTTGTGTAATTTCCCTAGCTCGGTCGAGATATTTACCGTTTCATTGTTTTGCAAAAGTTGGGCGGCGACATCGACAAACAAGGTATAAAAAGCGAGCAGATGATGGGGTTCCATGGTGTCTTGCGCCATTTCTTTTAAAATGCCTTCAAAGGTGACCGACAACCCAGACTTGCACATTGATACGGTGGATTTCACCATAGTGTCCCACACCGCTGCAAAGACAGTCCGGATGTTATCCAGCAAGTTTTCCAGTCTTTTGTCCACTGCATTTTCAATGTTTTTAGAAGATCCAACTTTGTTTTCGATGGCTTTTCTGAGAAGCTCAATCAACTCTTGGATGACGAAGGACCTCTCCAGATACGATGAAATAGATGCCGCGAGTTTTATCCAAGCGTGCCCCATCGCCTTTTTTTTTTTTTTTTTTTTTTCTGTTTGTTTTCTTCAATATAAACAAGGGTCCGCCCTTTTCTTTTTTTTTAAGAGCTATCCCACAATTCAGACGCTTTCTCCAGTAGTTCGATATCCAACCTGTCGTCCGATGTCAGATCGCTGTACAAGGAGCCGATTGGTTTGTAGATGCAACTCGTTGCTTTCAGCTCGTGCAAAAGGGTCTCTGCTATAGCGGTGACTTTTGTCACCTCCACCTCGATGCGGTTCCTGGATAAGAAGCACTGGATGGCAGGCACAAAGTTTGGTGTGTGGAGTCTCCTCATCAGCCGACTAAAGTTGTTACAGAAAAAGTCTTCTTCCAGTACTTCCAAGCAACTGTGCTGTTTCTGGCTGGGATGGTTCACTTGACAACCGTTGCAGTTTTCTTTTCTGTACTTGGCAAGAGTGGTTTCGAGCAGGTGATACACGACGGCTTTTATCGCTTTCAGAGCAATATCAGACACCCAACCGTCGACTTCCTCCTCCGCCTCCTTCTTATCTCCCGGCGCGGGAGGAGTGGGTGGGGTCAGAATGGGAGGAGGCTTTAAAGGTTCCTCCCCCTCCCCCTCCTCCATCGTTTGGGCCGAATCACCCGATCCCTCTACCCCTAAATCCAAGCCCAGGATCCGCGTCGACTCTGCGACGGGGCAAGGCCCTTCTGCCGGTAAATCCTCGTCCAGGGTCTGGGTCGAGCCGGCAGGGTCCGGCCCTTCTGCCACTATATTCACTTCCAGGGTCCGGGTCGACTCGATGAGAGTCTGGCGGGGCTGTAGAAGGTCGTGGGGTATGTCAACCTCTAAACCCTCTGGCAGGGTCTCGGCCGACTCGACGAGTGTCTGGCAGGGCTGTAGAAGGTATGGGGCATGGGGTATGTCAACCTCTATTTCCATGTCCAGGGTCTGGGTCGAATCAACGGGTGCCCGGAGGGGTTCTGGAGCGAAGACGGGTCCTTCAGGCCCGTCAATCTCTATATAGCCCAGCGGACGGGAGAGTGTTCTCAGGAACGGTAGCAGAGAAGGAGATCCGAGGCAGGTGGTGGTCGCGCGCCTGGGTTTCCTCTTGAGAGTAGTCATGGAGCCTTGGGCTCACTCCCAAAAAAATGATGCTCGAGGCCCGGCAAAGTAGTCTTTTTATAGATATGTGGGAGGGGCGAGGGTGTGGTCTAGGCGGAGAGAGGTTTTTTAATCACAATAGCTTCGTTCCAGTTTCGACAGTCGCGAAAGAGGGTGTCAACTTTTTCAGAAATTTGTTCAACCTTATCTTTCCAGGCATCCAAAGGTATGGTCAAAAGCGTGCGAAATACTCCGCAGTCTGAGTTGAAATGATCCAAGACAAAAAACTCTGCGGGCCCCCTACTCCCGCCCGTTGCGGAGGTTCGATGACTCACCCTGAAGAACCAGCGAGCCGGGCCCGAAGCTTTGGTGAGCCACACGGCCATAAATTTCATCTTTTTGGCCAGTTGCTCTCGAGGGTAAGGATTCACCATCTGTGGAGGGATGTTTTCTTCGTGCTCCATCAGATTCTTTGGATTCACGGTCCTCAGAATACCCCAGTCATTGGAGGATAGGACTGCCGTGTCAGTCGCGGGAGCAGTACTTCCCTTCATCCTTTTGGTAGAAACATAATTCCCCCGTCTCGTACTTAAAAATGTATCCCCAACTGCCTCGCGCTCCGTGGGGCTCCAAAGACCATTCCTCCCTAAAGAGTTAGAAGGAGGGGACTGGGTCGAGCGAAGATTCACCACATATTTCCTGGAGCCGTTTGTGCTAGACTCTGCATCTTCTATAATGGTGACCGCCGTCTCTGTAATGATCTTCGAGTCGTATTTGCTCGATGGATCCCACATGTTGAAACGAGTGGCTGTTGGGAAAAAAATACAAGGAATATTTCATTATTTTAAATACAAGTAAGCCGTATATCTATACATATACAGAGATTTTATTATTTTCTCTTCTCTGAGGCTGTTAGAGGCCTCTCTCTCTCTCACTCTCTCACTCACTCCCACACACACACACACACACACACACACAGCATGCAAGTTTTTTTTTAACCAATAAGGGTGCGAAACGTCATCGACCCGTGACGGCCTCTAGGCCAATGAGAGCGCGTGACGTCTTCGTAGATTGTGACGTCGACGCAGGCGTCTCGGGAGCGAGAGAGACCCGCGTTCATTCAAACTCCAGACAACGCTCAGTGAGGAAGCGGACGCCGCTATTACGCTAAGAGGTTCTTAGATTCTATGAATAAAAACTTGGGGGGTTTTTATGCCTTACCTCACACGGCCTGCGTGGTAACTGTCGGGCTCCGGGATCCGAGGTTCCTTCCACGGCGTACGGGGCTTCGTGCGCCCCGAGATTGTCCCTCTAGGCTCGGCCTGCTGCAGCGAGATGTCCCGCCGCCCCGACGCCTCCTTCTCCCGGGGTACAAGGACCGATGCTGCCGACGGGATAGTCTCCTGCTGAATGAAGCTCCGGGTTGAGAAATAACGTGTCTTGGAGCCTGGAGGGCGCTTATTTACCAACCCTCGTGGATGATTGTGAATGAAACAAAAACTGTTTTAACACGCTAGGGGTCCTTATAAACTATACTCCGTCATTTCATTTGACTAGTGATTTTTACTCACTTCACTACATACGTCATACGTACGCATACATCTCATTTGCATAACGTGGGAATTCATTTGGGGGGTGATTGATGAGCTGTCAAATCAATTAGCGAAAACCGTGACTGAGTGAAGGATATCTGATCCTCTCTCTTGCGCTCTTTGTGAAATTTGGGGGTTTTGGTTTTTACTCTCACACACACACAGACTTCTGCTATGACAGACTGTTTCCATACTGACATTATCAGCAGCCTTGTTCTGAGTGACTAACAGGCACATCTGGAGTGAGCAGAGCTGCCGGGTTTGCTTCTGTAACGTTAACAGGCTCACAGTAATGTAACTTGCTGTTGTGAGTGCAGACGGAGCGGTGTGGAGAACTGCTCCCCTGGCACTGCAAAGGAATCGGGGAAATGTGGAGACATAGGCTTAAAAAACTAGAAGTCAGTTTGCAAATGAACTACAACTCCCATAATGCCATAAATGATTGGGATTTGCCGTTATAAACTTTAATGTCTTTTTGTGACGTCAATCTGGATAAGCACCAGAATGTAATGACTTCTTCCTTGGACCAAACCAGACCTCTTGTAAAATTTTCATGTAAATCCACCCAGCAGTTTTATCGTAATCTTGCTAACAAACAAACAGACAAACACAAACAGACGCCGGCGAAAACATAACCTCACAAACCCTTTTCATAGACGGATGAATCACTGCTCACTCTCAAGGTCGCTTAATAACTCTGAGACTCAATCCTGTGAAGAATTTAGAGGACAGGGCTGCTGCGTATTTGACCACAAACAAATGTGACAAATGTGAGATTGGTTTTCTGCCCCACTCTCAAAAATAAATCAGAACTGACAGAAAGGTTTGGAAGTGTTAACCTGGAGCACGTTTTCACCCACAGACACATGAAAGAATGAAGTTTATGTTTAAGGTGATGGGATCTGACTTTATAAATGTTTGATGTTTTTCCCTGGAGCTCTGCCGGCTGAAACCATCCCTGCACAGATGTACTCAGTGAGATCAGCAGCTGAAGCTTTTCTGAAGTCTCTGGGAACACATGCACATCCTTCAGCGGTTTGTGGTCGGCCTCCTCGTCTCCCTCCTGTTTTTAAAGTTCCTGAACTCTGAGAGCGACTCATCGTCTCCTCCTGACACGACGGAGCGGAGGAGACACTTCAGGGTCCTCCTGGAAATCTGAGCTCTTCACCTTTTGACCTTGGAGTGTTGAAGCATTTCTTCTCTTGTGTTTTCAAGTGGCTTCAGAGGAGTCGGATTCTTTTGGAGCACTATGTCTCTTCTCATTTGTTTTTGTGTGTTTTAAGAAAACTGCAGATCACTCCTCACAGCTCTGACTATCACCAAGAAAACAATCCTAATGAACTGGAAATCAAAACACACAACAACTATCACACACTGGAAAAACCTGCTGCTCGACTACACTAGACAAACTGTCCAGCTCCACCAAACAGAAACTCAAAATCTCAAGATTCAACTCGGCAACTCTTCATAAATTAATTAATTCATCATAAAACATCAGTGATTTATATTACAGTCAGCACTCCCCAAACACAAAACACACACGCACATAAACAACTACTCTTTCTATTTTCTTGCATCCTTTGAATTATTAAGTTTTTAATAACATATATCAATCTGCTTACCAACTTCACATTTGCAGCTTAATGTAGTAAACTAAAACAAATGTTTTTGTTTTATTCTTTTCAGCCACATAATCATATTTTTAGTAATATTCCATTGTTTATTTATTTTACAATTATTATAAATAATTATCTCATCAGATTACTATTATTATCATTATTTAGTAAGCAGTTGTTTGCTTTTTTCAGTTTAACTATTATTATTACTTATTTTCTGTCGTATTGATTCATTTAGGTTCCTGTTTCATTTTCTGTATGTTGTTGTGTCTGTATAGTTTGGGCTTCTTACAAGTAAGGGATAATGTAGAGCGAGCCGGTCACTACAGAGAAATAAACCCCTTCAGGGTGATGCAGGACCCCGACGCGAAGCGGCTCGCTCTACATTATCCCGCTTATTACACGGCTACTCACTAAAGAAATCAAAAGTTTGACATCAAATGCGTATCTAAATATGAAAAAAAAAAAAAAAAAAAAAAAAATAGTCCGTTCCTTTCTACGGTTGAAACAGTAACGGAAAGCAACAGTAACTCTGAAGCGAAGATTAGCTTATTAAACTGAACGTTTCCATTGATTTTGACGTGGGACAAGGTGAATGGGACGTCCATAACTCCTCCCTGCTGTGGCCCTGTAGCTGACATACCTAGAATCAGTTTTTCACTGTTACAACTGCTCTCAATATTATCTCATCACTAACACTTTAAGAGAGGCACTCACCCGAGAGTGCAATTGCTGACCATAAATTTGGAACCAGGATCTTGCCACCAATCAACCTAATGAGCATGTTTTGGTCTGTGTGAAGAAGCAGGAGTGCTTGGAGGGATCACAAAAAAGCCCAGATTAAAGTGTGAACTTTATTAAAATCAATCTAGAGTTTATTTTGAGAAAAGCAATCAGCTCAGATCAGCCTCACATTTAAAATATTCAATCAAACAATCAATCAATATGTATTTATAAAGCACTTTTCATACAAATAAAATGTATCACAAAGTGCTTTACAAACAGACAGATGAATTAAATGAAGGATTTATGACCCAAACCCACTCCACCCAGCCCCTGAACCACCCACACAGCAATCCATACACAGTGTTGATAAAAAGCATCATAAATAAAAGACAATAATAAAGCACACTGCTGTACCCAGTATGTACTGAGGAAACAACATCTTAAAGGCTTAAAAATGAGAAAACACTGGAGGTTAGGTTAAAGGTATAAAATTAAATATATCATGAAATAAAATAAGAAAATGAATTTTGAAAAATAAGAAGGATGGAAAAATAACTTGAAATTAAGTTAAAATATACATATATTATAATAAATAAATAAAGAATAAAATAGGAAAACTAGAAAATAAAATAAGGAAAAATAGAAAAGATTTAAAAAGAAAAGATAAAAAAAATAAGAAGATAAAATAATAAAAGTGTGCTGTAGTTAGAATAAATAAAAAAACTAAAAGGTAATTCAGGTAAAAACTGGACTAAAAAGGTTTTGAGTTTGTTTTTAAAGACATTAACATTAAAGACATTAAAATGTCATAGCATTTTGATGAGTGATCCCCAAGATTCAAATAAAACTTCCTATCACTAAGATAAGATTTAAACCAATTAAAAACAGTGCCAGAGATGCCAATAAAATCATGAAGCCTATTTAAAATAACTTTGTGGTCGACTTTATCAAATGCAGCGCTCAAGTCCAATAAGACTAAAACAGAAGGTAATTTATTGTCCATGTTGGACCTGAGGTCATTAACCATTTTGACCAGGGCAGTCTCTGTACTGTGATTTTTCCTAAAACCTGACTGATAAACTTCATGAATGTTTCTAAAACTAATAAAATCATTTAACTGGTTTAAAACAATCTTTTCTGAAATTTTACCTAAGAATGGCAAATTGGATACAGGTCTAAAATTATCAGCTACTGCTGTATCCAAATTGCTCTTCTTCAGGAGAGGTTTTATGATAGAAGTTTTAAAAGCAGAGGGAAATACACCTGTCTGAAGAGAATAATTTAAAATTGTAAGAGAATCCTGTTTAAGATATTAACATCCTATCCACACACACACCTTTGAACATTACACCTTACCAACATATTACTGTAATTTGTCACTGTCCAGTCTTGATGTTTTGTGTTTCTTGTTCACTAATGTGTCACAATTTCCTTGTAATGTTTTGCACAAAATAAAAATAAATAAATACAAAACTGCAGTGCAATTCCATGACCATAAACCCCCCTTTGGAACCAGCCTTGAAGCCACCAATCAACCTAATGAGCATGTTTTGGTCTGTGTGAAGAAGCAGGAGTGCTTGGAGGGATCACAAAAAAGCACAGATTAAAGTGTGAACTTTATTAAAATCAATCTAAAGTTTATTTTGAGAAAAGTAATCAGCTCAGATCAGCCTCACATGATGATTCAGGTAAGACACGTCTCCTTCGTCCTCTCTCCTCACCTCGTTTCCTTGCATGTTCATCTCTGGTGGGTCAAAAATGCAAAGAACACATGAATGTGGAGGCTAATGGACCCTGAGGACCTCAGGGACCGGCCTTCTGCTGGTGCCTGGAGTCTGGACTAAACATGGAGAATCAGGGTTCCAGTTTTATGCAGCTAAAATCTGGAACAGTCTTTCTGAAGATGTGAGACAGGCCTCTACTCTGACAATGTTCAAATCTCAGCTCAAAACAGCTCTGTTTAACTGTGCATATGACTGAAAGGATCTTATCTGCACTCTTCTTTTTAAATTTATTTTATAAAGATTAATGTTGATTGTATTTTGTATTGTGATTTGAATGCATTTTTCTTGTTCTGTAAAGCACTTTGAATTGCCTTGTGTATGAATTGTGCTCTACAAATAAACTTGCCTTGCCTTGCCTAATGGAGCAGATAATGGAGCAGGGTGCAGCCTGCAGGCGTCCTGCCTGTCAGTGCTCCCCGGGCGGGTCATCAGGTGTGGCAGCACATGGAGGCAGCGTCAAAGTAACCATGCTTGAGATTTCATTGGACTGCTACTTTCACGCTGCACCTTGCTGAGCGATCCAAAGTCTGACAGATGTTTGTCATGTAGACACCAGCTGGGACTACGTGGTCTGCAGCTGACGTCAGGTGAGCACAGGTGAGTGTTAGCCCAGCTGCTAAGTGACGACAAGCTAACACTGACATCAGTCTGTGGCAATAAGCATTGAGTCTTTATAGGTGCTATGAGGAGAATCTATTCTGGCGACATAAAGACTCTGCTACCCATGAGCACGCGCGGCAACTGTTGTAAAGACGTGACTCAAGCCAAAGCGTGTGTTTGTTGTGATGCTAATGAATGCAGCTCAGACCTTCCTCAGAACTCTGCATTGCTTTACAACTTCTTTTTTCAACAACTTACAGGATGCAAAGCCACGAGGTAATGTATCTCTTTCTAGTTACGTAGCGGTAGTTTTTGATGTGTGACAACAAGCAATTTTTGGAAAACTTAGTATTGTAGTTTTGTAGCTGGCTATATATGGCTACTTACAGCCTGGTGCTCTAGGACGTGTCTGAATAATATAAATTTGCTCTAGTTTTAATTGTCTTGTTCCTGAAGTTGAGTATCCAGGCCAGTCCAGCCCTGTCCGACCGACCGTGAAGCTAAGGAATAGCATTTATAGATAACCTATTTAGAAGCTATAAAACTCATCTTAAAGTGTGTATTTCCATCAGGCATATATCTAAAAGGGAGACTTTTTTGTAATTACTTAGAAACTCCTCATAGCATTTTTAAGTCGTCTGAAATGGTTCAGGATCTTTGTTGTTATGATCTAATGCTCAGAGGTGTAACATCAGGTGTATAAAGAAGACGAGGCTGTGATGATGCAGCTGCTGGAGCATCACTGAACTTATATGAATGAAAAAGAACCCCACTTGTATCTGTCCACTAAATTTTTACCTGAAAGGAAAATCAAAACATTGAATTTCAGCAAATTAATCATGAAATAAAAGCCCAACATCACAGATGACAATAAAACCCAGAGATTACAATGGCTGGTTTGATTGTTCAAAAATGAAGTACAAATACATTTTCATAATGTACTAATGACATCATTAACTTAATATGACTTCTGTTTCAACAAACATTAATGTTATTTTTACAGACTTACTTGTTCAGGTGTCACTTTAGGAGTAAACAGGAGGCTGAGGACCACAGATGCTGACATGCCGGATGGACAGCTCCATATTGAAAATATTTCACTAATCCATCTGGGAGGAGCCCTGCAAATTTTTTTTCAGGGGCAGAAGCTTCAAATACAACAGCAGCTTAGAGATTGGACGAGCGTTTTGCTCAAAACACTCATCACAGACCAATCCATATCAAGCAGCACTGTTATGACATAGAATATGTATTGGCTAAACCTAGCGGCTAACTGTTAGCCTTAAGCTGCTATAGCTAATGGCTGAGAAGGGCAAACAACAGTAAATGGCCATTAGCCATGGCAGCTAACTGTTGTAAGCAGCTAACTGTCATTAGCTGCTACGGCTAACGGCCAACTGTTGTTTGCTCTTGTTAGCCGTTAGCTGTAGCCGCCGCTACAGCTAACAGCACATTAAATTATACCACACAGATGTATCATTTTACACTTATATGGGACATAAGCCTCGTCAAAGACAATCCCTATGAAGTAAACTTATGAGGAGAGCAGATTTCGCCAAGTATAACTGAGTAACCACGATGCTAACTGACATCGGCCACCAGTATTTGTACAACAGGAAGTGACTTCACTTCGTGCTAAGTGTTTTCTCTTACACTGTTAGGAGACAGTCTCTGTCACTCTGGTGCACCCTGCTGTGATGTCAGTGTTTCTGTGGTCCACTCCAGAGTTTGCATTAGCTTTAAAAGCAAACCAAATCAATCAATAGAGAGAGTTTGTTTGGTCTGGACCAAGCATGTCAGGTATGAAAGTGACCCTATGTCACTTTGTTTTTGGTTAATTCCTCATTCAAAGGTTCTTTGTAGTCCCCTTGGTTTTAGGAGATCCAGCTGCACTGCTAAAGAACTGCAGGCAGGTCCCAAACCCTCAAAGCGAGTCCTGCAGTGTGCTGTCATATATCCACCTTTGGCCAGGTAGGGGTTTAGAGACTGATTCTTTGGGTGTGACTCCTGAAACGTGATGTTAGAAAACAGATTAACGAACAAAAGGGACATAACACATCAAATCAACAAAAACAAGTCAGTGAAACCCTGACCATGCAGAAGTTTATCTAACAGTCATCAGCTCTCACTGATTTCCCAGAGACCATCAGACTTCTGCTCAATGTTCTCAGTTTGAAATCATTTCAACAGAAGCAGAAGACTGATTATAAAACTCTGAGCTCTGACCAACCTGTGAGTAACAGCATGTGAAAACACGACGCTCAGATCTGGATGTGAAGCAGAGAGCCCAAATGGACTTGTTATGTCACGTCTTTTGTGTCTGCAGAGCTCTGTGTGGTTGTGTTTGTGTGTGAGGCTGCACTGAGCCTGCTGCCCGGCTCCACGCTGCTCTGATTGAAAACATGGCTGGGTGAAATGTCACGGCTTTTATGAAGGTGTCACACAGAGGAGGGACTCTCCTCTTCACACACTGATGAACTGCTGCAGAGAACCAGAGAGCTCCAAACACAGTCACAGCCACACTTTGTCGCTCACTTCAGGAATCAAGACTCAGTCCTGAAGTCAAAATCAACAAGACTTCCTGTTTTATTAGCCTGCCTGAGCGGCCTTCTTTCTACAGTAAGTAAAGACCTTCTTCTCCATGGCTCCGTCTGATCCTGGTGTGAGTTCTACTCTGCACACCATGGGCCTGATCCACTACAGGTTTGAGTAAATAAAAACACATTCACACCTGATACCCAAAGCTGATCCACTAACAGGGTGCACTGAGGCTGCATCTGTCAAATGACCAAAGAGCACGAGCAGTTCATTTAGAGCTGAGCTTCTCTGAACACCATGTAACTCCACCTGGTCCAGTCTCTGCTCTCTCTGAGATCACACATGGAAGGTTGTCGCCATTGGAGGTTTTGGATGAAGATTATAAAAGGTCAGTGGATCACTGGAAATATCAGAGCGTATCCTCAGGAGAGTCTGAATATCCAGAGCAGATGTAATGTAAATATGACGAAACACAACCTCTGACCACAGCTGACTGAAGGAAAGGTCAGGAGGCCACGTAATCAATACGAGGCCCTCAGCAGGCTGATTGATATTGACAGCAAATATAAAACCTCTATGGTATTCATGCTGTGATTATAAAGTCTGAGTTAGACGAGGGACCAGAATGACAATGCATTTGTCTCTTTTCAAAAATACTGAAGTCCTGAATTATGTCCATGTGCCAGTCCAGAAAATGTCAAATGTAGCTGTTTAGACAGTTAAGGGCAGAAAGACAAAGAAAAAGAAGAAACTAGAAAAGCACTTGGGAGAGTGCAGACCTCCACCAGCGCCAAAGTCCTCCCCCATATTGTGATTTTGACCATAAATATTAGTCCTACCTTTATTTCATCTAAATATTTAGATTCCTTGACCATGGAAACATACCATTAACAAATGGATTCATAATGATATCTATTTTAGTTCAGTAGTTATTCATGAAAATCACATTTTTCGTCATGGCGTTTTTCTTCTGGATCTAGCTCCAAAGTTTTTGAAGATATAACAAATCAAAATGAACATTCCAGAATCCACAGTATCTTAGCTATATGTTGGCATTTATTGCAGGTCTATGTCTTTATTTGTTCCCTTGCTATGACGAAAATTCCAAGAATATCCAAATTTTTCTGGTTCTGGATCAGAGAATCTGGAATTTTGCCGTTATCCAGATCAGTCTTGCTCTTTTAAACTAAAAATGCACTATTTTTATTTAAATTAAAGCTAAACAATTTTTCATGTTCCAAGTGCAACATTTAACTAATTAAATTGAGGATGTTGTTTTACCATGATGCCTGGTAACTACAGTTTGTATGTCAGTGTGATTAGATTATTAGTAGGTGTGGAGGGAGGATAAGAATAAGTTCAAGAGTTTTTTTCTTTTGCACAGTAAGGAATGTCATTAATCAGTGTGCTTCAGAATCAAATGATGATTAAACTTCTACTGATAGTCATGTGATGATGCATCCTCTGGGGTCAGATCAACAGTATCTTACCCGGATACAGCAGTGCTTTTTCTGATTGGCTGGTATATATAACTGTATTCTAAGTTTGATTGGCTGGTGGGTAGTTGATCTGATAGACTGGGTCTTTTCAAGCATTCAAGCAAGACATTACATTGGTAATAAATGTTCATGAGTGAGAAATACCAGTTGCGGTGTGTGCGTGTAAAAAGGTTCAAATGTGTGAATCACGTGTTGACTGCGTGAGACTTGAGAGCCCTGGGTTTGCATTTTCTCACATATAAACTAATGATCTTTGATATATTGATTACCTAAAGTGAAGCACTGAGGGGTCGCCCTCTGCTTTGACTATGGTGTCTATCAGCACAGTCGGGAGAGGGGCTAGATGAGTCTTCTGTGATGACCAACCCAACCTTTAACAGTTACTAAATACACCACACACTAAGAGTCCTCAAGGTGTGTAAAAGAAAATATCACACAAACGGAGGGCAGATGGTTCTGATGGTGATGTTTGACCACTGTTCAGTTTTCAAAAATATTTGATGGTAATATTGTTTATTGATGTCTGTTTTTGTTACTGTTACTCTTAGACAGGGGTGGACAGTAACGAAGTAGATTTACTTAAGTACTGTACTTAAGTACATTTTTTGAATATCTGTACTTTACTGAGTTTTTTCTTTTTGGAACTTATGGCTTTTACTTCACTACATTTAAAAGACAAATATTCTACTTTTAAAGCTAGGGTCTACGATCTGAAAACCAGTTTGACTGTTGAGACAGATTTGAGAAACGCAGCCTGCCCCCCCTTCACTCACCCCTCCCCTCAGTGTTCCAAGATCCCGCCCCCCAGCTCGTGTCGCCTCCTAACAACACGCCCCCTGTGACAGAGCAAGAAGCCGGCCGGCAGAAAATATTCATTGGCGTTGAAGATAAATGAGATTTCTAAGAGCTGAAAGTAACAAACACGACAGTCATCCCCCTGTAACACACAGCAGTAGCCATTTCAATTGGACCGGCGGTGAAGCGGGTCTGGCGTCACCACTGTTAGCCGATCAGAGCAGAGCCGATTGTGGGCGAGGATTTACGTTTCTTGGCGTGTCTTCACCAGCTCAGTTTACAATGCTAACGATGAGTAGCTAACTTATGCTAAAGTCTCTTGACAGAGCCTACCCGTTTCAGAGGCGGCCTCCCGGTTTTGGTGCTGGTCTTCTCCGGCTCCATGACGCTTCAGTAGCTGTGCAGCTAGCTGCTCACCGGTATATGAGGGAAGTAGTGGGGAGGAGGCAGGACAGTGCAGAGCGGGGGAGACAGGGGATTGGATGGACTCACTGACGGATCAGATTGGTCAACTATTGTTCCGCTTTGCAGCGGATATACTGAATGGTTTGTTTTCATTCTTTTTGCTCTTTATATTGCGTAGATCGGACCATAGGACCATAACAGCCTTATAAAAGGTGTTATTAAGATGTACCAAGCTTCCAAATCGTAGACCATAGCTTTAACTCCACTACATTTCTATAAATGACCTCGTTACTCGTTACTTTTAGGTACAGGTATGAAGTCAGCGGATGAAATTTATTTTCTCTTCTAAAATGTGATTTGTTCAAGTGGTGTCATCTATACTTTGTGCATCCTGTTCCGCACTCCAGTCTGGTTGGTGGCGGTAATGTACTTTTGAGTTGGTTTGCCATCCGCCATTAAACAACAAAGAAGAAGAAGAAGATGTGCATGCGCTACTGCGATCGGGCAGGTAAAGGTTGAGCTAACGTTGGTGGTTACGGTTCATCTTGGCAGTAATGATGGTTACTATGGCAGATAAAGATGACAATTCCACACCAGAGCACCCATGGCCATATCTGAAGGGGGGGAGTTAAAAAAAAAAAAGAAAATGAAAATGTTTGTCCTTTTGTTGATTCATTAGTGTTTCAGTCTGCATGTCCATGGGCTTTGTAGCATATTTTCAAACTCTTTATTCTACATGATCTATAAGCAGGTCAGTGCATTCTGTAGATTGTTTCAGTCATTATGTTCTGTAAGGTCTACGGGAAAGTGTACTTTTAATACTGGAGTATTTTCAAAAGCAGGTACTCCAGTACTTTAACTTAAGTAAAAATTTGACAGAGCAACTTTCACTTGTATTGGAGTAGTATTTGAACTTGAGTATCTATACTTTGACTTGAGTAATGGCATTGAGTACTTTGTCCACCACTGCTCCTAGAATTACCTCCATGTCTGTAGTTTACTTCCAGCACAACATGTAGCTACATACAGCCTGAGGTCTTCTGCGCCCTCTAGTGGTGTCCTCCAGAAACACACGTCACATACAGACGAGTAAACAAAAACACTCATGACACCAACAGATGCAAACATGAGTGCAAAGACAATCTGCAAACAGTAACTCCGGTTTTAGTTGTTCATGTGTTAACAAATCAGGCATTCAATCTCGTCTTAACTTCAGTGTAGATTTTATTCTTATGAAAAATAAACCAGAAAACAATCACTTCATTGTCATAGCTTTTTTATTGTTTAAATCAGAGTTTAGTCATTAAAATATACATCTGGTTGAGTCATGCAATGGTCAGCTGGAGTTATAAGGATATTTCTCCCTTGTCCATAGTTATTTAGTATTTTTTGTATTCTATTTAATAACATAAATGGCGTTAAAGACTAAGAGTCATACACTCCATGTGTCTTTGTTTGAGAAGCTTTTGGTTTTTATTTAAAGCTAGGGTCTACGATTTGAAACCGCAGCCTGTCCCCCCTTCCCTCACCCCTCCCCTCCGTGTTCCAAGATCCCGCCCCCAGCTCGTGGCGTTCGCAGCTACCATATAAGCCCCCTCGGACTGAGCTACGAGCGACTAGCATAATATATCAGCAGCAAACTCAATCAAAAACAGCTCAGTATAAAACACGACAGTCATCCCCCTTGTAACACACAGCAGTAGCCATTTCAATTGGACCGGCGGTAATGCGGGTCTGGCGCCGCCAGAGCGGAGCCGATTTATCTGGGGGAGGATTTATCTTTCTCAGCCTGTCCTCCCCAGCTTACAATGCTAACGATTAGCGGCTAACAGGCTAACCCGCTCCGCTACAAGTCATTAGCCAGGACAGGCACAGACTAACCAGAGTTATTCAGCAGACATCTCCCACTGTAGTAAACAAAGCCATTACCTGATCAACCAGGGGCGAAACGGCCGATGCTGAAGGTCTGACGGCCGGCTGAGGCCGTTCGTTAGCCGTTAGCCCGCTAACAGGCCTCAACCCGCGGGCAGAGCTCCGTTGGGCCCCGCGGGAGAGGGAAGCGGCTTCCCGGTTTCGGCGCTAGGCTTTTCCGGCTCCATGATAGTTCAGTAGCTAACGCTGCTAGCTGCTCACCGGAGGTAGAGGGGAGGAGGCGGGACCATGGGCATGACGCTGCGTAGTGAGGGAGATGAGGATTGGATGGACTCACGGACCAACTCACGGACCAATTGAACCTTACTGTGCGTTCACACCAAAAGAGGCAAAAGCGGCCAAAGCGGCAAGCACGCCCGAGAAAGCCGACAGCGGCCAAAGAGGCCAAAGATTTCAGCCGCTTTGGCGCCTCGCCACATGACTGACGTCAACGTAAAATCTTGCTTGTCATTTAAAGGAGCCGCGCAGCGGACTTCTTCACAGCAGCAGCTGCTTGCTGTTGTTTAACTTCAGCTTAGAACATAGCATGAACATAACATAAAATCACCATCTAATCAGTCACGAGCGGATTGACAGGCAGGAAGCAATTTACAAAGGAGATAATATTGATTTATCCACGACATCAAACTTTTACAGTGTTGAATATACTAAAATCTTGTGGTGGAAAGGAGCGCGTTTTTGCACAGTCTGTGTTCGTGTGTGTGTGTGACATACTCTTCTGTCTCTCCCTCATCTTCCCTGCTCTCCTCGCCCTCCACCGGACCTTCATCAAGGTTGGAGGTGGAAGGACACTCCTCCAAGAATGGGTCCAAAAAACCCATCACGGAGGCATACTGCCACACACGGCCCACACCTCCAGCAGACCCACTTCTCCTCCTGTCTTTCTCTCTCCTCCTTCCTGTAGTGGTCCCTCAGACCTATCCATTTTTTCTGCATTCTTCCGCTAATAGAGAGAGAACAGACGCATTTTTGCTCTTTTTAAATGGCGCTTCGTTTTCAAATTCTGCTGATAAAATGCTTTGTTGTGCAGCGTGTCATCCATGACTCGAGACGCTGGAACTAGGAACCGAAGTTACATGAGTTGTCCTTTAGGGCCCGCTAAGTCGAAGGACATCTCTACTCTGATTGGTTGCCACCGTTTGCCGCTGAACTGCGTCATAGCTAATTACCATAAAGTTGAGCGAGGCTCAACTTCTCATCTGGGGCCGCTTTTGACGCTCTAGCCGCTTTAGCCGCTTTAGCCGCCCAAGACGCTTTGGCCGCTCAGGACGCCGGGCTCTCATTGAAAATGTATTAACTTCCGGCGTCGTTGCCGCTTTGGCCGCTTTTGCCTCTTTTGGTGTGAACGCACAGTTACAGGCTTCTAGGTTTGATTGGTCAGCTAGTATGCAGCTTTGCAGCGGATATACTGAATGGATTTTTTTCGTTCTTTTTGGTCTTTATACTGTGTAGATAGGACCATAGGACCATAACAGCCTTATAAACGGTGTTATTAAGATGTACAAAGCTTCCAAATTGTAGACCATAGCTTTAAGTCTTGCAGAAACAATTCTAGGCTTGACTGATGGCTCAGTAGATTTTGTCTGTTTTGAGCATTTTACCTGAATGGTCTGAATTTTGCAGGTGCAGGTGGGATTGAATGATTGGAGAGTGGGCAGTAATAGTAAGAATTCCAGTGTAAGTGGGTATGAATAACTGGTCACATTAAGTTAGTTAAGTTCCACTTTTGTTTTTTCCTCATGTGTCATGTCTTGTTATTCATGTTTTATTTTGAAAGTCTCACCCTCAGGTTGTTTCCTGCCCTCCCCTCTCTGTGGCTCCCTGATGGTTGATCCCTGCACCTGTGTCCCCTCCTGTGTCACCTGTGTCTGATTACCCTGACTGTATCTACACCCTACTTCCCCCCCCGACTCTGTCAGATTGTCGTACTTTGTCTCTTCACTCTCCAGCATTCTCCTTGTGTGTTCCTTCATGTTCAGATCTCATTATAGTATATTTTGATCTCCTCTCTTTGCCAGCTGATTCTGATACCTCTGCCTGTTCTGACTGCCCCAGACTGCATTAAAAGCCTTTTTGTGATTTTGGACTTGTCGAGTGGTGCTTTTGGGTCCTCCTTGGTTTTGGTAATGTGACAAAGCCGGTCTCTACTTTAAAGAGGTTGTTAGCCTTTTCTAGTTAGCTTTAGGCCCCGTCCACAGGAAGACAAAATGCTTAACAGTTTCCAAAACGATCGTCATGAAGACGAAGGCGTCTCAGAATATGTGTGTGTCCACATGAATGCACTTGATACGCATGAAAACGCTGTAAAACACATGCCAGACCTCTAGGGGTGCTGCAACGATATGATGGAAACAAGCAGAAACAGATGAAAAAACAGTGGGCATGAGCACTTGCGGCAAAAGTTGTAAACAGAGATTGTGATAAAGTGATCATAAAGTGCTGTAATGTGTCCTCGATAATTGTTTGCTCAACTCGGTGGTGATTGAGAAGAAGGAGATTTTGCTGCAACAGGGATAGTAGGGTCACTAGCTTCATCAGCACATATGCTACACCGTACGCTGTTGTTGTCATTACCGCGTGTGGCGCATGCCTGTCAATGAAGATATGAAACTATGACGTAAGCGTATCTGAAAAGTTGCGGAGAGCCAGTAATCATTTCAAAATCTTTCCACTCTGAAACCTGGTTTCAAAAATGATCGTTTACAGATCCCCAAAACGCCGTCTTCGTATGGATGATACACAGAGTCGGCAAAACACTTATGCATTTAGACCTCGGTTTGTCTTCATGTGGATGGGGCCAAAGTCTGGTCAATGTGAGGGATGTGCAGGAGACTTTTCATAGGTCAAAAACAGGATTGAAGAATCCCACCTGTGACCAGTTTGCAGAGTGTCTTCCCCTGCTCTCTCACCCCCTTTCACAAGCCTATCCCTGTCTCTCTCCTATCAATAAAGGCAGAAAATGCCCAAAAAATACATTAAAAAAAAAAAAAAAAACAGAATTGAAAAAAAGCTTTTTCTGGTAAAACGATGTCAACATTGACCTGAGTTCTGAGGGCATCAAGTATTAGAGTCAAGAATTGAGGTTTTCTTTTTCTTTTGAGCATCCTTATGCCATGTATTCTGCTCTAAATCAAAACTAAGGATGAGAGAAACACCTTCAGGTTATCATCAAACATCTCCCGCAATTTGGAAAAGGTGGCAACATGTGGAGAAGACAAGGCAAGCTGCAGGTTTAGACCAACTTCCCGCTGAATCTTGGAGAGGTTTTTAATTTTTGTCCCAGTGTGATAAAATCCTAAAATACCTCTAAAGCTGGCTACAGACATTACTCCTCAGAGTGCCAAGGAAAAACCTAACCGGCTGAGTAATTGACTTTGAATAATTTATGCTCTCCCCTGGTTCTGTTTCATTTCCACGAGGGCTGAGGGAGCGATCAGGAGGGGGAGGATTAAGAGGAGGGGGTGCTTTTATCAGCCGGTGGATGTTGCACAGTGTGTGGTGATAATGATGATGATGATAATGGCGGCGGAGCAGGTTGTAAGAAAATGAAACCAAAGCAAATCTTGTCTTTTAACTCTCAAACCAAAGAGACAGCAGACTGAGGAGGGGTAAGTAAGGGGGTTAGACGTCATCCAAACAGCTCAGCCACGTCCAGCGCTGGTACAGGGTCAATATTTCCTCATTGAGGGGCTTAGCCTAAAGTCTTCATGTAATTGCCTCATGTTTGCACAGACCAAGACAAACTAGGGATGGAAATCTCCATCCCCAGGATGATACGATATGCATCTCGATATGTAGGCTACAGTATGATACACTAACCATTCACATGAAGCATCTACCAATTCAGGATATGATTTATCTTCCTAAAACGATGCAATCACGATGCAATAACAATGCAAATCTGTGCAAATTCAACTCAACTTTATTGTTCCTTCAAGACCACTTCAGACCACTTACAGTAGGCTGCTTAAGCAGTCAGGAGGTGTGTTTGTCAACATAAAAAAGTAGACCTATTTCACAAACAGGGACATAGGCCTAACAGAAGTGGAGCTCAGCCTTCAAAGCTGTCATTAACAATTTAGACTAAACATATAAACAGCACTTTGAAAAAACAGCACTTTCAACACACTGAAAATTATAGTTTTAAATTAAAAAAAATATATATATAATAACATGACATCGGATTTTACCGATGCAAAACTTTTACAAGGCGATGCATTGTGGTTTCAGCCCACTTTCTAATCCAATGCACACCACTCCAACCGATGCAATTTACCATAGACCCTTGCATCGATGCATTGATTGCGAATCGGATAAAATGCCCATCCCTAAGACAAACATGAGGCCCTACCTGGGGACATCACACAAGGTGGCCCTACAGTTAAAGGTTAGAGGGACAGTTCAGCATTTCTGAGGTGAGGTTGGAGAAGTATGTTGGCTTAGCCTGAGCATTAGCCACAATGCAGGAGATCAGCGCTGTGTCTGTACAGAAAGTCTGCACAGAACTCAGAGCTACATGTTTTTACACAGGGTGCCACATTCTCCTTATACCTTAAGAAAAAAAAGAAACAAACACACACATTAAGCAGTGGAGGGGTTGTGTACACCAATAACCTCAGGAGCTATGTTGTCAGGGTCTTTATGCCCCTGTGGGGTCACCCAAGGCAAGCAGGTCCTGGGAGAGGGGCCAGACAAAGCAAGGCTTGAAGACTACTATGGAGACACACAACAAAGGTTTCCCGTTTCTGTTGCACAGACACAGGTTACCAGGGCCCTGGAGCGAGACCTGGGGTCGAGGTATAATGGTGAGATTTGGTGGCCTGGCCTGTGCCCATGGGGCCTGACCAGGCACAGCCCGAAAAGGCAACGTGGGACTCCCCTCCCCTGGAAGGGGCCAACACCTGAACCTGTTGGTGGACACTGGCAGTGAGGGGTGTTGCCAAGCTGATGAAGAAGTCCTATCAGGCCTTTTTGGTTAGTGGGACTCTGGAGGCAGCTGATAGGTATGGCCAGGCCGAGTGGAATGAGGCTTCAATGGTCGCCAAGACAAAAACCCGGGCATGGGAGGAGGTTTGTGAGGCCATGGAGAACAACTCCTGGACAGCTTTGAAGAGTTTCTGGACCACCATCCTTCATCTCAGGAGTGCAATGCAGTGTACTGTCAACACAGTGTATTGTGGGGATGGTGCCCTACTGACCTCAAGTCGGGACATCCTGGACCAGTGGAAAGAATACTTACTCTCAATCCCACCAGCATGACTTCCAGTGTGGAGGCAGACCTGAATTCTGGAGCTGTAAAGTCTGTCTAAGCTGAAGTGTGAAAACCGTAATGAATTATCAGCGTAATTGTCTGAGGAGAGTTGAGGGGGCAGATGGCATCATATAAATAATGAATAAAACCAAACTCTGTAGAGGGAGAAGGAGAGTAAAACATCTGTTTCCAACGCACATTATCAAAGTTCTATAGAACATCTGCTCTAGAGCGATCACCAACAGGTCCCAAAGAGCTGATGTGGGCAGGCCTGTCATGATAACAAATTTTGCTGGACGATAATTGTCCCAAAAATTATTGCCGATAAACTGTATTATTGTCAATGTTCCTTTTAAACATAATTTTTTAAATTAATGTAATTATACGTCGTAATAAAGTGAGTACACCATATAAAAAGCATGAACTTTAATTTCTTAAGAGTATATAACTGTAATTGGAAGGTCAAGAGCTTTTAAATTAAAAAATAATCAATATGAGAAACAAAAAAAAAAGGAAAAAAATGACATGGACCCTCATTTGGGAAAAACTGCATGTAAAAAAATTCATTATAATAATCAACAACAACAAAAATAGACCCTGTCTCTGTAAAGAAAAAAAACTCCAATAAAAACACACACAATAATAAAAACAATAAATAAAATGGAGTTCATTTAGTTCCTGAATTGTTTGTGACATGTACTTTCACCCAGTTAATTCATATTGTCTGTAAAACATTTGTAACGTTTCTGGTTTTTCAGCCGTATTGAAGTGTTGCATTTCTTTTGCAATGTAGCGAACAACACTGTCTGTGAGTGCACCATTTTACGCTGTTTTATTTATGTTTACTTTGCCAACCAAACGCCACAGTAAGCGCCTACTGTCTACTTTCAAACAAATTCGACATATCAGCTCGTCGGTGTTCATGAGCTATCGCCTTGTTCATTCTGTTTAAAACCAAAATATTCCCACACTGGGACTGTGGCATTCAGCTTAGGAACCATCGCTCTTGTGCTATCATTCATACTAGTGTTTGTTTCCTTGTTACTCCTCACGACGCTCCCTTCAACTCTCTGTGTGTACGCGCGAGAAGCCCCAAAGATTGAATGAATGACAGATGCATCACTAACCCTAACTCCGCTCATATGGAACCAACGCACCCAGGTGTTAAGAAAGATGGACGTAGTTAGCCATCTTCTCATCCAGCCTGTTTGGTAGAACGAGAGGAAGGAAATAAACATGCACGCACGTCAACTTATCACGGCCGGCAAACTTACTGAGGATGTTTTTATTTATTGTTTGGTTAATTGATTTATTGATTATCGCGACAGGCCTAGCTGTTGGATACAGAGCTGAAATCCTGCTGTCACTTCCCCAGTGTTTATTAATTATCCATGTAATGGCACTGCTTCACATTCACTCATGTGTGATACATGACACTCCACCACCACTCCCCGTCCAGCAGGACTACTCCCTGCCCAGAGGAGCAGGTGTGAACAACCATGTCAGAGAATTACCTGGGCAGGCTGTCAGGACATTATCCTGATAATATCAGGGCTGAAAAGGGCCAAAGTGGCTTGAACAAAAACTGACTTGCATTGAGTGGGTGGAAAAGGAGTATAAGCATTATTACTAAACTGGTAAGCAAAGAAATCATCTGTAAGGATTCTGGATGAGTGCTGATGGACGATCATTTTAGGGCTTGTTGCTCTTAGGAGAAAAACTCTGATGAATCACAACGTTACAGCAAAAACAACTCTGATGGAAAAGCAGCTTTTAAGCCAAATGAACAGAAGTGTACTTGGTGTGGAGTGGACTGTGGGCTGAGCTGATGAGGAGGAGGTGACACACACACACACACACACACAACTGCTGAGGGTATGTCAGGTTTGTTTGAGTGAGTCAGTCTGTTTGATCTCTACAGACAACATGGTGATCAGCACAAACAGGTCAGGTCTATGTTAGAGAACATCGAGACACCAAGGGTACAGGAGCTAGATCCACCAAAACCATCAACACCGTCTCTGCCATGGTCCTGTGAAGAGCCTCAGACCACAGCTGAGAGCAGCAGACAGTCACGGTTTTGTCAAACCTGTCAAACAGCTTTACATTTTAATGTGAATTTAAGTACTTATTTAGAAAGTCTGGTAGCTGTTCCTGGATGATAAGCTGCAAACTACATCAACCTACCACCCATCAGGGACATCGACACCAGTACACAGGGAGAGAGCCTCCTGCATTATACAGGACTCCACCCACCCAAAACACTAAGGGCTCTGATTTCCTGGCGCAACGCAGGGTGGTGGAGCTTGGTGCAGTGGTAATATTGCCCATCGCACCACCGCGCACAGCCAATTTAGCAATTTGATATACCGGCTGCACTGAGTTGGATGTGGTGGCACACTAGAGGGAGGTGTCAACAGATTCAGCTTGTCACAATGACAATATTGTGCCAAAAAAACTGTGCAAAAGGTGCGCTGAAAGCTCGCCAGCTCCAAGTAGGTCTATTCTCGCTCAGGCACCCGTTGCAGTGGTAATTTGACTGACAATGCACACACGTCACCAAAACCTCAGAGGCAGGTTTCCAGAGTGTCAGGCACATTTCAATGCAGTAAACAATCCCAGCAATCACTATTTAATGTAACCATCTGAACCAGCGTATACATTTGTATCTATATTAACTGTCCCGTCACATCTGATGTCGGATTAAAGCCGTTTATCATAATGGAAACTTAACCTGATGGCAGCTGGAAGTGTGACGCTCATCTCACAAGCCAATAATAAACAGCCTCATCATCCGATATGGAGTAACTACAGTATATATCCAGCTTCTCTCATTTCATGAAATTCAAATTAAAAGAAAAAAGAGAGAGAGAGGCTCACTAAATAAATGTATGGCACTGGGTGTCTTAAGGATTTACCTGTGGTTATATTTCTCTGTTTTAGTCTTTATTCTTAAGGTGATCTAAGAAGATGGAGGACATTATTGCAAGGAGGATGAGGTGGAAACAATGGGAGAAAATATATCCCCAAAGGCTCTGCTATTTGGCGATGACAGACCAGGAATGCAGGTGGATCACTAGCATGATGAATGGATTATCCTGCTGCTGTGTTTAAATGTTACTGTCACTTAATTTTATACTCCTATTCATGACACAGGACCAGATCACATCTGTCCCTCGAGGTGGTCCACACGGTGACACACATCATGGCCTCTGATGTGCAGCCTGATGGCCCCTGCACTCTTCAGTTTCTGCAAAAGTAACAGTGGTTCTGACCATCTTCACCACCAGGCCTTTCCAGCACATTGTGTACCTTCTGTGATCTGACAGAATAGGGTCAGAATATTGGAGCAAACTTGATTGACAATATTAGTAACTTCCTCTCAGGCTGTTTTTGCATCATCAGCCCGGGGAGTTCTGTTCGCATTACCACATATTCTGCTACTGTGAGCTTGGACCTCCTGTCGTCCATGATGTGGTAAAACTGTCACTGCATCTCACCTGCAGTGCATATAAAGGCAAGGAGAGGCGTTCATTTGATTGGTGAAGTGCTTAACCCACTCAGGCCGTCTCTCCTCCCTCTGCTACATGCACTGGTGGAAGGGACAGAGGCTTGGGTGCGCCTCGCTGTGCCTCGCTGCGCCATGCACAAAAACTGCAAAATGCCCTGGACACACCCCGTTGGCACAGCGCAGGGCAGGTGCGCAACTCCTGCACCTGGTCTAGCCCTAACTTTTCACCCCCATGGAGGCAGCACTGCACCTGGGCAAAAACATCCAGACTGAAAAACAGTGTGAACCCGGATGCAGTCAGACCCCCAACAAGTTGAACACTTAGCTCCTTGATGCTGCCTCATTTGACGGGTGAAACTTCTGCCGCTGATCATACTGCTGCTGCCCTTTAGCTACTGCACTGCCTTAAAGGGATAGTTCAGTACTTTTTGAAGTGTGGTGGTATGAGGTACATGATCCGGAATATGTCCCACAGTGTCACAGCTCAGTTCTCTCTCTGTTGTGTGCTCTCTCTGAGTGTAGGGTCATCATCACATGCTACAAAGAGCTTGTTTACATCCGCATAAAAAATGTATGTGTTTAAAACTTAACTGTATATGTAAGAGTTCTTATTCTAACATGTTTAACATGAAAATGCATTTTCCATTACGAAGAGTTCTTTAACCAGCCATCTACTAAGGGGCACTGCTGATCCGTGATGTTAAATTTAAACTAAATTATATTAATTTTGTTTTTTATAAATAGCATATTAACTCCAGTTAGATCATAAGATTACACATTTAATAACCTGCATTGTATGATACAAACTGACGAGGAGAGGAGTTGAAATAACAGCCACCAAGGGTGTTACAGGAAGCTAACTGCTAGCTGCATTTAGCCTCTTGACAATCAATCAATCAATCAATCAATCTTTATTTGTATAGCTCCAATTCATAACAAGTGTTATCTCAAGACACTTTACAATAGAGCAAGAACTCTTCATTTTACGGATACACACATATGCATAGATAAATATATTCATATAAAAATACACATATACATATATATACAAATATATACATCCAACACCAACATGAATCCAAGTAAGATCTAAAGTTAGAGACTGATCCATGAACCATAGACCTGTCGTCTGATTTATTAGAGGGTAGCCTCTTGAGATGCTACATCTGGTTTTCAGGAGGGTCCTCATGTCTGAATGGTTGTGGTGATCATTTTATAGAAGTATAATCATAGATATTCTTACTGAAAATAAGAATTTATGGTAGTGATGAACTCATGGTGCCCAGACCACAAGGTCATCCCAACCATATTTGTCTCTGTTAAGTATAAATGTGTTAAAGGCCTCTTGAGATGTGACATCCCATTTTCAGAGGGACCTCATGACTATGTGGTGCTGAATATAGATACTGTAGATGTATCGATCATGGATATGGAGATCATGCTAATATCTACATGAACAGCTATAATGATAATGGGAATGAGATGTTCCTAGTGAAATGGCCAACTATGTGTCATTTCTATAATTGTAGTTTTTGAGGCTTCGTGGCTCCACAGCAGCAGGCAGTCTCCACCAAGGATCCTGAAATCTGAGATCTGAAAGGACATTGTCCGCCATGTTTGTTTCCACTGAAGTTGTGTCTGTAGAGCAGAGCCGCTGCCTTCTTGTTAAATTAATAGGTTGGTTTGTGGTGTCCTATGACTCTCTTTGTGTCACACCATAAAAACCACCAGAGTCATGACTGATCGACCCAACATTATCTGTCTTCATGTGTGGTTCTCTCCCTGATTCCACATCAGGTAAGATTTTAAAAATCTTTATTTGACCAGCTTAAATGCTCATTTCTATGGACCCCAGGGAAGAAAAAAATATAAATGCCGACTTTTTTATGTCAGGCAGGGTCAAGAAAACCTTTCCATCATGTACAAAATGTTGATCTATAGAAGACTGTAATTGCATTTGCTTGCAAATATTTGTAAAAACAGATTACTAATGACATCAGGATTGAAAAGAGCTGCTGCGTTCTAACTTTTTCTGGCTTGTTTCTGCCCAGTAGACAAACTCTTGATGACTATATTGGGTTAAAGACAGTGTTACTTCAAAAATGAATCTTAAAAAAAAAAAAATGTTATCATTTAAAGTGTGCAAATATTGTGCACAGACACCATGGGAACTGTCTAAACAACTTCAGTTTGTTACAGTTATATGATCCTAGGCCTGTGTTTTAATGGCAGGCCTCAATAATGGGCTCCATCAGGACAGGAGCTCATCACTTTAATTACTGTTACACATAATTTAATCATTTCTCTTCATACAGTCACAGTATGATTGTCCACAGTGCTGTTTGTTCTGCTAACACTCCTCATTTCACACCAATATAACGAGTGTTTGCCCATAATAATTGATTCATCTGAAGCTGGGAGGAAGCAGCTGGACCTTTTTAGATAACCTGCAAGCTCCTGAAGGGCCGTGTACTCCTGCATTAAAGAGACAATTATACTTTAAATTGACATATTCTATGACTCATAACTGAAAAACTTTGCATAAATCAAGCTGATTTATACATTTCAATACATTTAAACTTTCCTGTGGAAGGTTTTATTTTGTATTAATGTAAAAGAAAAGTTTACATTTAATGTTAGCATCAGCAGCTCAGTGCAAAGCACAGGTGTCTTTTCCATATTTCATCTGATGAAGCTCATTTTCTTGGCTTGTTTGTGTCTGTGGGTGTTTCTGTGTTGATTCAGGTAAAGACCAGCTGCTCATAAATGGAGCATTTCTATCTCAGAGACATACAAAGCAACAATTCTCAGCCTTTTAGTCACGACCCCCAAAGGAAACAGGTTTAGTGTTATTAGGGCCTTTAGAGCACAAACAAGACAAAGACAAGAACTTTAACAGCAAATAACAAGTGAAACAACAGATGGTGATGCTTAGGTCATGTTTTGTGTTAACTTGGCTCAAATGTTTGATTTAAATGTCCTTTCACAGTCACACATGTTCAATAACCTTCATGTTTTCATGTTCTGATGACCCAGGGTCCATGTGTTTTCTCACTCTGTCTCAGATGCTTTGTACAACGCCATGTTTTCATCAGCTCTGTATCCTTTCTATGGTCAATGCTAACATCATCAACTGTCGGCCTGGAGGCCACATCAGCCCCCCTGATTGAGATAGAAGAGTTATGTTGGCACTGGACATTGTTTTTATTGTTTGCATCAACATCAAAATCACAATAAACCTGAATAGAGGTCCCATATGAATACATTTAGCTCCCAGTCAGAAAACTACAAAAATATTTTGTAACTATGTTCATACAGGTTGTTTTTATACAGTAATATACACAAAATAAGAGCTATCAAAAAACAAGAACAGCAAAAACACTGCTTCATGTACAGCAGAATTTACACCATTTACACTGGTGTCACATTTTTAACTCTTTATTTTTAAGGGTTTATCTGTCAGATTTGCTCGGTAACCAAAACAGAGATATACAGAAATTTAAAGAGCAGATTTAGTTGAGGGAGGAGAAGGTCAGCTAGGATTTCGGTGCTTTTCCAAAAACAAAACCTCACCAAACAAATTTGACGAGGGCTGATTTCAGCAGGCAATATATTAAAAAAGGAATAATATAGAAATAAAAGAAATAGGCAAAAAGGCAATTAATTCATTAAAAACTACCAAAAAGTCACCAGATGTTAACAGTTAACATACTCATACAAAGCATCTCAGAGCAGCCCAGATTGTGATATCAGTGAGCATATGAAGGTGTCGTGCTTATAACAGCTGAATGCGGCGATTTCCATGCAAAATGCTTAATGAATTTATCTAGATCCAATGATTTTGTGCGTTTAGATTCAATGCTGAGTACAGCCAAACTGATAGTCTCTTTGTTGTCATAGTAGACCGCAAATAAGTCTTTATGAGCCTAAGAGATGAGAAACTCCATTCACAGGATGCACTGGTTTGGCTTCCATTAAATATAGAATAGAATTCAAGATTCTTCTCCTCACCTATAAAGCTCTCAGTGGACAGGCACCAGTCTATCTTAAAGAGCTTGTAGTGCCGTACAACCCCTCTAGAACATTACGCTCCCAAAATGCTGCCCTACTTGTGGTACCATTAATCTCCAAAAGTAGTATGGGAGGTAGAGCCTTCAGTTATCAGGCTCCTCTTCTCTGGAACAATTTACCGACCACAGTTCGGGAGTCTGACACTTTCTCTACCTTTAAGGTTAGACTGAAAACATTCCTCTTTGATAAAGCTTTCAGTTAGGGACCAGCTTATAGTTTATAAATTAGTTCATAAATTAGACTCATAGTTAATATGCAATAGGCCTAGACTGTCGGGGGGGATCTGGCACATTGGGCTCTCTCTCTCTCTCTCTCTCTCTCCACATCTGCCTTTACCCCTTTTGTTTGCTCCTGTACTCGTCTCTGGCTCTTGTCTTGTAGGTGGTCTGGGATCCTTGGTGGAGACTGCCTGCTGCTGTGGAGTCATGAAGCCTCAAAAACTACAATTATAGATATGACACATAGTTGGCCATTTTATTAGGAACATTCCATTCCCATCAGCATTATAGCTGTTCATGTAGATATTACCATGATCAATACATCTACAGCATCTATTTTTTATCACCACATAGGCATGAGGTCCCTCTTGAAAATGGGATGTCACATCTCAAGAGGCCTTTAACACATTTATATTTAACAGAGACAAATATGGTTGGGATGACCTTGTGGTCTGGGCACCCATGAGTTCGTCACTACCATAAATTCTTAATTTCAGTAAGAATATCTAAGATTATACTTCTATAAATTGATCACCACAACCATTCAGACATGAGGACCCTCCTGAAAATGAGATGTAGCATCTGAAGAGGCTAACCTCTAATAAATCAGACGACAGGTCTATGGTTCATGGATCTGTCCCTAACTTTAGTTCTTACTTTAGTCCACTTGTCTCCTCTTACCTCCCTTCCTTCACCCTCACACCAACACAGCATGGTGTGGATTTGCTGTTCATCATGAGACTGGGATCCACATTCAAGATTTCCTGCTGCTTAACAGAAGGTTTTTTCTTGAGCCATACAGGAGGGATTCATGATTGGCTATATGGATTCATGTTGGGTGTTGGATGGATATATTTGTAGATATATGTATATGTGTATCTTTATATGTATATATGTATCTATGCATATATGTGTATCCATAAAATGAAGAGCTTTATGCTCTGTTGTGCCTTGAGATAACACTTGTTATGAATTGGCGCTATACAAATAAAGATTGATTGATTGATTGATTGACTGGTTACAGGCAAAACAACAGCTATTTTACACAGCCTGAACAACTCATAAAAAACATCCTGGTATGGGTCCAAAAACTGAGTAAACTCCATTAGAGTGGTAGGACTCTCCTCTCCCCCCTTTTTTCTGTCTAGTACTCTCTTCGTCTGAAGTAACTCGTGTTTTAGATCCTCTATATTTGAGTCATATGCATTAGCTAATAACAGGACAGCCTCCTGCCAAAAAAAAAGTTGCACTGGATGAATTTAGTGCCCGGACACCCTGCATGATGTTACAGTTTGTGTTAGAAAATCTTCTTTCCTTTATCCAGAACTGGATAATACACAGAGACACAAAGAGTGTGTTTGCTATCTGGAACTACATGCTGTCTCAAGGTGGAGTTGATGACCCTATCCTGAAGCACCTTTGTTGTCTGTCTTGGCCTCTTTGGTTTCCTGTGAGTTGTATCAATGTTACTTTGTTCACATGTATCAAGTATTTCAGTCCACATTTCATCAAAAGAAGTTTGACTACGATATTTCACCAGTGTCTCTTTGAGTACTTCAATAAGCTCAACAGCCTTAGCATAGTCCACTGTTATAGGCTGGAGCATGTCAGACAAATATTTGGAGTCACTCAGGACTTTTCTGAAAAGAACAAGAGAGCCAGCAACATTGAGATCTATCTGAGCCAGTACCCCTCTTGTTTCAACTGCTCTTTGTGGACTGTTCTCAGGTGCAATCTCTTCAGGCACCTGTACTATTGCAGGCAACCTGTCCGTAACATTGTGACATGCTGTGTGCCTACATGCCCAACGTGTATCGCTTAGCTGTTGGAGTTCCCTTGGTGCACCATCAAACATTTCTCGCAGCACTTCCAGCCATTTGTTATGTACATAGGACCCAGAAATGAATACATACAGTCGTTCCAACAATGGAAAGAAGTTTCCTGCATCTGCCACACTTTTTACTGTGTCCACTATAAGTAAGTTTAAGCAGTGTGCACCACAGTGAACATAGAAGGCATGTTTGGCTACTTCTTTTATTTTAGCTTGGACACCTGCATGTGCCCTGTGCATCACTGCCGCACCATCATAGCCCTGACCCACAAGGTTTTCATGTACTCCAGCCCATGCCTCTCTAGGAAGTTAATAATCTTATCGCTTAAGGCAGCAGCATCCAAGTGTTCTGCCACTACAAACTCCAAAAAACTCTCATGAACCAATAATATCTCAAAACAAACGACATTTACTCCTTTTCTGAACATCTTTAGTTTCATCAACAATAACTGAAAACTGCTCGCTCATTTTAACTTCCTGTATGATTTCTTCTTTAACCATTGCAGCCAGGCATTCAATTATTTCATTTTGCATTGTTTTACTTGTGTATTTTGCGTGTTTAGAATGTTGTTCAAGTCTTTTTTTTAATGATGGGGTTATGGTTACCCAGCAGGTCTAGCATAGACAGAAAAACACCCTTTTTTTTTAGTCTTGAGACTCCCTGTGACCTCGCTGTGCTGTGTTTTCTGTGGCTGTTAAAGCTAAAATCTCTGCAAGTGTTTTAATGTAGTACTGATTTTCAGCCACCTGCTTCTTTTCTTGTTCATCCATTACCCCAAACATATAGCTGTTTTTATCCGTGTTTCTTTTATCTTCTGTCCATGCAAACACTGCATTGATATGGCCTTCAGATCTTGCGTGAGAAGCAAAACCACTGTCTTTCATTGTTGCTTTTTTCCAATTTCGATATCCATCAAATGAAGTAAACACAGTCTTGGGAGTTTCTGGGAGGGAAAAATGACAACAGGCAAAACTTTATGCTGCGTCCTTGGACTGAGAGTACTCTAACCAGGGGTTAGCTTGGTACCACTCACTCCGGAAGCTTCTCCTGGCTCCTCCCTGGAGAGTCTTTGGAAAACTTTCCCTTTTTGGCTGTGTCGGTGGTTCGCATCTGGACTTTGATAAATCTCGAAGATGGAGGGGAGAAGGTTCACAACTTCAATGAATCTATACTAAAATGTAACAACATAAAATAATTCATTATATCCATCAGACTGCTTAAACACACATACTAACATTTTAGCCAGGGAGAATATTTTTGGTTTGTTTGATTTTGGAATTTAAACTGAGCAATAGATCTAAAATACATGGTATTCTATTACCATCTGACTATACTTTAACATTTAAAAGTTTACCCAAGTACTTACATTTAAGCAAACATGAATATTTATTTGAAGAAGTCTAAACAATAGCTGTTAAATCGAATGACAGTAAAATGTCAACTTCGGTAATTGTCCTTTTAAATATGTAACTTGGTAAATTATACAGAAACAATTTCTATACCATGGGGACCAGCTCTACTGGAGGTCGCTGGTGATGGCTCAGACACTGTCATTTCCCTTTCCTGTCTCTTTGCCATCTCTTTTTGGTGGTGCTCTCCTTTCTCCACATGTTCTCCCACCTCCTCCTGTCTCTGGTATTCTTGGTCAGATTTTCTTTGCTCGTCTCTCTCTTCCACCAGCTCGTCTTTATCTTCTCTCTCTTCTCCACCTCATGTCGTACTTCATTTTGTATTTCTCTGACCTTGAAAAAATTGTATAGGGTCCCTTTTCTCTTATTTCTGTCAGATTCAAAGTAAATTTACAAGGTTTCCCTTTACAGAAACTGAATCAATATTCAGTGTGTTTATAAGCTATAATGTGTGGGTCACTGTGTCTGGGTGTGTGGGTTTTTGGCAGAAACACGGCCACTTTGGACTCTGATTTTTCTTCCTGTGATCATCTTTTCAGCCTGTAGCATATCTTACACTCACACACACACAGCCCTGTTATTCGGGTGAATAGCAGGTGGTTTTTACCTCTTTCCTCGTGCCTTCCTCCTCGACTCCCGACTGGCTCTCTCTCACTTCGCGCCCACTGACTGACTGTATGTTCGCGCCTCTCCCAACACAGAGGTCTCGTGTCGCTCTTGCGCTGCATTCACTGTCGTCGGACATCGGAACTTCGCGCTGGTAACTCTTAAATTTTCTATCAGTTCATTGCTGCCAGTTAGGGTGGCAGTAGGGGTGGCAAGGGTTTTCCTATGCCACCCTGGTAGATCCACCCATGCATGCAGCTGCGATGCTGTCAGTTCTGAGAGACAAATGGAGTGATTCTGGCTATGAAGGGATTTTTTTCACACAGGTTAAATGACCTCCATGATGCAGAGTGCAAAACAGAGAGGGTTTACTTTACACATCAGTCTGCATGAGTATGATGGCACACTGGATCGTCCCTCTTTTTCCAGTCCATCATAATGACAGTTAGTCTCCAAGTCTTTCTGTTTTTCATCAAGCAATTCAGCCAGTGGTGTAAAATATTCAGTTAATGTGACCCCTGTTTCTCGCCACAATGACCACAGTCCTGTGTTCGTAATGCTGTGCTGGTTTGCAGCTGACTTTCGAACATGTTAAATATTCAATCAGTTGTAGCTTTGATAAATCACATTGTGGGTGCTAAATGATTACATTTGCATCCTCTCCTCCTAGTATTTTATGATCATCTGTATGTATTCTGTATATTCATGAAGGCAACCACAGTAAATGGACTGTGTTTGCTATTTTGATTATCTGACAGACGCAATCCTCACTGCACCCTGTCAGTAGATCAGCTTTGCACACGCTATCACGTTTGCACAAGTTTTAATACACACAGTCCTTTAGTAGATCAGACCCTTAATGTCAGCTTTATATATTATAAACATTTACTGAAAGCTGAACACTTACTCTTAAGACAAACCTTCATTCTGCTCTGCTGGTTTGTCTGTTTGTGTCTGTAAGAGTATAATTGTTCATCACAGCAGAGAGGACCTGCATGAGGAGAGCTGCAGACTGCAGACTTACACACATTTGTCCTCTGATCCTGAATCATCCTGAAGTGATTTTAACAAGGCACTCTGATATTTCACTTAATTAGACAATATAAGAGAGTACTGAATAAATGTGTACTCCATGTTCATGAAAACTCTCCTCATGAATCCTAAACAAACAGCAGCAATAATCCCTGAAGATCTTCAAATTTTATCTCAGTGCAGTGGTTGTTTTTCCTCCTTTGAACCTCCCTGTGAACAGCTGATGCATACTCTGACTGCTGTGCAGCTGTTTCAGTCCAGTCTATGCTCATTTTTCTATTTGTGAGACTTCTTAAGGGATCCAGACTCATCTGACAGACTCTGTGACATTTCTGTTCCAGATTAATAAAATTTAAAATTTCTTTAGAGGCACAAAAATGTCTCACGGCAGTAATTATCTGCTTAAGAACCTGATAGTCTATTAACAACAGTGGTGCTTACACTGTCCACAGAGCTGAGTGACGTCATGTTAGTCATGTGTCTACAAATGTTAAAGTGGTAAAGGGGTTTTACAAAGTTAAGACACAAGATCCATGTGAGCATGTCACTATGCTGTGTCAGCCTGTAGTCACTTCTGCGGTTCCTTCAGATTTGGTCTCTGACTTGTCCCAGACTATCCAGTGGGTCTGAAGTGTCCTTCTATTACCACGATACATCGACTTCACTTTAGCTGCTCAGCCTGGATGACTCCTGCCTCTCATTACTGCCATGTTTGTTGTTCCCTGCTTGAACGAGCCCTCTGTGTTCCATATTGACGTATTGATCCTCGGGTTAACACTGGGGATGATTCCTCTGAATGAATTCAGCTCACACCAGGCTGTAAATGAAGCTGTCGTGGGCCATTGATTTTTGCCTGCGCTGTTCTTGGCTCTCAGAGCTGCAGCTCTGTTTTATGGTGAAGGAGTGGAGATGTTAATTGAGCAGCAGACCTCCGGTGAAGTGCTGCAGTAATCCCTCGGAAACGCTCTCACACTGCCAGGTGATGCCTCCTGTGTTGGTGAGGACCAGGCCCTCTGTGTGTCGTTAATATCCGAGCTTTACTGCCCTTTATAGGGGTGTCCCAGGTCGGTGGTTTATACCAGAGGTGTCCAAACTATTTTAAAAAAGAAAACAGGATATATGACCAGCATGAGTATGCAGGACTTCTGCTTGATTATACTAGGGGTGGAACAAAATTTCGTGCCACGAAATTTCGCAAAATAAAAAATGATGAAATAAAATTCAAAGACACATGAAATAAAAGCACAAAATAAAAAACACGCAAAGAGCCGCTGGTGATTTTTTACCCTCCTCCTAAAGTGCAGCCATTTTTGATGAGACCTTACCGGACAGGACCTTACTCAGAACCACAGACTGTCACGAGTAAGGAAGGTTTTGAAAATACTTTTGGGATACTGGCCTCCAGGTGGAGAGTCTTACCACAGAATCAACCTGCACCAACAGCACGCTGACACTCTTGTAGTTGCTGCATGCATCCTGCACAACTATTTGCTTGCCCCAAATGAAAAAAGAGGATGATGCAGAGCTGCTGGGAAGACGGATGTCACAGGACTTTGGAGGAAACAGAGTCCCATGAGAGGCTGTTACTGTGAGGAAGACTTTCTGCACCTTCATCTGTCCTGGGGCAGTGTAGACAGGATGGTCTAAATTTACTCTGAGCTGTACACCATCCTTTAATATTACCTGTTCAGTTGGATAGATTTCTTCTTTGAAAAAGTGTTTTGTACACATTTTCTCAAAATAAACTTTTCCAGAAAAAGGTTTTGTTCGACACCTTAAGTACAAATTAATAAAAAGGTAAATTAATGATTAATGATTAAAGTTTCTGAAGGAGATTAGCTCTAGGTTGATATAAATGTTGTATTTTAATCATCTAAATATTCAAGTACGGTTGTAAGCTACCCAAGGACTGAAATCTCAGTAACACTAATATGAGAAGAGAAACAGGCTCATAAACTGGAGCCTATACTGGGACAGGCTCCAGTGTCAGACGGACAAATCCTCTGTGACAGTGGATAAAATTAATCACGGGCTTAAAAACAGAGTATTGCTGTAGTTAAAAATGTTAACAGAAAAAACTACAAACGTTCAAATAGTTTGTACAAATTTGAATAGTCGATAAGACTATGGCAAAATAATTAGAAGATAAAGAATCACGTAACACGTGACACAAGGTTACAAAACACTTTTACAAGTGGATGTTCATTCTAATTAGATTAGATAAGATGGCACTTTATTAATAATTAATACAATATTACTTTTTTCAGTACCACAATGGATGCCATCGCAGTGCGAGCTAGGGTGACCAGATATCAATTCACTAGATGTGGGATGAAGGCTGTGTTTATGCAGGACAATGGGGGACACTGTGTGATACCAATGCATCGAGGTAGTCTAAAATAACTTTAAAAAATATTAAACATTTCTATTCTGCTCATCTGGTTGATGACAGAAGTATATTCATAGACTGGGAAGTCTCCTTTTGAGGTAACAAAATTTTTGTGAGTCTGCACTGTCAGTGCCTTTTTATTTTTTAATTCACCTCTGTGTGAAACGGAGAACTGGCTCAAGCAAACACAAAACTTTATTGGACTCTCCTTGGACTGGTTTCACGCAGGGGTAAATGGTTTCCCAGAGTTTGTTGAAGCTGCATTTCCTCTTCTTAGCCCTGCAGGTCCTGTTTTCCTCCCTTTACTCCATGTCTTGCTCTGCACGCCGGTGCTGTTCAGACCTGATTTGTTTCTTGTTGGTGCACACACCCTTGAGCTGTGTCTGCGTCCGAGTCTGATTGACATGATCAGATAGCCCGCCCCACCCTGGTGACAGCCCTCACTACTACTACACAGCCGTTTAATAAATGCCATATTATTAAATGGGCATTGCAGAACTGGAGTCTGATCAGTAACAATGTGGGACACCGGCTCAGTTTGTGGGTTGTGTGAAAAGTAATGAGCATGTGCGACTTTACCGCATCACTATGGTCACCCTAGTGCCAGTACTCGCTGGTCCACTGAAGACCAGAGGCAGAAATGTAGCTGAGAAGAGAAAGCACAGCTTCTACATCTGTATACACAGTTGTATCATCTGATCAATGTTCGTTTACTCATCTTGTTATTTTGCGTTGATCTTTGTCTTGTGAGGTGGCCTTTAAATAAAATGTATCACCATCATTGACCTGAATAAGATGAGTTTTAATGAGTTAGATGCTCAGGTGAGATGCATCATGAATCTTTATCATTATAATTTTAATTCTGTTGAGTTTTTGGTCATTTCTGACCTGCTGCCTGCAGAGGAGGAGAGAGTCCAGCGGTGACGTGTGCTGCTGCTGATTACCGTGATGGAGGTCACACTAAACAATTACCGAGAGCAACGCCTGCTTATTATCCCCTCACAGCTCGCATTAATCACTGATTAGACGGGAGATTGGACTGGACGTGCTCACTGAGCGTTGGGCCACAGTTTACATCCAACACCATAAAACACATTTAGTCCTAAACACTGAGCGTGGCAGCACGCTCGGCCAACAGACTGCAGGCTGAAGCTCTGGCTCTAAACCACCATCACTGTGGAGAGAGGGGATGTTTGTGACTCTGAGGATGGAGGATCTGACAGGATGTTTCATGGTCAACCATCTCAAAGGATTCACAGTGTAACAATTCCTACTTAACAAAATTACACTAAAGGAAATCGTACTACGCGAGGGCAGGCGGAAAGCTCTTGCAGCCAGGAATTAGTCCGCACCAACCCGCTAAACAAAGTATGATTCAGCTCCAAAAAATGAAAATAACCAACTCACTATCACTCAGTTAGCTGGAGTAAAATCTTAGAAAACGAAAAATGAGGCATAGAATTTAAGTTTAACTTAAATGTATTAATGAGAAATCACAAACACAAAATTCACCGTCCCCACACTCCCATATCCCGCAAATAACCCACGTCAACCAAAAAAAAAACTACTCAGTCCCAAAATGAAAAGAAATAGTTCATAAGTCCCGTATCCAAAACAAAAAATCCTTGTAATCCCCGGGGTAGAATTGAGCAAAGTTTATTCCCGGGGAGGCGCAAACAAACAAAAGAAACCCTGAGGGCGCGTCCTCAGCAGCCGCCGCCCAGCCGTACGGGCTGGAAGCTCTTACCAGACCCCTCGAACTTCCCGGCACGAATCTTGGTCCTCTAGTCCAGGCATTTTGTCTCCGATCCCCGGCATAGAGTACCTTCAGCCGCTGTCTTTGTCCGTGGACGCCAACCTCCACACCGCGCGCGCCGATCTCTCTCCGTTTTCCCAGCACCAGAAAACAAAAAACTTCACTTCCCAGAAGTCTTTGCCCTTTTGTAACCTCTGGCCGAGGTTGATAACAAATAACACAAACAATACAAAAAATAGTAATACAATAAAATAAAACATTTCAATATGAGCCATTTCCTAAAAATAAGCTGTCAGAAAAGAATAGTTCACTTTGACAACTTCATGCCAGAAAACATACATTTTTTATAAAGGTGATGCATGATCTGCTTTGCTGGGTCAAGCTGCTAAATTCTTTTCAATCTTTGGTGACCTTACAACGGTCTAAAGAGAAAATATTCAGTGAGTGGCAGCTCTTTTGGGTGAAGTGCCTTGTTGATGCCAAGGTGGTTAAGATGAGAGAAAAGGAAAAGTAACTTATTACAAGCAAAGTATGCAAAGTGTTCTTCCGTTTATCCGTGGTCGGGTCGTGGGGGCAGCAGCCTAAGCAGGGAAGCCCAGACTTCCCTCTCCCCGGCCACCTCGTCCAGCCCTTCCCGGAGGATCCCGAGGCGTTCCCAGGCCAGCTGAGAGACATAGTCTCTCCAGCGTGTCCTGGGTCTTCCACGGGGCCGCCTACCAGTGGGACGTGCCCGGAACACCTCACCAGGGAGGCGTCCAGGAGGCATCCTGACCAGATGCCTGAGCCACCTCATCTGGCTCCTCTCAACGGGAAGGAGCAGCAGCTCTACTCCGAGCTCCTCCTGAATGACTGAACTTCTCACCCTATCTCTAAGGGAGAGTCCAGCCACCCTGCGAAGGAAGCCCATTTCGGCCGCTTGTACTCAAGATCTCGTTTTCTCTGTCACGACCCACAGCTCGTGACCATATATGAGGATAGGGGTGAAGATCGACCGGTAAATCGAGAGCTTCGCCTTACGGCTCAGCTCCCTTTTTACCACGACAGACCGGTGCAGAGCCCACATTACTGCTGACGCTGCCCCGATCCGCCTATCGATCTCCCGATCCATCCTTCCTCCACTCGTGAACAAGACCCAGAGGTACTTAAACTCCTCCACTTGGGGTAGAATCTCATCCCCGACCCGGAGAGAGCACTCCACCCTCTCCCAGGCGAGGACCATGGACTCGGATTCGGAGGTACTGATTCTCATCCCAGCCGCTTCACACTCAGCTGCGAACCGATCCAGTGAGAGCTGAAGGTCACGGTCCGACGAAGCCAACAGGACCACATCATCTGCAAAAAGCAGAGACCTGATCCTGAGGTCACCAAATCGGAACCCCTTAATGCCCTGGCTGCGCCTAGAAATTCTGTCCATAAAAGTAATGAACAGAATCGGTGACAAAGGGCAGCCCTGGCGGAGTCCAACCCCCACCGGGAACGGCTCAGATGTACTGCCGGCAATGCGGACCAGACTCTGACACCGGTCATACAGGGAACGGACGGCCCTTATCAGGGGGTCCGCTACCCCATACTCCCGGAGTACCCCCCACAGGACCCCGCAAGGAACACGGTCGAATGCCTTCTCCAGGTCCACAAAACACATGTGGACTGGTTGGGCAAACTCCCATGCCCCCTCGAGCACCCTATGGAGGGTAAAGAGCTGGTCCACATTTCCACGACCAGGACGAAAACCACATTGTTCCTCCTGGATCTGAGGTTCAACAATCCGAAGGACCCTCCTCTCCAGTACCCCTGAATAGACCTTACCGTGGAGGCTAGGGAGTGTGATCCCCTTGTAGTTGGAGCACACCCTCCGGTCCCCCTTCTTGAAAAGAGGAACCACAACCCCGGTCTGCCAATCCAGTGGCACTGTCCCCGATGTCCACACGATGTTGCAAAGACGTGCCAACCATGACAGCCCTACAACATCCAGGGCCTTGAGGAACTCAGGGCGGATTTCATCCACCCCCGTAGCCCTGCCACCAAGGAGCTTCTTGACCACCTCCGCAACCTCAGCTCCAGAGATAGAAGAGTCCACCACAGAGTCCCCCAGGTCTGCTTCCGCACTGGAAGACGTGCTGGTGGGATTGAGGAGGTCTTCGAAGAATTCTTTCCACCGATCCAAAACATCCCGAGTCAAGGTCAGCAGCGCACCATCCCCACCATAGACAGTATTGACAGCACACTGGTTCCCCCTCCTGAGACGCTGGATGGTGGTCCAGAATCTCTTCGAAGCCGTACGGAAGTCGTTCTCCATGGCCTCTCCGAACTCCTCCCATGCCCGGGTTTTTGCTTTAGCGACCACCAAAGCTGCATTCCGCTTGGCCAGCAGGTACCTGTCAGCTGCCTCCGGAGTCCCACTGGCCAAAAAGGCCCGATAGGACTCCTTCCTCAGCTTGACGGCATCCCTTACCCCTGGTGTCCACCAGCGGGTTCAGGTGTTGCCACCACGACAGGCACCGACCACCTTACGTCCACAGCTCCGATTAGCCGCCTCAGCAATAGAGGCCCAGAACAAGGCCCACTCGGACTCAATGTCCCCTGCCTCCCCCCGCCACATGGTCAAACTTTGCCCGGAGGTGTGAGTTGAAACTCCTTCTGACAGGAGACTCTGCCAGACGTTCCCAGCAGACCCTCACAACACTTGGGTCTACCACGTCTGGCCGGCATCCTCCCCCACCATCGGAACCAACTCACCACCAGGTGGTGATCAGTTGACAGCTCCACCCCTCTCTTCACCCGAGTGTCCAAAACATGCGGCCGCAAGTCCGATGTTACGACTACAACGTCGATCATCGAACTGCGACCTAGGGTGTCCTGGTGCCAAGTGCACATATGGACACCCTTATGTTTGAACAAGGTGTTCGTTATGGACAGTCTGTGATGAGCACAGAAGTCCAATAACAGAACACCGCTCGGGTTCAGATCGGGGGGGCCGTTCCTCCCAATCACGCCCCTCCAAGTCTCACTGTCGTTGCCGATGTGAGCATTGAAGTCCCCCAGCAGAACGAGGGAGTCCCAGAAGGAGCACTCTCACGCACCCCCTCCAGGGAATCCAAGAAGGGTGGAAACTCTGAGCTGTTGTTTGGTGCATAGGCACAAACAACAGTCAGGTTCCGTCCCCCCACCCGAAGGCGGAGGGAGGCTACCCTCTCGTTCACCGGGGTAAACCCCAACGTACAGGCCTCGAGCCTAGGGGAGACGAGCACTGCCACCCCCCGCACGACGCCTCTCGCCATCCGCTACTCCAGAGTGGAAAAGAGTCCAGTCCCTCTCAAGAGGACTGGTTCCAGAGCCCAAGCTATGTGTCGAGGTGAGTCCGACTATATCTAGTTGGAACTGCTCCACCTCGCGCACAAGCTGCGGCTCCTTCCCCGATAGAGAGGTGACATTCCACGTCCCTAGAGCCAGACGCTGCAGCCGCGGATCGGACCGCCAGGGTCACCGCCTTCGGCCGCCGCCCGGCTCACATTGCACCCGACCACTACGGCCCCTCTCACGGGTGGTGGGTCCATGAGAGAGGGGTCCCACGGCACTCCTTTGGGCTGGGCCCGGCCGGGCCCCATGGGTATAGGCCCGGCCACCAGGCGCTCACCTGCGAGCCCCACCCCCAGGCCTGGCTCCAGAGGGGGGCCCCGGTGGCCCTCGTCCGGGCAAGGGAAACGAAGGTCCAATAATTTGTACTCATCATAGTGGTCTTCTGAGCCACTCTTTGTCTGGCCCCTCCCCCAGGACCTGTTTGCCTTGGGTGACCCTACCAGGGGCCTAAAGCCCCCAACAACATAGCTCCTGGAGTCATTGGGGCACACAAACCCTCCCACCATGCTAAGGTGGTGGCTCAGGGGAGGGTGAAGATCATTTCTGAACAACACAATTTAAATATTGAAGCAAACAGACTTCAGCAGCAGAGGATCACTCTCGGTACAGCTCCTCTAAATATTAATCTAAATAGGTAAATATTACACAAAATCTCTATCATGGATGTTATTGATTAATTATATCACCATAATTGTCTTTACAAACACAGACATGAGGACCAGATGCCACATCTCAGCAGCTCACCTCGAATAAATCTGTGATCAAACATGATGAGGACTCATTTATGACTTTGTTGCTGTCATAAATTCTTGTTTTAGCCCCTTTATCTCTGTATCATGTTAAGGACCAGAGCTGTTGTGTTTGTCTGAAGTTACAATAGATTGACCTTCTCTTTTTATTATGACAAACTTCATTATGTTTCATTATGACATGTTTTGGACGAAACGTTTGGCTCTTAATTATCAAACGGTAAACTTTTTGATTCAACTGAAAGGTAGTAGTTAACAACCTCCTCTGTATGGAGACACAGGATTTAAGGGCAAAGCTAATTCCTTATAAAGTTAAGAAAGTGATTGTTTTGGTCAAAAAGTCAGTAAAACACTTTACCAGAGAATGATATTTTTCATTTTTCAAATGAGAAATTGGTCGTTCCATTTTTAAGTTCATAAAACCCACTAACTAATGTGGAAGGTAACCAATTAGTAACTAGAAAAGCACTCGGAGAGCGCAGACCTCGGCCAGCGCCACAGTCCTCACCCAAATTGTGATTTTCACCATAAACATTAGTCCTACCTTTATTTCATCTAAATATTTAGATTCCTTGACCATAAAAACATACCATTAGCAACTGGATTCATAATGATATCTATTTTAGTTCAGTAGTTACTCACAAAAATCCCATTTTTCGCCATGGTGGCCAGACGCTGATCCTGATCAACACCAAAATTGAATCAGTTCTTCCTTTTCCCATGCTGAACATTTCCTGAAAATTTCATCAAAATCCATCCATAACTTTTTGAGTTATTTTGTTCACAGACAAACAAACTCTCCCGAAAACATAACCTCCTTGGTGGAGGTAATTACTTAAAAAATAACAAAATAAATAAAAAATAGAGATAAGAGGTTTTAGCCAGACAAAACACATGGTAACTTTGTTTTTTTTTTTAAACTATTTCATACAATGAATATCGGGTCAGGTTTTGAAGCACATAGCGGGTCAGCACTATTCATCATTCCTGACATTAACCCAGCTTTGTTCATAGAAGTTTAGGTGCGATGAAGTTTAAGTCAATCTATTATTAACACTATATTACCAAAAGTATTCTCTCACCTGCCTTGACTCACATATGAACTTAAGTGCCATCCCATTCCTAACCCATAGGGTTCAATCTGACGTGGGTCCACCCTTTGCAGCTATAACAGCTTCAACTCTTCTGGGAAGGCTGTCCACAAGGTTTAGGAGTATTTATGGGAATTTTTGACCATTCTTCCGGAAGAGCATCTGTGAGCTCACACACTGATGTTGGACCAGAAGGCCTGGCTCTCAGTCTCTGCTCTAATTCATCTCAAAGGTGTTCTATGGGGTTGAGGTCAGGACTCTGTGCAGGCCAGTCAAGTTGATCCACACCAGACTCTGTCCTCCATGTCTTTATGGACCTGCTTTGTGCTCTGGTGCACAGTCATGTTGGAAGAGGAAGGGGCCAGCTCCAAACTGTTCCCACAAAGTTGGAGCATGGAATTGTCCAAAATGTCTTGGTGTGCTGAAGCATTCAGTTTCTTTGACTGGAACTAAGGGGCCAAGCCCAGCTCCTGAAAAACACCCCCACACCATAATCCCCCCTCCAACAAACTTTACACTTGGCACAATGCAGTCCCACAAGTATGGTTCTCCTGGCAACCTCCAAACCCAGACTGGTCCATCAGATTGTCAGATGGAGAAGCGTGATTGGTCACTCCAGAGAAGGCGTCTCCACTGCTCTAGAGTCCAGTGGCGGTGTGCTTTACACCACTGCATCCACGCTTTGCATTGCACTTGGTGATGTGAGGCTTGGATGCAGCTGCTCGGCCATGGAAACCCATCCATGAAGCTCTCTGCTCTGTTCTTGAGCTAATCTGAAGGCCACATGAAGTTTGGAGGTCTGTAGAGATTGACTCTGCAGAAAGTTGACGACCTCTTCTCACTATGCGCCTCAGCATCCACTGACCCCGCTACGTCATTTTACGTGGCCTACCACTTGGTGGCACTAATGTTTGTAAAAGCAGTCTGCATGCCTAGGTGATGATTTTATACACCTGTGGACATGGAAGAGACTGGAACACCTGATTCTGATTATTTGAATGGGTAAGTGAATACTTTTGGCAGTGTAGTGTATCTGGAGTAACTGCGTGATGCATCATATCAAAATGGGGCAGGATCTCTGAGGGATGTTCCAGCACCTTGATGAATCTCTTCCATGAAGCCTGGAGGCAGAGCTGAAGACAGAATGGGGTCCAGTGTGATTCTGATTCATATGTTTGGCTGATCTTTGGAAGAAAAAGTCTCGTTTTAGTTTTCCTGAATGACACTCAGAAGTGACAGGGACAAATTAACTTTTAAACACTGCTTTAGCTCTCTGGGATTTAAAAAAAAACTCTGATAACTCTTTCTAAAGGATGACAGAATCAAAGAGTAAGGGGAGGAGAAGTCAGCGGGGTGTTCAGGCACAAAGCTGCATAATCTGTTAAAAAACAAAGCAGGACAGAGGCTGCTGCAGGACCACCACATGCCTGATTAACACTGACTGCACAGTTCAGGCTGTGGTGTTTGAACTCTGTTGGACACATAATCCCCTCGACTTTAACCCCGTCTTCCCCTTTAAAAACTCATAAATGACTTTGGTGTTTCCACATGGATAACGAAGGCGTCAGCTCAGCAACCGAGGCTGAAAGAAGAGCCACTGATGTGAAACCCACCGCGGAGACATTACTCATGCAAAAGGAAAGAGGAAAGTTTTCAGAGACAACTTAATGCGTCTGCAGAGCATCACCAGGAACGTCTTTTTATTGACACATTAAAGAGAGAACACACTTTAATACAATCACATCCTAAAAGTCTCTTCTTTCCAGCGCTCTGAGGTAATATATTAATCTGATCTGAGCGCTCTCTGCTTTGTCTGGTTTAACATCCAAGAACATCTGAGCTTCACTTCCTGTCCTCCTGGATGTCAAACTGTCTGTTTGGCTTGGTCGACTCCAGCATGAGCTCGTACAGTTGGCCGATCTGCTCCTCCTGGAAGTTGCTGAGACTCCCCTCTGACAGGTTGATGCCGTATTTGACAGAGTCGAGTTTGTCCTGCGCCGACTCCAGAACCTGAGACTGCAGGGTGTTCTTGTAGTTCTGTGGGAGAGGGAGATCCAGGCCGGTTTAGAATGAGACAGAAATAACAGCGAAGGTAAACACTGGTGGTCTTCCACTCTACTTTAAGATTCATGAAGTTTGAGAGTGGATCAGTAAGGAAGAGACGGGGATGAAAATGAACCCTTTAATGCATGAATTATCAAACCACAAAGGGATACTTTTTTTTTAAAATGCTTAAATTTTTCTTCAAACAAGTTAAAATGAGATTCTTTTTTTCAATGTTATATATTAGACATACATTATATATATTTTGAAGGAGTTAAGCATCTGTCCACTACAGTGGACACTACGGGTGAAACGAACCACGAAATCTCGCGAAATAAAAAAAATGATGAAATGAAATTCAAAGAAGCAAGAAATACAAAACGCGAAGGGGCACGTGCACAACTAGTGATTTTTTACCCTCCTCGCCTACCGTTGCAAAACACCCGCTTCAATATGGAGGAAGACGAGGTTGATGAATTAGCTGACTCTCCTTCGTCAAATAAATCAGTTGTGTGGACCTATTTTGGCTTCCCATGTAAAAGACAAGAGAACGGTGAGAAGATTGTGGACAAAACAACAACCGTGTGTAAAATATGCCACTACAGTTCACCGTATACTGCGGCGAGTTCAACTACCAACTACCAACTACTTTGAACTGCAGACAGGCAGCAACTGTATGTTTGTGTGAGTCTGCATAAAAAACAATCTTTGATTTTTGAATCTACTGTTGAGTTGACAGAATTTGATCATACTTGAAGATCAGAAGTATATGCACTGTTATAGGCTAAATATTATAGTTCACAGTTCAGACATTTATAGGTCTAAACTGCAGCTCTGAGGACTGCTGTTTGTTTTCCTTTTCATTCAAGAATGTACTTATCCTGATTGTTACAACAACAAAGCACTTTTTATTGAGATTTTATGTTTGTATTTGCACTGTAGTCTAAATAAAGGGAAAAACTACAATTTTGTTTTTTTCAAAGAGCATTTATTTTGTACTGATGCAGCAATATTTTTGTATGTCTGCATTAGGAAGAAAATAAAGGAAATTAGATTTTTGCACAACTTCCTACTGTTGGAGATTTTCTATAATCTTTATTTCGTATCGTGAGTATTTCATATCGTTTCATGAGTTGATCATTTTGTTACACCCCTAGTGGACACCATGCATCGACATGGTAAACTGTAAGTTAGTGGAATTTAAAGATCCACAAACAAATGTCTAAAGAGTAAATAAAAGAAAAAGCAAAATCTGAAGTATGTGCACGACTGCTGTTTAATCAAACTAGTCACTTGTAAATTACAAACAAATTTCAAATAAAAAATAAAAATGATTTGAAATCTGATACAGGCACAATACCCAATTTGCCATTTGTCGGCCATTTTGGATTTATAATAATAATAAAAATAATAAGTTAATTTATATAGCACCTTTCAACAACAGCAAAGTCACAAAGTGCTTCGCAAAACAAATAAAAACAATACAAGAAATAATAAAGAAATCATAGCACACAAAACACATAAAACAAGAAAAGGCCAGACCAAAGGAATCAACCGTTTCAGCCGATCTTAAACCCAAGGGGAGCGAATATATATATATATATATATATATATATATATATATATATATATATATATATATATATAGATAGATATAGATATAGATATAGATATAGATATAGATATGTATTATGATGCAATATCTTGATTATGGTTAAAAATGACCAAAGATAATATTTTAGTAAAACATAAGACAAGGGTTTTGAAAATTTACCACCTGTTAGTTGGATAAGGTTCTGCAATCTAAAGAGTATAAAAATGATTCCAAATAACAGTCTACTGTAGAGGACACCATGTAAAGGGTTAAGCTCCCTGATCAGTGAATCTTTCCATTAGGTTCCCATTAAATTTAGAAAACTAGACCTACAGCTGGATATTTCTTTGCTTTAAGACGATGTCCAATTCCCAAACAGTAACAGTGATAGGCCCAGAAAAAGGCTGGGGTGGTCTCTGTGGTCAGGAAATCTTCAGATTTGACAGGAAAGGGACGACCATGAGGCCCATGAACTTGACATATGATACTGTAATAACCAGAAATAACCTGATCATGCGCAGAGAATAGACACACAGACACAACCATGTAGACCAGCTCTAATCAATTAGAGGCCCGAGGGCCACATGTGGCCCAAAAGCAACCCTTGAGTGGCCCGAAATCAACATGACTGGGGCTGTCGGAAAAACAGAAAAAACTTTTACGAACACTGACCAGGTCTTACAAAAATTCCAACATTATTACAGATATTAAATGCAACACGTTCAGAAAGGTTACTGTTAATTAGGGGTGGGATGAAATATCGTTTGGCAATATATCGCGATACAGTACGTGACGAAATGCATCGAGTTTGAAAAAAATGATCACGAAATAAAGACGTCACGTCAGGTAATAGCACATGTGACCAGAAGTGACAACAACAATCATTAGCACCAACTAGCTTGCCTCCAAAAAGCCGAATGATGGAGGACGCTCCGCCTGGATACAAGACGTCTGTCTGGCAGTATTTATTATTATTAAAAAAGACGAAGACGGCGAAAACTAGCCTAACGCTCGTTAGCATACACTCTCTCTAACCTCTCTAGGGTTAGAGAGAGTGTTATTGTTTGTGTTTGGCCTGTTAGGCCTTGTGTTTTCCTGTGTGCAACTCAAACAAAAACAAATAAGTTGTAATTACACAGTAATATTTTTTCTTTTTTACTTTTTTGATATTGTATCGTGACGTATCTTATCGTGACCCGGGCATATCGAGGTGCGGCGTATCGTGAGTTTAAGTGTATTGTCCCATCCCTACTGGTTAACAAAGTACTTTTAATGCACTTTCAATCAAAAGATGGAGTTTTTAATCTGCACTTTATGTTCAAATGCACCTTAATACGTGCTTGTATTTACTTGAGTTTGAAATTTTAGTATCGTGATCTATCTATCTATCTATCTATCTATCTATCTATCTATCTATCTATCTATCTATCTATCTATCTACCCACCCACCCATAATGCATTGTACTTATTGTCCTTCTTCTGTTCCATCATTCAGAGAGGAGCTCATACCAAACGTCTGCTGCCTTAATAAAACATCTCAGGGTTTTGGAGCAGCCTCCCTGTTCGCTCTGAGAGCCATTTAGGTGAGAGGCTTTTTCCTGCTCTAATGTGATTATGTTGAATGTTTGCCAGGAGGAAACATCTTCAATAAGACGGCTCGGAGGAACATCCCGACACTTTGGCACTGGTGTTTGTGAGGTTTGACATTGAGGGGCCTGCAGCTCCGTCACAGTAACAGGACTGTGCCTGATCATTACTCTGCAGCATTAAGGCTCCTCGTACAGCTGGAGATGGGTTTATGGCAAAGTGATTGGTCAAAATTAGGGCTGAACAATTACTTGCAAATTTGATTAAATTGCAATATGGCTTGTTGCAATTTTCAAACCCAAGAAGGTTCAATATTTTTAGCCCAAAATGTGTTGAACATTTTGGCACTGTGATGTAGTTTTTGCTATTTCATGCCTATTTTTTACCTCTCTTCATACACTTTTTTCCCACTTTTGGACCATTTTTACCTTTTTTTTAACCCCGTTTTTACAACGTTATGCCTATTTTGCCCCTTTTTTTGCCCACTGTCAGAATCATTTTGGAATTTTTACATAGTTTTTGAAATTTAATTTCAAATTTAATTCACAATTTTGCTGCCATAGTCAATTTTCCTAAGCCACTTTTGGATTTTTTTGCCAATTCCCCCCCCCCCTTTTTTTTTGCAGTTTCATACCTAAATTGCACCTACTTATAAACATTTTTCCACGTTCATAGTCGGGATGGGCATTTTATCCGATGCGCAATCAGTGCATCAGTGCGAGGGTCTATGGTAGATTGCATTGGTTGGAGTGGTGTGCATCGGATTAGAAACTGGGCTGAAACCACAATGTATCGCCTTGTATAAGCTTTGCATCGGTAAAATCCTTTGTCATGTTATTATATATATATATTTTTTAATTTAAAATTATTATTTTCAGTCAGTTCACTTCCATAATTATCTCTCAGCCGTTAAATTCTCACGAGTGGACTGTTTATTGCGGAACGACAACACACTCTGATTCACCTACTCACAGTCACCACTAGGCGACGTAGGCGTCACTAGTCACTGAACACCTGGGGAAGGATGCCAGAGAAGAAGAAGAAGCACATCTGGACTACTCCACTCTGAAGTGGTCTTGAAGGAACAATAAAGTTGAGTTGAATTTGCACAGATTTGCATCCTGATTGCATCGTGGTAGGAAGATAAATCATATCCTGAATTGGTAGATGCTTCATGTGAATGGTTAGTGTATCGTACCGTAGCCTACATATCGAGATGCATATCGTATCGTCCTGGGGATGGAGATTTCCATCCCTAGTTTATAGCATTTTACCCAGTTTTTACAATTTCATACCTATTTTGCTTCTGTTCTTCATTTCTCCACTTTTTCTCAAATCTTTTCTCCTTAGATTAATTTAATGTCATGTTGGTTTTACTATAAAAAGATCTACTGCTTATGTTTGTTTAAGAATACATAAGATGAGGAACATTAAAACAACCGCAGAGTAAATCGCAATATTGGGGAAAAATGAAATTAGATTATTTTCTCAAATTGTTCAGCCCTAGTCAAAAGTCACTTGTAATTCTTTGATGAATGTTGAAATGATCATAAATATTTCTGTTGTTCTGAGTCCACGGTTCGTCCCTCACTTCCTCTCTGATGTGACTGGAAGAGCTGAGGCAGTGTAGATAATAGGTGGACGGCTGATGTTGTAGTTTTGCCACACTTCTCTTGTGGGTATTTTAACATTCTGAAGTCTTTAGGGAGCTCTTGTTTGGACCGGTGGAGCGGATTTATTACGAGCGTAGCATTCCCCTGAGTGCCTCTGAAGTAAATGGATTACACAGTGAGCGCTCAGAGCTCGTAATCTCATTCAGAGTCTCGCTCCACATCTGCTCCCACTACTCTGAGTTTTCTGAGGAAGTGGACATGCATGGGTATCTGGGCTGGGGGTGGAATGTTACTTCAGCTGGAGAGAAAAGGGGTAAAGCGACTGATGATTATTTATTGAAGTCTGTCTGATATCACTTTCTTTATCAACTTCCTGTGTGATACGATGAGGCTAACACAGAGCTAAAGCTACAGTTCATCAAGAGTTACCCAGAGCTGTTGGTGTGTGCAGAAAACACAGGACATGTGTGCACACACTTTCAGATTTATAATACTCCTGCAGAGATTTTATCCTCCTCCTGTGACTGCATTTTAGACAGTTCAAATCAAAGATTTAAATTAGCCCTTAATAAAACGGCCCCATTTAAGGTAAAAAAAGATTAAAAACAATCCAATACCTCCATGGAGGAGTAATAAGAAAACCATGCAATTAAAAAGAAACTGCCGTGCTGCAGAGAGGAGGTGGAGAAAAAACTAAATAACCCAATTTTTCAAGAACAAACAAAAATTTAAAACAATGCAAACAAAAAAGCTGAGAGAAATCATTTTTTTTACAACCCAACATTTTTATCCTCAACTACTGACCATTTAATAAATCCAGTTTATCGAACACTAAGCCTGAAACTTTCAACACGATCCACATTTTAACTTCTACCGAGGAAACACTGCAGAGGTTTGTCCTGGTTGATGCTTGACAAAGTTTTCAACCAGCTTAGACCAGCATCATGTCTTTTAGATCCCCTCCTCCCCACATCCTTTTTTTGAACAAATCTACACATGTTACGATCTTAACTTCTTAATATGTTAATTATTCTCTTCAGATGGATGTTTTACCTACTGCATTTAAAACAGCAGTAGTCAAACCCCTTCTGAAGAGGAAAAACATTAACCATCTATTTTAAAAACTGGAGAACTACTACTTGTACAGCAGGTACATTGTGCTCACTGCATTTTTTTTACTTTACATTGAAGTACTTCAGCTTTATTGAAAAGCATCAGTAACATACAGAACAGAAAAAAGCCAGGTCTCTTAAATTAACAACTTATTTTTCTTAGTTTGAACATTTTGCGCATAAACAGGATCCAAAAACAAAATACAGATTTTTGTATTGGTAAAAGTAGTTCCTACATGAAACTGTTCACAGGGTCTGCAGATTATTTTGAGCAAACAGGTCCTGATTTTTAGAATAAGGCACTGCTGTTAAATTTTTTTAAATGTATTTTTTTGTTTTTTTGAGCATCACAAGACTTTTGTGAATCAGTCCAGTTATACCAGAGAGAAGAGCAGACATCCCTACAGCTGATATCTCAAAAATGTACAACTCATACAGTAAAAACCTAAATGGATAAACAGTTATAACTCCCTGCATCGAGCACTAAACCAGAAACAACTAATGAAATGATAATATTTACCTTTGTACAATGGTGTAAATATTTCTGACCTCTAATTTTGTTTTGTTTGCACTGTTTTTGCATTTTTTTTCTCTGGGTCATATCTTGGTTTATTAGTCCTTCTCGTGGTTTGGTTATTTTTATTTTCTTTGTTTTTTTTCATGTTTTTTTTTTTATTTTTCCTGAACTGCTGTAACAATGCTTACTGCCATATTGAGGGCCTTATTTAGCTTATTTTATTACCAGGCCCCATTAATGTCATGTTTAGACACTAAGATAATTCTACAAAGTACGTTTATATAATATATGAAATGATGCCCTACACCTGCTTCCTCTACTGTCCATGTTTCCTGTTCTCCTCACTGCAGTCAAATTAAAGGAAAATTATTGATGTGAAAAGTGTGTGAACAAAATACACATTATACAAGCCAAGCAGCCATCACACTGATGAACATTCTGAACCAGCCTTTACACAGAGCCACAGTCAAAGTTATTTACTAGACTTAACCTCAGTTATTGGTCACATTAACTGCTTCTGCTGATGTATCGTGAACCTTGTCTTGTGTCCCGTCTGCACACTTGAAGCACAGACCAGATGTTAACTGCTGAAGTGCTGCAGCATTGACGACGTGCTAATATGCTAAGCTAACTCTGTTTGACAACATACACACTGCACTTTGTTTTCTTTTCGTTTCATCTGGTAGTGAGCACACACTTGGGATACTTTTCTGGGCCAGTGATCAGGAGGTTGCAGGTTCAACCAGACACCAAGGTGTTACACAGTGATGTGTCCTTGGCGTGTAAATGGGTACGACAGGGCGTGACAGTGTCAGCTGATACTGATGTCTGACTGTCAGTGAGTGTATGTGAAGGTGTGACCTGCAGTGTAAAGCTGCTTTGAGTTGTCAAAGAGACTAGAAAAGTGCTATATAAGCTCAAGTCCATTAAGCATTTACCACAGTTGGTACTGTTAGCTGTGTTTGCACTGCTAACCTTTGACCTTTTAACAGTTTATTTTCACAAATCTGGTGCTGAATTCATTGTCTGTATGGAGCTGAAACTGTTTCTGAAAGACCTTATGTCAAGCTTGTCTTTAATATTACTGCTGATCCACAATGTCTTTACTCGGCAGTGTCGGTAATAACGGCGTTAGAGTATAACGGCGTTACTAACTGCGCTATTTTTTTCAGTAACGGGTAATCTAACTAATTACTTTTTCATGCGTTACAACGCCGTTACCATTACTAACAGGGAAATGTGACGTGTTACTTTGCACCAATGTCAAGCAGCTGTTATCTGACCAGCCTCATCCTCAAATTCCACAGCACACGGAAGCGCCGTGCCGCGGTCTTGCCCTGATAGACAAAACCCACTGAAAGGGCGCACCGAGCAGAGCTGCGGCTGCAACCCTGTAGGGGGAGGTGCTGATCCCCGGAGAGCCACAGGCTCTCATGATGAGCACAGCGATGTCACACGCTCATGAAGCATGTTATAGACTGAGAAAAGAAATAAACAACACCTCACTTCCCTTCTCTAAGGTCCCTTTGCTGTTCTCAACCACACAGCTTCGTGATTTATTTAACTTCTATCTGCGGTCGCGCAGAAAATAGATCTGAAGCGAATCTCCAGCTCCTTGGCGCGCGCTGGCTCTCACCGACGCAGCGATGAGCGTAAGTGAAGCTTACTGCGGAGCACTTTGCCCCCATTCTAGTCTATCAGGCGAATTCCCCTGCACGTGCTGTTGGAGAACTGATGATGTCAGAGCTGCTGCAGCAGGTAACAACAAGGAAGGACACAGAGATGGAGACACACAGTTCAAGCAGAAAAAGCTTTTTTAAAAAAGTAACGCATCAATTACTTTACCTGGTAACTAATTACATTTATGAAGGAGTAATTCCGTTAGTAATTCAGTTACTTTTTTGGGAAAGTAACAAGTAACTCTAATTACTTTTTTGAAGTAATGTGCCCAACACTGTTACTCGGTGCTCCATTATCAATGCTATTCCCTCGTCTACAGTGTTCATTTAGTCTACTAAGTTAAGAGGGAATGTAGGCAGCAGCTACAAAAAAGAACTATCAGTCAATATGTGTTTAGCTCTAAATCCATGAGCACAGCACTGGGCCACAGTTGGTGGTTTACAGTTGCACTGGTCAGAAAAAAATGCTTAAGTAGGACAGAGTCTAGGCCCTTGAGATGTGTCAACTAGTTTAAAGAACATGATTGTTACTAAAGCTATTAGAGGTCCCCTTTTGCTCCTTCTCTGCAGTTTAACATGGATCCTGATTACTTCATGAAAAGTTAGAAACATACTTTGGTCAAAAAAGCCTATGAACAAAGCACAGCTACATTCTTTCTAAGTTCACATAACTGCTCAGTTCAGAATGGCTGGTTTTTAAGGGCGGTCGCCTTCAAATGCTAATAAGCCAGAGCAGAGCAGCATGCATATAGGGACTTAATGATAGACCTGCAGCGTAAAGGACTGACAGCAAAGTGCTGCTCAGTCCTGAACACACAACTACAAATTCATGCTGGTAACCAGATAACAGTGACATCTGTTTCCTCCAAACATCACAGGCTAAAGCACAACATGCTAACCTCAGCCTAGTCACCGCAGTGGGACACAGCTGCAACAAGCAGAAAGGGAGGGATAATGAGGTGGGTAAAGGACTAATTATTGTATATTCAGTCAACTGTTAATCTTCTCTTGACTAATGTAGGAATGTTCGTACATTGAAGTTGATCCTTCAGACTTTCAACAAGTAACATAAACACTGACTAACATGTTGTGTAGTTACCTCTGGTTCACTTCTCACTGCTGTTAGGATTAGCTTGTAGCAATAAGCAAAATAAATACTACACAATATTAAAATGCTGACATTTCCTTCTTCAGTTTTGGTGATGGATTGTTGGTGCTGAGCATGGAGTCAGGAAAAGTTTAGCTCCTACTCCTGTGGTGAACTGACTGAAGTTAAAGAAGCAGTCTGACGTGAAGTGATTGACGCACACATACAAGTTTTAGCCGACTGTAGCTGCTCATTCCCTTCAAAAAACAAAATTAATCCAGTGGGGCCTTTGGTCCTCTGAGGCTGGTAGACTATATGTGAAGACATATGTGACTGTTTACATATATTGCTGAGCAGTGGCAGGTTTTGAGTCTCCACATGGTGTTCGCCAATCTCTTGAAAAGAATGTAAACAATATGGAGGCACTTGGCACAGGAATTGCTCTAGCCGTGGGGTGAGGATACCCAGGTAGAGGTACCTTATGCAAATAAAATGCTTGTTACTAGAGATGCACCGAAATGAAAATTTGTGGCCGAAGCCGAAGCCGAATAATAAATAAATGCTGGGCCGAATACCGAATACCAAACCGAATATCCAATGCGGCGGCAAAGTAGTTCACTGTATTTTTTGATAGTACATTAATAGTTTAGAGTACATTTTAGACATGTTTTTAAAAGAAAGTAACTGTTTATTAAATGTTATGACATTTTTTAATATTCCAGTAGCCTTTGCTTTTCAAAAGAAGCCCAACGAAGTTTTTCATTCATATTAAGCCTTCAAACAAAACAAAACATGCATTAAAAAATATTAATGTACACTGATGGATATATACCAATAGACCAATAATACCAACAATACTGCTTTAAAGCTGTCACTTTATATTCAATATTTGAATAACCGATCAAATATGGGAATAAATATCCGTAATGGAATTGTAAATAAATATTTGAATGTAAAATAATGACTGTGGCGACACATCAGGTCTGGAGCAGTGGACCGTTCCGTCCAACAGAGGGCGCTGTGAGCGCAGCTTGACCGTCAGTCACATCCGCTGCTCTCTCGACCCAAAGAGTTTCCGCTCCGAGTGGAGACATAAACAGCTCTAACTGTTCTGTGGAGAGCTGTGTGGAAGTAGTTTTGGTTCTACACCATTGATGGCAAACTTCAATTCAAAGACCAGGCTGTGTGTTCCGTGAAATACAGTTTAGTCTTTCGTTCTCCACTTATTTGCGGGCTCAGCCGTCGGCTTTTCATCCAAGCTATACGGCCGAGTGCAGCGGAGCTTCGTCAAGAGTTTAACCCCGTGTGACTGTGTTGTTTTCGGCAGGGTGGATAAGAGAGTGTCTGACCCTTACTGGGGGTGGGGGGGTGTACTATTCGGCCTTGTTATTAGGTCACTCCACCAAAGGCCGAATATGGCTTTTTTTGCACTATTCGGCCGAAAATATTCGGCCACCAAATGTTCGGCGCACCCTTACTTGTTACCTATTAGGCTGCGTTTACATGGCGCCGAAAACGGTCAAATCCGATAAGTTTTCATTGCGTTTTGGCCTTGTGCTTAGATGGAAACTCGTTGAAAACTGAAACTTTTGAAAACAGGCTCCAGAGTGGAAAGATTTGAATCCGCTCTCCATTTAGCTCCGTGTAAACCCGTATCAGAGCGTTTCAGGTTGAAACGCTGAGGTCACCGTCCGCGCAGTACTCTTTCAGATGAAGGCTGAACGCATACCAGGAACAACAGCAGCTTTGGCCGTCTGCTGAGGAACGTGTGAGCCTCTTACCGTGCTCGGTTTGTTATCCAAACAAAACCATTCAGACAGATTTGTTGTCTGAACTGATTTGTTGTCCAGAAAAGAAACTCCTGCTTCTCTGTGCGTCTATTCGCCATTGTTGTTTGTGAAGTTTTTCTTCTTCGTTCGTGTGTTGTAGCAGCGCTGCCTCTCTGCGGACCTACACCGCAATCTACTCAACCAGCATGCACACTACAACGGATTAACTCATCTCCGAGTGTCGTCGTCTGAACGCAGAAGGATTCTCAAACGCAAAGGAAAAATCTTTGCGTCTTTAAGTCTGGAGTTTAAACGTAGCCTTAGAAAATCCACAGAATCAACAGCTCACCAAATACCATGAGTTTACATCTATGCAGCCTGCTAAACACAGGTTTTGTTGTCTCCTAAATACCAATAAATGTGTTCAAAAGCCTTCAAAAACAGATTTTTGCATAATATGTTCCCATTAAAGCTACGAGAGGAGCTGTCATGACTTCTTCTATGTACATGACTTTAACCAGCATGTTTTAGCTCCAGCTTTTTGGCCATTTCTTCATTAGCTCAAAGCTAATTTGAAGAAAGTGTTTGGGTTTATGAACACTGACCTCACTGATGCTTCGTTCAATACTATTTCTGGTTATAAATGTTTTCTCTTTGGCTGAAGTCCAGGATCCATTAACAAAAAGGCTATTAAGTCTCTTGTTATTAGAGTATCAGTCTCTATCTGGTCAGCATGTCAGCTCCTGTGATTATCCCACTCGTTTATTGTGGACTTTCCTTTCTTTCCTCTTGCTCTTGCTCGGCTTTTGGAGATGCTGCAGTTACACAGACCTCATTGTTAACATGCAGAGTCCCAAAGGTTTTAGCCAAACAAAACAACCCACTGTTTCCATTCAGCCCAAACAGGGAGTAAATGTCACAAAAGCATCTCATCTCCTCATTGAGACCGACACGTGGACACAAAGCCTGCTGACAGACTGAAGCCTAATGAAAGTGACTGCCACGTCCCCGGTGGCTTCACAGCTCTGCCAATGACAAAGAGCCCTCTGAGGGATCCAGCTGCAATCACCATCTACTTCATTAAAGGAACTACCTGCAGATGGGTGATTCACCGTCCCCAGCAGAGCTTAATTATGCAGGAAAACATTGGCACCCCCTCACAGGGACATAAATAAAGAGCTGGCACACTCTCATGTTGAAATTAGTTTTAGAAACTGAAGGACGAGCTGCTGAAATATGTTTGCAGTTTCCTCAGGTTACAGCAGGTTTTCACATCTAAATAGATTGTAAATATCTGCTGTTTTCAATTAAACAGACGGTTTAATTTCATCATATCTGCAGTGCCTCACAGCAGCCACAGGGGGCAGTAAACTCATGAATGGTACACTGAAGAAGAAGATGTACCTCTGCTTATTCAAGAAATATCTGACCGGAAGTTCCTCACACTAAAAATGGCAAATTATTGTTCTTAACTTTACTTTATTGGCTTAAAGGATAAGTTTGGTTTCCACAGCTTTCACATTGTTCATAGAATGAAGTAGAACAATATACTCACCCAGAAGGCTTTCCTGATCCAAACAGTGCTTCAGGAGATATTTAGATCCAAAATCGAGCGGCGGACATCCATATAATGGTAGCACACGGGTCAGCACAGTCATAAAAACATGTCTGGAGCGACACAGACTGTGATGGAGGAGTAGCCCGAGTGGACCATGATGAAATATTGGTGAAACTAATGAGTTTTTAGACGATTAATGCAGTTTTAGAAGCGGCGCTGTACATGCCCCGTGTGCTACCATTATACGGATGTCCGCCGCTCGATTTTGGATCTAAATATCTCCTGAAGCACTGTTTGGATCAGGAAAGCCTTCTGGGTGAGTATATTGTTCTACTTCATTCTATAAACAATGTGACAGCTGTAGAAACCAAACTTATCCTTTAAGGTGCAACAACCTCATTTTGCAGTGCAGATTTATTATTTGTAATCTCACAGATCCATCTTTTAAGCTCCAATCTACAACGATTATCACAGCCCAAACAGTTTATGCCAACACAGTGGAAAATTTTGTTCATGCAGTGTGGATGCTGTAATTCCAAAATTCATCGAAGAATGAACCTCTTTGTCAGATTTCCTCATCTCTGCATAAAAAATAGCCAAATACAGATAAAAAATAAACAATTAAAGAGCCCTGAAGGGTCATGGGATGGTCTGAGGGTTATATAAGAACTGTAAGACAATCACTGTTATGAAAGTTTCAATATACTGAGTGTTCTGATGTTTTATGGCCTTATCAATACCTAATTACCTTATTAATGTTCTTTTACTTATATTATCTTACATAGTTATGTGATGTAGGGTGTTCTTCTCTTTTATAAGTGTGGTGGAAAAACCTCACCAAGCCTTGACTCCCTAATGACTGCACACTCATATCTGCAGCCAACATTAAAAACAGAAATACAGCCGAGGTCAAACTGACCTGGATAAGAAAAAAAACAACTGTGAGACTTATCACACTCCCACTGAAAAGTTCACTCCAACAGAAGGTGAAACTCTCAGCCTGGGACAGGAGGAGAATGAAGAGGAAACAACGCTCCAACGTTTTCTAATGTAATAAAACTAGATTTGTCCCGCCCATCTGCTGAGTATGAATTCTTATGTTACACCGTGCAGCCTTATCGGACATTCTTGATAAAGAAATATTTTTTCTGACAATCACCTTACCGAGGACCAACCGATACACTGATTGTCTATTTCTATGCACAACAATTCAACAGGTTTATGATCTGATTCGTTTTGAAGCTGCACCAATAATGTGTAAAAAAAAGTAATTTACCTGGCCAAAAATATTCAGAGGCTGTTTGAAATCAGAGTGAGTCCACATAAACTGATGGGAGCAGATGTCTTTTAAAGACATGTCAGGACTGATGTGGAGTTTACTTTGCACATTTAGATAAAAATAAGGTGATTACCACTAAAAAGAGCAGATATAACAAAAACTACATCTGAAAAGATTAAAGCTGATTTGGGGTTGTAAACAGATGTGTATATAATCCTCTGGATTTTTGTTCTGTTTTTTTTTTTTTTCTTAAAATGCATGAGTTTCTGTTGTGTCAGCAGTTGCAGGATTGTCTTTAAGTATTTTTTTATTTAAAAAAGGTCAACTTATCAAACCATGTGAACTCGTGCATACATGCACAGGAAGAACATACAACTAACTGACTGACATGGGGATTGAACCAGCAACCTTCTTGGTGGGAGGCTCATGCACTACCTGCTAGGGCTGAACGATTTGAGAAAATAACCTAATTGCAATTTTTTTTTTTTTTAAGTTATTTTTTTGGGCTTTTATGGCCTTTATTCTATAGGACAGCTGGAGAATGACAGGAAAGCAGGTGAAGAGAGGGGGGAAGACATGCAGCAAAGGACTGTGGCCGGGATTTGAACCTACTGCCGCTGCTGGGGGTTAGCAGTCAACGTACATGGGGCGGACGCTCTACCAACTGAGCTAATGTCCACCCCTAATTGTGATTTTTTTCCCCAATATTGCAATTTACTCTGTAACTGTTTTAATGTTCCTCATCTTATGTATTCTTGAACAAACATAAGCAGTAGATCTTTTTATAGTGAAACCAATATGACATTAAATTAATCTAAGGATAAAAGATTTGAGAAAAAGTGAAGAACCGAAGCAAAATAGGTATGAAATTGCAAAAAAAATCCAAAAGTAGCTTAGGAAAATTTATTATGGTGGCAAAAATTGGGAATTAAATTTGAAATTAAATTTCAAAAACAAAATAAAAATTCCAAAACGGTTCTGACAGTGGCCAAAAAAAGATGAATGAGGGCAAAATAAGCATAAAGTTGTAAAAACGGGGTTAAAAAAAGGCAAAAATGGTCCAAAAGTGGGAAAAAAGTGTATGAATAGAGGTAAAAAAAAATAGGCATGAAATTGCCAAAAACTACATCACAATGCCAAAATGTTCAACACATTTTGGACTAAAAAAATTGAACCTTCTGCAATTTGAAGCTTTGCAACAGGCCATATTGTGATTTAATGTAATTTGCACTTAACTGTTCAGTTCTACTACCTGCACGCCCCCCATAATCAGTCTTAACCCTTTAACTTCCAGCTCAACTGTTTGGCTAAGATAATTTGGGGATATATAATGTGTCAATTAAAAAAAAATATTGTTTGCTTCTGTCGATGTTTTTAAGGGCCGGAATTCCCTATGGGCCTAATTTGGAAATACTGATCAAATACATTTGATTGACAGTTTATCCTTGCTCTTTTCACTCTACAGTCCTTGTATGTAACATAAATTGGTAACATAAACACATGTTAAAATTGTTCCACATTCTATTATCAGCATATTTTGAGAAATCTTTCTTTTTTACAGTATATTTCTTCACATTGCTTTTCCTTTCAGGTTTACAAAGGTTGTGTCAGAAGCATATCCCTTTAATAAAAGCATATTTCATCATCATGACCTTAATATCTTCTAAGAAAATGTGCCATAATTATCCATGATCAAATAAACACTCATTGATTTATTTCTCAAGAGCTTTTTACAATCTAAGTAATGAGTGCCACACATTGATATTCTGTTTTTCATTATTTAAATGGAGCACAATCAGATTTTATTGAACAGCTTGAGACAGAAAATCCTCTCCATCAGGTTTTATTAGCTCCTTCTCACTCATAAACAAAGTGCCTGCATATATAAAGAGTGATGTCTTATTTTTAAGAGTTTATGTTTGTGTGAGCTTGTTTTCTCTGTTTCCTCACATATAAACTAATGAAGTATCTTTGATTATAGATGTAATGATTAATAAAAGTGAAGCACTGAAGGGTTCACCCTCTGCTTTTAACGCTTTGAACACAACATCTATCAGCACAGTCGGCTAATAGCACCCCGCTGCAGCTCTGCAGGCAGCACTCTCAGGACTCAGTTTTTCACAACAGCGCCACCCAGTGGATTAAAGTTGTCTTTGCAGGACTGCAGAAATAAGGTTAGCTTTCAGGTTAGGGTTAACCGTCTCTCTGAGCACGTGCGGCCTGAAGCTGGACCATTATCTAGTCATCAATTAACACGGTAACTCATCACTCTCAAACACCAAGACACTTCTGAGTTCCAACTGTGCATTAGGGCCCGACCGATTAAACCGGACGGCCGATTATATCCCTTTTATAAGGATTCAACATCGGCCAGAGTTTTGCCGATGTAACGCCAATGTATTCCTAAATTCTCATAAAACAGTAAACGTTGTTTGGTGTCCAAGCCGCACAGAATGATTACATTGTGGAACATGACAGACAGACCGGACACCACCAAACAGTTTTCTGACCGACGCCACCTCTGTCGTTGTCAATACTGATGAATTGGACCTTCTGATGGCAGGAGATCAGTTTAGCCAGGACTGTTTTATTGTGATTATGACGGAAATCTGGCTTTATCCACTTGTTCCCGACATGCCAGCTAAGCTAACTAGCCAGTGAGCTAACTATGCTAGCGTTAGCAAAGCTCCTCCCAGCCCTACAACATCATCAGCAGATTCATCCAGGGGAGACTTCATCGTAGCTGGGGACTTTAATCAGTCTCTTTAAGTAAGTTTGTGAAATATGTGCAGTGTCCCACAAAATGTTTTTAATTCTATCACGCACATTACCTCATGTTTACAATAAAAAGAGGTTCTACCTGAACTAAAATCTACTTCTAATGAACTAATGAGGACTGAAAGGCAGATATGACAAAGAGTTGATTAATAATCTACATATTTACATTTTTTAAAAGGTTATTTGTTTTATTTTGCAGGACTTTGCTGCAGTTTTTCACACTGTTTTATTTTGTGCTTGAAAGCTGCAAAGAAAAATAAAAAATGCCTTTGAAAAAAATGTTACTTCAGCGTTTTTGTTGCTTTCCTCTCACAGTTATGTTTACGACTTTTTAAAAAGTTGTTCAACCTTTACTATAACCTACCTTTAGTTTTCATCAACAAGAAGTACAACATATAGAATGACTCTTTTTTAAGGTTATATAATTAATGTCCCAGAAGTTCAATTCTTCTTTTTTCATCTTATTGTACTTTAAATTTTCTCACTGGTGTAAAGTTAAACAAATACTAAAGGACCAAAACTATAAAATGTTCTGCCTGTAATTTTTTAATATTCATTGTTGTGTTTTGGCACCAGTTTAAAAAAAACAAAAATTTATATATATATTTTTTAATTCATCGTCCGATTTATCGGTAATCAGTATTTTTTTCTGCCAAATATCAGTATCACCATCGGCCTCAAAAAATCCATATCGGTCGGGCCCTACTGTGCACGGAGGAAAATATCATAAAAACAAAGTTCAGACGAGGCTGGCGGTCTGAACACCGGTCATTAGTGTCGTCAAATATTTAAAGACGATATGGACCATTGGTGTACTTTTCATCACTTCTAGTCTCAAATCAACAGGTAGTTACATACAGTCTGAGGTCTTTTGCATCCTCTAGCAGTGTGCTCCAGTAACAGGCGTCACACAACGGAAAATACAGCAACAAAAACTCTCATCACGTCTTAAACGTGAACACAGGGACAAACTGCAGGTACAAAGGGGGCTCCATGTAAGGACAGGCCAGGAACTACCAAAGGCACAAGTTTACATTTCAGGCCTTCAAATCTCTGAGGTCATTTAAAGACAGAGCATGTGCTGTGTCATGGAGTTTAAACTCTGCTGCCACCTACTGAATTATTTGTAAACTGCACCATGGGAAATATTTCCAACAGCATGATTTATGACTGCTACCACAGCATTTGGGGCTTTTTGATTCTGTAAATCTGTATCTATACTCCCATCAGCAAGAAGTACATGCCATTGTTCTGTGGTAACATTTCTTTAGCACAGCCCTACACGCTGAAAGGGAAACATTTCTGAGATTACTTCAGTCTGGTAGAGGTTAGGAATAGGGATGCAAACAATTAATCGATTATCGATTAATTGTTGATAAGAAATTACTCGATTAAAGTAAATTAATTGCAATTAATCGAAGATGAAGAAGACAACAACAACAACAAGACAAACGAGAAGTGGAAAGCTGGCAGGATGAAGAGTACAAGATGGAGTTCGGTATGGAACCACTTTAAGTTGGTTAATGACGACAAAGACACCAAATGCACCATCTGTGGAAGTATTTTAAAGTACAACTCCTCCACAACTTTGCTAAATTATCACCTCAATACGTCACATTCTGTTAGGAATAAAGCTTTTATTAAGGAAAATGATTTGCATTTTCTATTTCATAAGAAAGATAGCATTTTCATAGAAAGGAACCTTTTGATTCAGAGGGGAATTCAGCTTCGCAGAAAAATTGCCGCTTATCAATCGATCATCGATCGCTAAGATAAAACAACTATCGATTAATGGATTACTCGATAATTTGCATCCCTAGTTAGGAATAAACAGCATTATTGATTTTGGTGCATTTGTGTTTTTAGAGCTGCATCATTTTCTTGGATGGTAATGTGGAGAATTTGATGTTTTTCCCCAGGGCTCTAAAATGAAAAAGTGGAGCTCTTAGGACACAGTTAAGGCCGTCATATGTCATCTCCTCATATTTAGAAATGGCCATGATGAGGCAGAAGTTAAAGGAGAAATCCTCAAAAAATCTTAATATGAGAAGATCTGTGTTATATATGTAGATGGAGGATGTGATTTTTAATCAGGCTGTAAGGATGGTGATATAGGCAAAAACATGTTCACCATCCATACAGTCATTCAGGTGTCAGGTGTCTGCAGGCAGCCTCCAGTGGACACTTGGGGTACTACAGGCCTGAGCACTTCTGCATGGGCCTCCATTATCAGCCCCAGATGTTGGTTCATATTTGGCCTTTTTGGCTGAGTGTGATGATTTAGATTGAACAAAAACAGAATAACCATTTCCAACAAATAAAATTCGTATACACGTTTTAGCTACATATATAATCACCAAATGAAAAAAGACCTCTTGTTTCTGGTCTTACACTGATTAGTTTAAGTCTATAATATTACAGCAGGAGTCTAATTTAATGAGGACATTTCCTGAGCTGTGCTGCCATCATGTGGTGATACAGGACATTACACTGCTCATATATGAGCCATTCAGGGCCTCAAATCAGAAACATTTTAATCTAATCCAGGCAGAAAATAAATATCTGAATTCACTTATACAAACAAATAACAGTAGCAGGAAAACTTAAATCTTCTGGAGAGAGATAAAGTGTCACTGATCTCGCCGAGAAAATGTAAAAGGATCATAAAGAGTGTGGTGACAGAGAAGTGTAGCTGCTTCTCATTAAAGGTCACTGTACATTTTCTAAGCCTGTTTTAAAATGTGAGTTTTATGTATGTTTTACCGTGCAATAATTACCCAGACCTATCATAAGCTTTTCTGTACCATTTGCTTGTGTGCGTGCTCACCTGCTGTGTTCAGGTGCAATGAAAATAAAGGTTATTCTGTGTCCTGGTGGAGGTTACCATCAGAGCACTTCCACTGTTAAGAATAAGGAGGCATAATATTATCAGTTTGCTATCAGCCGATATCAGCCTAAAAAGTAAAGTATCGTATATCCGCTAATATTGAAATTGTTGCAGAAATAAAGCTGATACATCAGCAACGCATCGGCCGGAATATCAGCTAATTACTAGTGGTGGGAAAAAAAACGATTCACATAATTGTCGGATTTTTTTTGGAAAGATTTTTAAAACTTTTGTTCAAAAATAGATTTTTTTCTACATTTAAATGCTTCATTTTAGTCTGTGTTAATAATCCACTTTTAAATGCAGTCCAGTCTTTTGAAGAGAGAGTACAAACAGCTGGTTAAAATATATTACTGAATAAATCCTAAAAACAGACTCACATGTGATGTGTATTTTTCCTGATATAGTCTGGCATCATCATTGTTCATCTTTTTCACTGGCGTTAAAAAATCTAACGAAAGATCACAAAAATCGGCAATATCATAGAATCCCAATTTAAATTGAACTGGCACCTAAAAATCCAAAAAATCGAATTGGGAGAAAAGCGTATCATCCCAACTCTACAAATTACACAAATGTACAGTGTTGATGCACCTTCTCATCACTGCATGGGTATATTTAATGTACCGGGTTTCATTTTTGCAGGAGTTGAATGCTGTTTTTCTTGCTTCACACCCATTCCTCACTAGAACATACTGTAACACTGAAAGGAAACAAGGCGAAAACACAAGTTTGTGGTTCAAGGCCAAACTTCCTCTGTAAAATCATCTCAGTGAGTTCATCTACATGAAAACACTGGAAATACTGTATTATATTTGTATTATATTTATATTTACAGGAGCAGAAGATTTTTAAAGCCAAAATAAGCTCAGCAGCTCCTGCAGCACCAACCAGGCGCCAAATTCAGACGTAGTGGCCTGACGATTATGAAAACATCTGTGTTTGTTGTCCACACTGAAAAGCAGGTTTGTCCACTCTGCCAACCACTTCTAAAAAAGTGCTTTCTCAATAATTCAAAATGTTGTGTGGACGAAACAAATTTGTCTACATGAGACCCATATGATAATCTTTAAATTAGTTTTCACGAAAATTATGAATTATGAGACAGTTACTTTGTAAGGTTTGTTTTCTGAGCTTTCTGATTATTATTTTTTTATTGTAAATACTGAACTGTCTGGTAACTAGGGATGGGACGATACTCTTAAACTCACGATACGCTGCACCTCGATATGCCTGGGTCACGATACAATACGTCACGATTCTTTATCAAAAAATAAAAAATATTACTGTGTGATTACAACTTATTTATTTTTGTTTGAGTTGCACACAGGAAAACACAAGGCCTAACAGGCCAAACACGAACAGTAACACTCTCTCTAACCCTAGAGAGGTTAGAGAGAGTGTATGCTAACGAGCTGTAGGCTCGTTTTCACCGGGGTCGTCTTAACATTTTTATGGTGACGCTGTAGGTGGTGGTTCATGTTTGTTGTGTTGGAGGCGGTGTACGGAATGACAGCTTAGCAACGTTTACACACCGTCTTAGTCTTGTCAGTTACTCTGTTGTCGTCTTCGTCTTTTTTAATGAGAAAGCCAAAATACTGCCAGACAGATGACTTGTATCCAGGCGGAGCGTCCTCAAATTAGACCTCATTCGACTCCATCTTTAGTCATTTTTTATTTCGCAAAATTTTGTGGCACGAAATTTCATTTCACCCCTAGATGTTACCGAATCCATTTTTTTCAAACTCAATGCTCATCATAACGTACTGTACCGCGATACTTTGCCAAACAGTAGTTCATCCCATCCCTACTGGTGACGTGTGAGTATTTTGCTTTGAGCTCAAACAGGTCTCACTGATCGTTCCTCTTTTCTCTCCATAGTTCCTCGGCTGGGTTTGTGCCTGTGAGTCAGCACACGGGGGTAAGGAAACTCCTGAATGTGTTTCTGTGTGGATGAAATGCTGTTATGAGTAAAAACATGTGAATATAAAATCTCCTCCATGTGTGAGGCCCCCTGGTCCATGAGGGTCCTGAATGGGCCCTGTTTGTTGAAGTGGTCTCAGGTGAGTATGTTGTCAGGTGTTCCTCAGTCCTCTTATTTTGTTTGGGGGTTGTGGAGGTCTATGATTTCATTTTATGCAATTATGCAATTTTCTGCTTTTTATTACACTTATTGTTATTTCATTTCATCTTTTTGTCCAATGTCGTATTACAAAGTCCTGAATGAAAAGTGCTAAACAAACAAAGTTTGATTGATTAATTGATGTGGTCACCTGGAGAGCCTTCACTCACAGAAATGTCCAAAATAATCTCCTCTTGTTGTTTGGACTTGTACTGACATTAGAGGAGCTTGAATAAATTCATTATTAGCAGTTTTTGGTATGAAACGCTTTGGATATGATATAAATATGAAGTGAAGACCCTCCAAACACAGATATTTGTTAAAGCTGTCGGACAGGTGTTCCTCCATCAGGTGGGTTAATGGTCTTTCTTTACCTCCCACTCCGACATGAAGCTCCGGACCTCCTCAGGTGAGGCTTCCTTGTGTCTCCTGAACTCGTCTTTCACGTACTGGTCCCCCAGAGCCCTCAGGTCGATGGGCAGGAACCGGTGAAGGACCAGGATCCTCTTGTACAGGGAGCGGACCGCGGAGACGTGCGAGGCCGCCATGAGCCCCGGGCGGACAGAGGCGGGAAAATAAACAAATAAATAAAATATTAAACCCTGTGGAGGCTCTACAGACCGAGGCTGGACACACTACAGCAGAAAAACTAACCAGCTCAAGGGTGGTTACTCAACACATGTCCTGTGTTTATCCCGGAAACTGATTCTTCCTCTTTGGTGTTTATTGGCGGTAGGCAGCCAGCTGAGAGGTGCACCACCGCCACCTGCTGGACTGGAGGGCGGTTGAAGATTAGACAGTTGATCTTATATTCTTATTTTGGCACTGCCGCTTTGTCCAAGGCTTCTGGATCGATACTTGTTTTATTGATAACAATATTGAAAAGGATTTTAAACTGTTTTGGAGGGATGTGTTGTTTGGTCTCTCTGACTATAACAGAAATAAGACAAAGACTAGAGAAACATTTATAATTAATCTCATTATTCTTTTGGCCAAATTTCACATTCACAAGTGTAAGTTCACACATAAAAAAACGTCTTTTATTGCTTTTCACAGTGAGATCAAGCAATACATAGAATCCATAAAGTTTTCTTTTAATCAGAAGGCGATAAAAACCATGAACATTTGTGAACATTTTGACATTTTTGTGTAGTCTTATTCCCACTGGCAAGTTATATGTTGTTATTCTACTATTATTATAACTTCTGTTGTTCAAGATCTGCAATTTAATCGTTGCAAACTGTGATACTCTTATTCTGTATCAAAGATCTGCAAATTTGTGAAGTCATTTCAAATGATAAATAAAGGTTTAAAAAAAAAAGAAAGGAAAAAAATAACTTCCTAGTGCAACTGAGACGCACAATTTAAAAAAAGGAAAAAAAAGTTCATCTTATATTCTGTTGATTAGATTAATTCTTTTAAGAAAAGTGAGTATCTGTTTGCATGTTTGCTGCTCCGTGTATACACTTGACTGTTAAATTTATATTCTGTTTTTTGAATGAATCTCTAAGTTTTTGCCTCTCCTGCTGCAATCAGGGTGACCAGATATCAATTTACTAGATGTGGGATGAAGGCTGTGTTTATGCAGGACAATGTGGGACACTGTCTGATACCAATGCATCGAGGTGGTCTAAAATAATTTTAAAAATATTAAACATTTGTATTCTGTCTTTTAGCTTATATCATTACTATAATTCTACCATCTGGTTGATGACAGAAGTGTATTCATAGACTTCTTTGAGCAACACCAAAACTTTATGGGACTCTCCTTGGACTGGTTTCACCCAAGTGTAGATGGTTTCTCAGTGTTTGTTGAAGCTGCATTTGCTTTTCTTAGCCCTGCAGGTCCTGTTTTCCCCCCTTTCCTCCATGTTTTGCACTACATGCTGGTGCATTTGTTTCTTGTCGTTCTTGTCAGTGTGCGCGCTCTTGAGCTGCGTCCACGTCCGAGTTTGATTGACATGACCAGATAGCCCGCCCCAGCTGTCTGATAAATGCCATATTATTAAACGCGCATTGCAAAACTGGGGTCTGACTATCAATAACAATGCTGGACATTTGCGGGACGTGTGAAAAGTAATGAGAATGCGCGACTGTCCCGCACAAAGCAGGACATGTGGTCACCCTAGCTGCAATCCATAACACAGCTGTTTCCAGTTTATGGCAGTGAGAACATAGTCCTGTGGGATGTTTGCCTATAATATGAAGAGTACTGTTTAATCATATCAGAACCTTTCTCACTACACAGTCAGCTAAGGTTTATGTGCATGCAATGATTTTCTCTCATATAAAGTACTGTAATCCAGCCTGGTCACATACAACATCAGGTACAATAAAACCATCATATCTCTCCTTAAAGGTGCTATGAGGAGGATCTATTTCCAGCAACATAAAGACTCTGCTACCCATGAGCACGCGCGGCGACTGTCGTAAAGACGTGACCCAAGCCAACAGCACGTGTTTGTTGTGATGCTAATGAATGCAGCTCGGACCTTCCTCAGAACTCTGCATTGCTTTACAACTTCTTTTTTCAACAACTTACAGGATGCAAAGCCACGAGGTAATGTATCTCTTTCTAGTTACGTAGCGGTAGTTTTTGATGTGAGACAACAAGCAATTTTTAGAAAACTTAGTATTGTAGTTTTGTAGCTGGCTATATATCTCTACTTACAGCCCGGTGCTCTAAGACGTGTCTGAATAATATAAATTTGCTCTAGTTTTAATTGTCTTGTTCCTGAAGTTGAGTATCCAGGCCAGTCCAGCCCTGTCCGACCCGACCGTGAAGCTAAGGAATAGCATTTATAGATAACCTATTTTGATGCTATAAACTCATCTTAAAGTGTGTATTTCCATCAGGCATATATCTAAAAGGGAGACTTTTTTGTAATTAGCCTACTTAGAAACTCCTCACAGTCTCTTTAATTTAAGCTTTATTTAACCAGGTTTGTCACAGTGAGATTAAAAAAACTCTTTTTCAAGGGAGATCTGAACAAGAAAGGTAACAACTCACAGTTTCAGTCACACAGACTCATTAAAGAGGGGGCAGCTGTAAGTCATCAATTAAAACAGTGACATTCAGAAAGTGTGTTCCAGAGCTTTTACTGCAGATTCAAAAACATTCACGTTTTGCAGCTTCATTTCAGCCTGCAGGTTATTCCACGCAAAAGGAGGAGAGAACCTGAAGACCTTTACCAATTCAGTCCAGATTCTGGGAACAACCAACTGCACACATCCCAATGATAAACTGTGTTATTGGAGTCCATAAAAGACTTCAGAGTTTCAGTGACAGTCACGTTAAACACCGACGCACACAGACTGAGAGATGTCCTGCCAACTTGCTGTGTTTTTGATCATTACACTGCCGGTTGAATGATGTGAAGTACTGAAGTAGAACCAAAACAAAGAGGCTTGAAAATGGAAAGTAAATCCATTTAAATCAGTTGAACATGCCTTGTTATCATCCTGCTGTTTTGTGGCTTGTTTGTTTAAACCTTAAAGGGTTAGTTCTGTTTTTTGAAGACGGGTTGCTACGTTAGCTTTAAACTGTAGGTTGATTAATTGTGAGGCTTTCATTTGAAGCCTCCGGCAACCCTACTTCAGAAAAACAGAACTAACCCTGTGCACTGAATTATTTATCTTAACAGAGTTATTGGCCTCTTGTGCAGGGATATACAGACCTGATCAAAATCTTAAGACCAGTTGAAAAATTGCTAGAATATGCATTTTGCACATTTGGACCTTAATGAGGTTTTAAATAGAGCTACAGTATGCAAAAGCAAGAAGGGGGAGTGTGACAAAAAGCACTTTGAAAAAGTACTTTATTGAAAACAAGTAAACTGAAATAGGCTGTTTATCAACTGATCAAAAGTTTAAGACCATCGCTCAAAAATGACAAAAAACTCTCCAAACCAGAACAAAAATGTTTCTCAGTAGGACTCAGTCATGAGTAGCTCCACCGTTCTTGTTATCACTTCAAAAATTGGTTTGGGCATGCTTGATGAGAGTGTTTCCAGGAAGCTTTTGGGAACATTGCTCCAAGTGGTGAAGATGGCTTCATGAAGGGCATCAACTGTCTGGAACTGACGGCCATTTTTATAAACTTCCCTTGACCTCCATCCCCAAATGTTCTCTATGGGATTTAAATCAGGGGAACATGCAGGATGGTCCAAAAGAGTGATGTTCTTCTCCCTGAAGAAGTCCTTGGTCAAGCGAGCATTGTGAACTGCAGCGTTGTCCTGTTGAAAAACCCAGCTGTTACCACACAGACGAGGGCCCTCAGTCATGAGGGATGCCCTCTGCAACATCTGCACGTAACCAGCCGCCGTTTGACGACCCTGCACCACCTGAAGCTCCAGTGTTCACTGAATGAAAAAGCACCCAGATCATGATGGACCCCCCTCCACTGTGACGGGTAGAAAACATCTCAGGTGGATCTCCTTGTCATGCCAGTAACGTTGAAGCCATCTGGACCGTCAAGGTTACATTTTTTCTCATCAGAGAATAAAAAACTTTTTTCCACCTTTCAGTGTCCCATGTTTGATGCTCCAAAGTCTAAACAGGCAGTTTTGTGGCGTTGAAGGAGACGAGGTCTTTGAATTTGTTTTTTGTTTTTGAAACCCTTTTCCTGCAGATGCCGTCTGATGGTTATTGCGCTGCAGTTGCACCAGTAAGGGCCTTAATTTGGGTCGAGGACCGCCCTGTGTCTTGACGGACAGCCAATCAGATCCTCCAGCTCAGCGCAGGTGTAATTTTTTTGGGTCTACCACTTGACTTTTTTGTTCCATAATGCTCAGGATCTTTCAAAAACATTTCCAAAGACTGTCTCACTGCGTCCAACCTCAGCAGCAATGGCACGCTGCGAGAGGCCTTGCTTATGCAGCTCGACGATCCGACCACGTTCAAGAAGAGAAAGCTTCTTAGCTTTAGCCATCAGGAGGGCATGACCGTGTGAATGCCTGACAGAAAATGAACATTTGGAGCAGATTTTGGCTTTAATAGCCTGTGGTCTTAAACTTTTGATCAGCTGATAAACAGCCTATTTCAGTTTACTTGTTGTTTTCAATAAATTACTTTTTCAAAGTGCTTTTTGTCACACTCCCCCTTCTTGCTTTTTCATATTGTAGCTCTATTTAAAACCTCATTAAGGTCCAAATGTGCAAAATGCATATTCTAGCAATTTTTCAACTGGTCTTAAGATTTTGATCAGGACTGTACATCTCCTCTTCCAAAACTCTGAACTGTCCCTTTAACAAGCCAACAGTATGTCCTCTTACTATCAGATGTAAGTTACTGTAAGTCAATGATCTGGACACATGTTAAGAAATTATATTGTATTTATTAATAAAAATGTTTTATGTTAATCATGTTCTATAGTCCTACTCCTTCTGGCACTTTTACAGTGTTAATAAAATATATTTTACATACAAGTGTGCCTCTTTCTATAAACCATACATCACAAAGGCTCATGGACTTTGCTGAGGTAAGCTAAATGAATAACACTTATGAAGGGATCAAACTAATGTGAAAAGACAGAAGTTTACACAGAGACATAATCAAGGCTAGACTCTGAAACACAGACTCGAGAACATATCTGACAATTAAGTCTGAACATGAAGCCCACGATACAGTTGGATAGTTTCATGGAGACATGGCATAGAAACAGAGGAAACTGTGCACTGCCCTCATGATTTACTGTAAAAGGGAAATTACAGGTTGTTAGCATGATTCTGCATGTCATTGATTCTTAACCTTGCAGTGCAGCTGAATCAGTCTGGTTCAATTTCTGAAACCGTGCAGAGATATCAGTTTCAACCCACTACGACTGTGATCAGCCAAAAAGAATGACTCAATCAGCGTCCTTTGGAGCAGGAAGAGGTGGAGCTACAGGCGAAACAACAGAATGAATTTACTGCTGATACAGAGATTAGCATACATGCTAACAGCTTGATTAGCAGTTTTCCAGCTCTAGAATATATTTCATTAACCTGACAAGCCAGATGGACAGCTCCATATATCTGCCACAGAAATATTTCTCTAGTCCATCTGGGTAGGAGCCCTTTGAATTTGTTTTCAGGGGCAGAACGTTAAAAAACACAAGCTTGTGATTGGACAATCGTTTGGCTCGTCACATTCATCACAGACCAATCCACATCAAGCAGGGTTGACTCCTATAATGTAGCATACATAGTGGCTAATGTAGCAGCTAATGGCTAACAACAGTTAAAAACAGTTCATAGATGTTAGTCATGGCGGCTAACTTAGCTGCTAACAGCTAACGGCCTTATACTACCGTCTTATGCTAAATTGTACCACACAGATGATTCATTTAACTCTTATATGTGACATGAACCTCGTCAAAGACAATCCCTACAAGTAAACTTCTGAGGAGGGCAGACTTCACCAAGTTTCACTGAGTAGCCATGAGGACAATAGGCTAATCGGCATGTCCTTTCTCAACTTCCAGTTGTCAACTTCCGGTTGTCGTCACGTCCGCATTCTGCAGCTCCCGCCTCTCTTCTCTGATTGGGCCGTTAAGAATTCAGCCGAGTGAATTCGTTGGACAACGGAGGCTGGCAAGACGGACCTGCAGGATTTCAGGATCAGGCAGCTCTGTCTGCTCTGTAAGGCTAATATTTCAATGTTAAATAAAAAATATCAGCACTCATCTCAATGGACTGGAAGATTTTTGCTCAACTACCGACGTATTTTGGTGATGATTGGTCTACGAAGTGGCCTTATATTTAATACTTGTCGTTGTCCTTCTACTTTATCATTTGATTGGCCTGAAATTAATGTTACTGACACAACGATTAACCAATCACCATATTCTCTACAGAGGTTTTTTTCCAATTTCCAAACACTTTTGTTGGCTCTTACCGGATGGACTAGTGAGTTATCCTGGCTGGTCCATCTGGTGTGTCGGGTTCATAGATTTAACAAGACTCTGACCATTTCTAAATCAGACATTTATAAATGGTCCTCTACACACCAATACTGTAACAAGGGCAGGGCCTTTCTGTGTGAAGTCTGCATGTTCTTCCCGTGCATGCGTGGGTTCTTTCCAGATACTCCAGCTTACACCCACAGACCACAAACATGCTCTATAGGTTGATTGGTGACTCCGACTTGTCCTTGGGTTAAGTGTGAGACTCTCTTTATGTGGTCCTGCGATTGGCTGGTGACTGGTTCAGTGTATCCTGCCTCTTGCCAAATAAAAACTGGGATAGGCTGCAGCTGCCTGCGACACTAAAAGGGATAAGCGGTTCAATGAATAAATGAATGAAGCCATTTTTGCCAGGAGAAACTCTGTCTTTTTCAGACCATTCCCTAAATCTTCATGCTGTTTGTGTGTGCAAAACCTGCATTCAAAGTAACTCAAATCCCTTTTTGTCTCCATTCTGATGCTCTGTTTGACCTTCAGCAGGTCACGTTGACTATGTCTACCAGCCAAAATGCATGAAGTTAGTGTCATGTGATTGGCTGATTAGCCATTTGCATTTATGAACTATCACTTGGGTGTAACCCATTAAAGTACCCTGTACACTTCCACCACTGCTCAACGAGGGATATTTGCTCCCTCCACAAATTCTTCAATATCCCTCTTCTGATTTTTGTTAAGTTTCTGTCTTCCTGTTTGGTGTGCTGGTTTCTGATTGGTTGTCGATAATGGTCACCTCATTGAAAAGCACAATATACATGAAACAAGTCTGAAGACTTGAAACAATATTAAACATTTTTAATGTATGACTGCTTTTATATGTATTTTGTGTTTTTGTTTCTTTGTTAGTCATGTTTTTTTGTTGTGTTGTTCTATATGATGTTTTTAGCCTCTGTACAGCGTCTTTGAGTGTTTAGAAAAGTGCTATATAAATAAAATGTATTATTTATTACGTTAAGCATAAGGCCTAGATTTGAGAAAGACTGCCTTAAACCTGCAGGACTATGTTACACCTAATGACCAGAATCAAGGGAGTTTGCCCAGCTCTGCAAGACTCAGAGGGATTTATAATAACTTGGGGAAATTGTATGGGGAGGAAAAATCATCATGCTAGGTTAACTTTTTTCAGCATCTTAAAACATAAAAAGTTATTACCCAAACAAAATGTTTATTTTTGGAGATTTCTAGAATAAAAAAACGATTGAAACCCTTAAAGGTGGTAAAATGTTTTAACCTGACACACCAGATGGACTGTTTAATATATGTCACCAGTCCATCTGCCCAAAAGTTCATTGGAAGTGTTAGGAAAGCATTTGCAGCAGGTGATTTGATGATCATCCCGACAATCACATTCATTACAGGACAATAAGATGATGCGGTAGGAGGGCATTACTGCTGCAGTGTAAAGAGAAAAGGTAAGCGCTTTGTAGAACAAATATGTCTTAGAGCAGTGATGTTTCATATTTAATAAAGAAATGTGGTCCAGATCTGATACAACTGCTGTTAAAGCTGTTAGCATCTATGCTAGTCTCTGTCTGAACACTAACTTCCTGCAGTCATCACACTCAGATGACACTTCTTCCTGTTTTGAAGAACACTTCTTTGGCTGCTCACAGTCGTCATCGTTTGGCCGGATGGATCAGCCTGATAACAGACACTGAATCAAGCTGCTGCACACGGTTAAGATCCATAAATCATGCATATTCGCCCTCGCCAGCCTTCATTATCCACCGGTTTCCCTTGGCTAAATGCTTAATGGCTCAATCAGGGAAGAGAGATGGGAGCAGCAGACATGATGACAACAGGAAGTGACCTGACAAATGTGAAACGATAGTCTTAAGGTAGTTAAGCTAACGGCTTAAGGTCGCTGGACACTAGCTGCTACGGCTAACAAAGGCAAACAGCAGTAAACGGCCTTTAGTTGTTAGCCGTAGCAGCTTACAACAGTTAGCCACTACAGCTAATGGCCTACTGTCGTTAGCCATTAGCTGCTACATTAGCCGCAATGTATGCTACGTCATAGTAGCGCTGCTTGATATTGATTGGTCTGTGATGAGTGTGATGACCAGAATAATTATCCAATCAGAAGCTGCTGTTGTTTTTGAAGGTTCTGCCCTGAAGACTTTTTTGCAGGGCTCCTACCAGATGGATTAGTGAAATATTTCCAAATGGAGCTGTCCATCTGGCATGTCAGGTTAGGTACACACTGAGGCAGTCTCCATCCAATCCCAGGGCCACATTGAGAGATGGACAATCATCCAGACTCACTTAAATTAGAGTCACCATTCAACCTAATGAGCATGTTTGTGGTCTGTGGAAGCCAGATTACCTGAAGATATCCCACACATGCACAGGGTGAACTCCACATAGAAAGGCCCTGACCAACAGGGGGATCAAACCAGCAACCTTCTTGCTGTAAGGTACATGTACAACCTGCCGTTCCACTGTGCCACAGTAAGGTGAATATATTTGGACAAATTGAAAAATCAGAACTTGGGTCACAGTTTCTTATTCTGTGGTGGAACCCAGGGGGGACTAGTCAAGAACTACTGGTGTAGAGAGTCCACTTGGTGGATTATGATGCTGAAGTTGAAACTGTCCCCATGTTTCTGGTTAGTTTTTAAGCTTGGTAAGGTAGCACCTCTAGTTTTCACATCAGTGTGATGGCACAAAGCCAGAGAGTGGATTTAAATGTTATGGAATAAAGACAGTTCTTAGTTTTCTGCTGTTCTGTGAAAATTTAACCTTTAACATCTCAGAATGGTACGGTGGCCAATGAGGCCAATAAGGTTCAATAAGAGGAAAACACCTGCAAGAGCTGAAGTGCAGCATAACAGAAGAGCTGAAGGCCTGTAGGGGGCGCTGTGGCAGGCTGAGGCTGTGGTTAAGCCAGCTGCTCCTCCGTTTTCCATGGTAGAATCAGCCAGGCCTGAATCTGAAGTGCTCATGTATTTGAACCTTTACAGTAAATGCTCCGTGCAGAGCCAGTGGGGGATGGCAGACAGGCTGAGACTTAATCACATTCCTGTTTTCATTTTACCATCAGAAGTGTGAAAAACAGGAGTCTGGTCTTAGCACTGGCTCTGATGCCTCTTTTTCCAACATGAACAGAATGTGTAATAATATATCAAATAAAGGTTGATGAATTTTGAGCAGTTATTAAAATGAAGTAAGATCATTTTCTTTCCTTGTAAAGAGATCCTCCAGGCCTCTCTGTAGAAAGAATGATATGTAGGAATCATACAAAAATAAAATATGTTCATATGAATGAATAACTTGTTGCAGCAGTCTCTTGATGCTCCTGTCAGCCTGTGTTGGTGTTGAAAGCAGCTTCACATGGAGAAGAACAGTTCATGTGAGCAGCAGCCTGTCAGACGGCTGTGAGGTCCCAGTTTGCTCTTCATCGTCTCCTTTAATCATCTGGACTGCAGCCATCCGGATCTCAGCTGGTCCGTCTTGGTCACCGGTCCTCCTGTGTCCCTGTGACGCTGCCTCACACACTCTGTGCACACTCTGTTACGTGTAGACGCAGGACGTCCTGCAGTCCGCCTCAGTCTCAAAGTTGTTCTGGTTTCCCTCACAGCTTCCAAACCAGAACTGGGCGCAGGCGTTGGCCTCGGGGTCGTAGTACCACCTGACCACATACTGACGACAGGGACCAGGGTCCAGAGGCTGACTGCACCCCCCATCTGAAACACAGGAAATGTTTGGTATGCATCAAGCTGATCTTCACTGTTTCTGAGTACTAGACCCTGGATTTACTCAGTTCATCAGGACCCACTTATCTGTCTGTGTTTACCTGGACCCGCCGCACCTGTCAGAGGAGGGGGAGGAGCATGAGGGCTGACTGGACTCTGCGTGCTCTCCGCCTCGTACAGACTCGGAGTCTGAGGACCCAACACCGAGCTCACCCCAGGGCTCTGTTGCCCCCTCCCACCTTGAGAGACGAACAGCTTCTCCGGCAGCTCGTCCCAGGGATCCACCAACACATTGGAGTCAATCAGGATCTCATCAGGCCGCCTGGACCCGTGGGACTGGGGGGTTGGAGTTGGGAGCTCAAGCTAGAAAAGGAGAGGATAGGGGATGTTCACGCTAAAGCTAAAAAACAAACGGTCTTCCCTTATATAATAAAAGCCTTTCAGATTCTTTAAGAAGGGATGCATCGTCAGCTCACATTAACAGTTCATCTGAATCAAGTCTAATCAACGCAAACATTAGGGGTGCAACCATACACATGATTCACGGTTCAGTTTGATACGTTTCTGTCACCGTTCAATACTTTTTCGGTTTATTAAAATAACCAACATTTGTTTCAACTCAGAGTATATTTTCATTAAATTTAATTAAATGTAACTCTTGCAGCTAAACCAGGCACATTCTCCGGTGCATACTTAGATTCATAAAAAAACAAAAACATCATTACACAAATTACACAGCAGTGCACTTGGAATGAAATATCGTTTCACTGGCTTCCTGGATTGTAACAACACACAGTGATATTGTTAATGAGTAAGTGTAGAAAAATATGAATGCTGTTAGGGCCAGAATAACTACTGACAAAATATTTACATTGAATGTAGTGTATTGCACTGTTAGAGATTAAAAAACAGCCATTATATACCATGTAAAAATAAGAAAAAATAAAATAAAATGTATCTAATGGAGAACTCACCCATCTTATGTGGTGCATTCTTAGCAGCAGAGTAAATGTTACAAAGAATGAGCTTTAAGTGTATCAAGTGTCCGTACCATGTCCTGAAACCCGACATTATCCACAACAGAAAAGGGTTTCATGTGGACAGCAATAAAAGTAGCTATGGCCCGGTCGATTTCCTTTGCCCTCTTTGAATCATGTGCTAATGGCTGTCTAAATGACCCAGGTAAAGTCTGTAGCATGAGTGCTGCTCGTTGTTTCTGTCTGGTTCCACTTGTTTTAACACCGGGATGATGTCGGCGTTTGTTGTTTTCCCCCGACGTAGTTTAGCATCGTATTGCACTTCCAACATACTGTTGTGTTTTTGTCCACGACACTCTTACCATCAGGGTCATACTTAACACGGAAGCCAAAGAAGTCCCAAACACCAGATCTGAACAATGGTGGAGGGTCTTTAATTTCAGCTGAAGTTAAAGCACTCACCATGTTGCAGCGCCCTAGCGTATGTGGCTTCTTCTGTCTCATAAATTGCATATTGTTGGGTTCATAGGGTGTACCGAACCAAGGCCACTGTATCGAACGGTTCAATACAGATACATGGATTGTTGCACCCCTAACATACATGCCTGTTACAGTGTCAAAACAGTGTTCAAAACCTGTAAAAACACCTTCTTTAACACTTTACTGAGTCATAATCACCATAAAATCTCAGATTTACCGGTATGTTTTCCTCATACGGCCTGAAGCCGCCGTTTGGGGAGTGGGGTCGGGTTTCTGCAGGTATCAGGACAGGGTTTGGAAGAAGCAACATGGTGTCCTCCTGCTCACAGATGTGACTCAGTATTGTGCTTTCCAGAGCTGCAAAACAAAACATCATTTAACATAAAGGTTTATTTTACTGGTTATGCATCAAAAACAAGAGGGCAAAATTATTACAGGTCGCTAATTGAAAATCTATTGTAAGAACTAAATTAACAGACGGTGTGGATTTTTCTGCAGGTCTCCTTAAACCGTCAAGTTTACTTTGCACAGCCTTTACACCATGAGAACAGCTACAGCTGAAGGATTTAAGGACTCCTCAGCTCCATAAATGAACAGAGATATTAACAGATGATTATGGATTATGTTAATTTACAAGTCTCTTTAGTCCCATCTTATCTATGTTCTCCTCTGCAGAAACTGAGGAGCACCTGTGCCTTACCCTCTTGTGCAGTTTATCACCTGTCTGTGCCCAGAGTCTGGACTGAATTAGGCCGGTAACACTGTGCAGGCAGGAGTTTTTGTGTATCTTAGTCAAAGCTTTAGACCATTTTATTCACAGAATCCTCAGAACAATGCTTATGTTTCAGTTGTTTCTGTTCACAAAGCTGTCGCACTTCCACTGCCAAATTTAGTTCCATATTTATTGTTTTTAATTTATTGCCTAAGTCTTTTCTTGGACTTGTATTTATTAAGACGTGTACTGCTGACGTCTTGGCCAGGTCACCCATGTGAATGAGATCCTGATCTCCTGGGACTTATGTGGTCAAATAAAGGTTAAAAACAGTGTCCTGGTAGATTGTCATCAGCTATTTTCACTTTCATGCCAAAGCACTGAAACAGAGCTCAGTCCTTTACACCTCAAGCCTCTGACATTAACTCGGTTCATTGTATCACTTAGCACCAGTGCTGAGTGAGTGCTAATGTGCTAACTTTTCCATGTTTTAGTGGTGTTCTTGCTCTGTCTTCTTGGAAAGATATTTTTAATGTTTTAATGTACAATTAGATCTGTTGTTTTCTAATTTAATCTATGTTTTAATGTCTCAGGCTGACTGGTGAGCCTCATAATTTGAGAAGAAGCTTGTTTTTTTATCTGAGATGTAAGAGCCAGTGTTTGCTTACTGTGAAGTGTCCTGTAGTCTTCGATGAGGTAGACATGCTCTTCATCAGGGTCCGAGGCGATAACGTTCATCTCGGCCTGGAACTCTTGGTACAGAGGGTCGGTCCTGTTGGCCACTCCGATGACAAACATCTCGATCTGGTCTGCGTGGGCCTGTGTTGCTGTCTCTTCAAACTGCATGAGGTCACGAGGGTCTGCCTGCCCATCCGTCAGGACCACAGCCACCCTCCTCACGCCGGGCCTGGACGCGTAAAACAGCTGATGGGCTCGGCGAATGGCGCTGCCCGTGAAGGTCCCCTCGCCCAGGTAGGGCATCATCCTGACGGCGGTCTTCACCTCGTCCTGGCTGAGCTGCTGCTGCAGGCTGACCACCACCCGGTCCACGTGGCTGTAGAGGACCACGCCGATCCGGCTGGCTTCTCTGCTCACCACCATTCGGTCAACGACAGCAATCACAAAGTCCTTCACCAGCTCAAAGTTCTCTGGTCCGACGCTTTCAGAGCTGTCGACCACGAACACCAGCTCCAGAGGGCTCTCCCTGCACCGCAGACCACAGCCTCAACAATGAGAGATGACACCCAAATTAATGCTTAATACGCACATGGGACAAATAATTCAACTTAAACTAGGATTAAACAAAAATCCAAAGATAGAAGCAGGCACAAACATTTTCTTTGTCAGCTCAGACTGGAACATTTGTCTCAGTTTTAAAAAACATTCTGTTAACATAACAAACAAAAAACAATTAACAGTAGCGATAAACAAAAAAATGTGTCACCCAAAATGTGTTATTTTTATCAAGTAATTCATCCTAAACATTTTTTGTTTGTCAAACTAAATTTTTTGCCTGTTATTTTTGTTATTTTATTTACAAACATTTCTGCCGTTTCTATTTGATTTTGTGCAGCTGTTAGCTTTTTAAACACAAGAAAAAAATCAGGTTTTTGGTTTGTTTGTAGTTTTCTCCGTTCCCTGAAACTTTGACAGAATCAAGCTATGATTATATTAGTTCTGCCTTTTAAAACATTAAATATCCCTGAATTTATTGACGACATTTGCCAAACAGTTGAGCTGGTAGTTAAAGGGAATTACCTCTCAGTAAATAAAGCAAAACTGGTGCATAAAGCACTGTGACTTGGTCTACAGACATCCTTTCCCAACCATGACATGAAGTTGCACAGCTATGAACCTGATAAACTAGGCAGGTCTGAGATTGACTGACACATGTACAGACCAATCAGAAGCTAGCTTTGATCTGAAAAGCATTTGTGATGTTTTTATTGGCTAAAGCCTGACAGCCTCAACAGCGACACTAATTATATGCAGACAAATCAGAGTTACACGCCTGGTGAATTGATTTGGTATCTTATTTTCAATCAAAAATAGGGATGTGAAAATCTGGTCACCCAATATTCATTACCCAGGTTTTTTCCCTAGCTAACTATCATTTAGGTAACTAGTTACTGAGTCCTTACTGAGCAACTTTGCCAGTTTTTTGTGTTTATACATGAGGAGTTAGTAGGAGACAAAAAAAGGGGAAAATTTCTTTACCACAGATTTCTTTTATAATCCTGATGACTTCATCTCTCTGTGTAGAGGAAAGAGATGAAGAATATTTTAGATTTGGACAAAACATATTGTAATATTGGTTAAAGCTGTCATTGCACTCACAGTCAGGCCGGGCTCTCCTTTCTCTCCAGGACGGCCCTGCAGGATTAAACAGATCATTACACATTAACAGAACTCATTTCTATAAGCAGCTCCTCTTCTTTATTGCAAATAAACACTAAAGAGCTGCTGCACTGTCCTTTAAAGTCTCAGTTTAAGGATTTTAAAGTGCCATCACCATCTGTCCTGAAGATCCTGGCTCTCCGTGGTCGCCCTTATCTCCTTTCCGCCCTTTGTCTCCGGGGATGCCTCGATCACCCTGTGATACGGAGAGGACTGATGTTGATTAAATTGATTGGGTGATGAAACAGTTAATGAAGGGACACCTGCAGAGGCTCTCAGTACCTTCTCCCCTAGGATGCCGTCTCCTGGAGGCCCTCTGGGACCAATCGGCCCCTGAAATCCAGGCTCTCCCTGTGGGTAAAAATGGATGAATTAGTCATTTAGAGGACAGTGTCATCTGCATATTGATGTATACAGAAACAATGTTAGTGAAATTAAACACTACAGATTACTTTTGGACCAGGATTTACTGTATATTATAAGTACAGCATCAGTTACACTGACAGTATCTTGCAAAGAACTAACTATATGTCAAATTCCAGTGATTATTATAGAAATATTTGTTTTTTTATATTTTTGTTGCAGATTTTGTCTTTTTTTGCTTCATATCTTGAATAAGCCTGAGGGCTGCATTGAGAGACCATGAGGGCTGAGTGTGGCCACTTTATTTCCATCCCTGCTTCAGAGTGAGATGCAAAGAGATTTAAAGATAGAGACAAATTAAGACTTATTATTTCCACTAATCTTAAAACAAAAAGTGCTCCAAAGGCACAATCCTGTGCCGAGGCATTTCAAACACTTTTAGCAGAATGATCAGCAAAAATCTGAAAAACTGCCCCATCATTCAAACAGTTTAAAATTCCTAAAACTGAAAGTGTTCCTATCATGTTTTTCTTCCATTAAAGTCCCTTTCTCTTAACAATGTTGGTATTTTATAGTGTTCTGGTTTCAGTTTCAACTCAGTGTCCCTCTGGCATGGGGGATGTTTAAGGGACAATGTGCACATGATTTGCATGGAGTCTGCACACAATTTCAAACTTTGCAGCATTTTGCATGATGTTAATTATTTCTTTGTCTTGTCTTACATGCCCAGCTGGCATGCAAAACACAAACACTGGCATTAAATAAAAACATCCTACTGCATAATATATATAAAATTAAGCAAAATAATGAGATTGTAAGTTCTTAATGACTGCTTTATTTTTGTGTGTCTTTAGTACAAAAGCTTTTTTCGGTGCCAATACAAAAGTTTGAAATATATATTTTTTTCAATGCCAGTGTTTACTTTTCAGTTCAGGTTCTATTTTAGTGCCAACACTCATTATAGTCTCACAGGTCACTGTTTCCGAAAGCCCTGTCCTCTTTAATTAACAACATAACATCAGCTAGAATCCACTGATGATCCTGACGGACAGTCCATTAGCCTCGTTTAGTGTCTTAGTGCCTACTTTTGGTCCTTGGATGCCCTCTCCTGGATTCCCTGGATGTCCTGGTGGACCAGGCTGCCCTGAGGAGCCCTGGATATAAAACATGTTTCAGACAAGAATCAGGACTCGCAACAAAAACACAAAGTACAGATCCGACCACCACTACTGTCACAGACAGAGAGGAGGAGTTCAATACTTAATTCTACAGAAAGTAAAACTGCATTAAGAGATGATAGCACAGTGCAGGACAAACTTCTCTCTTTATCTTTTGTTTTATTTTGTTCCCCTCTCATACCTCTTTATCACTCTTCTCTGAGTTTATACAATCCCATATATCAATATATATATTCACTTCATTGTTTTACAAAGTTAAAAAGAGTTTAAACACTTAATTCAGAACAACATATGAGAAAACAGTTTCTAGTGGAAAGCACTTGGAGAGTGCAAATCCTCCACATCAAGGTAGCTCACATATTACTGTAACATCTATAATCAATAATTCATGATAAAGTTTCCATCGTAATATGATTCATGACCCTGAAAACCCACCTCACACTCAGAATCGTGTTATATTCATTATTAGTTAGACGGTTATTGGGGAAAAAAACAATAATTCACATGGCGGTTATCTGGATCACCGCCATCACTTTTTCTTCAATTATCTTTTTGTTAGAGAAATGATGCATACAAATATGTATGTGTGTATATACACAACATTTCCACTATTATTTAATATTATTTTACAACATCAGTTTCCTTCTCTTTTCCAATTTTTTTATATGAATAAACTTATGAAAACTCATGAACCAAGGCAGCTTACACAGTATACTAACAGAAAGAAAAAAACATATTTTAATAAAATAAAATAAATAAATTATAAGATTAGTTACAGTTACTACACTCATTTTGGTGTCAGGGAAACAAATTTAATCCATTTTGCCCAAATTTGGTCGAACTTAACTTTTTGAATTCTCAGGCATAAGTCTATTTTTTCAATTTTGTATATCTTAAAAAATATTTCAAACCACTTCTTCAGTATGGGAGGTGATGGATTCAGCCTCTTTCTTGTGATTGATTCTTTACTGGCTGCAAGAAGAGCCATCTCCCGAAAATTTCAGCAAAATACATCCAGCAGTTTTTGGGTAATCTTGCTAACAAACAAACAGACAAACAAATGCCAGCAAAAACATAACCTCCATGCAGGAGGTAATAAAACCACCAAAAAGTTTTACCAGAATGTTTACATCGCACTGACCTTTGGCCCAAAGAGTCCAATACCAGGAGGACCTGATGGACCAGGAACTCCAGGTAAGCCTCTGTCACCCTGAAAACAAGAACAGAGGAACATCTCTGACTATTGAAGACGTGATCATCAAATACACCATCTGCATCATTCAGAAGATCGAGGAGGGCCACATAAAGCCCCACATTCAAACTGCAAATGTTCAAAACTGCAGTCATCAGAAACTGTGCCTTAAAGTCTGAACTCCATGTGTGCAAGCAAAACACTTAAACAAAATGGTTTAATCTTCTTCCTTAAATAAATCAGCAGATATTATCTCATTAAAAAGTTTCTTTAAATGTCTTTTATGAAGTATTTAGAATGGTGAAGCAAGGCAAACTGACTTAAATAAGCACCAGTGATGAAGAATTCTATGAGCACTGTATATGAAGAAACATACTTTTCAGTTTCATTGAGACTCATTGGGGAAATGAAATAAATTTAATTTATTATGTTTTGGTTTGTTTAAAAGTTCCACTGGTTTTGGTTCAGTGTTTCGCTCACTGGATTTAGCATTACTTGTTTGGCTTTGAATTTAAGCATCTGAATAATGCTATTATAAACATTTATGGCCCTTTTCCATTAGCCCTACTCTACTCTACTCGACTCTACCCGGCTCTACTCTACTCGCCTTGTGCTGCTTTTCCATTAGCCCCAGTCGCCTGCCCAACGGGGTGAGCGGCACTGCGGTGACATCATTTTGAGCGCGACACAACAATCTGGGGCTTTTTGTCACAAATCGAGTAAAAAAGGAAAGCAGAAGAAGGCTGCAGGTGGTAAGAAGAAATACCCCTTGAGAAACACAGGAGAGTTTTGGAAGCTATACAACAGAATGAAGCCGAGGACAAGAGCAATGGAGCTGCAAAGAAAAGACGTATGAGGGTAAGCTAATGGTAGCTACCGCTAGCATGCTAGGTCGTCGCGCTCATGACTCATCGATGACGACATTGTCTGACCAATCAGTAGCCGGCAGTCAGTGATGTCATCTTTTAGTATGGACTCAGCTCGCTTGGAACCAGAGCGGAGTAGGTACTAAAACTAGCTTGTTTTAGGAGGTACCAGGCTAGTGGAAACACGCTGCTAATCGAGTAGAGCCGAGTAGAGTAGGGCCAAGGCGTGCTCATGGAAAAGGGCCATTGGTGTTTTAATAAATTACAATGTTTTTAATCATCTTGATGATATCCTTTTAATTGTGAGTAAAAGGGGAATAATGCTAATGTTGCCCATCCCAACAAAAACAGTAAACTGTGGATAAATCTGAAGTGAGTGTCATCTTCAGTGTTTGACGGCCCTTTAATCACCACATGCTTCACCTCATGTCCCTCACGATGACTTTTCTCCATGCTAAGAAATCTTCAGGCTGCAGTTGTGCCTCACCTTGTGTCCAGGTAACCCTTTCCCTTCAGGTCCCATCTCTCCTGGGGCTCCTGGTAAGCCGGGCAACCCCTAAAAAAACAAAATATGTCAACACATAATCTTTTAGAGGATGATCCGTCTTGATCATTTTTATTAGAGCTCTCACCTGTGGCCCGGGCAGACTGTCTCCCTTAAGTCCAGGAGGACCAGTGGGTCCAGTATTTCCTTTGGTACCCTGTGGAAGAACAGTCCACGGCAGTCAGGTACTGTGACATAAACTTTAAAAAGTGAGCAAAGACGCTGTTTTGATGGACTGTCACCACTTTAGGAGAAGAGCCTGAGAGCTCCTTAAGGCAGCAACGGATTATTGAATAATCTGACAAGCATCCTACCAAATCATTATTAAAGCTCATTTTCCCAACTCTGCCAGCTCTGCCCTGTATTAGTGCTGTGCTCTTGCTTTTAACCCTCCACAACCCAAGCATCCACTTGTGGGCTCAGAGACAGGGGCTTAAATCACTGCCTCTGGTGCACTGCTGGAATAAACTGTTTTAAACAAAGTGTTTCTGACTGAACAGATGTGTGACACAAAAGTAAAGTTTTTAGATTTAAATGATGACTGATGATCCAGTTATGAACGTGCACTGATTGTACAGAATAATAACAACACAAAAAGGATAACCATGGTTTTTGTTGATTATAGATCCACATTAAACACATTCACAGTGAGGTGTCACACCTGCAGGGGTTTACCTGTTTTACATTCAGACAAATGTGATGAGGACAGATTTATGATCTGGGCGTGCATGTGTCCGTCTTTATCATAAATTCTTATTAGTCTCTTCATCTCTGCCTGGATGGAGTCATCTCTGGATGAATGTATATATGTGTGATTTATATATGTGTATCTATAAATGAAGACTGTCCTGCTCTACTGTAAAACACCTTGAAAAAACACTTGTTATGAATTGGCTCTATAAAAATAAAGATTGACTGACTGACTGATATAAACTGCAAAAATTTTCCATTTCTGACGGTGTTAAAGGATGAGAGACTTGTTATTCATAACTTTGTATTGAATAAAATCACGTTTTTGTTTGATTTACCATTTGTTTTATTATTACTATAATATTTCAACAGAACAATATGGATTCAATTATTATATTTGGCTTAGTTAAAAAGAAAACAAGAATAAATAAATATCAATCGGTAGCACTTTAGAATAATGATCATTTGTAAGTCATTCATAAGCTATTAGTAGATAAAAGTAGATAGTTAATCAATCATGAAAAAAATGATTGGTTAACTAACCCTAACCCTAATGATTTCACAATCATTTATAAATTATTTTATAATCATTTACAAATGTACATACATATAGTTTATTCATAAATACTTCAATATATACTAATAGCTTATAGATGTCTTGCAACTTAAGTTCTAAATGATCTAATAATCATTTACAAATGTATATAAGTGGTTTGTTTATGATTAACTATTCACAAACATCTGTAATAGCTTATAAATGCCTTAAAAATGATTGTTATGCCAAAGTGTTACCTATAAATCTATATGTTGGCTTTAAAGCTGTAGGGCTGAATAAATGTCACAGAGCTGTTTGTGTGATATATCCATATTTCTGGTGCAGTGTACTGTGGTCGGAGGTGGTCACCTTTGGTCCCATGATTCCCACTCCAGGCTCTCCAACCGGTCCAGCGGGCCCGGCAGGTCCAGGGTCTCCCTGTGGTGAAGTGAACATGAATCTTTGAACGAACAGATTGGGACACTGATGGTGTGTTAGAAGGCGACATGGCTTTTTGCTTTGAGACTGATCCAGATGCAGATTCATTGGTGGATCATGTGTTCACAGAAAGTCTGTGTGCATGTCAAATAAACAAAGAGGGACTTTTTCCCAAACTGAGGGTTTTAATCAGGTTTAAAGTGAAATAACATAAAGAGACAAAAACTGTCTGTCTATGAAGCTGCTGAGGGAGCCATTTAAAGACAAACTGCAGGTTGAAAAACATTTCACGGACCACTCAAAAAGACACTAAAAACTCTTTAACGAAGATGTCCTCGTTTTTATATTTAAGAAAACTTTACCAGCATCCTGAGAACTTTCCAATATATGATTGAGCTGTCAGATCAAATCCCAAAATTCATCTTTAGTGCAGAGCCAGTCAGTCAAAAAATACTTATTCAGATCAAAATTTGTTTCTGAATGAGGCTGGGAAGTTTTTTTTTATTTATGCTGTAAAAACAGACATGTTCTCAAAGAATGTTGCTCTAATGTTTGTGGTAACTTCTTACCTGAGCTTGATTCAACCTGGTTTCCAAGTTGGCCACTTGGTCTACAAACTTTATTTTCTATTGCAGTATACACTTACTGGCCACTTCATTAAGTACAGCTTACTAGAACCAAGGGGGAAACATCTTACAATCTCTGTTTTGTTGAGCTTGTGTGAACTGTAGCCTCAGTTTTCAGTTCTTAGCTGACAGGAGTGGCATCCAGTGTGTTCTTCAGCTGCTTTAGCTCCCTTGCTGCTCTCAGAAATGATCTTCTGCATACCTATGTTGTTATTTGAGTTACTCTTGCCTGAACAACTCTGACATCCAACATAAGCCTTTATCACCCAGAGAACTGCTGCTCACTGGATACTTTCTCTATTTCAGACCATTTTCAATGAACCCTGTTAAATTCCCAGTAGACCAGCAGTTTCTGACATAATGTCTGGCGGGCACCAACAAGTTCAAGCTCACGTAAATCACCTTTCTTCTCTTTCCTGATGCTCAGTTAGATCTTCAAAAAGCCACCTTAGCCGCGTCTGCATGTTTAAATGCATTGAGTTGCTGCCATGGGACTTTCAAAAACAAGCTGTTGAATGGATGTACCTAATAAAGTGGCCAGTGAGAGTACCGTTTTTTACATCACGTTCTCTTTATAGTTGGGCTTATACAGCAGACTGTATCTGATGGCAGTAGGGCTCTGAGTCCTCAGTCATGAATAAGAAAACTCAACATTTACAGGAAGGACGAGATCAAAAGGAGTCTTCACCTTCGACCCTGGTAAGCCCCGCCCAGCTGGTCCTGGTAGGCCCGTCATCCCTGGGCTACCGGGCTCCCCCTGAACAAAAGAGAAAACATGTCAGCCTTTCAGTGTTTCCTCTGTTTCCATGGTGCTGTAAAATGATGTTTCTGTGACTTTAAGAGCAGGACTGTGCTCTCCAGTTGTCCTCACTCCAGGACTGTGTCACCTCGACAAGACTCACCAGCTGTAACTGCCACACACAGTTGAGCGGTGCAATTTACCGCCAGTGAGACCCGTGTATTAAATCCAGTTTGTCTTTCTCCCTCTCTCTCAATCAAAATGTTAGGAAATCACACTGAGTTGGTGGTAACTGTGGAGCAGAGCCTTTATAAGGGCTGTCAGGACTCTCTGGTAATCATGGCAGTAGTGATTGTAGCCGGGCGAAGGCACCGAGGCAGGCGAGATGGCAGGCGTGCACAAGAAAAGATTTATCGGAGGAGAGTATGACCTTTTGATTTAAAGCTGGGGTTGGCGATTTGATTCAGATACACTTTCTGTAATACTGGTTAAAATGGTCTTTATGACCCGATGGTAATCAACTCATAATGTGTTCTTAAAACAGAGCGAAAAATATCCGCTATCTACCTCCTGCGTGTGCATTTTCCCGGCGTGCACAGACTCGGTGCGTGTAGCCGATCTCATACGTATCAGAGTCCGTCAGAGAATGTTTACCTTTCAAGTTTTGTCTTTGAAAATAAGGGAAGCCCGCTGTGAGCTGTCCCACAACACCAACCAAGCTCCAGTATCCCTCACATTTTAAGACAGGTGTACAGAAATCTAAAATAAACTCTTTGTTTTTCTAAGTTTGTTCTGCTGCTCTGATCTCACCACAGCTGCCACCCAGGCTACTGCAGGTGGACGTTCTCACCAGGCTTTTTCTTCTTCTTTGGTTTTACAGCGGTTGGCATCCATCATTTTGGAGCATTACCGCCCCCTTCAGGCTAGAGACAGAGTTCAGTTTGGAGAGGCAGAGGAATGTTTTTATTATTATATCATCACACGGGAGATTTACAGGAGAATACTGATACAGGAGGACGTCAGGAAAGAGGATAAAATACGTAAAATACAGTAGTTTAACGGCCAAAACAGGAGACTTGACAGCTATGTGGAGAATGGCAGAGGAACTACCTATACCCCGATCAACATCGGGCTGTGAGCACTAACTTGACATGTTTGTTTTTTAACTTTACTATGATAATGTTTTGGTGTTTTCTTACTCTGACTGAGACATGACTTGGTGTAGAGTAAAACAAACACGTTGTGCTGAGGGTTTGGAGTTGAATCAGTCATCTGGATATATCAGCCGCGCGCGTCCATGTGAGCGGGGGGGGGGGGGGTTAGACGGAGTCCTGAGGAGATGCTACTTTCAAATTCACGCTAGTTTTCCAAAATCGCCAACCCCAGCTTTAAATGATAATGAAATAATTTGCAGATAGGGTTGCCAGGGCATGATCCTTGCGCCACTAGATGACATCAAGGATGACAGTAATATAGCCGACTGTGTTCGTCTCTGCGGATATTCCATTTTTAACTTATGGACATATGGTCCTTTGACCGCTTTGAATCACTTTGTGGTCATAGTGAATAATTTGAAGCTTTTTTTTCTTAAGGGGCACAATTAATACTTTGACATTTATAAACTTGGCGGCTTAGAGGTAAGGTAAGGGTCGTCCGCTAAATGCTGAGTGTTTCACTAAATAAAGGGATAAATCAGTGATACCCAAAAAAACCTGAGAAATAAACTCAACTCAACTTCTCCTCCTGACAATAGTAATTTAGCTGCTTCAGTGGTAGGTCAGAGTGGGCTTTAGGTTAATCTAAAGACAGCACCACGGACAGCTCTGCTGTAATGTAAATAGACCAAGACAGAAGATTCAGGACCATGGACAGCTCTGCGTTGACTTGTTTATTTACATTATTTATAGTATCATTTAAGATAATTTATAATCGATCATAAATAAATCAACATATAAAGCCTTAACCATTTCTGGAAACACGTGAAAACGACAACAAAACGTGAATGTGGAATAAGGTCACTGCTGCTCAGTGTAAAGGAGACGTCAATCTCCTCAAATTATTGCAGTCAGAGGCGTAAAGTGCACTCAGATGCCAAACTGTGTAGGCCTGTTTGCGCCGGCATATCATAAGAATAGTTCCTTTGAGGATAAGACGCTAAAACAGGGCAGATTGTGTGAGCTATTTCTGCGCAAATGATGGCGCTATTAGCAGGAGCAATCCATTCTTTGTGGATCTGGCCCTTTGTTTTAATGCTGTCTCTTTCATGAACCACAGCACCCCCATGTGAAATAACTGCTGACAGCTGCTTCTCAGGCATACATACGTAACGCTGGTATCTGCTTTTGTTTTATTTCATGTTTAGAATAGGATATGATACTCTAGGCTTGACAGTGTGACCTATAAAGATAAAGAAGCCTATGCATTTAAGTTTAATCATATATTGCTTGTTTATTTGTATTTTGAAATGATTTAATGGTTTTAATGTTTGCCTTATTATGATACCATGAGTGTTTAGTATCATAATGTTCTCTATGAGATTGTCAGGACACAAAGCGTGTGGATCACAGGGCTTCCCCTTTCAAACACAGGTGTTTCGTTCACACAGATAGAGCGTGTCAGGTGCACAAAAATGCACATGTTTGAAAATATAAAAATGTAAATAGTTTAAAGAGTTGCTCTCGAGGCCGTAGAGGAGCAGAAGACTTTGCTGTAAAGCCTGAACAAGCTCAGGAGCCTCAAACTCCACACAGAAACACTCAGCAGACACCTGTTTTCAAAAATGTTTGTTTTCAGGCTCCTGAAATGCCAAATCTGTGTGGACAAAGACGCCTATATGATTAAGAACGTGCAGTTATGTCTTAATTTGTCTTAACAGTGGAGGATTCCACCCAAAGATTCAGCCTTAGTTTGAAACTTGAAATATTAAAAATAACTAGTCACACAAAAAGGACTCAATCTTAAAGGTGCTATGAGGAGGATCTATTTCCAGCGACATAAAGACTCTGCTACCCATGAGCACGCACGGCGACTGTGGTAAAGACGTGACCCAAGCCAAAGCGTGTTTGTTGTGATGCTAATGAATGCAGCTCAGACCTTCCTCAGAACTCTGCATTGCTTTACAACTTCTTTTTTCAACAACTTACAGGATGCAAAGCCACGAGGTAATGTATCTCTTTCTAGTTACGTAGCGGTAGTTTTTGATGTGTGACAACAAGCAATTTTTGGAAAACTTAGTATTGTAGTTTTTTAGCCGGCTATATATCTCTACTTACAGCCCGGTGCTCTAAGACGTGTCTGAATAATATAAATTTGCTCTAGTTTTAATTGTCTTGTTCCTGAAGTTGAGTATCCAGGCCAGTCCAGCCCTGTCCGACCCGAAGGAATAGCATTTATAGATAACCTATTTTGATGCTATTAAACTCATCTTAAAGTGTGTATTTCCATCAGGCATATATCTAAAAGACAGACTTTTATGTAATTACTTATAAACTCCTCATAGCATCTTTAAAATACCAGTTAAATCAGTCCTGATTAAGTTAACACACCTTTGCTCCAGCAGGTCCGATCGGGCCTGGTGACCCAGACAGACCCCTCGGCCCACGGTCACCTCGGTCTCCCTGTTAGGTAAAAAAAAACAGATCATAACGTCTTGGACTTCCTGACAAAGACAGCTGCATGATGCTCGGTCAGTCTGTTCATGCCAAAGTCTAGTTGAAGTTAGCCAAACCTGCACTGCTCCCTTTAACAGCCGAGTTTATTTAATTACCTTTTCTCCAGGTAGACCTTTGCCTGCAGCCCCCTCGAGGCCACGTGGACCTGGCAGTCCCATCTCCCCCTAAACGAAAAAGAAAATCAATTCCAGTTAATAACCTGCTCTCAGATAAAGAAATACAGAGGGTTTTATTTTCAATATGCCGAGGACTCTTTAAGAAGTGTCTTGTTTCTTTTACAAAGTTAATTCTGACAGCACTTTTTAATTTAATTTTAGTTACAGTCTTCTTTCTGAAACATCTTTTAGTTTTGGTCATAATTTAGTCTCTAAATTGTTTTAATTTTAGTCTAGTTGTAGTCGATGAAATCTGCTGTAAATTAAGTCGACTAAAATCTGAAGTGTAAAGTGTAAGGCATTTTTATGTTTCCTTGAATTTCTGAAGTCCTGTTTTCCTCTGTGATAAAATCAAACATCTACTAAGCCTTTATTGAATGTTAGTAAAGTCTGAATGTCTAAATGAACAGAAACAAATGTTCCTTTGTGTGAAATGCAGTCACCTTTATTTAGGCTACCTGGCAGAGCATCTCAGTTACAATACCAGAACTGACAACAAACAGTGAACCTGCTCTACATGAATATATCAATTCATAAAGAGAGCAGCTCTGATTGGATCGCTCCACAACTTATCCCACCACCACCAAGCTAAGGCAGCTGTGATTGGATGTCCCTCTGAACTCATCCAACCTTTAACACAACCAAAGCAGCTGTGATTGGATAGATTCATCACTTGTCTCTACTTCCTACATGACCATATTAGGTCTGATTGGATTAAGTCTGTCAGACATTTTAGTCTAGTTTTTATTTGTTGATGAAAATGTCAGTTTGAGTTTTTGTCCATGTGCTCTTGTTTATATTAGTTACTGTCTAGTTTTTGTCAGGGGTTCAAAGCCAGGCGTCAGCACAAAGAGGACAGATGACGTACTTTTACCATTCATGAGTGTGTTTGAGTGCAACTTTGATTTAACCAATCAGAGCATCAGCTCTTGTTCTGTTTTGTTAGAGCTTCATTACTTACACAGGGAGTTTAGCTGTTTGGTCAAATTTGGTCTGGTTTATTTAATTCCACTTGTTTTTTTATCCTCTTCACCTAAAGAACACAGAACACTGTATGAAATATGTTAAAAGTGCAGTGTGTAGAAATTGGCATTTTAGTGACATCTAGTGTTCAGATGTTGGAATGAGCCCGTCTGTTTCTAAAACGTCACATCACTAAGAGCCGGTGAAGACCAAAAAGGATCATGAACAGGGCATCATTTACAACAGTTACCAGGTGAGGGCTTTTCATTTATATCTGTAACTATTATTTTATAGATTATAGGTCAGTTAAGATGATGATTATAGGTTTGGTAAACTTCGTAGACAACGTGGCGGATCATTATGTCAGCCTCCACAGAGGGGAGACCCACGGCACATAGATATAAAAACTTTTTCTAACTTAATACAAAGAAAAACAAAGTTTTATGAAAATGATTGCACACCTATCTTAACAGACTTTACATACAAATAGAAACATTATATCCTATATTCACTGTTTCTGTTTGGTGAAATGCTGCTAACTTCTCGAACTACACCAGGGCTATTCAATTAGAAATTCAGTCCGTCCAGATTTTCAGACTTAGGACATGAGCTGGGCCGGACATTTTTGGCAGAGAGTGAACAAATTTAACCACGTTAAAGAAACGCATATAGATGACAAACACACTGGATGTGTATTAATTTATTGTTACATCCAAAAGGGCATAAACTCAATAAAGAACAGAACTTAAACTAAACTTCTGCTGAAATACTGTTTCTTTAAATTGTAAACAGAAAACAGAAAACTTCAACACGTTTTGACAGGCACATATTAAGGTGAGTATGAACATAAAAAAGTGCAGATTAAAAACTCCATCTTTTGGTCACATTTAAAAGTGCATTAAAACTAACTTGATCAACAGCAACCTTTCAGAACATGTTGTATTCAATGTTTGTAATAGGGCTGGGCGATATGGCCTAGAAATAAAATCCCTGATTTTTTTTCTACAACACTCCATTTACGATTTTAATCAATTTTTCCCTCCCTAAAAGAAACAAATCTCCCAGTAACATAAAAATGAAACAAATCAAGTTTTGCCTTTATGTTGTCTAAATGTTTCTCGCTTAAAGTCAAAGTCTGGGTCATTAAAGGTTGATTATGTAGTATAAACGTAGGCAGGTTTGTCTACATAAACACTAACAGGCTGAGGTATTTTGACAGTATTAGCATGAAACTCTCTGATCAATATTTAATCTACTTAAATAACAAATACAAGCCTATAAAAGTGCTTGTGCAAACCCTACAAGGCCGACCATCATGAGAATTGTAATTTTTTTCAAAAATAAAATTGTAACTACTTAAAATTTTACTAAGACAAGAAAAAATCTCGATTTAAATTTTTTTTAAATCTTCTGCAGAAAATAATTATAATTAATCAATTTTATTGATTTTTTGCCCAGCTCTAGTTTGTAATGCTGCGCTCACACAGCAAGCAACCCAGCTACAAAAATCATGTTGCCTGCTGACGTAGCGTCGCGCGTCCATAAATACATGCACAAATACAATCATATCATATGTCATATAATAGGATGTATAAGCGGACATTATTCCAGCTGTATCCTTTTCATTCTCTTATCAACCACAAAACACTGCAGCAGATGATGCAGCAGCATCATCTGAGAGTTTACCGTGGTCCATCTAGGCGGAACTAATGTCCTCACTGACTAATGTTTCCACACGGACATGGATTGTTCCTCTGTAGTTCGGATAAATAAGGCTGTGCCCAAAATGGCATAGTAATGTACTACATACTACTTACTCATGTGTATATACTGTATACAACATTCTATAAGTATGGTTAGAATACCAACCGTTCACACTGTAGTATACTACTACGTTTCCCATGATGCATTTCAAACCTCCAACGACAAAAATCAGAAGCTCACCAGGCTATCAAATATCTCTGTTGATTCACCACATTTGAAAGTTCAGAGAGCATTTTAGGCGAGAAAGTCACCACGTAGAATACCAAAATGTGGTCATTTGAGCCATTAAATGCACGGATACAAATTTAATTTCGGTATTTCGAACATTCCGTTATGCGCCATTATGCTATCGAAGAAACTTCCGGTCGTCTCCAAAATAAGAGCCTAATTTACAAAAGTGTTAAAGAACTAAAAGGAGATCATAAAAGATGATTTTATTTTGAAAACAGGAAGTTTGCTAGTGGCTGATTTTTAGCTGAATGCCGGTCGGTCTTGCATGACGCAATGCATTATGGGGCTCGCAATGCATTATGGGGCGTTTGAGTGTGACTAGTATGCCCACCTCGCATACTTAAAATTTTTTCCGATATAGTATACATCCAGGTATTTCTCACACACTCAATCTTTTCATACTATCAAATGTGAACACACTACATAGCCTACTCATTTTGACGTTAGGACGTTAGTATGACATTTCAGACACAGCCTAACAGTCTGTCTAGGGTACCGTCACACGTGCACACCTGCTGATTGATCAATTTTTTTTTTTACTTTCACATCACGCGACAAGCTATGTGGTAGTGCGAAAAGTGGCTGTCGTATCGCAGGAGGGTTAGCCCCGCCCCATCGCGGCTGTACACTGACTTTACATGGAGAGAGATCGCAGAGGTAGTACAAGTAGCGTCCGGTGTGAACGCAGCATGATAATGTTGGAATTTTTTGTAAGACCTTAAAAGTGTTTGTAAAAGTTTTTCCTGTTTTTCTCGCCGGACAAAAGTCCCAATCCCATTGCTTTTGGGCTGCATGAGGCCCTCGGGTTGCTAACTGAATGGGCTGTTCTACACCTTTAATGCTCAGATTTAGTTTTTTTTTTTTAACTGAAGCATTCAGAGAAGAAGAGAGACGAGTCAGAAGCTTCAGCATAAAGAAACATGAGTAATGATTCAAACAGACAGGATCAGACTTTGGGCTCTAATTTCGTGGCGCAGCGCAGGGGGCGCAAGCCTGGCGCACCCCGCGCAGTGTTAATTTCGTCAGGAAGAAAAAAGACAAAGAGAAAAGGAGATAAAATAAATGTATGTCACTCAGGATTTACCTGTGATTTCCCATATTCCTCTGTTTAAGTCTTTATTTTTAACGTGATCTAAAAAGATGGAGTACATCATTGCAAGGAGGATGAGGCGGAGACACCGGGAGAGTAAACAGTATATCACTAAAGGCTGCTATTTGGCGATGACAAACCAGGAGTGCAGGTGGATCATAAGCATGATGAATGGATAAGCCAGCGGGTGTGAAACTGACTCTTATTTTTTTTTTACTCCTATTAATGACAAAGGAACAGATTACATCTGTCCCGGGAGCTGGCCCACACGGTGACGCGCCCCGCTGTCCATTTTCATGCTGAACTGACAGCAGCTCTGACCGTCTCCACTGCTGGGTCTTTCCAGCACACTGTCTCCGCGGTGGCGGGGATCATTCAGACCAATCAGACGCTGCGCCTTGGCCGCAGCGCATTTAAAGGCGAGGAGAGGCGCTCATTTGATTGGTGAAGACAGCAATCGGCTCTGTTAATCCCACTCACGTCTATTCTCCTCCTACTCTGACATTTGTGAGGAGAGGCAGAGACGTGGGCGTAGACGTGCTCCTCTGCGCCCTTGTGTGCGCCTCTCTTGGCACTGCAGGAAACTTGCAAAGTGCGCAGGTCACACCCTGTCCGCACGGCAAAGGCCGGCGCAGAGCAGGTGCGCCTGCGCTTGCGCCTGGTCTACGAAATTAGAGCCCATAGTGTGCCTCTGATAGTCTGATGTCCTCATGCTCATGCAGCAGTCCTTCACTCTCCTCTCTGTGGTCATGTCTCTCAGATCTCCACCCTGCTGTGGACTCTAAACTGGACTTTTCCATAGATGCTTTAATGGTCTGAATGAAGGAGAGAAGACCTCACCCTGTCCTCACAGACTCACCTTTGGGCCCACAGCTCCATCCTCTCCAGGGATCCCTGGTATCCCAGACGCTCCATCAAGCCCCGGCTCCCCCTGTGAGTATAATGAAAAGCATGAGGTCTGGATTTCTGATGGGGCTTATTTTTGATCACTTTGTTCCCTGATGGTCTCACCTTAGCTCCTGGCTCACCGACGCCCCTGTTTCCCTGAGGTCCAGGCTCTCCAGGAAAACCCTGGTCCCCCTAAAACAACACAGACAACCTTAGAGCAGCCGTTTCTGGAGAGTTATTCACAAGTGTAAGGCTCTATGTCTGCTAGAAATATGTCAGGAATGGAGCAAACGTCTTATTTAAGGGACAAAATTCTTCTTTGAATTCAGAGAGAGTCGTTGTGAAGTCCATCAAACATTTCAGCACTTTATTTTGTTTGTTTTGGTAAGAATCCTTCATTGTAAAGCTGGAGTTAAACTTTCTGTGATGGCATCTCCTGAGTTAATTCAGTTGTACACACACACAGGATCAGTGTAGAGGTGTGACCACATCATCACATCAGCAGGAGCTTCTACTTCATAACAAAACACTTTAGAGATAAACTAAAACGCAGTCCACTGTCCTCTAATCATAAATGTGTTATCAGGACAGACACAAACATGTCATCTGTCCCATCTGAATTCAGAAGGTTTATGGAATTAAATTTGGTGTATTGGTTCAATTAGTGACCATGTAAATCTGTGACCTCCATCATGGGTCAGTTTCTGTTTTAGTCAAACATGTTAACTTTGACTTTTTGATACAGAGATAAAAATAACTTCAGCACAGAGAGAACAGCACAGCCAGCTGGAGGGAACATAAACAATATGCATAAATAATAAAATTAAGGCTGATTTTGCCGCTGCCTTAAATGATCTAAAAAGGAGAGAAAGAGACAAAGCTCAGCACTCAGTGTCTCCATAACAAACGGATAAAAAACAAAAAAAACATGGCTCTTGCATCTGGACACTTTGTATCATGATATCTGACAAACTCAGTTTATTTACACTTCACCATCATCTTTAACAGAATTTCTCAGGTGGAAATGAAAGTTTTCTGGACGAGGAAAGTCTTTATTTGTTAATTTATTGAAATATTGAGGGAGATTCCTGCTGAAGGCAGCTTTTATCAGCTCTCCATAAAAACATTCACAGTGAAGTGTTTTTGAGCTTTTTCTAACAGTCTGCTGCTGTCTGATCTGCTCCCAGGAAAACATCAGGACAGATAAAAAACGTTAAAAAAAGTTTTTGTCTCTTCTTTCCCCCGTTCAAATATACCATAATTACTGTAATAAGGGCTCAGCTTTATGTTCATTATAAATAAATATACCATAATTACTGTAATAAGGGCTCAGCTTTATGTTCATTATAAATAAATATACCATAATTACTGTAATAAGGGCTCAGCTTTATGTTCATTAAGAATAAATATACCATAATTACTGTAATAAGGGCTCAGGTTTATGTTCATAAGAAATAAAATATACAATAAATACTGTAATAAGGGCTCAGCTTTATACTAAAATATACCACATTTATAGAATAAGGCTCAGGTTAATGCTCATAACAAATCAAATATACCATAATTACTGTAATAAGGGCTCACCTTTATATTCATAAGAAATAATATACCATAATTACTGTAATAAGGGCTCACCTTTATATTCATAAGAAATAATATACCATAATTACTGTAATAAGGGCTCACTCAGGATGAGTTGCTGTAACATCAGGTTCTATGTTAAGGGCCTGCACAGAGGGGGGATGAACCTCACTGAACCAGAGCAGTAATGGGCCGTATTAGCTCGAGATCAGAGGTCTTGATGTTTTGTTGGAGTAAAGTCTTGTCTGTAAACTTCTCCAGAACTCAGCAGCACATCATCAGGTCTGCCTTCAAACTCTGACACCACAGAGGCTCTTTGTGAATCAGACGATCCTGTTTATAGATTAAAAACCTTCTTAATTCTTAATCTGCAGATGTTAAAGTGTCTTGCTCTGTGACTTCACCCTTTTACTGATCAGAAAAGTTTCATTTTTGAATAAAGAAAAGGTTTTCATGTTTAACTGTCCACACGACACTCACCTTGGGTCCAACTATTCCAAGTCCAGGAGGTCCTCTGGCACCAGACGGCCCAACTGGTCCCTGGTCCCCCTAAAACCAGAACCAAAAACCCTTATATTGATTTAACTCTAAAAAGTCCCTTTAATATCCAAACCCATTCCTCCCTCAGGACAAAAAACTTCAGCTTCAAAAAACTGTCATAAAAATAAAATGTTTCAATACTTCTTTCCAATTTACACAAGTCATTTTAAAACCATTTCAGTCTGAATTAAAATCAAAAATCAATCAAATCTTAAATATTTTTATAGGTAAGCTGCACAAATTCAAAGGTTTTCTTTAGTGAAATAGTCAAACTAAAATAGATATTATTATGAATCCAGTTGCTAATGGTACATTTTCATGGTCAATTAATCTAAATATTTACATAAAATAAAGGTAGGACTAAAATTTATGGTGAAAATCACAATATGGGTGAGGACTGTGGTGCTTTTCTAGGTATTACTGTTATTATAAGGCCTTGAAATGAGTCAGAGATTGGCAGCAAATTCGATTTTTATTGTGTTATTTATTTTTTATTTTTTTGTTGCAATGCCAGATTATAATTAGAACTTCCATTTGTGGTTCTAGGGTTAAAAAATGCCACAGTCTTATATACATAAAGGTAAAAATTGCCCTGAATACAAGTCAGTCTTTTAAAACAACCCCAGCCTGAAATATTCATATCCACTGTTGGATATATTTTGGGGCCCCTTTCAGGGCCAGAATTTCACACAACTCAAGTCTGTTATGAAGAAAAAAATATAGAAATATAACAGAACAGTTATTAATTATTGGGTCAATGGGGGCAAAACTGATTGCGATGCACTTTTGCAGAAACCATTAAAAGATTTAGATTTTGCAGCAGGCTGGGAGAAAGAGCGCCATCTGGTGGACAAAAATATAAAATTAAAAACTGAATGCATGAGGTCCAAAGTGAAATTTTAATGGACTGGAATACAAATGTTATGTAAAGGACATTTGAGATGACTTTCAATTGCACATTTTTAAACATGTTCGTTTCATAGATTTAACCTGTTCAACTACTTTTTTAAGCCTTCTGCTCTAAAATGACATCCTCATAAAGAAAAGAGTGAATCTCTGCAACCACAAGGTCTGTTTGAATTATTCTGGTGTCATAATAAAGTAACACTGAGAGATTAGTCCAGATGTGAATTATCAGTATATGTGTTACTGGGACAGAGTAAATGAAGATAGAAGGCAGAATCATTTGAACATTTCAACCTCGCCTAAAAAACAAGTTTTCATAGTGATTATCTCTCTGGAATGATGCAGCTGCAGCTTTAGAACTCTATGAATGAATGTGAAAATATGTGAACATTACTTCTGCCAAGTTTGAGTCTGATAAAGTGATGCAGAGCAAAGTTAGAGAGGTTTTACTACAGAGTGGTCAGGCCCAATCTGGGCACAGTTTGGAAACATTAGTCCCATTTGAAACTTTAGATTTCACTTTTATGTCACTTTTGGAGTTCATTACACCTGATTACAACAGTTAATATCTTCCTCTGCTTATCCATGGCAGTTTTTGAATTTTGTTTTTACAAAAAAATAAATAAAGAAATAAATGTTTTTGTCTCTTTTGTAAAAATCAAGCAGAACTCTCTACATTTTCCCATTCAAATAAACCCATACAAATCAACTCAAGTTTGAATCAAAGTGAAACAGATTTGGATATTTGATAATTCATTTTGTTGGTGTTGACGTTGTGTTTGGTGTGTGTAAAAATGGCTTATATGACTGTGTAGCTGAAACTTTCCTTTTAATTTGATGTGCAGCATGACTATATTTCACTTTTTATTACTTTTTTTTTTTTTGGAGTACCAAAAATCGGGCACTTTGGGGCTGATCAGGTTAAAGAACTGAGACGTAAATTATACCTTAAGAAAAATGAATACTCTCTCACAAATATACTTGAAATAAAAACTGAATGGCCCAAATGTCTTTTGGATTACTGAGGAGTTGATAAAATTTGTTAAAGGTGCTTAAGTAGACGAATTGGGTTAATTTGTTTCTATTCTTATTTGTGGTCGTTTGTATTCTTTAGTGATTTTAAAGAATGCCTTTGCCCTGAATGAACTGAATTAATGTTGGATGTAAAAACTGATATACAGTTATGGTTAAAGGCCCGGGTCACCTGTGCAGGTGTTTTTCATCACTCTGGTTGATCAGACCTGGCTAAGATGAAAACAGTGGTGTCAATGGGTCATCATTTTAGGACCAATAGGAATAAAAAACAGATCAGCATGTCCTCCTGAAGTTACAGGTTCTACACATTTTACAGGGCCGCAGAGCTGTCAATCAAACACTCAGCCACGCCCACACAGTCCTGAGAGGAGGTCTGAGGCCTTTGCACATGTGGGGGTAAACAGGACCTTCAAAGTATGATCAAATGTTCTTGCCTTTTCTCCCTGGGCTCCTGCTCCTGGAAATCCAACCGGACCAGGAACCCCCGGGGCCCCTGAGTTCCCCTGAGGGTCAGAGGTCAGACAGGTGAGGGTCAGACAGGTAGTCCTTCACTTCATTCATGTTTTCAGTCAGACAGTTTTAACAGGTCACCTCACCTTTTCCCCTTTGTGCCCGATTCCAGGAGGTCCACGACTCCCTTTAGGACCCTCGTAACCTCTGTCACCCTGAAAGAAACAGCCAAGGGAATTAAATTATATCAAACAATCAACCAATCAAACAATTAATCAATCTATCAATAGACCAATTTATCAATAAATCGACCAATTTATCAACCAATCAACAAATTTATCAATCAACCAACCAACCCATCAAACAATCAATTTATCAATCAGTCAATCAATCAATCAATCAGTCAACCAAACAACCCATCAATCAATTAACCAATTCATCAATCTTTTAACAAATCAATCAATCAATCAATGAACCAACCAACCAACCAACCAACCAACCAATCAATCAATAAATCGACCGATTTATCAACCAATCAACAAATTTATCAATCAACCAACCAACCAATAATCAACTAACCAATCAATCAATCAATCAATCAATCAATCAATCAATCAATCAATCAATCAATCAATCAATCAATCAGTCAACCAATCAACCAATTTATAAATCTGTTAACCAATGAACCAATCAATCAACCAACCAACCAATTGATCAACAAATAACCAATTAATAAATCTTTTAACCAACAAGTCAATCTATCAATGAATCAATCAATTGATCTTTATTTGTATATCTCCAGTTCATAAGACTGAAGACAAACTTAATCTATAAATAAATCTATATGTATAGATTCAAATATATATAATAAATATAATTATTTATACATAAACACACATCTGGAGCTGTGTCCATCCAAACAGAGACAAAGGGACTAAACTCATGTTTGTCTCTGCTGAATTCAGACTCAGTCAATAAATGTAGTAAAGGTTAACCCATTCAGATGTGGCATGTCATTTTCAGACGGTCCTCGTGTCTGTATGGTTAAAGATACTATGGATGAATAATCAACCATAAACAGATCAGTCTAATATTAACTTAAACATATATAATGAATATAATCTGGAGATGAATGATAACAGCTTCGTCTATCTGAATCTGAATATCTGAACCCTAACTAAAGTGAGTTTAACTGGTCTAAAGTATGAATTTATGTGAAATGATGTTTCTGATGATGCTGATGTAGGATGGAGCTGATGGAGTGGAGCAGGTCACAGCAGCAGGTCATTCGTGAGTGTTTGTCAAAACATTTCAAGACAGTCTGGCTGCAGACCTGCACTGACAGGACCCAGCTTTGCAGACCTGCACTGAGAGGACCCCCTGCACTGAGAGGACCCGACGTCACGTTTTTTTTCTCACATGCTCTGGCTGCAGACCTGCACTGACAGGACCGGAAGCTGATTTGAAGTCTTTCAAAATAAAAGCGAATATACCGGAAGCACGTATTTTCGTCAAAAGTTTATTCAAAACCTTTCAGAAATAAAAGCCATTACACTGGGAAGAACGTTTAAATGCCAACGACAGTGAAAGCCCTCTCATGTCAAACTTATTTCATACATATATCTAAATAATACATCCATGTCTAATCCTAAAGTTAACCTAGTTAGCCCTAGCCACTGCTACCCTAACTACGATAACAGCGCTTAATTTGCTTTTAATACTTAAGCAGTCTGCTTACAGTGATCACTTTGGGTGTTTTCATACATGTTTAAATGCCACAGGCAGTGACAGCCTGTCATGTCAAGCTTATCTCATAGATATATCTAAATAAAACATCCATGTCCAATCCAAAAGTTAGCCTAGTTAGCGCTAGCCTCCGTTAGGCTAGCGCTAACTAGGCTAACTTTTGGATTGGATTGCAGCGCGAAAAACACCCAAAAGTGCAAAAGTCATTTCTTTCCAATAAATATTATGACACAGAGCAGTATATAATGGAAAAGACAACGTTTGTAATGGAATAAAGACTGTTTCTGTTTCTTCGAAAAAGACGAAAAGTAGTCACTCGACTATAACTCAGCTTCTCTCCTCACGGGAAAAAAACACACTGGAGCATGTGATGTGAGAAAAAAAAACGTGACGTTGGGTCCTCTCAGTGCAGGGGGTCCTCTCAGTGCAGGTCTGCAGCCAGACCCCTCTCAAACATCTGGGCTCATGTGGAGCTTCTCTCGTCTCTGAGGACTCAAAGCAGCACCGCAGGTCACATCCACACCCATTCACCCTCCATCAGGTACACATCCCAGCCTTTCATAGCCATTTACACCCCTCTGATACAGCAGGGGCAGAACCTCAGGGTTAAACGTCCTGCTCAAGGACACATCAGCATCTGACAGCTGGAGCTCGAACCTGCCACCTCCTGGCAGAGCCCAGTACCAGAGTGTTTCTCATCACATAACTTCGTCCATCTTCACTTCCTCTCTCCTCCTCTAAGTCATTCTCCCTCTGCCATGATGAGGGACCTCCTAATTCACAAAATGCACCTCCTGAAAAACACAAGTGTGTCTAAGGAGGCCTCTTGGCCAGAAAAGCAACCGTATTTTACTCCTCTTTCCCTCCATCTTCAGTGTTAGTATTCTCCTGTAAATCTCCCATGTCATAATTTAATAATAATAAAAACATTCCTCTGCCTCTCCAAACTGAACTCTGTCTCTGGCCTGAATGGGAGAGTCAAACAGCTGACTTCCACTTTGAACATGGAGGGAGAAGCTTTGGCTCACAGAGAGCCTCTGAGACAGCCCTCACATCCTTTGCTCCGTCTCCTGATGGTCTGTTTACCCGGGAAATTCATTTTCAGTGGATGCAGTGTGGACAGCAGGCGTGCATGAGCGTGATGACATGCATACATCAGTGTGAGACCTGGACTAGAAATTTCAGGGGATGTCAGGGGCAGCTCGGTTCAACATTCTCTCAAACTTTGTTGATAAAATGTGTAAAAATGCCTCTCTGCTGTTTTAAAGTACAAACTTTGTGCACGCCCCGGGCCTTATAATCCCTTTGGCAGCTCACCTTGTGTCCTGGGAGACCTTCACCTGGAAAACCTGGAGCTCCTTGCATCCCTTGTGGCCCAGCTGGACCCTAAAACAGGAACACAGACTTTAGTAATCATGATCAGCTCCCCCTTTTTTCCCTAAAACTCTTTGTTTTGTGTCAAATCCTGCAGAAATATTGGGATATTTTGGGCACAGCTTGGATCGATGGACTGTCTATCCAGGCTGTGCATCACAGTTCAGTCTCACTGCTGTTTAGAGACTGTTTTTAATGATCACACAGCAGCTTCTCAGTTTGGGTGAGTTTGGTGGATTTACCGGAGCTCCTGGTTCTCCTCTCCCCATCGGTCCAGGAGAGCCTGGTCGGCCTTGGTTCCCCTTGTCTCCCTGAGGAGTTTAGAAAAATAAAGGTAACTGTAAATGTAAAGAGGAGAACGATGAGGTTTGTTATCAGACCAGAGCGTCTGACTCACCTTCGGCCCAGGAAAGCCGACCCCGTTATCTCCAGGAGGTCCGGGTGCACCATGAAGTCCTCTCTCACCCTGTTAGGACAAACATGAGCCTACAGTCTTAAAAACTTCCTCTGTGTGAATTCTGATGAAGAAAATGTGAAGGAAGTCCAAGTGTCCTCACTTTAGCTCCTGGCAGCCCCTCTGGACCCGGATCTCCATGACCTCCTTTGACCCCCTGAAACAGAAAACAGAGAGTCTATGCATATATGTGTATTTTATATGTATATACGTATCTATGCATATATGTGTATTTTATATGTATATACGTATCTATGCATATATGTGTATTTTATATGTATATATGTATCTATGCATATATGTGTATTTTATATATGTATATATATATCTATGCATATATGTGTATTTTATATATGTATATATGTATCTATGCATATATGTGTATTTTATATATGTATATATGTATCTATGCATATATGTGTATTTTATATGTATATATGTATCTATGCATATATGTGTATCATATATATATATATATATATGTATCTATGCATATATGTGTATTTTATATATGTATATATGTATCTATGCATATATGTGTATTTTATATATGTATATATGTATCTATGCATATATGTGTATTTTATATATGTATATATGTATCTATGCATATATGTGTATTTTATATATGTATATACGTATCTATCTTAAATAATTAACATTAACACTGCAGCACCAGGTAGAATAACTGACACAAATGAACTACAATACTGGAAATTAACCTTAACACTGGAGCAGAAATGAAGTGACAGGTATCTAAAAACTACAATGCAGATAGTTAGACTGTACACTGTAGCAGCTGATTAAGTCAGGCACAGAGAAGTCCACCATCTGAACCCAATCAGGAGAGACTGAGGAGTTAGTAGTGCAGGCAATTGGAAATGTACTGTGGTCCATAAAGATCTATTGTTATGGCCTTATAATAGTATGGAGTTTGCATGTTCTTCCTGTACATACATGGGTTTTCTCTGTGTAGTCTGGTTTCCTTCCCCATGTCTCTGGATAAACTCCAGCCCCCCCACGACCCCAAAAGGGACACGAAGCTTAGACAATAAAAGATAAAGATAGATAGATAGATAGATAGATAGATAGATAGATAGGAACTTTATTAATCCCTTGGGAATCTAGTCCTTAAAATTGTTTGAAGAGGATTTTAAATAAGTACAGAAAACAAGTGCAGATAAGATAGAAATAAAAAAGATTAAGACACAGGTTATATACAGCAAAATACAAATAATAATTAGACTGTACAATCTTGCAGTGGGGATTCCAGCATAGATCAAATACTGTGCAAATTATTTAGTGTCTGGTCATGGATGGTAAAACATGAGTCTTACTTTAATTCATTTTAATCATTAACAATAAAATTAGAGTTTAAATAATTAACATTAACACTGCTCAGGCTGCTGAGCTGTGACTGCCCCTGCTATCTAAAAACTACAATGCAGATAGTTAGACTGTACACTGTAGCAGCAGTGGGACTGTCAGCATAATTAAGCTACAGCTTTAGTTAACAAAAACTGACGGTTAGTAGTGCAGGCAATTGGAAATGTGCTGTGGTCCATAAAGATCTATTGTTATGGCCTTATAATAGTATGGAGTTTGCATGTTCTGCATGAGTATGATGGCACATTGGATCGTTCCTCTTTCCACTCCACCATAAGACAGACAGCCTCCAAATCTTTCTGTCATTCATCAAGAAATTTAGTCAACACACAAGTTAAAGCAGAAAAAAACAATTTTCTTAATCTAGTCCTTAAAATTGTTTGAAGAGGATTTTAAATAACAAGTCCTTCAAAAGACATTTGGATATTTCATATCAAGCTAACAGTTATGTGTGAGCTGGGACTTCTGTGTGGATGTTTGTGCCATAAATTATTTACAGTTTAAAAGTCTGGGAGCCTTTTCTTCTCCAAGCTAAACTTAGTGTCTGGTCATGGATGGTAAAACATGAGTCATACTTTAATTCATTTTAATCATTAACAATCATTTCATGTCTGTTGTTAGTAAATCTAAAATCTAGAGACCAAAAACAGCGAGAACTCCGCTGATGATGTCAGAGCTGCTGCAGCAGGTAACAACAAGGAAGGACACAGAGACGGAGACACACAGTTCAAGCAGTTTCAGTTACTTTACCTGGTATCTAATTACATTTATGAAGGAGTAATTCTGTTAGTAATTCAGTTACGTTTTTGGGAAAGTAACTAGTGACTATAACTTATTACTTTTTTAAAGTAACGTGCCCAACACTGCAGAGAACTCCTGCACTTTGTTTGTCAGAGCGTATAAAACAGCCCAGGAATATTTAGTGGAAACAAATCATTTTCATGGAAACTGGAAAACAAAGGAGGAGGAATTTGTGGTGAGTGCCCAAATCCTAATCCTCTGGGACAACGTCTGCTCTAAAACGACAAGCTAACATTACAGGCTCGGATTCCCCTCCGCTTTAGAAAAGCTACATTGGGAGGGGGATAAGATTTAATCCACAGCTCACATTCCACGAGTGCAGAGCGGGAGACGGACCTGAGTGTGCACTGACAACGGGAAAGCCAACGTCCCATTCAGGAATAAAACTTCAGATGAATGATGCAAATATTTATTTCATTATCATTCATACTGCATGAAGGAGACATTTAGAGACACACCAGGTTTAATGGAAGAATTATTATTATTATTTTAGGGGAATAAGCAGCCAAAACACCACAAACTGACTTTAGTCTAAAACTTGGGAGGGGGATAAGATTTAATCCACAGCTCACATTCCACGAGTGCAGAGCGGGAGACGGACCTGAGTGTGCACTGACAACGGGAAAGCCAACGTCCCATTCAGGAATAAAACTTCAGATGAATGATTTTACCTTTATTTGCTTTATATCATGAACCCTAATGTTTTCATGCCTTAATCTGACCTCGTAACATCAAATCAAATCAAATCAAACTTTATTTATAAAGTACTTTTCATATAAAAGATGTAGCACAAAGTGCTTTACAAACAGATAAATTAAAATGAAGGATTTATGACCCGAACCCACTCCACCCAGCCCCTGAACCCACCCACACAGTAATCCACACACAGTGTTGATAAAAAGCTTCATAAATAAAAGACAATAATTAAACACCCAGTATGTACTGAGGAAACACCATCTTAAAGGGTTAAAAATGAGAAAACACTGGAGGTTAGGTTAAAAGTGTAAAAATAAATATATCATAAAAAGAAATTTTAAAAATAATAAGAATAAATAATAAATTGAAATGAAGTTAAAAAAAAATAGAAAAAAATAGAAAAACTAGAGAATAAAAAAGGAAAGATAGCAAAGATAAAATAAGATAAAATAATATAAAATAATAAAAGAGTGGTCTGTAAGTAGAATAAATAAAAACACTAAAGGGTAATTCAGGTAAAAGCTGGACTAAAAAGGTTTTGAGTTTGTTTTTAAAGACATTAACATGTCTCTATTGCCTCTGTGTAAACTTTGACTTTACTCAGCAGAAGCTGGGAGAGTAACGGGAGCACTGGTAAAAACAGCAGCTCCAAAGTTTCAGAGATTTAACAGAAAAGATCAGAAAAAAAAAGGTTCAATTAAAAAAGCACCATTACCTGCTCTCCTTTAGGTCCTCTGGGGCCCTGAAGTCCAACAACACCCTGAACATGAACAGTTAAATAATTAAAATGACGTTCACTTATATAATAAGCAGAATTAGGAGAGGAAATAAATAAATACAAAAACTGGCATGTACCTTTTCTCCTTTTTTACCAGGTGCTCCACATTCACCCTGCTCCCCCTAAAAGATTAAAATGTAAATGTACATAAAGATAAACATGGACTTGATCTGAACACTCATTCTTAACCCTTTCATGCATGATTACTAAATCACAACAGGAATACTTTTTAAAATGTTTGTTTCCATGTTATATTTTGAGGGAGTTATGCATCTGTGCATCAGACCATGCATCTGTGGTATAAATAGTAATGCAGTGGAATTTAATAAAGACACATTTCTTTGACAAACATTTACTAAGAGTGAATAAAAAAATCTGAAGATATGTGTTATTGCTGATTCCTCAAACTCTTAGACTGTGAATCACACCAAAATGTAAAATAAAAAATAAAAAGTATGTGCAATCTGAACACAGACACAACGTCTGATTTGCCCTTTGTCAACTATTTTGTATATGATGGAATATCTCAATATGGTAAAAATGTGCACGGACAGGGGTGTAGCAGCGATTTAAAAAGTGAGGGTGTTCTAAGGGTAGGGCAACCTTCGAGTCAAATTTTTGTTTTTACGATACGCTAATTGAAATTGAATGTATTTTTACTTTTCATTACAAAAATATGCAAGTAAAATAGCATTAAGTATCAAAATGTACATTGATGTAGCACACACTCCACGCTAACATCCTTTTACACTTTTCTCATCCCATTATTGTTAAATTATGCTGTGATTTAAGTCTTTTTTTATATAATACAGCACTGACCATGCCCATGACTCATATCCAATGATACTTGTGGGTGATACTTTAAAGAATACAGCACCTTTTACATTGTGTCTTAAATCTATTTTAAATCAGTCAACTTAAAATCCGTGTCAGAAAAAGTAAACAATACTTTTAGCAAGCTTATTTCCCAATGAGCTTTATACTGATTCATAAAAAAAATCACAGTATCCGCAACCCCAGCTGGTGAGATGTGCCTGAATCCCTCTGTAAAAAGTGAGGGGGATGATTTATGTTTCTGTGAAAGTGCGGGTGTCTCAACACCCTCAACCCCCGCAGGTGTGACGATCATGTGCAAGGATAACATTTTTAAGAAACTAAAGACAAGGGTTTGGGATGGACATGGTGCTTCAGCCTAAAGAGAATACATGTATTCCAAATATCCGTCTACTGTAGCAGACACCATGCATGAAAGGGTTAATCATTCAAAATGAGATTATAAAGTGACAAAATCAAGATTTACCCTAAATTAAATCAACACAGCTTTAATAAAGCCATTAGCGAGATCAAATGAGGTCAATTTAAACGTTTATCTGTAAATTTAACGTCCTAAAGAAAACTTCAGGCTCAGTTCGTGCACCCATCCTGACCGAGAAACCAAAGAATCTAAATCAAGCTTCATTTTAGAAATTCAAAAAGAATAAAAACCGTCACATTGAGAAGATCTGAGAACAGTTTGCTCTGTCTGGTAACACCTTCTGGTTTATAATTTTCCAATTTTATTTGTCTGGAAACTGGATTCCTAGTATATCTTATAGAAGGAAGTGATGGCTTTTCTGACCTGCAGCCTTTTACTTTAAAGATTTGTGTTTTATTATCTTTAATTATTAATCAGTGTCTTTATTAAAGAGCAGATCACATTAGACTATTCTTCCTCCTGCTCTTATTCATTTATGATTGTTGGCTTGATGTTTAAAACTGCTTTCTTTTCTTAATTCATTACTTCAACACTTGAAAAAATCCAGATGTGAACATGCAGATGGTGTAAAAACTTTGTTTTTATGCTCTTACGGTGTAAAGGACTCTTCCTGTTCATTCTGTTTTATCTTTTCTGAATGGCTTTTATGCACCTTGCTGCTGTGTCACACCTCCCGCTGCATTTTTATGTATCTTTATCTTTTATGTATTGTTCTTATGGTATTGTTTTATGTTGCTTTTATCCACAGTGTTCTTATTTATTCTCTGACACTGCTGTAAAGCACTCTGGGGCCTTTTGGGTTCGGTAAAGGGCTTTAGAAATAAACATTGACTGATTCTGGGAACAGAGAGGTGTGACACTGATTCAACCAGGTGATGGATATTCTCTTAGATATTTAGGTCCTATGTCGACATGTCAGCATCACACAGTTACTGATCAAGTCTACTATCAGAGGGGCTCTGCTGGACTGAGATCAGGTGACTGTGGAGTATATAAACCAGTGTGATGATCTGAGCTCTGAGACATGGAGCTGCTGAAGTCTCCATCAGAAGATGGTCCACTGTGGTCATAAAGGGATAGACATGGTCAGAACAGTCCTCAGGTAGGCTGTGGGGTTTGAACCATGCTCAGGTGGGACTGAGGGACCACCAGCAGCAGCCTGAACCGCTGATCCAAGGCAGGATGGATCCATGTTTATGGTGTTCACACCAAACTCTGGATGTGGAGCAGAGATCCAGACTATTCAGACCAGGAGACACTTTACAGTCTGCTGTGGTCCAGTTTGATGAGCCTGGGTCAGCTTTAGCCTCACTTTGTGTTCTTAGCCAACAGGAGTGGAACCTGGTGTGGTCTTCCACTGCTATAGTCCATCTGCTTTAACCCTTTCATGCATGAATTATTAAATCACAAAGTAATACCTTTTAAAATGTTTGTTTATACTTTCAAACTATTTAAAGATCATGTTCATTAATTTTTCCACTGTTACACTGTGGTGACTCCAGGCATCGACGGTATAATAATAATAATTTAGTAGAACTTAATAACTCAATATTTATATAAAGTACGGCATTATTAGAAATCTGAATACAGGGATAATACCCAGTTTGCCCTTCGTCGCTATTTTGGATTTATGAAGCAATATCTCAATGTAGTAAAAATATGCACAGATAATATTTTATGAAACCCCTTAAACCACATGGACACATGCTTTTTCACTTTGATTCATCATACTTGATAATAAAATGTTGCATACCTTTTCACCTTTGCTGCCAGGTGGACCCTAAGGGAAGAAACATAAAAGTTCATTAAGAGTTTCTTAAAAAATTATATCACACATCAGCCACTCTTGGTTCTCTTCTGGAGATTTTGACGGGGCACAACAACAATGTGAGTGCACTCCTTTAAATTCAGAAATAAACAGGTCAAGACCAATGAAAGGCTTTAACATCTACACGTAAAAACTAAATACATTCTCTTTAGACTGACTGAGATTATAACTTGTAATTTAATATGATAAAAAGAGGTATTAACAGTGCTTCTTTTTTTTTTTTTTAATTTATATGTTTGGGCATTTTGTGCCTTTATTGATAGGAGAGAGACAGTGGATAGGCTTGTGAAAGGGGGAGAGAGAGTAGGGGAAGACACTCTGCAAACTGGTCACAGGCGGGATTCGAACCTGGACCGGCAGAAGCATGTACATGGGGTGCTAACCACTACGCCAAACCAGCACCCCAACAGTGCTTCTTTAAAGATATTTGCAGTCCAGTTTTTCTGTTCGTCAGGTTTCAGTGTCTGATCCTTTAATCTGTAGTTTGCATTTTATTTCTAGAAACATAATAAAAAATAGTCTGTGTCTCCTCTTGGCTCAGTATTCAGTCCAAAGAAAGTCTAAGAAGTGATGCATCGTTTCGGATTAGAGCGAGCGCTTTCGGAGTGGCTGTTTTCCAAATGTACACGTGCTTGTTGGCCAATCAGGAGCTGGCATTATAAGGGGCTCGCTCTATATTTGTTTTTTAATGTATTTTTCGGGGCATTTTGTGCCTTCATTGACGGAGAGATTGACAGTGGATAGGTTTGTGAAAGTGGATGAAGACACTCTGCAAACTGGTCACATGCTGGATTTGAACCCAGACCGGCAGGAGCAAGTACTAGGACGTGCAAGGTTGCTAACCACTCCGCCAAACCAGCACCTCTATATTTGGTTTTTAAGGACACACGTTCTCGGCACAGAGCCAGGCTGTATGTAGTGGCTGTGAGAGAGGTTTAACCAATCAGAGAGTTCTTTAAATCAGTGTGTGTCAGGTGTGTGTCATCTTACTATTTACACAGCAGGATTTTTTGTTACCTTTGCCAAGGAGGTTATGTTTTTGCATGTATTTATTTATTTGTTGTTTCTTTGTCAGCAAGAATACGTAAAAACTACAAGACGGATTTTGCCAATTTTTTAGGACATGTTGGAAAGTCTAAATTTAGAAATGATTGGATTTTGTTGGTGAAGCGTAATTCTGTTTGGATGCAAAAAACAATCCTTTTTTAAAATCCCATAAGTTAACATTAAATTATTTTTTGCTTAAAAGGCATATCTCTGCCACTTTGTAAGAGATACTCTTAAAATTTCACAGGATAACATGGGGTCCATGCCTCTATCATCAGGGTAAATTTCATCTGGATCTGATCCAGATTGACCACAGAAAAAAACATTAAACTTTGTAATGGGAGGGTGGAGCACTGTTTTTGAGCTACAGGTGTGGGTAGTTGCAAAAAATAAGCTGAAAGGGGATGGAGGGAAAAAAACGGGTTGACAAAGACAATAGTTTTCTAGTAAAAAACAAAAGACACACACACACACACACACACACACACACACACACACACACACACACACACACATATCATACACACAAAAACAGCTCACTCCTTTTTTGTATGTTGTATTTTTCCACTTTATTTCTTTTCTGTCTTCTGTTATGTAACTTTTCTGTTATATGTCTTAGTCTTTTTCTGTATTGTTTGTTTGTTTTTGCAATAAAAAAATGTTGTAGTAGGAAATCCTGTTGACAACAATCAAATCTTCATATAAAATCAAAATGTTAAGTGATTCTCCCAAAGCTTGTTGTGGTCATACATGATACAGGATGATGACACCTTTATAGGGTTAGGATTATAGATTTAATTCCTCTCCTTTAATTGTGCCCCTTACCCTACAGAACAAACAGAACACTGTATGAAATATATGTGCTCATGGTAAAGAGGTTTTTGATTGAAGCATCCAGAGCAGGAGAAACGAGACAGGAGCTTCTGTGTAAGGATCCTTGTTCACGATTAAAGGTTAAAACAAACAGGATCAGACTTTATGTGTTTATGACAGACCTGTTTACTGTACATTAAATAACTGTGGGCTGGAAGTGACCTGTTTTTTATTTCCCGTAGGCGTCCTCAGCTCTGCACCTGCCTGATCCTCGTTTTGAGCACAATGGGAGTGTTTGTTGATCTGACATCTGAACAGTGTGGGTGCATGAAATTATGAAGGACACCTGTGCTTCATGACAAAACACATTACACTGGTTAATAAATAAGGCTTTCGAAGTTTCACTAGAACTTATCTGATACTTTATCACTGGCCGTCCCATAAATGTTTCAGCTCTTTTAAATGAGAATAATAACTGCAGGAACAATGGTGAGGTGTAGAGCCAAGATTTTAAAATAAAAACTGCATCATTTTCCTGTTTGAGCTCATTCTGGTCCTCTTTCTACAAAACTCTGTACAAACCTGTGCTTTAGTCTCAATTTTTGGTGAGCCTGAAGAATTCACACACTTTACAAACAGGGAGAGCAGCTCTATCGCCTTTACATCTCTGTTAGCCCGCAGATGTACAGTATATTACTCCATTGGAAGGATAAGGACCCTCCTTCCCAAACTCTTGGCTAAAATTTCTTATGTCATTCCTACACTTGGAAAAATTAAATATTGTATCAGGTGGTGCTCTGACAATTTTGATAAAACTTGGAATCCCTTTCTTAACTTAATCAACTCCACTTCCTCCTTAGATGATTAACATATAAGATTTATTATTGTCCATCTTTGTTTTTGTGCTTTTAAACCCTTTAATTACTCCTCTAAACGTCCTTTTTGATTTATTTGTTTCTTATGTTTTCTGTTGTGTTGTTAATCATGACTCCTTCCGTTCTTTTTCAGTAAGGAGGAGAGAGAGTTGTATTTGCTTATAATAAATACTTGTTTTTATTTGGTTTCTGCATTTAAAGGTGCTATGAGGAGAATCTATTTCCGGTGACATAAAGACTCTGCTACCCATGAGCACGCGCGGCGACTGTCGTAAAGACATAACCCAAGCTAAAGCGTGTGTTTGTTGTGATGCTAATGAATGCAGCTCAGACCTTCCTCAGAACTCTGCATTGCTTTACAACTTCTTTTTTCAACAACTTACAGGATGCAAAGCCACGAGGTAATGTATCTCTTTCTAGTTACATAGCGGTAGTTTTTGATGTGTGACAACAAGCAATTTTTGGAAAACTTAGTATTGTAGTTTTGTAGCCGGCTATATATGGCTACTTACAGCCCAGTGCTCTAAGACGTGTCTGAATAATATAAATTTGCTCTAGTTTTAATTGTCTTGTTCCTGAAGTTGAGTATCCAGGCCAGTCCAGCCCTGTCCGACCCGACCGTGAAGCTAAGGAATAGCATTTATAGCTAACCTATTTAGATGCTATAAAACTCATCTTAAAGTGTGTGTTTCCATCAGACATATATCTAAAAGGGAGACTTTTCTGAAAGTACTTAGAAACTCCTCATAGCATCTTTAACAACTCCACTTCCTCCTTAGATGACGAGGAAAGATGGATCTCATTAAGATAACTGATGTCATTTTTATATCGCTCTATTTTTTCTCTATTATCCAGTGAGGATGCTGAAATAGATCAGTAATTTAAAGAGGCGGGACACAACATAAGCAATTTATTATTGTCAATCATTGTTTTTGTGCTTTTAAACACTTTGAATTACTCCTCTAAAAGTCCCTTTTCATTTTTTTACTTTTTTTTAATGTTTTTTGTTGCTTTATTGTTCTCTCCTCCCGTGCTTTATTTGGTTTCTGCATTTAATATTGAATGTGACTCTTGCTCTTGATAACCCAATAAAGATACATATGAAAAAAAAGCATCACGTATCACCACATAGTCCTGCTGTAGTTGTGTTTACTCTCTAATCTTTACTGTGAGGTTTTCATTTATCCAGTTTGGGTCAGTCAGACTGATCCAACAGGGCAGCTGGAGCTCAGTCCGCTGGATCAGATAAAGAGGAATCATATCAGCTGTTAATCATGTTGTACTTTGACATATCTGCAGCTTCATCATCATTAAACCAGTCTGATGCTCCACATGTCAGAGAATCTGAACCACGTGAGAAGGAAAGAAAAACATCCGCTGGTTACCTCAAGGCCCTCCATGCCCGGTCGTCCGTTGATCCCAGCTTCCCCCTGCAGTGACCGAACGCAGACAAAACATCAAACCACACGTCACGGCCTCTTTCTCTCACCTGGATTACTGACACAATGAAGACTTACACGGGACCCCTTTGGACCTGGAGGTCCGTCCGACCCCGGCTCGCCTGGTTTCCCCTACATGAAAGTGAAGAGAGACTGTGTGAGCAGAGCGTTCTGGCCTCTTTGGCTTCAGTGTGTGCATAGTCGTAGGTGAGGTGGGTCACTCTTGGTGCGCCCTGTCTGTGACCCCGTCCTACATAAACCTCGCCCTGGCTGCAGCAGGTTCTCAGATCGGGGCAGCCTCTCTGTTTGTTCACGTTTAATCTTCCGTCCTTGACCTTTGCTGCTCTCCGCGGGCCTCTGGTCAGCAGCAGCAGCAGAGAAAACAGCGCTGCTCTCACCACCTGCTACACTTGCATTGTGGGAAACATTTCCTGCTCTTTCTCTTCTTTTGCCTCTAGTTGTTTTGGGTGCGGTCCAGATGCACCTGCTGTGGGGCCAGCTGCCCGGGCGCTGAGGCTCCCAGCTGTGCAGGGATAACAGGACGCTGTGTGAGGCTTACGGGGCTCTGAGAGGCTCTGTGAGCGGGAAGCTGGAGCACTAATAATGTCACGAACGCCCGAGTCTGCAGGCATCAGGCCAGGACGCCAGTTCAGTCAAACTTTGTGTTTGCTAACAATAAATATGATTTTTTAAATGTGTTTTTTGGGGCATTTTGTGCCTTTATTGATGAAGAGAGACAGTGGATAGGCTTGTGAAAGAGTAGGGGAAGACACTCTGCAAACTGGTCACAGGCGGGATTTGAACCCGGACTGGCAGAGGAATACATATGGGACGTGCATGGTTGCTAATCACTCCGTCAAACCAGCACCACCCTTAACCCTATAGAGCCAATTGTATCATATTTGATACATACTTTTATAATAACAATTTCTACTCAATATGATCAACAAATTACAAAAAAAAAACATCTGAATACAATCAGATAAATGATAAAAATGTCCTCAAATGGATTATCAGTTGCCAAAAACACCTAATGTATCAAATGAGATACGAAAAATCTATATTTTGAATTTTATGGACATTTTGATTTTTATGGATTTTAGCAGAAAGTGAAACAAACATTTCAGCTCCAAAAAATTAGAATTTTCAGACAATAATCTATGGTCTTGGGCCTTAAAGGGATAAACATGATTTTTGATGACGTTTGGTGCTAATGTTGAATTCATTCAGAATAACTAAATGGCTGGGAGACCAATATCAAAATCAGTACTGATGTATCAGGGCTCCAGAGTGCAACCATTTAGGGAGCACATGCACTCAAAGTTTGTGAGAGTGCACCAAACAGTTTTTCTTGGGCGCACTGGTGCACCAAGATAAACTTTTAGGTGCACTCTGACAAATTTAAGTGGACAAAAGTAACTGAGGTACTCAGTAATCAACCAATCAGCTGTTAGTATGCAAATGAGCCCAGACAGAGCCTGACTGTGGTGTCAGGTTTCAGCACAGAGCGGTAGCTCTGAAGAAGCAGCAAAGCTCTGACAAATTCATCAGATAATTAATAATTACCAACAAAATCAAGTAAAACAAAGTAGCTTTAACTACAATATCTATATTTGTTCAGTCCTTCCTCCTGTTGAAGGGGAGTTTCTTAGTCTCACAGGCACAGAGATGAGTGTTCACGTCCACTGAGGACAAATGACCTGACTGACAGACCCCGACTGAACATAAAGCTGTAAAGAAAAAAAAAGCCTCAAAAAGAGAAAAAAAAATAAAGAAAAAAGTCATAAACTGCTCTGTCCTAAATGTTGTTTTTTATAAATTAGTTTGAGGATTTTGGTTTTGTAAATATTGCCTAATGTGTGTGAAGTCTTATTCTAGGTTCAAATTTATTAGAGAATAAGACCATCCAGTTAAATGTTTTGTTGTTGGTTGTTAAAATGTTGGTATTTATTTCACTTTTAGTTCAGTGTAGCATCTTCAACATCAGCTCTTTTTATTCTGGAAGATTTCAAAAGATTCATTCAGTGAAGCACTTTAAACTCTCTGTTTTTCTTCTAATATTTAATTTTGTTTAGAATAAAGACAGGTATTGCTTTACATCTTATTCTTGATTAAAAATCATTTACATTTTATAAAAGTCATAGAGAGTGATAAAATGGTGACCTTATGGCGTTACAGGTGACACTATGAAGACTTGGGTGCACCTAATTTTTGTGCTGGTGCACTTTAAAGAATTTTTTTAGGTGCACCGTTGCAACCAATGAGAAAAGTGAGTCCGGAGCCCTGTGTATTACCATGAATTATTGATACTGGCACCCTTATTGATCCACCCTCAAGATCTGAGTACATTTTACTGTCTTGTATGAAGAAGCTGAACAGTTTTTGTCTAATCCATCAATTATATTCAAAATAATGCAAATCTAAACTAAACAAACAAAACTGGCCCAGAAATGTAGCCCTGCAGAGCAGACAGACCTGCCAGATTCTGAAACCCTGCATCTCCATCTTGCAAACCTCCTTTGTACAACAACTTCACTCAGCTAAATGCTTAATGGCCCAATCAGGGAAGAGAGGCGTGTCCAAAAGCGATGGCAGCTTCTGAGCGTTCTCCATTACTGCATTTTAGAAAAATCAGAAATAGAATCAATGTTTTCTTAAAAAGAGGAGGAAAGAACATCACTTGAAGCTTGTTTTCTGAGAAATCATATTCTTAATGTAAGACAATAGTCTGAGGTAGTTTAAGCTAACGGCTAGCAACAGTGTGAGCTACATCATACTTAGCAGCGTTGCTTGATGTGGATTGGCTCGTGATAGGTGTGACCAGACCTATGATCGTCCAATCACAAGCTGCTGTTGTTTTTGAAGGTTCTGCCTCTGAAAACATTTTTGAACGGCTCTTTCCAGATGGATTAGTGAAATATTTCTGTGGCTGTCCAGCTGGCATGTCAGGTTACCAGAAATTATTACAGGAATGAAAGATGAGTATGCTTCTTGATATTTTGGACCAGGCCAAAAGCCTGGGACAGATGCATGTGACACAACATAATCCAGCTATGGATATAAAATGTGTTGGTTTGTCTTTATGGTCTAACTGAAGATAAACTTTTATGTCACGTAGATGAATTTATATAAATACTGTTGGACTAAATTAGAGCAGAGACACCAGATATGCTAAAGCCTGCAAGCTAATCAATTTATTAACCACTGAACTGTAATATTTATGATAATCACAGAAAAACAAAAAATCATCAAAAATCCTAAGTTGTCAATAAAATCTAAATTGTTTGATCAAATGTGGAGATAACAGGAAAAGAAGCTTTCTGCTTTTGTAAAGTAGATCTTCACCCAGATCACCAAATGCCTCCCACTGCATGAACTCCAATTTTTACGAAGTACGGACCTGGTGTAAACTTAAAAACAGGGTGCAATGATTTCCTGGTCCCATTGGACCTAAATTCAGTTTAATACATTAAAAGAACAAAAAGCCTATCCTTAAACACTTTTTCTGCTTCAATCGTTTTAAATTTGAGGCCTGCAACACGTTCCAAAAAAGCTGGGACAGAGACAACAAAAGACTGGGACAGCCGAGGAGTGCTCAAATAACACCGTCTGGAACATCGCACGGGTGGACAGGTTAATCTGACACAGGTGAGTGTCATGATCGGGTATAAAAAGAGCATCTTTAAAAGGCTCAATCATTCACAAGCAAGGACAGAGTGAGGGTCACCACTTAATGAGCTGTTAACCCGACAGCTTAAGAACGTTTCTCCACAACATCAGAAAATCCAGAAAGTCTCTGCATGCAAGTCACCATTACTACTGTGGGCCGAGCTCATTGTCTCTTATCAGAGCAAAGGGCAAAAGACGGCATCTGTGATGGTATGGGGGTGTGTTAGTGCCCATGGCATGGGTAACCTGCACATCTCTGAAGGCTCCACTAATGCTGAAATGTACAGACAGGTTTAGGAGCAACATGCTGCCATCAGGGATATCCTGGTTATTTTAGAGACATGAAGACACATTCTGCTCGAGTTACAACAGCAGGGACTAGACTGACCTGCTGCAGTCCACGAATGTCTCCGCTGAACAGGGACTAGACTGACCTGCTGCAGTCCACGAATGTCTCCTCTGAACAGGGACTAGACTGACCTGCTGCAGTCCACGCCTGTCTCCACTGAACAGGGACTAGACTGACCTGCTGCAGTCCACGCCTGTCTCCACTGAACAGGGACTAGACTGACCTGCTGCAGTCCACGCCTGTCTCCACTGAACAGGGACTAGACTGACCTGCTGTAGTCCACGCCTGTCTCCACTGAATAGGGACTAGACTGACTGCTGTAGTCCACGCCTGTCTCCACTGAACACGTGTGGAGCATTATAAAGGAGGACCTGGACTGTTGAGCAACTGAAGACACACATCAAGTAAGAAGTAGAAAGAATTCTCCACCAAAGCTCTAACAGCTTGTGTCCTTACACCCGAGTCTAGTTAAAATAAAAAGGTGATGTGACGCAGTGGTCAGGATTCTGCTGCAGGCATCAAATTCAAAATAAGTGAAGACTTACAAACAAAATATTATATAATTATTATAAGTTTATCAGTTTGTGTCTTTCAAGTGTACTAAATTGAATATGGGTCAAAAAGAATTTGCAAATGACTGAACAATCTTTTAATTTTACATTTTATGTAACTTCCCACCTTCATTGGAATTGGATATTGTATTGTAGGAAATATTTAAAAACTAAAAAGTAAAAGCTTTAAATAAAAGACCTTTATTTGTATTTCAGGGTAAGTATTTCAGTTTTGCTGTGGTTGGTAATTTGACAAATATTTATGAAACACGTGACCAAAACTATTTTGATAAAATTGAGATCATAATACTGCCATTATACTGTAAAATTAATACATCTTTTGTTTTCCATATCAGCACCCCTAACTCAATCAGCCCAGGCATGATTGATTGTCAGGTTTTAAGAAACTGCAGTGTCTGGTCCAAAAGGACCAAAGTCTGACCTGAGTCATGTGACCACAATTTGAGACTGTTGCCTCCAAACATGAGGAGCAACCGAGCGGGGCATCCACCAGTGAAAAAAAACGTACACATCACTTAATTAAAGCTGCTATGCAATAGATAGTAAAAATAAAGTCTGAACAATGGCACTCTCGTGGTGCTCATCACCTCTGGAGAATCTATTGATGAACTGGCCAAAAAAGAAGTGCACATGCTGACATGCTGATGTACCAAAAATCAGCTCTGCAATGGTTCATTTAAACATGATCTAAACTTTACTGACAGTCAGGGCAACAGCAGGACCTTTATGGTGCTTGAGATGATACATAAAGCTTTAATTATGTAATGATCTGAATAAGAGGATTGAGACTCACCGGTGGTCCTGGGTATCCTCTCTCTCCTCTGTCACACAAGCAGGTCTTTGGTTGTGGGCACTGAAATATAAACAAAGGAAAAGAGCTGAAAGTCACATAAATATGTAACTATGTCCACGTTTTGCTTGTCCATTAAAGTTTAGTCTTTAGCAGGGTGAACGAAACCTTTAAATTTAAGATGTTCCCAAATGAACTGCATCTGTGATTTAATAATCTGTACTTACCCCAGTTTTTACCACTTTGTTCTGTAAAAAAGAGACAAAACAAGAGAAAATGTGTTAATTACAGCTTATCTAAAGGAAAACATTATGTTCAAAATAAAGTTTTGCAGAATGAGTCCTGAAAGCAGACCGAGCGTACAAGAGCCACTCTCAGGAGTTAAAGGATTGGTCAGTGTTGATCTATAGGACTTGATAAAGCTTATTGTGTTGTGATTTTTTGTTTTTTCTTTAAAGTCTAACAAACTTTAAAACATTAATTTGACATCATCACTGTTCAAACTCATAACCTGAAGGCCCAGGCTGTCCTGAAAGCAGATCGCATTCATTTAACAGTACTTAAAAGAATTTTTGACTAAAGTAGTGTGTGTTGTCTTTTTTTATCTCTAGCTGGAGTCATGGGGGCTGAAGCCTATACCAGGTGACTTTGTGCAGGATACCACAAGCCAGTACCCGGCCAATCACAGGGCCACATAGAGACAGACAATCAAGAGCATTGCAGAGTCATCAATCGTTGAAAATCAGATGGCAGTAGTCTTTATCAAACCTGAGCATTTTAGAGTCTGTTACAGATCTATTATTGATTTGTTGGACTAAATCCCAGCTTCATTTAGCACCAACAAAGTCTGATTTATCTGTTCTGTAGCAGTTATGTTAGAGTTTTGAACGTTTGTGATCTGAATGGATAAATACTCTCTGTTCCTGTCACCACTGTCATGAATGAATACGTACAGCCTGAGATAAACTCACTGCCATGCCTCGTGCTCATGCACTTTTCCACCTTTGCTCTGGGTGTATCAGAGGTCAGAGCTGATAAAATAAAATCAATAATCAATAGACATCAGCTTAGACTGATTACCAATGGATGAAACACACTGTCAACATCATTTACACAAAGTTTAACAGCATTTCTCCCACAGTAGCAGCTTAATTAGCTACCATGGCACGTGGTGGCGTTCAGCTAACCCTGTTTGGGTTGGCTCACTCTGACCCTGTCATGGTTAAAGTCTGTTTGTCATCAGTGTGACCATCCTGGAGATGGGAGAATGAGTCGATCCTCTTTGTTCCGTCTCCAGAGGGAGTAACAGAGGTGAGATTTTGGAGAAGGAGGCGCGTAGACTTAGCAGGAGACAGGAGCACTGCGAGTGAGCATCTCTGCCTTTGTGTGTATTTTAGTGTCGTGCACACCTGAGCTATAGTGCAGTGTGAATGGATGCAGATAGGCACTGTGCCTGTGAATCTTGAGAATAACAGCAATTAAACAGATAACGAAAAACTGGTTAAAACCAAACCCACCACAAATAAGCATATGGAATAAATCAATAAAAGAAATATATAACATGGAAATAATAACATATAGTATAAGAAATCTCAATTATGTTTTTGAGTTGCGATGGAAAAAGATAAATGAACTCATGTAATTATATTAATACTTGAAACACATGGGTTGAAACGGAGAGGAAAAAAAATAAAAAATCCAGAAATATTAAAAAATAAGATCCATATTGCCAGTACTGTTCTGTTTGTTTTGTTTTTTGTTTTGATTATTTTCTTTGTCCAGTGTTTGTTTGTTTTTTTGTTTGTTTTTGTTGAGGATTTACCTAAGTTATGAATAACTTGTATTTAAATCTTCCTTGCTTGTTTAACTCTTGTTTGTGTATGTACTCCTATACTTTTATTATGTTATTTAGATCAACATAATTAAGGTTTATCCTGTGTTAACTCTTAAAACTACCAAATAAAAAGTTAAAAAAAAAAAAGACAGGCACTGTGAATTAGGTGAATGTTGATTTTGAGTAGTTTTACCCAAAGGTTTAATGAGGATTTCACTCCCACTGCTGGACTGCTGTCCACCGGCTACTGTGCATACTCAGATATCTCCCCCAGAGGTAGAGCTGATCAGTTAATTTAACATAATTAAATTGACTATTGCCATGGGCCTCGTGCAAACCCCACTTCAGTATGCCGGAACTTTTCCTTTGAATAAATCTACTTATGTGTGGTACCAACAATTTAATGTCAAACAAGAAAAAAACATTATTCTGCTATAAGTGCCTGATGATTTTTTTTAATGTATAGAATGGGTATTTCCTTTTCTTGTTTTTGCTAATTGTTTTGAAAGATCAACAAAGCATTAAATCTTTTCTTTCAGCTGGAGGATGAAACTTTTTGAGTACCATCGTCTCTTTGCTTTTTTCCACTGAGACTCTTAAACACCTTCTACTAAAGAAAACTTTCATTTCTATTGTCAGTTTCAAGAAGCCCCCCGTTTATGGTAGTTTATTGCATTTCGAACATTGTGGAAATGCCAAATATATTGCAAAATTGCAATGGAAACACTTTTTCTGCAATTATACGTCACCCTGGGAGTAAACATGGTGCGGTACGTTTGGACAGAGGAGGAGACGGAGACTTTTCTTCCATTATTCTGGAGAAAAACACAACTGCCATACTAGACAGCAAACAACAGAGGAATGCAGAGTGTTATATGGAGATAGAAACGGAAATGAAGGAGAAAGGGTTCAACAAGCCTTGGCACCCATCTTCCTGCAGTGAAATCTCGCGGGATGATATTTCACAAGAGTTACGACGCTCCTGCCGAGAACAACCTTCAATGAAAACATGTTCAAAGCGCAAATATGCTTTGTCGAAATTTTAGGAATATCACTTTTATTTTTTGAAAAACTGTAATGCTACGGCCACACACAGATTACATACAAAGTCAATGCAAAGACGCGTTTGAATGAAGATTCGCCTCGGGCGGCGCGTTGGACGCGTTTGGCGCAGGGCGTATGGAGCGTCCGGCGCGTTTGGGGCGTCAACCGCCTCGACGCTCGGGTTGAAAATATTGAACTTTCGACGCAAATTCGCACGAGGCTGTGCCGCGGCAGCCAATCAGCGATAACATTCCCCCCCGACGTCATTGATTTGATGATGTATGACGCTCCGGCCATCTGCTCCGGCTCAAACCCCGCTGAAAGATGGAGGAGAGGTTGATCTGCGGTGTTTGCCATCATCTGGAGCTATACGATTCAACGTGTGTGCTCTACAGAGACCGGAACAAAAAGGAGCAGGCTTGGGAGAAAGTCTCTGAGGAGACAGGTTTTGAGGGTAAGTTCTGTAAATATTCGTTTACAGCTGGATTTGCCTACACGGGTCATCACTGAGTCCGACTGGCTCCGTCTCTCTACTCCACCTGCGCAGTGACGCCCCTCAGCTTGTCAAAAAGGTCCAGCGTCCAGGCTCGGGTGTTACGCGCGGCACATCACAGGCACTACGCGTTTAAATACGCCAATTCACATCCAGTGTGGCCGTAGCATAATGAAAACCCAGCTAGAGTTTTTACTGAGTGGTTTTTGTGTTTGTCTTTAGTTTAGTTTAGTTTATTTCGGTCACTTTGAACACGAAATCTTACTTACAAACATTAAAGTGAGAAATTGCGGAGCGAGCAAGTGTTAAGTAATGTCCCTTTTCCATTAGCCCTACTCTACTCTACTCGACTCTACCTGGCTCTACTCTACTCGCCTTGTGCTGCTTTTCCATTAGCCCCAGTCGCCTGTCCAACAGGGTGCAGTGTCGCTGTAAACATCTGAGTGGCACTGCTGACGTCATTTTGAGCGCGACACAACAATCTGTGTCTTTTTGTCACAAACTGAGTAAAAAAGGAAAGCAGAAGAAGGCTGCAGGTGGTAAGAAGAAATACCCCTTGAGAAGCACAGGAGAGTTTTGGAAGCTATACAACAGAATGAAGCCGAGGACGAGAGCAATCCAGCTGCAAAGAAAAGACGTATGAGGGTAAGCTAATGGGAGCTACCGCTAGCATGCTAGGTCGTCGCGCTCATGACTCATCAATGACGACATTGTCTGACCAATCAGTAGCCGGCAGTCGGTGACGTCATCTTTTAGTATGGACTCAGTTTGCTGGGTAGGTACTAAAACTAGCTTGTTTTAGGAGGCACCAGGCTAGTGGAAACACGCTGCTAATCGAGTAGGGCCGAGTACAGTAGGGCCAAGGTGTGCTAGTGGAAAAAGGGGCATTAGTGCCCACATTAACCCCCAAACATCGACAAAATAACAACAAACTTACAAAACAAGACTAAAAAAGGTGTAGGCTTAAGCCTTGGCTTATTTCACCTACCCTTTTCAAATTCATAATTTACTCAGTTTTCTTTTAGTTAATATGAAACAATAAAAAACTCAAATGTATCCAAAATCTGATAATTTTGTGCTCACACCACAGTCCTGTTCTTTACGATCATCAATTTACAAAAGCTTTAACACATAAAGGACACAAACTCAGAGTTGACTGACCAGTTCACTGAAGAGTCTGTCATCCAGCTGTCCGTCTGTCAGGCTGAAGACGTGCTGCTGCGGCGGGGCGCTGGCGATGGATCGTAGCTTAGCGCCCATGGCTCCGTCTCTGGGCAGACCCGACAGCCCAATGGCAAACACCCGGATGTTGTGCTGTTTGGCCTCAGCAGCAGCACTCACAGCGCTGGGACTGCGTGGATGATCGGTCCCGTCCGTCATCACCAGCGCCACCCTCAGGCTGCTGGAGGAAGTCTCTTGGCTGAACACCTTGGTGGCGTTGCTGATGGCATAGGCGGTGTAGGTGCCATGGCCGATGAAGTTCATGGCGTTGGCGCGGCTCTGGAAGACGTCCAGGTCCTGCCAGTCCCTGAAGTTGTGCTCCACGTACACGGTGCTGCTGTACTGCAGCGCCGCCAGACGCAGACGAAGACGCCAGCCGGCCGAGTGGAGCTGCATCAGCTTGGTGCTGAAGCGGAGGATGAAGTTCTTCTGCTCCTCGAACACGGAGGGTGTGGCCTTCTCAGAGCTGTCCACGATGAACATGATCTCCACCGGGCAGATCAGAGCTGAGCCAGAAAAACAAAAACACATTAAAACATTTTAGAGGAGGAACAGGTTTGTCTCCTTAAATATGAGTTTTGAAGGTCAATCTGATAGTGTTGGTTTACTCGAGACCGGTCTTTGTCTCAAGACGACATTTTAAAGGTCTTGGTCTAGTCTCTGTCTTGGCTTTTCTCTGTGTTGGTCTTGACTCCCATAGTTTTGGGCTGCAGTCGAATAGTCCTTTTTTCTCTGGAAGGTTCCTAACGGAGTGAAATGATCTAAAGTAGTTTGTGATCAGAGCTGTTGGAATAGTCTAAGTGCTTCCTTTAGCATCTCCTTTAGCATAGGATACACAGGAAAGGAGAGGAGAATATTCTGTCCCATAGTTCTCTGCAGCAGCAGCTTTCATAAACAGTGTTATCCAAATTCAACAAATTAATAACAACAAATCCCTCAGACCATGTGAGTTCCCTCTGCTGTTCATCCTTTCTAAAGTTTACCAAAACCTGCCTTAACTTTCCAGCAGTCTGATTCTCTGAAGAGAGCAGGATATGAGACATTTGAAGTTGATTCTGTTTTAAACTTGGTTCAATATGAATCATTTGTACTCTATTAGATTGTGGTCTTAACAGTTTGTGCCTTTCTTTCCTTCAGTTCATTTATTTTCATGCCCTGATTGGTGTTCATGTTGATAATGAGAGGACAGATTTATTTACATCTTCACTTCAACATCGGTTATGCACACCTCATTTTTACTGTTGTTCATGTTCAAATTGTCTAAAGGAACAACATTGTCATGATACACCAGCTCTTCTAAGATGAGCCTTTTGTAGTCCATCTTCAGAAAATTGTAGTTTCACCGCAGCAGTAACATCCGCCGTCACATGATGACGTAGCGTAGAGAAAGTGTAGTCAGATTCTCTCTGCACGCCAGTTCTCCTTTCCTAAGTCCTTCTGAAGTCTCCTTTCTCCTTTCCTTGACCTCATGACGTTCTCCATCAGGGTTAAGGAAAAGTAGATAGGAAAGGGCTTAGGAGGCGACTATTCGACCGCAGCCTTCGTCTCGGATAGCGTGGTCTTATCACAACACAACAATCTGATGGCACAAACGCTTCTCTAAACAAAGACTGACATCCACTTATTGACACTGATCTCAGCCCCATGTAACCTTGGCATCATGAAGTTCTCTCCTGCCTCTCGCTATAACAGGAGCTGTTTTATGACTAGGGATGTATCGTTATGATTTTATCGATACCGATACCAATACCGATACCGATACTCCTTGTCGGTATTGATAATTATCGATACTCTTATCGATACTACAACACGTAATTTTGTGTAAAAAATAAAGACTTTACAAGATATTAAAAGATTCAACCTTTTTTTATTAGTACAAGGTAACAATAAAGCTTCAACAGAATAGAAGTAATGTATTACAAATGTTTCTCAGAGGCAAAAAGAAAGCTAAGGAGATGGCAAAACCCCTTCATGCCACCCAACAGACTGCATGTACAGACAGACCCATATATCAGTGGGGCTAAAATCCATGCTGTAATGATGACTACAAACTAGGGCTGTCACTTTATATTATATAGTCGAATAACCGTTCGAATATGGGGATAAATATCCGTAACCAAATAGTAAATAAATATTTGAATGTAAAATATTGAGTGTAGCAGCACATCAGGGCGCCTGGAGCAGTGGACCGTTTCATCCAGCAGAGGGCGCTGTGAGCGCAGCTTGACTGTCAGTCACATCCGGTGGTCTGTTGACCTCAGTAAACAAAGAGTTTCTGCTCCGAGCGGACATTAACAGCTCTGAATAATCTGAGGAGAGCTGTGCTGTCGGCTTTTCATCCAAGTTAAACGACCAAGTGCAGCTGGGCTTCGTCAACAGTTTAACCCCGAGTGACTGTGTTGTTTTCGGCAGGGTCTTTACCGAAGGGGAGGATAATAGAGTCACTGTCTCTGTCGGTGCTGCAGTCTTTACTGTTAGCCGGGCTGCTAACTCTACTCGTGTTGCTATAGCAATCAAACAGCCCGCACTCCTTTAGCTTTATACTATGCGCGTGCTCCAAGCGTTTGGGGATTTTGCTAGTATTTCCCCCCTTGGACGCAACTTCTCTCTGACAAAGATTGCATCAGGCCGAGTTTTCATTAACTTTGCTAAAGTGAGCTCAAACCTTCGAGCGCTTAGCCCTCACCGACATGCTTGAGCCGGACGGCGGTAGTGTCATAACTACATGAGAGTTGAAGAGACGTTTAAGTACCGATAACGGTACCGTTTTTCCAGATTCTTAACTGTGTTCGGGTACCGACCCAATTAGGGACCGGTACATGAAATTACCAGTCCACGGTATACATTCCTAGTCATGACTGGGGATCTATGCTTTGCATGACATCCTCCTCACTCCCCAGTCCACCTCTGGGCGGTCTTGCACCTCCACTACAGCGTGGTTTTATCATGATTTTGCTGCGTCACATTTATTTTAGACCTCAGATACAGGAACTAAGAAATACAGTAAGTCACATCCCAGTTACAAGCTGATGAACTCAGGGCAGCTGGAGACCTTCTGACCTCCAAGTAGAAATTCGGCCCTAAGAGGGAACTCCTAGTGACGGTTATAACTCACAGCTTGGATATTTCATCTTCTAAAATCAAATATCAGCACCAATAGCAACAAAGAGAGCCTGGTAACACCTCACAGAGATGAGTAGTTGGACATCTCACCTGCCTGTTGTATGCAGAATATTAGCTTCCTTCCCATTAACCTACACCAGAGCAGTGATCTCTTTGTTAAATATCAACTCTTCTTAGCATCATAGTCATAGTTTCCTGCAGCTAATGCTGTGGATGTTGTTCACCCATCCACACAAGTTTAGATCCTTGTCTCTAATAAAACTACAATCTGAATCTTCAAATGAAACAGCCAATGTGAAGACTGAAAATGACTGACACACACAATAAAAACATCCACTATGTAAAGAGAAACAGATGGAGCCAGGCTGCAGGATGGTGCAGGCCAGGACGACATTTGTGTGGGCAAACCCAGAAGTGAGCACCAACTATGGGATTTTCTCAGTGTGTTCTTGAATCACTGCTGAGAACAAACGTCTGTGGAGAAGTAAAGTTCATACAATGTGCACATTTTGTTCACCATGATAATCTTCAATGAACCAAACTAAAGATTTTTAACTCCTCATCATACCCAGTAACAGCTAGAAGCTATCATCAGGCTATCATGGAGCCGTAACAGCGGTTCAGCCCATAGGCAAGTATGGCACAAAGGCCGGGTTAGCACTTTGTCATCATCAATAACACCTCCACATCACCAGAGATGTCAAACTGACTTCATTCATAGGTGTTATTAAAGAGGACATATCATGCTTGTTTCTCCTTTTCACTATGCCAGACTAGGATGCCTGTAAAGCATTTCTGCCTTCAGTACAAGTCATTTAGTTCCTTCATTGCCCCACAATAGCGTTCTCAAAATCCTCATTTTAGGCCATTATCAAGCTCTCGTTGAAACACTCAGATCTGAGGATGACCTAAAGTTACCTCGCAATGTCAGAGCCCTCTGTGCTCTGATTGGTCAGTTCTATCGGGGGTAGAGCCAGCCTGTCCTTCTTCTTCTACTGTATTTTCCGGCAGGCTCAAAGCAGCGACTGCGTATTGAGTCCCCCTACAGGCCAGAGCTGGTAATGAGTGAGTGTGAGCTAGGGATCTATATACTGCTGCTGGTGAATGTGTTCCTCGGTGACGGTTTTGTGGCTAACGGACATCACAGAGGAGGAAGTGTTTTATCAGATTACTCCAATAAAAAAAAAGGTACCTCGTGTCATCACGATGATTTAAATCTCGCGGACATCTCGCAATGACCTATTTTCAGAGGCATCAAATCTCGTTCTAGGATATCAGAAAAACAATATCTCATTTTTTGAAAATTAAGGGGGTGTAAGGTCTTGTTTTCAAATTTATTATATTATATGTAAGTATTAAATCATGCATCAGCATGATATGTCTCCTTTAAGCATTTATAACATAATAATGACAAATACCTGCCAGAATTGTATACTTTTATTTCTAATGCAAAAAGTCTAAACAAATTTACTTATGGGACATTTCCTGACACAGTTATTGACAAAACAGACAAAAGAACTGTTAAAATTATAATATTAAAGGGGTTAAATGATTTCAGGACTGTGTTAAAGTACTTTTTGAACATTCTGAACACACTGCAACAATACCACGATAATAATGATAACCGAGATAATTTTGGTCACAATAACCATGATATGAAATTTTCATATTGTTACAGCCCTATGCAATTTAGAAATATATGTTTTTTTTGTTTTTTTTTTGTTGGATTTCCCAAGGTTATTTTTCAGGGTCTTCTAATTTATTTTTAATTTGTTTTATTAGTTGTTCTACAATCTTATGTTTAAGGTTTAAATTTATTTAACCTATTGGTTAATAATAAATGGGTCAGTTTTTCTCATACCAACTACTGCTGCCTACTGTTCTCTGTTTGAGTAATCTCACCTGATCAAGACTTCTTACAGTCCAGACTACAAAATAAGAATAAAAATCTGTTTGATTCCTGCTGATATCGTATCAGAAAGATGTCAGTATCTGCAAATACTCAAGACTGCATTATCGGTATCATATCGAAGGTGTAAAAGCTGTATCGGGACACCCCTATTTGATACCCGTCCTAAATCCTGACGAGAAGCCAAACTGTAGAGACGTTTGTCCCCCTGAACCGAAGTAAACCCACTGCAGCATGGAGACAGTTTAGAGGGTTAAACACAGTTTTAATGTAAACATGATCATCATGAACATGAAGACTCCACATCGCTGTCATCAGAGAGGGATGTACACTTACTCTTCGGCTGGCTAAAGACCACCTGGTTGTCGTCTCTCTGACCCTTCCTCCTTCTCTTCTGACCCCCTGCTGGGCCAGTGATGGTCAAAGAGACAATCAGAACCTTCAGGATCCACTGCAGAGCCATCGTTCAGTCCTGCTGCTCAGCCTGGATTCAAAGAACAGAAATAAAGATCAACAACACACTTCAGTGCTCCAGGCTGCAGTGACAGGAACAGAACACTAGAGGGCGACACCTGGCTCCCTGACAGGAAGTCTCCTTCAGGTGGTCCAGTTTCTGGGTCAAACACCTGTGGCATCTGTCTGATGTTACGTCATCATCACCGTCAGCAGGTGGCACTTACCTGTACCTGCTCCTACAGGTCATAATCAGGCTGATTTATTAATGATTTAATTAAAGTGATTAATGAACGTCCTCACCTGTGGTTACTTTTCACACAGGTGTGACATTATTCTAACTTACAGACTTTTTAACCCTTTAACTCCCAGCTCAACTGTTTGGCACAGGTCAATAAACTCAGGAATATCAACAAATAAAAAAGAGAGCCTTTGTTTATTTAGGATACAGAAATAACTGCAAAATAACAAAATAACTGTTATCCTCCTGGTGTGGAATTTAAAGGTCCAAAAAGCTTAAAGTTTTTATTAAAAATACCATAATTATTATTTTAAATACTGAACCACTTACTGATATGGTGATTTATTTATATAAAATCTGTTATTAATCAAAGATATTTTGTGTGTCCGCCTTAGTATCGTAACATTTTTGCTTTTCTGATGGATTTTGTCTAAAATATTTGTCCATTTTTATGTCGTCACATTATCAAATATTAACTCTTTAAATCCCACATCAAGAAAATATCTGTTGTTTGGCTTGTTTGTAGTTTTCTCTGTTCCCTGAAATGTTGACAGAATCATATCAATGATTTGATTTGATCATTTTTTTAAAACATTAAATGTCCCTGAATTTATTGCTGACCTCTGCCAACAGTTGAGCTGGTAGTTAAAGGGTTAATCATCCTGCTTGTGTTTTTCTAAATTTTAAGCTCTCTGGTCTTACTTTCCTCTTATTCCTGCTTTTTTCTGCTTTTTAATTATTTTATTAATTAATTAGTTGTCTCACGGAGCAGCATAACATCTGAGAAAACATATTTTTAATGAAATTATGATTTTATTAGTCTGGTTATTTCTGTGCTCATTATTGACAAATTTACAAACACAGCTGACGTCAAATCTGAGGCAAAAAGAGTTTTTTGTGTTTGTGAAGATGTTATTAAGTTGATAGACTGTAGATTGACTGTAGGGATTATTTCTATTTTAAAAGAGAAGAACCTTTTATATGACTTCATGTCACACCTATCTGGATGTCTACAGATCCACAGCTTAAATATCCAACATTTAACTAAAGTTTTTGGACCTATGACAGCATTTGCAGACACACACATTCACACAAAGCTGCCACTCATGTTGGAAAATCACCTGAAAATAATAAATGGGCTTTGTTTATTAAAAGCTGCGTTGTACGTCATTATTGAATGTGCACTCTTCATGTGTGCAGAAGTAGTCTGGGATCTGAGTGCCAAAATATGTAACTGCTGGGATGACTGTGAATAAAACAGACTGACGTTGTCATTAAATGTCAAATCTGAAGTGTGTGCCTAATGTTTTGTCTCAACTGTCCTTCTTCAATTAAGTTAAATGATATTATAATAGATTAAAACTCAACAACCTACATTAAACTGGAAGTTTCCATGTTCAATAAGTTGTAACATCATAAATTATACAATGACAGTCTTTAACCAATAGATTTTTTATCACACAAACTGCAGTTAAACTCTTTAAAGGAGAAAAACCTGCTTTGTAAAAATACTGTACTTACAATTGATGTCCATGAATTAAAATAAAACCAATGAATTAACTACTCTCAATAAATATGAAGATTGGGTTTCTTGTAAATTCTCAGGGTTTTCATTCTGAATTTTGTGTAAGAAGCTTTGAGGTGTTTAATTATTGCACATAAGAACCTCCCATGTTCAGCATAAGCTCAATAATTATCCAAATAACAGTTTTTTTTTTGCATTTGTCTGTTTTGCACTCCCTTCGTGGACAGTTTTCAGGGTGAATCTGAGTTCTGTAAAAGTGGATTTTAACTATTCTGTCCAAACTTTTCAAGCCTAATTTTCGGTGAACTAAACAGAATTAAAATGATTTTTTTTTTTACCTGTTTGTGATGAAACCAGAGCTGCAGGTTAATCCATCAGTCAGAGCTGCAGAGTCCCTCTGTGAGCCTGCAGAGTCAAACCTGCACTCCAGCCTGCTGCTGCTGCTCCCTCTGCCTGAGTCCACCAGGAAACATCACTTCCTGTTTGCTCTTTCACAATAAAACTACATCTGCCACTTCCTCTTATCAAATGATTCTTGATTTATCTCAGATTTATAAAGGACCTTTTTAAAGAGAGCAGAAAATGGTTTGGCATGAATGTTTCACATGCCAACATTTTGCTAACATATCACATATATAATGCTCTTATTTTGAAATTAAATGGTTGCAGAAAGCTCTGGAAGCAGTGGTAGTTTTGCAAATAACTTTTAAAATTTCAAATGATCATGAATGAAAATATACAGTTTATATTATGTGACTGTGTCATTAAAAAAACAATTGGCTGGGGTGCTGGTTTGGCGGAGTGGTTGGCAAACAGGCATCCCATGTGCTTGCTTCTGCTGGTCCGGGTTCAAATCCCGCCTGTGACGGGTTTGCAGAGTGTCTTCCCCTACTCTCTCACCCCCTTCACAGGCCTGTCCACTGTCTCTCTCCTATCAATAAAGGCACAAAATGCCCAAAAAATACATAAAAAAACAACAACAAAAAAAAAAAAACAATTGACTGAATCATATTTTGAACACAATAATTTACCAATAACATGCATTTACACCATCTTTACTTTTCTGGCTTTAATTTATAATAAACTATTTTCTTTTATTTTACCAGGGTAGAATTTTAGATGAGCTGTTTAACATACAACATGAATGGGGCAAAAATATGAATCATGACAAGATTCTAACCTGCAGCCATCTGCTATCACACTGCATAACACATGTGGAGGTTATAAATATTGAGGTGGTCCTTTAAGCTTTTCTAACCAACTTTTTGATCTAAAACATGCATTAGGATGCATGTCTATATCAGCATCAAACAAATAAGACATGTAAATCTAACCACAACACGAGGATCACTTCACTTCACTTTATTAGTTATCTCTTAAAAAACTATTTGGTGTGCAGAAGTTTGTCACGAACATTCACAATGAGAAAGTAAATCATCAAAATACAACCATATAAACCATAAATAAAAATATTACATAAAACTATAGCAATACAGCAAAGTTAGATGCTTCAGGAGAAGCTGACAGATAAGGAAAATGATCTGAAATTCATTGCAGACCTTCTTTGCTTTGGAGACATTAATTTGAAGAAAATCCTTCTCATACCACAATAATAAATCATCAAAAACCGCCCCAAGTCCAGCTCCATCATCTCCATGCAGGCTGACCATAACAGACTCATCAGAGCACTTCATAATGAACCTGTGACCATGGCGGCTAAAACAGGAGTTTTTATATGAAGTGTGTAAAACGGCAGAGAGCACAGCCTTCAGGTGATCCGGTGGAGGAGGATAATAGGCTGAACAATGTGCCCTTGACCCTGACTTGTTAGGAGGAAGTCTAGAATCCACAAGGCAGGAATCAAAATCATGATAATTCACAAGTTTATCTGCTAAAACATTAAGCATATACAGTTGTGCCCAAAAGTTTACACCCCCCAGCAGAATTTCTGATTTTTTGGCCTTTTCTCAGAAAATATGAATGATAACACAAAAACCTTTCTGTCACTCATGGTTAGTGGTTGGGTGAAGACATTCATTGAAAAAGAGATTAGTTTACTCTTTTTAAATCATAATGACAACAGAAACTTCAAAAATGACCCTGTTCAAAAGTTTACACCCCCTGGCAGTTTTGACCTGATAAAATGCACAAAATTTGACACAAAGAGGTTTGAATGTCTACTAAAGGTAACCATCCTCTCTGTGATCTATTAGCTTGTAAACTGTGTGTGTGTATGAAAGCTCAGTGAGTTTCTGAGCTCCTGACAGACACGTGCATCTTTCACTGCGATGAAATTTCAGGTTTCTGCTTCATAGGTAAAGCAAAAGAATTGTCAAAGGATCTGCGAGAAAAGATATTTCAACTGTATAAAACAGGAAAAGGATTTTAAAAGATATCTAAGGAACTGAGGATGCCAAGAAGCACTGTTAAAACTCTAATGAAGAAGGGGAGAGAGAGGGATTCTGTTGAAATCAAACCACGGTCAGGCAGACCAACAAAAATTTCAGCTCCAACTGCAAGGACAATTGTTAGAGATGCAAAGAAAAACCCTCAAATAACTTCAGCTGAAATACAGGACTCTCTGAAAAAAATTGGGGTGGATGTTTCAAGATCCACAATAAGGAGACTCTTGAAGAAACATGGGCTGCATGGTCGGGTCGCCAGAAGAAAGACATTTCTACGCAAATGCCACAAAATATCCCGCTTACAATACACCAAACAGCACAGACAAGCCTCAAAACTTCTGGAACAAAGTCATTTGGAGTGATGAGACCAAAATTGAACTTTTTGGCCACAACCATAAACGTTACATTTGGAGAGGAGTCAACAAGGCCCATGATGAAAGGTACACCATTCCTACTGTGAAACACGGAGGTGGATCACTGATGTTTTGGGGATGTGTGAGCTACAAAGGCACAGGAAAATTGGTCAAAATTGATGGAAGGATGAATGCAGCATGTTATCAGAAAATACTGGAGGAAAATTTACACTCATCTGCCCAGAAGCTGCGCATGGGACGTTCTTGGATGTTCCAACATGACAGTGATCCAAAACACAAGGCCAAATCAACCTGCCATTGGCTACAGCAGAATAAAGTGAAGGTTTTAAAGTGGTCATCTCAGTCTCCTGACCTCAATATCATTGAGCCACTCTGGGGAGATCTCAAACATGCAGTTCATGCAAGACAGCCCAAGAATTTACAGGAGCTGGAGGTTTTTTGAGAAGAGGAATGGGCAGTTTTACCATCTGAGAAAATAAAGACCCTCATCCACAACTACCACAAAAGACTTCAAGCTGTTATTGATGTTAAAGGGGGAAATACACGGTATTAAAAACTGGGGGGTGTAAACTTTTGAACAGGGTCAATTTGGAAGTTTCTGTTGTCATTATGATTTAAAAAGAGTAAACTAATCTTTTTTTCAATAAATGTCTTCACTCAACCACTAACCATGAGTGACAGAAAGGTTTTTGTGTCACCATTCATATTTTCTGAGAAAAGGCCAAAAAATCAGAAATTCTGCTGGGGGGTGTAAACTTTTGGGCACAACTGTATGTGTTAAAAGAGGGTGAAGCAGTCTGGCATGGTTCCTGTTACAGAGAAGGTTCCATAACATCGCAGAAGCATCTTGTACGCCTCTCATTGCTCTATAACCCAACCACAGAGAAACTAGTACAACACCAACCTGCCAATGGGACTAGAGATGGAAATTAGCCACACGGCTATAATGTCACGTTTACATTTATATGTTCATTAACATGTGCTGTCCCATCTTTTAAAAATAAACAAATCTACAACCCACACCACGACCAAAACACGTTTCATCAAGATTACGACAACCGTGCACAATCGCCATGAGAAATGTGAATGTGTGATTGGGGCTTTAGTGATGTGATGTTTTAGAAACAGATGGGCTCATTCCAAAATCTGAACTCTAGATGTCGCTAAAATGCCAATTTCCACAAACTGCACCTTTAAGTCCTTCCAAGTTACCGGGCTCCAAATCAGCTGGTGGGTCGGGGAAGAAGCACCTCCCTGCTGTACTGGAGTCAAAGAAGTGTGTGTGACCAAGATTCCAGGCTAAGTGAAACGCTAGCCACATCAGCAGCAACGCACAGAAATCCATAGTCACACCTTCAGAAAGGTTTCCCATACTGTCGGCCTGTGGAGGGTACTGGGAACATGAGGTGCTGAACTTGAAGCAGACTGACTGACAGGATGTTGGCCTTAGCACAAGCCACAAGCCTTAGCCGCTAGCATTAGTCATTAGCTGTTTATAGCCTATGTGCTAGCAAGATTGCAAACACAGAAAGAAGATGAATAACTCTCTTAGACCTCTCTCTTTTTTTTGAGAATCCTCATCATAGTGCTTAACTGTTTAAGTGCTTATGTCTCTTCAGCAGTAAAAGTAAAAAACAACTCTATAAGTTCCTTAATATGAACAAGTTGATTGAGGAAGAAACTGGAACCTTCTTGGACAGTTTTGTCTCAAACAAGTCCAGACAAATATTGAAGCAACCAGCCAATCAGAATTTAACACCTTGCCGTATTTGGTACAAAGTAGAATTTTTAATGCTACGGCCACACTGGACGCAAATGAGCAAAGAAGCGCATTGAGATTACATACAAAGTCAATGCAAAGATGCGTTTGGACGCAGATTCGCCCCGAGCGGCGCGTTTGGGGCGTCAAACGCCTCGATGCTCGAGTTGAAAATATTGAACTTTCAATGCAAATTCACGTGACGCTGTACCGCGGCAGCCAATCAGTGATGACATTCCCCCCCGGCGTCATTGATTTCATGACGTGTGACGCTCCAGCCACCTGCTCCGGCTCAAACCCCTCTGAAAGATGGAGGAGAGGTTGATCTGTGCTGTTTGCCATCATCCGGAGCTATACGATTGGACGTGTGTGCTCTACAGAGACCGGAACAAAAAGGAGCAGGCTTGGGTGGAAGTCTCTGAGGAGACAGGTTTTGAAGGTAAGTTCTGTAAATATTCGTTTCCAGCTGGATTTGCCTGCACGGGTTTATCACTGAATCCGACTGGCTCCGGCTCTCTACACAGCCTGCGCAGTGACGCCCCTCAGCTTGTCAAAAAGGTTCAGCGTCCAGCTTCGGGCGTTACGCGAGCGCGTCACAGGCACTACGCGCATTTTGCATCAGTGTGGCCGTAGCATAAGTCAATTTAACTCCAAATTACAAGAAAACCCAAAGTTTAAAGTAAAACTTGAAATTTTATGATTGCAGAGTGTATTCGATTCAGAACAAGTACACTCTGCAATCATGTTATAAAAGTAGAAAACATCTAAATCATTTAAGTAATGCAACAAAACTTGTTTTAAGCGACGTTTACTGAAAATATTTACTCACAATCAACTTTGGAGTTAACAGCTCTTTGCTGACTCCGTGGAGTTAGCTTGGGTTAGCTTAGCACAGATTGTCACAGACAGCCGATTAGACACGAGTCCACCATAGACTGTAAAAAATATGGACGTCATGTCGCTGAGCTTAAATTGAAGTCGCCACAAAAACTGCTCCCCCTGGTGACTGGCTGCAGTATAGGTCAACTCTCCGTCTCCCCCATTCATCTGAACGGGCCGTAGTGAAACTTCAAAACATTAATACACCTCGTAGAAATATTTCTCCCATCCGTATGCTGTGGTGACATTAAAGTATTATTGGACTGCGTTTTTTCCAAGTCCTTTTTTTTCTGAAAAGTTTCTTTTTTATTAGTTATTAGAGTTTAAAAAATAACCGCTGTTTACGGCAGCTTCACAATGATTGTGTACGGCGTATGCTGCAGAGTTTTGCGACCGTTGACGACAGCTGCATCCAGATATGGCCCAGATTCTCTACTGGCTGCACAATGGCGGCGCCCTGACGGGGGATATTATGGCTTCAAAACCGTTACATGGTAGAAGGCGGAGCCACGCTATCCAGTTCTTATAAAACATCCATGGAGTCCACTAGGTCATCATTACTGCCTGCTCAAACAGCCCCAGGCTAGAAAAGGATCATGTGGACAGTCACATTAATATTAAAGACCGCTGTGTTTCGCTCCTTTGTATCATTAATGTGCTGTCAAACTTCACACTGTTTTTCAAATGTCTGATTTACTGGCATTATTTCATCTCCACTGTGGCATGCTTTATGTAAAACATGCTGACTCAGAGCCCTCCTTCCTGCAGAATGTTGTCCACCCACACTGTTAAACTGAAATATGATCTGTGTTCAGATTATTGCAACAAGAAAGAAGAGGTCAAACTACAAAACCTGCATGCACTAAAAATGACTGACACACTGAGGACGCAGTGGTTCAGTAACAGAAACTGAAGTGTGGTTTATTCAGGGTGCAGAGGAGAAGAAAGAATATTTAGGATGTTTTAACACTAATCTTTATGGAGTCGTTTGCACAGTGAGAACCTGAGATGTGGGAAACTTCCATTAGCTGCTCCATAACTCACACAGACAGGCTGCTGTGAGGCCTCATGCTCAATTTAGACATAAATCATCAGAAAGTCTGACACAAGCTGCTGCTCCCTCTGAACATTTACCAATCAGTCAATGAAAATCAGCCGGAAGCTCTGCAAACATTCCTGCGTACAGCCTCTCCTCTCCTGGTACAGCGAGTTACCGTGATAATGCTCCAAAGTGACCCCACCACACACCAACAGAGCTGTTAGGGCCATAAATGAGACCTGTTTGTGGTGACTGTGAAGCCACCACGACAGCACAGGAGGTTAAAAACTTCAAGGTGCTATGAGGAGAATCTATTACCGGTGACATAAAGACTCTGCTACCCATGAGCACACATGGTGACTGTCGTAATGCTGCGTTCCAGTAACCTCGGAACTGGGAGTGACATCATCTCTGACTTATCGGCGTTCCAGTTGAAGTCTGAAAAAAACATGCTGATCTACCAGGCTATTGTTAGCTGTTGTTAGCACGCCCTGCGTTGTTGTATGAAGAATGTGATTATCACTATGGCAGCATTTTTGTAAATATAAGTCTAACAATACTATGTATACAGCTGATCTAGAGCGACACACCCCAGTCAGAAGTGCTAATAAATGGATTATTACAGGAGCTATATAACTGTTCACACCGGGGGCATCCATCTTCCATTGTCAACTCGGGGGTGGCGAGGTTTCACTGAGTTCCCAGTAGGAAACTACGACTTCCACTTGCAGTTTTCTACTCCGAACTCTGAAATTCCTACTTCTGGCACCAAAAGACATGACCCAAGGTACATAGCGGTAGTTTTTGATGTGTGACAAGCAATTTTTGGAAAACTTAGTATCGTAGTTTTGTAGTTGGCTATATATGGCTACTTACAGCCCGGTGCTCTAAGGCGTGTCTGAATAATATAAATTTGCTCTAGTTTTAATTGTCTTGTTCCTGAAGTTGAGTATCCAGGCCAGTCCAGCCCTGTCCGACCCGACCGTGAAGCTAAGGAATAGCATTTATAGATAACCTATTTAGATGCTATAAAACTCATCTTAAAGTGTGTATTTCCATCAGGCAGATATCTAAAAGGGAGACTTTTTTGTAATTACTTAGAAACTCCTCACAGCATCTTTAAACAAATCCAATGAAACTCAAGGTGGTATGAAAAACATGTTATTAATCAAATTCAAACGTATTTTCAGATAATTGGGTTAGTAATTTGTTGTGCCACATGACAGTGGGGCAGATAACTGTAAATTACAGAAGAATCGTTCATTTGTGAAAACAAAGCACCAAAATTGGCATACATACTTCTTGGGGATTGATCGTTTGATAAAAGTCGTTAGCCACCTAAAAATTCATGATGGCGGCCACTTTTCAAGATGGCTGCCATTACAATATAAAGTAATGTTGAATTTCACGATAATATCACACAGATGTCCTATTTGAATGATATTTGTATCTAATAATACATTTTTCACTATGTAGAATCTGAATTTGGACCCGTGGACTTATTCACTGGCTTCCTTTTACCATATATCAGTGGTGCTCAAAATATCGATCCAGCAAAATATCGTCATGCTCTTCTCGGGGATACGTGTATCGATACGGATTCTACAGAATCGATACGGCCTCAATGTTTGAACACACTGCAAAAAAGGATTTCTAAGAAATAAAAAAAAGCTTGTTTCTAGAAATGTGTTCTTATCTTTTACCTAAAAAGAAAAATTATCTTGACAAGCAAGATGTGTGTTAGAATAAAAATCTTATTTCAAGAGAATATGTCTAACAAAATCTTAATAAGAAAGTACAGCTAAAATTAAGGAAGTATTGCTGGTAACAAGCCACAGCAGTGGTTTGAATGAAGTCCCAACAGAAGAACAAGATTATTTTACTTATTTTAAGATTAAGATCAGTTACACAATTTCTCAGTTTAAGAAATCACACAAATACAAGTTGAATCCATCTGACCGTTAGAGTTATCTGATATGCCTGTACCCAGAGGCCGGCTGGAGTGTACCCGTACACTCCCTGTGTGGAGCCAAGCTAAGCTAAGGTAGCAACTTTGGTTGGAAGTCTCTCAAAATAATTGGTACTGGACCTACAGTCAGGAGAACGGTCTCTACATGCTTGTTATGGACTGGGGACTGAGGTAAGACACTGAAACAATGAAAATGTTGGAATATTCCTTTAAAAAAAAGCACAAAAAACTCCATTTTCTGAGGATGATGGCTGAGCTGTTGAGAATTATGTTTTTAGAACTGTTTGTCAGCTGATTTGACTTTTTAATAAATGTAATCAAACAGGATTGTTTCTGGTGCCTTGATTTTAGATAAAAACACTTATATTTGTGTTTTATTTTAAGAAACTATGTCTTATTCTAAGTTAATTTTGCTTATTGTTTTTCTTGGAGTTGGAGGATAATTTCTTTAAACCAGCTAAATCAGAAAGACATTGTCTTGTTTTCAGAAAATCTATCATATTCCAAGACTTTTTTACTAAATGAAAAACATGTTAATTGTTAAAGTAAGTTAAATCTTTCTTGAAATAAGCTAATTCAAAAAGCAGAACACAAAATTTAAGTGAACTTTTCTTTAAAAAATAACTTTTCTATGCTTGTAATAAGCAAAACTTTTCTCAAATTCAGGGCAATTTTATCTTGTTACAAGACAGATTCCATTTAGATTTATAGGCTAGTTTTAAGAATTCTAGCCAAGCTAAATTTGCTTAACCCATTGGTAGATTTTTTTGCTTCAAATAAGAGAATTGTAACTAATTTAAGGATATTTTGCTTATTTTTAGTAGGGCCGTTTTTGCAGTGCAGTTGTTGAAAATGCACTTTGGGTAATATTAAAAATGGCACAGTTCAAAATAGAAGCCAAGCTTCATGATGAAATACATGTTCCAAATTTAAACTTAAGTCTACCATCTTTGGGGACCTGAATTAAAGTTCTTAAGTTTAAACATTATTAAAAACTTGTGCTTGTTTGTTTTCTTCTTGTAACAAAGTTGCTGGGAATTCTGTTAAAAGCACATTCTCAATGTTCACAATTTATTTGTATTGGAGTACGTATGGTATCGTGGGGCTGCTGGAAATACCCAGCCCTAGTTTACGTCACTTGGAGACCACAGAGAGTGTTGTCAGTCAGCTCGAGCTGTTTGGGCTGCATTAATCTTTATTTTATCTTTAACAAGATGGGAGCAGTGGATCTGATCAACATGACCATAACCAAAATCTGCAAGCAAAAACAGATCTGTGGTATTGACAACACTAATGAGCCGAAGTTCTGTTCTCATGTCTAAAACTAGACAAGATTAAATTTGATATGGTCCCCATTATAAGTCCTAAATATCTGTTCAAACTCAAGAGAAGAATAAAAAAGAGATGACCATAAGTCCTGCTGCAGCCTCTGGATGAGTATGTGTGTCTGTCAGTGGGAGCCGCAGATGAAAAGTCTGTTCACTGACTGAAATGTGATTATAAATATCATATACTGGTCCTGTGATCAGCTGGGGTAGGATTCATGGTGTACTCTGCCTCTGCCCCATGACAGCTGCATAGCAAAGTCCCTACGAACTGAGTCCCAAACAAGTCCCATTTTTTCTGTTGTGAGCGAGTCAAGTCAAGTCCCAGGCTATGACGGGTCGAGTCCTTCACCATTGTTCCCCAGTCCACCCACAAATCACTCAGATTTTTATCTTGAAGAGAGAAACCTTATCTTGCCAAGGTCAATGTCAAAGGACAGTATCAGACTGTCTACCTGGATTAAAGTAGCATAAAGCTGTTAATTTATCCATTAAGACATGACATGTCCGATCAGTTAGACTTGGATAGATGGGAAAGGCTGCATTAAAGAAATGGCATGTTTGATATAAAACACACATACACCCTCTTCACTAATGTTAGCTTAGCTAGCTTCATATTGACCACAGGTCGGGCTAACGTTCCTGCCATATTGACCTATGGCAGGAACGTTAGCTACCTGGCTAACGTTTGCAGGTTTCACTTACTTGGCCTCATGTGTCCTCAGGTGGAGGATAAAGATCAATGTTGTGCCCTCTTTTCGCTTATCGAAGTGTTGCAGGTCGTGCACTTGGCGTGTCTTCATTTTCCATCTGATTGAAATTCTTTATATGCAAAGAAAATAACTTTGGGCACAGACCCTGCCCACTGATCATCACTGTAGCAGAAGCAGGTGTGTGGTAGGAACATATGTGTGTAGTACTGTGTTGTGTGTGGGACAATAATAGGTGACGGACAAGTGTACTGTGAACGTAGCATCAATAAAGTGAGCCTAAAAGGTGTATATCTCCTGTCTGGCTCTTCATATAAAGCCTGAGTGTGTGCAATTTTTGAATCATGTTGTCTCAAGTCAGGTCGAGTCTGGAGACATTATCTCCCGAGTCCGAGTCGAGTTGCAAGTTTTTATTTTCCGAGACCTCGTTGAGTTGCAAGTCACCTCATTAGCGGTTCAAGTCGACTCAAATCCAATTGTCTGGGATTCACTAAATCCCCTGCATAGGATAAAACAGCCACTTGAGCTTAAACTCCTACAGAAACAAAGTCTTGCTCTCATGTTCAATATAACAACATCAAGTCTTCACAGTCGTGTCTTCAGACTCTCCAAACCCACAGTGATCTCTGCACTGTGGGTCTCAAATGTCCATTAAACACAGAGGACGACAAACCGTCTCCCACAGGCTCTGGCCAGCTAACTCTGTTTGTGTTTGGCCCTTTTCACACATGCAGCCTGATATTATCAGGATAATGCCAGGCAGCCCGCACGGGTAATTCACTGGCACGCCGTTCTTTTTATTTTTATTTTTTTAGTATCTCGAATTTTGATTTGATGCATGACAGTGAATATAATGTTACATAATTCTATCAAGCAGGGCCTTCATACATAAAAGGAAAATAAAAAGTGTCAATAATATAATATTACATGATATTACATGAAGGTGTGGAAGTGTTTACTGTTAGGGAAGGGTTAATAAATACGTTCATGAATGAAAAATAGGGAGAATAATAAATAACTAGCTCAGATAAGTAGATGAAATAGTATCAAATATACCTGATGGAAGTCAGTGTTCCTAATATGAGCTTCAGTGTTGCAAGTCAAAAGTGGATCAGTAGCATCAGCTAAAGAGTTGAAGCAAAGAGTGAACACAATTTCACCTTTAATTTTAACAATTAAAGGTGAAATTGTGGAGTGAACTGAAAGTCATAAGTACCTGGGAGTCGTCACAGATAACAGGCTGACTTTCAGTGCCAACACAGACTCAGTCTTAAAAAAGGGTCAACAACGACTTCACTTCCTCCAAAAACTAAACCGATTCGGAGTGGGTAGTAGACTGATGTCAATTTTTTTATAAGCCTATGGTAGAGTCTGTTCTCACCTTTGTTTTTATTTCGTGGTTTGGGAGCCTTGCTTTGACCGACAAAAAAAGGCTTGAACGTATTGTAACGGTAGCTGGTAAATCACTGGTGTTAAACTGCCTAATCTATCTGACATATTTCAAGAGAGAGTACGATCCAAGGCTCGGGACATCATCCAGTATCCTGATCATCCTCTTCATGTAGAGTTTGATCTCTTGCCCTCTGGCAGAAGATACAGGCTACCTGTAGCCAAATCAAAGAGGATGAAAAACTCATTTATCTTTCAAGCCATAACAGAACTGAATGCGAAAAATGAATCAGCTTGAACACTGATTGTAATTGTCAGGTCAGCTCCATCACTGGTCCGCTCACAGTTGCTTCTTCTTGTTAATGTGTCCTGTGCCTTTGTTTTTATGGGTGAATGTAATTGTTGTGTCTGTATATTGATGTTCTTTTTACCTGCTTGCACAGCAAATTTCCCTCAGGGGACAATAAAGTTGAAGTTGAAGTTGAAGTTGAAGTTGAAGTTGAGTGGAAAAAACACTTGAGTCCGTTTTCCCCTGACATTCAGATAAACTTCAGTCTCTGCTTCCTGGTTACACATGAAGATTCATCAGCCCCTCAGCTCAGTGAAGTACCTGATAACTCCCTGCAGCCCTACTCCAACTTTACATGGATAAAATACCAGGGGGGCACAAGGAAGTTAACCAAGTGAAGTCAGAGTGAAATAATCATCATCGACCGTCGGGTTTGTTGGGAAAAGTTTTGTTTTAATAAGCTGATGACAGTCTGTCCAATCAGAGAGTAACTAACATCTGTTTGTCATAAAAACATCACTGAAGGCTTCACAGGAGTGCAACAGAAGAACTCGACGGTTGAATGATTCCTACATTTAGACTTTAACCTTCAGTCATGATCAGCATTGTTGTGTTGACTGCGTTTAAAGAGACAGTTCAGTGTTTTAAAGTGGGGTTGTATGAGCTCCATATGTCCACTAAGTCCATCAGATACAGTAGAAAGTTCTCTCCTCTCCCTCAGTAAGACACAGACTGTAAGAGTCTGTGATGAAGAAATAGACACTAACAGGGAAGTACTGTACCAAGAACAAAGGGTATTTTCTCCGCCTACAAGAACTCAAATCAAAAAGTAGCACCACAGTTTAAGAGTACACTACATATGAGTGTTTTTAAGTGCATTAACATTTCAGAAATATAAAGTTTATATTATATAGCAAGGTGCTGAATCAATCACTCCACACTCTTCTGTTTTGACTGTTCGCAGTGTGAGGAAGAGACAATGCAGGAAAGGGATTATTATGACAGCGCCGATGAAGTTCCATTCACTTTGGAGTCAAGAGGATACCTGTATGAACCGGAGTTTACAGAAGAAGAGCTGCTGAAGATGGAGACGAACAGACGGAAAGGAAAACAGACACTGGACATCAAGAAAGAGTCGGAAATAAACAGTGATGTAAATGGAAGAACTAGCCAGAGGAAACAGGTGATACAGACGGTGGTATTACTCGTCAAACAGACTTCCCTGCTCTTCTGAATCCCGGAGTTTTGTGGACATTCTTCAATTTCCCGAAGATAAACTGGAAAAACGTCCCAAACCTGAAGGACCTAATGACAGTTTCTGCTCAGAGTAAGTAATAATGATCTGTCAGAAACAAACAAGCAGAGTAGAGGAGGTCTGTGGCTCTCTCTCACTCATGCAACGATTACAGTATATAAGCCTCTGATATATTTATAGATGTATAGATCTGTACACAAAATCTGTCAGGTAATAGGTAATGAGAGATGCATTCACGATGTAACTGCATGCTCTTGTTACACAGAGGAATACGGTGAAAGCTGAGTTCTCCATGATGCACATCTGTTTCTGTATCAAGGGAAGCATCACATAAACCCATCTCAGAAATATTTGTCATATAATGTGCTTTCCATTAGTGTAAAACAGGCGTCTGAAGCCGCTAGACAACTACGGTGGAGTGATATAGCGGAGGGACACACGACGTGAGTTGGCTTAGGTCCGGATAAACTTTATAATTCTGAAAGGTTAATTCACTTAAAAACACTCATATGTAGCGTACTCTTAAACTGTGGTATTATTTTTTGATTTGAGTTCTTGTAGGTGGAGAAAATACTCTTTGTATTTGGTACGGTGCTTTTCTATTAGCGTCTATTTCTTCTTAACAGACTCTTACAGACTGTGTCTTACTGAGGGAGAGGAGAGAACTTCTTTCTTTGTTGATTTAAATGTTTTCATTTGTTCTTTTGTTTTTGTTTTTCTTACACTACTCTCACATGTTCGAAATAAAGCCTTCATTCATTCATTCATTCATTCAACTTTCTACTGTATCTGATGGACTTAGTGGTCATATGGAGCTCATACAGCCCCACTTCAAAAATACTGAACTATCCTTTTAATTAGTCGATGAGTGAGGAAGGCCGAAGCACAGATCTGTCTCTCATATAGAAGGCCTGTCTGTTTGCAATTCTTTCAAATGTTAAGTGATTAAATTGATTTTTAGAGAATAACTTCACAGCTGAAGGATGTTCAAGGATGTCTGATTCCTGGTTTTCACCCCAACCAACAAAAAGTGAAGCTACTTATTTTTACGCTGAATAATTGTTGGTTGCAGCTTCTCATGATGTCTTTTGTTTCAGGGCTTCATCACCCTCTGCAGCTCAAATTTTCATTACTTTGTCATATACTGATTCAAAGTGATCATGAAGTTTGTGAAATATGGATTGTAAAGCTCCGACTCTGAGCTCTGAACCTGCTGCCCGGTGTGTGATGGGAAGAGACTGATGCTGGTGTTTTCTGTCTGCAGACAGCTCTCAGTAAAACAACACAGCCAGGCGGCAACAAGGCCAAAACCAGACTGGCAGTTTACAGGGCGCTTCCTGCCGCAGGTCAACATATTTTCATTAGACCAACGGGCCTTTAACACCACGCGGCTGCTCGCCCAGACACTCCTGGACTCAGGCCTGTGGAACAACAACAGGACCACAGCTCCCACATGAACTACGTAATCCAGAAATTAATAAAGGACTTTACTCTGATACTTTTGGAGACAGACAGACGGACAGAGCTCAGGACGCCGGTTTGAAACAGGGGTGTATGGGGGCGGGAAAGTGAGGGGGCCCTGTGTATGCAGAGTGGCACAGTGAGGTGTGATGACAGTGAAACAAACACAGGCGCTGATAAGGATTTAAAGTGTTGGTTATTGTTGAGTTTGACCCTGACGGGCTCACAGTGTTGTTCTTACAGAGGGGATCCCTGCAGATACAGATCTTTGGTTCAACAGCTGATCATCTTTTATGGTGTTTCCATAAGCACAAAAACCCTCATAACATACACCATGGATTACAACAGCACCTAAGTACCAGCTTACCGAGCATTTCCCCTCTCACTGACCTCGTGTTAAAAAAGCTGAGGTGAACTGATGTGTGAACACAGACCAAAATATTCAAGAGAATTATCTTAGCATGATGTGCATGTCAGACACTGTGGTGCTCTTACTGAAGCTGCTTCTTCTCCCCTCTCTGTAAGTTTGGTCTTTATCTCTTCTTTGTTGATCATTTTCATGTTTCTGTATTTGGCCAATGTTTCCCTGCTGCTGGTTTCATATCATGTCACCGTGCATTTCTAACAACATTACAGCATGCTGGTTTGTGCATGCCAGTTTTGATTTGGTGAGCATGTTATATAGCCCAAGTTTTAAGGGCGCTTTCACACATTACAGAAACAAACTCTGGTTCACATATGGCCCTTTTCCACTAGCACGCCTTGGCCCTACTCGATTAGCAGCGTGTTTCCACTAGCCTGGTTCCTCCTAAAACAAGCTAGTTTTAGTACCTACTCCGCTCTGGTTCCAAGCGAGCTGAGTCCATACTAAAAGATGACGTCTCCGACTGCCGGCTACTGATTGGTCAGACAATGTCGTCATCGATGAGTCATGAGCGCGACGGCCTAGCATGCTAGCGGTAGCTACCATTAGCTTACCCTCATACGTCTTTTCTTTGCAGCTGGATTGCTCTCGTCCTCGGCTTCATTCTGTTGTATAGCTTCCAAAACTCTCCTGTGCTTCTCAAGGGGTATTTCTTCTTACCACCTGCAGCCTTCTTCTGCTTTCCTTTTTTACTCGGTTTGTGACAAAAAGACACAGATTGTTGTGTTGCACTCAAAATGACGTCACCGTAGTGCTGCTCACCCCGTTGGGCAGGCGACTGGGGCTAATGGAAAAGCAGCACAAGGCGAGTAGAGTAGAGCTGGGTAGAGTCGAGTAGAGTAGAGTAGGGCTAATGGAAAAAGTTTGGTTGACTTGAGCTGGTGTGAAACTGCGATGTGGACCACAAAATGAAGCCTCCAGTCTTTTAATGAAACTCCAGTCCTGATGAGGAAGAAGCCGGAGCCAAAAGAGATGAGACAGCTGTAACTGAGCGGAGTAAAGGTGAGCACAGGTCAGCTTTTGCTGCCTTTTAAAAGCCTGTTGGCTCAAATATCAGAAAATTTGAACATGTGTAGATTAGTCCATGCACCTGACCACATCAGCGCTGTTCAGCTGGAGTTCTTAGTTCAGTGTGACCTGACTCAGCTCAAGGTGCAGAGACGTTGGGAGCAGAAGAAGTCAAAAAGATCAGGAAGTGAATACAGCTTAAAATTTTACCAAAAGAATGACTGCATCAAAAGCAGAGCCAAGACAAAAATCTGTTTATTTCTTAAAGGCAATAAGGCTAATCAAACAAAGCAATAAAGAAAAAACACTCACTGTGGTTAAATTATTTTTAGTAATACTGATATTAATAACAACAATCATGTTATTATCATTGCATTCATCACCATCAGTATTGTTGATTAAAATCATGACAAACTAAAGTAGCTATGGAGTGAGCTCCTTCTGTTAGGTCTTTGTAACTACACCTCCCTCGTATCTCCAGTGCAGCTTTAGTGTAGTGCGGCTGATTCTTCAGGACTGACTAATAACTGAGATCACTACAGTTTAGAGGCAGCTCGGCCATCACAGGAGCCGGAGCTGAAGATCACACCTGTGTCTGATGTAAGATTCACGTGAGTCGAATCATTGGGACATAAATGTGTGTCATCAGCAGAGAGGCTCCTACCCTTCACATTTAGATGGGATTATATTTGATGGGCTGATGGGCTGCTGCTTCTCTGACTGATAGTTTTCTGTCTCCTCTGTAGATCTACCTGATAGTTTGGTGCCTCAGAGTTTCAGTCTTCAGGATTCTTTTCTGTCAGAACACCAGAGTCTTCCTCTCTTTTGGGATCTCCATCAATCACACAACAACAAAAACCAACCAGCCTTCTTCTTCACCCTGCACTGTTTGTTTTCTTTTGTTCACAGATGTGCAGGTTACCCATGCCATGGGCACTAACAACCCCCCATACCCTCACAGATGCTGTCTTTTGGCCTTTGCTCTGATAACAGTCTGGATGGTCCTTTTCCTCTTTAGCCTGGAGGACACCACGTCCATGATGTCCAAAAACAGTCTGAAATGTGGACTCAGACCACAGCAGACTTTTCCACTTTGCCTCAGTCCATCTCAGACGAGCTCGGTCCAGAGAAGCCGGCGGTGTTGATATTTGTCTTTGCAGAGTTTGACCTTGACCTTGTAGCTGTAAAGCTGAACTGTGTTAGCTGACGATGGTTTTCTGACGTGCTCCTGAGCCCACGTGTGCAGAGATTTCCCAGATTCTCAAACTCTTCCCATCCATCATCTACACAGACAGCCATCCATGCTCACACTCATACCTGAGGGCAATTTGGAGTCACCAGTTGACCCAATGAGCCTGTGGAAAGAGCCCATGTTTGCAGAGAGAGAGCATTCAAACCCCACATGGACAGGTTCTTGCTGTGAGGCACGTGCTCCACCTTCTGCACCACAGCCCCGCCGTTCTCTGAATCTTTTAATGACATTATAAACTGTACATGATAAAACCCCTAAAACCTTAATATAATTGAAGAAACTGTTGGAAACAGTCATTGTGTTCTGTTTTTTGTTTTACACATCGTCCCAACCTTGTTATTAGGATTTGGGTTTGCAATAAGAAATCACTGCACTTTTACAAACACTTTTTCCATAACATGTAAAAGGAGTAGGGCTGGGATGATATGTACGGAGCCCCTAAGGTGCCACGGGGGAAAAAAAAAAAATCGTGGGCATGAGATACCAAAACGTGCGCTCGAAATAAAGTTATTTACCACGTTTTGACTTGTCCTTGTCCACTACAGCTTCCCGTTGTGATGCCAGATGTTTACAAACACACACAATGGAGAGAAGAAGTGAGCTAGTTAACTTTTACTTCCACCTCAGAATATCATAATGACATTCTTGCTGCTCTTGCCATGAGAGATGGAATAATCTTAAGGAGAACTTTGCTGTGCATACTAAAAGACAACAGGCTCAGCTGGCGGAAGGAGTTCTCAGATTTAGGCCGTGTCACAGCTAACGTTGGCTGGTTAGTGGGATGCTTCAATCGAGCCCGGCTGTCTTCTTCTTGGTTTGTGACGCCAACTGACGACAATATATTAGGGGGCATTACCGCCATCTACCGATGAGCCCGGCTGTCTGTTGCCGCATGCCTGTATAACTAAATTATGCACACGTTTTAATATCTTGTGCGTGCAATTTATAATCTTTTTTCTCCATGGCACCTTAGGGCAGGGGTCGGCAGGTAAGTTTGGCCTTGGGGCTAAATTTTCCCGAGCAACTGAATGGTGGGCCAAAACATCACAACAATCAGAAACATTTTTTCTTTCACTCTTTTTTTTTTTAAAAACCTTTTTCCTTATCTATAGGCTACTTTTATATTGTGTGAATACAAAATGTAGACTAATTTAAGAAAGTAATTTGTTTTAAATAAAGTAACTTTATTTCTCAGACTGTCAGTGTGTTATTACTGCTTTAGCTCCACTGTGTCTGCCTTATAAAACTGCTTATAATAGTAACTTGGTGATAATAAAGCTGCTGTGTTAAGGTTTTAAGTAAAACAAAAAACCAACAAAAACAAAGTTGTAGGACCCAAATGCAGATAACAAAAAAAGCTCTTTAATAACTAAGAAAAAGGACCAAAAAACAAAGTTCAAACCAAATCCAAAAGTTCTAACAAAATGACAGAATACCTTCAAACTCTGGAGCACAGGAGACACAGAGGCACACGGTGAAACAGGGAAATGAACAATGAACCAACAACCAGACTCAGGGAACACAGAAACTAAATACACAGGGGAATCAGGCACAGGTGAGGCAATCACACAGGTGGAGGGAATCTTCAATCAGAGGAGACACAGAAGGGAGGGCAGGAAAACACCACAAGGAACACAGGGATTCAAAATAAAACAGGAGGCACGAGACAAGACACAAAACCAGAAACTTGACAATGAAAAGAATCAAGAAAGCAAGGTTAAAGCAAGAAACAAAGTACATAAAGCTAAATAACCAAAGACAGACAGAAACATTACAATAATGAATAGAATATAGAAAGCAAGGTTAAACTGAAGAACAAGGTTCATAAAACTAAATAACCAAAAACAGACAGAGCCATGACATGCTGCCTCTAATCAGCAACTTGACTGTCTTTTAAGTCATCATAAATGTGCCATAGCCAACTATATTTTTTCCTCCACACATTTAATGAAAATGTCAGTAATTTCCATTCTGAAAATAACCACTTCTTTGAGTCCAACTGTAATAAAGATTTATAAAAAAAAGATTTTCAGGCTTGGGCTATGATTGTCGTTTTTTGTGATAGCAGCTAAATAATTTTAATTTTTCTTTAATTAGTCCTTTTCAGGGGCGTGTTGGGGCTGAAAATCTGCCCAGGAATTTTTTGGACCAGACCATCCAAACGTTGTTCATCAGAGCGGGGGGGCGGGGGTCATGGTGGTGCTGATTGATATTTTCGGCCTCCCCCAGTCGGACTCAAGCCACTGCGCTGCGGCCCCCGGCTGTCTAATTTTGTCGCCGGCCATCTAGGTGTGCCGGCCATTCGGGAGCTTTCCCGTTTCCCTGATGGCCGGCACGTCCCTGCCCCTTTTAAATCCGATTTTCAATTTCATCTAGCGGGCCAGATATTACCGGAGACGAGCCAGTTTTGGCCCGCGGGCTGTTAGTTGCTGACCACTGCCTTAGGGGCTCCATATATATCATCCCAGCCCTACTCCTTATACAAATTCCAACAAGGTTGGGACGATGTGTACCCCCCCCCCCCCCCCCAAAAAAAAAAAAGCCTAACGCAATGACAGTTTCTTCCATTATATTTAGGTTTTAGAGGTTTTATCATCCACAGTCCATCATGTCATCAAAAGATTCAGGTGCCAATTCAATTTAATTTGTGATTCTGCAATTTTGCTGATACTTGCAATCTTTTTTTTTAATGTATTTTTTGGGCATTTTGTGCCTTTATTGATAGGAGAGAGACAGTGGATAGGCTTGTGAAAGGGGGTGAGAGAGTAGGGGAAGACACTCTGCAAACTGGTCACAGGCGGGATTTGAACCTGGACCAGCAGGAGTATGCACATGGGACGTTTATGGTGGCTAACCACGCTGTCAAATCAGCACTCGATTTTTGCAATCTTTAGTTAGCTTTTTTAACACCAGTGAAAAAGATGAACAATGATGATGCCTACAGACTATATCAGGAAAAATACACATCACATGTGACTCTGTTTTTAGGATTTAGTGGAGCTTTGAGCAGAATTTCGGGTGTGGACTACACCTCAACCACGCCTCTTCCTGTGCTCCTATAAATTCGAACTGGCCATTTCTTTCTTCCTTCCTTCGTCAGGGCCTTAAAGAGGGGGTTCGTCGTGCCCAGGAGCTATGGGGAATTCCCCATGAAGTCTCCCCAAACTGTTATCCGCTTCACCCACCTACTATGTTGTTCGTTTTCCACTGTACGCAATAAATAATTGTCAGATTCATCCTGTTGACGGTGTGGTCCTTACTCGTGAATTCAGCAATATATTTTAACCAGCTGTTTATACTCTCTCTCAAAAGCCTGGACTGCATTTAAAAGTGGCTTACTGACACAGACTAAAATGAAGCATTTACATTTGGAAAAAAAACGATTTGTGAACAAAATAATCAATTTAAAACTGTAATTTCTCCCATCCCTAAAAAAGAGCTGAAGTAACTCACAGTCCTCCTGTTGATCTTTATTTTTCTAACCCTTCAGCAGTGTTCTGCCTGTCAGTCTGGACGTCACATCCTGCTGTATATCTGCTCCAGCATCGGGCTGCAGAGACAGCTTTAGAGCTGACAGTAGGAGCTCCCAGCTATGCAGCGTCTTCAGATCCTGCCGTGCTTGATCACTTGTTTGTGCTCCCCGTGGCACTTCAGCCTCTGACAGCTTCATGCTGCCGGTCCCAGCGCTGCACGGCGCTCCGGGGCCCCGGGAGGCCAGTGATGGATGTTTGGGTGTGAGACATGTTGGCTCACCCTGCATGGTGACGAGCTGCTGCATTCAGGGGCGACTTCAGGATAAAACATTAGAGCGTCCACCCTGGTATGCAGAATGTGGCCTTTCACCTATGCAGGTATGGTAATGGGTTAAACACAGAGAGTTTTACAGGACCCACGGCCCAGTCCAGCAGTTATGTGGTCATCTCAGGGTTAACTATCACTGCAGAGCACCATCATAAACATCAGACCACCGAGAGCGGCACGGACCCCGTCACGACTCTGATCTGAGCTCCAATCAGAGGCCACGGCGACGGGAGAGCCACAACTGAAGTTCAGAGAGAGCTGACCCCGAGACAACATGAAGAGGATAATTTTTATTTGACACTTTGAGGAGAGTCAGTCTGTAAAACCTGTAATGAAACGTGTCTCACTCCGCCTTCAGAGCTCTAAATCCACTCAAAGAATTCACCTTTATGGTTCCTGAGCCCTTGAAGAAGACGGTCATGAGCAGGTTCAATCTGCCAGCTTCAGATTTAAGAGGCAGACACACATACATGTTCCTGTGTTAGACCATCTATTTCTCTGTTACTGTGCCATGCATGATTAAATAAACGTATGTACAGTTGTGGCCAAAAGTTTTTAGAATGACACAAATATTAATCTTCAAAAAGTCTACTGCTTCAGTTTATGACCATTTGAACATAGTCCAGAATGTTATGAGGACTGATCCCATGAAATGCAATAAGCAGCAAAGTTCCTCTTTGTAATGAAAATAAACTTAATATTTAAAAAAAAAGATTTCCATTGCATTTCCACATAAGGAGCAGCTAACATCATTTAAATCAACACTATGTAGTTTTTCAAACATAATATAGTCCTTAGATATTCATCGTCATGGTCCACCACTTTACAATAAGTTGAATGACACCTCTGTCGTGGTCTGGAGTGGTCTGTATCGCTTTCACTAGCGCTATGTAACTTCGAGGTGGATGGTGGGAACCCTGCCACACTAAAAACTACAAGTTTGGACTGCTTTACGGCATACGTCACTTCCCCCGATTCCTGATTTGTTTAAAACACGGAAGTGTCGGCGAAAGCCAAACGCAGAGCTGTAGTCATGGCGGAGGCAGCAAAGAACGCAAGAAAAAGAAAAGTTTATTTTGAGGATACAAAACAAAGAAAGCCAGAGAAAAACAAGCTGAATGCTCGGACCAGAATAAACATCGGTTCGTTTTATTTCACACTCGCTGGCGTGAAATAAAAGACGAGGAGGGATGTCCGACCGATGCTGACTTGGCCCTGTTATTGCTGGACTTGTAAGTACTTATTGATTGTTTACCATCCATTTACAGTATTCGTGAGAACGTACCAGTATGTAGTTTTGTTTAGACCTATTTCAAGTGTGTGATATCACCAGCTCGTGGTTGTCTTTCTTTACTTTTATTCACTTTATCGCTTCAACAGGACGGGGGCGACTTCACAGTAATAAAACCAAGTTGAACTTAGTGATTTTTAACATCGTCACTTAGTCAAAAATAAATACATTACCTCGTCGCTATCCATCCTGCAAACAGCCGCTGAAGACAGAATACTTTTGAGTGAAGTCCTGGCTTCTGTGATTTGCCTACAAAACAAATGCACGCGACCGGCAGATCTGTATCCTTACGACAGTATGCACGCGCTAGAGCTCATGGGTAGTTGAGTTCTCGTTCCGGTCAAGCGGAGATCTTCCGTAGTGCTGCTTTAAAGCTGGGGTTGGCGATTTTGGAGAACTAGCTGTCTGTCTCTAGCCTGAAGGGGGCGGTAATGCTCCAAAATGATGGATGCCAACCACCGAAGAAGAAGTCTCGCGAGAACTGCCACCTGCAGTAGCATGGACGGCAGTTCTCGAGAGATTAGAGCCAACAGCGGAACAAACTTAGAAAAACAGAGTTTATTTTAGATTTCTTGTACATCTGTCTTAAATGTGAGGGATACTGGAGCTTGGTTGGTGTTGTGGGACAGCTCACAGCGGACTTCCCTTATTTTCAAAGACAAAACTTGAAAGGTAAGCATTCTCCAGCGGAGTCTGTTCCCTACACGCTACATGCTACATGCTACATGCTACACGCACTGTCGGTGCACGCCGGGAAAATGCACGCGCAGCAGGCACGCAGAATGGCGACGGGATTTGATTGGTGTAATAGAAGGTATCCCGGCAAGATTATTGGTTGGTGTTTTCCCTGTTTTACTCCTGCTGTAGATAGCGGATATTTTTCGCTCTGTTTTAAGAACACATTATGAGATGATTACCATCGGGTCATAAAGACCATTTTAAACAGTATTACAAAAAGTGTATCTAAATCAGATCGCCAACCCCAGCTTTAAGTGATGCTCTTGTTCAAACCAGTGAGAGTATTGATGAAGACGAGGCTGGAGATCAATCTGTCATGCTGATTGAGATGGAATAACAGACTGGAGGATTTAAAGGAGGGTGGTGATTGAAATCATTGTTCTTCCTCTGTTACCTGCAAGGAAACATGTGAGGTCATCATTGCTTTGCACAAAAAAGGCTTCACAGGGAAGGATGTTGCTGTCATCAAGAACTTCCAAGGAAGGCCTTGTGTCAGGAAGGGCAGAAAAGAAGCCACTTCTCTCCAGAAAACATCAGGGACAGATTGATGTCCTGCAAAGGCACAGGGGTTGGACTGCTGAGGACTGGGGTAATGTCATTTATTCTGATAAGCCCCCTTTCAGGTTGTTTGGATCATCTGGAAAAGTTTGTCAGGGGAATAACCTACTTAGTTCAGTAGTTATTCAAGAAAATCCCATTTTTCGTCATGGCGGATCCCGACAGTGATAAGTCGAATCAGTTGTTCCTTGGCCTAATCAGGACATTTCAAATTAAGGCCTCCAAACAGACATGAACACCCATCCTCCTCAAGGTACATCCAGACTCATTAAATGGGCTGGAAACTGTAAATATTGATATCTGCATGGGTGAAACATGATTGAGGACGATGATGTCAATCTGCTTCACCGTCACTGATAAAAAAAACACAGAAAAAGTGACTGTAGAGTTCTTTCAAGCTTTCATGCACATTAAATTCAGGATGATTTTATCACTTCTAAACGAATGAGGCCTACACAGGAAAAACAAATGTTCCATACTCTTGGATAGAGGAAAGATAATTCACAGGGTCAAACCAGCAGCCTTTGGAAAAGATTTTATTATCTGCCTATGCCAATACTGGGGTATAAATGTACACCCATAATCACAATCATAATAATTAGTACTTAATTTTGATATCACTTTTAAAAACAGAGGTTTACAAAGTGCTTTAGTGAACAGACAGGGACATACAGAAGACATAAGAGCGAATATGATCCGATGATCGGCTCTGAGACGGGTCAGCAATAGTAAATATTAAACCTCCCACGTCACAACTCTGTGAATTGTGACGTGAATGTAGAAGATCAGGAAGTGAGCTGAGGCCTGTACTACGAAGCTGGATTAGCTCTTAGAGAGATAACTTCCTGGATAAGTTTCGGGTTTGCTGCACTACGAATGTGGATCTCTTTTTATCCAGACACGTTGCCCCGGTAACTGATGCTGAACGCCAAACCTGGTCCGGAGCAGGTTAAGTTCCAGGATAAGAGCTCACGGGGTGTGACAGACCGCCCGCTGACCAATCAGTTCTCTGGGGCGGGCATAAAAGACCGCACAGTCACCAATTTGCTGTCTTGGAAAATGGCTTGCCCATTTCTGCCAGAACCGGTTAATGTCGGTCTGCGTATTGTAAGAGGAGCGCTTCGTCGGGAGCGTTTTTTTCGAGACAGAAGTAATCGGCTTGATTTACCAGAAGAAATCTTGTACAGAGGTACAGATTTTCACGGGAGGGACTTCTATACATCTGTGACCTGCTGGAGCCTTACATGGCAAATAATGCACTAAGGTCATTTTGAAATATGAATGTGATTTTTCTGGTCAAACAAGTGAAAAAATTAATTGCGTTTAGACAAATGTAGAGTATTTATTAGTATGTTGACCATGATGTTTTAGCAACAATAATGGACACATAGAAAAATCGTTCTTGTCAGTATTTTTATGTTATTTCTGTCATTGGTGTTAACATATTTTAGGTTACAATCACAAGATTCATGAATGCAATAAAATTAATCTAAAGGCACATATCACAACATCTGAAGACTGCTGACAAAACTCCATGAAATAAAACAGTAACTTGTTTAATTCAAACTATTTGACATTATTTCTCAGTGTCAGTGATAACGTTTGATCCGAGGATGTTTACTTCTGATAAAAGACAACACATGCTGATAATTGTCCTGAACTTTATTATGGATAAAGTCAAGTAACAATAATTTTGGTTTAAAGTTCAATTACATAAGTAATCATCATATCTTAAATGTTGTCTAATGTAATATGATCTCCAAATTTTGGTAGTAACACCATGACACAGAGGGACAGAATTTAGTTTGAAGAAATGTTTTTAAATATCTAATTTATGTTTAATTTCATTCATAGATTTATCCCAGTGTTATCAACACTGTCCATTTATTATTTTAATTAACAAAAAAGAGGAAATGTTTTACACTGTCCAATAGCGGTGGATCATGACAGCGGGACAAATGTTGTTTTAGATCCAAAGTACACTAAAAGTGAAATTAAATATTACATTTAGACTAATTAAATTACATTTAAAATACATAAAAGTAATTATTCATCACCATTTAAAAGACTATTTAATTACATAATTTTGGTTTAATGTGGATGAGGTCTTTATTACATTTTAAGTGATTTGTGTTTCTGGAAAATGTAGGGCCATGTTTTTCACCGTGTTGCTCCTGGCCTGGATAATACTGCAGTACTCCTCAGACTTTTGCAGGATTATTTGCTGCTCCTCTGCCGTGAAGTAGGCTGCTCTCTTCTCCATTGTGGAAAATGCTCCGGGGCCGCTAACCACGCCCATTTTATGTGAGCACGCACAGATCCCAGCCGGATTCACTTATCGAGTTGATAACGAGCCTCGTAGTACAGCAGATCTGGATGACGGAGATCCGGTGAAGTTCAGCGAGATGTCGGAGAGTTATCCTGGATGACTTAATCCAGCTTCGTAGTACAGGCCCCTGTCCGAGGAACAAGGAAGCAGGCATAAATAAAAACAAACATGGACAACCTGAAACATAAAGTTGGGTGGAGCTCACAAATGGAGGAGCAGCTCATGTCCTTTTCCATGTTGTGTTTTTCTGGTTGATGCCGTTTCAATCAATCAATCTTTATTTGTATTCTTTATTCTCCTGTTTTTAGCCTTAAGCTGAACTCAGTCAGATAGACACCACATCACCTTCACTGGATGTTAATGAGCTTTTTTAATGAGCTACATTTAGAATGACAAATCCATCTTTCTGTTATTCTGACCAGAGGAACTTAAAGTAATGTGATAATAGTGTAATACCTTACATTTCAAATACAGTAACATTATAATGTAACTAATTACTTTGAAATGACTGTAACAGGTAATAAATAATGCATAGCGCACTGGTGTCATCAATGTCAAACACATGACACTCCTCATTTTTATTGCCCTGCTGCACAGATTAATGCTGCCCAGTGCATGCTATGCAGTTAGTGTCTTTCTGTCAAAAATTAGGCAACAACTTTGACCACATCTGCCATAATTATTCTGTTTTTGGCCTCTCGTCATTCTGTGACTGCCTCGAGACAGACGGATGTCCTTGATTTACAAGGTTTGATAAACAATGTGGAAGGACTGGATAAACAGAATGATGAATGATATTGAAAAAACAAATAAAAGACATGTTACATGAGACAAAACTGACGGGGGAATTTTCACTTTCACTTTCACACCTTATCCCAAATTCAAGCCCTACTCAAACCCAGATAATTCTTTATTAAAGTTAAAGCACTTTTAAGGATTTCAAGGCCCCATAAAAAACAGCTAGGCCGTTATATCCCTGCTCATTTTACACCAGCTGTTTTCTGCTCTCTATGTGATTAAATTGTTTTATAATGCAGATTTCACTCATAAGACTTTTCTTTAATTCTCTGAAAAATAAACTGAAATGAAGGAAAGAAAATCTGAATCTTTATTCCCCGTCTGTCAGAATGACAGACAGCGAGGTAGTGGACCACCTCGGGGGGTTTGAGGGTCTTCTTTGACTGAAGTGGACTTAATATTCTGGATTAATGTTTGTGAGGATAACAAAGCAGTTTCCCCGACAGACAGAGTGTGAGTGCAGTCAGATGGAGCAGATGCTCTCACACTCACACTGTCTGGACTTGCAGCAACATGGCAGCTGCCTCCCTCCAGGCTACCCCCCCCCATCAGTGACCGAGTAAACCCTGCTTTTTAACACACTGACACCTCAGCCCGCCCCACAGTCATAATACACTCATCTGAGCAGCACCGCCGACATTAAGAGACATTTACTGACATCATTTCCTCCTCTGTCTGAAATAAAGACTTTCAATTAAAACCCTGTCAACATAATCTCCTCCTCAGGCCTCAGAGAGAGAATCAACATAGTTCTGGATAAGAGGAAAATTCTTTTTGGTTTGTCACTTTCACTGTTTAAGACTTAATTAGGTCGGCCATCTAACAACAACTTCCTGTCAGTCTTATGTAGAGCTGAAACGATTCCTTGAATAATCTCGATTATTCGATTACAAAATATCTTCGAGGCAAATTGTGTGCCTCGAAGCCTCGTTTAATATATATTTTTACATAGAAAATATATATCTGGACTACTGTACAGCGCACGGTGTTTGACACGGACGTCATTTCTGTGGCACAACGCGCCTGCTACCTCCGCTGCTGCGTGGCTTGTAAAATCATGAAGGAAGAGAAAAGAGAGGGACAGAAAGGAGAGAGTCCACAGAAGAAATGGCAGAGAGTGTCCCAAGTGTGTGGTCACTACAAGAAGGGACAAAAAGAAAACACAGTGCAGTGTGTCTGATGTCAAACAGAGTTAGCTTAGCACGTAGCTTAGCATGATAGCACGTCGTCAATGCTGCAGCACGTCAACAGTAAACATCTGGTCTGTGCGTCAGAGCGACACAACAGGATGACACTCATGATACATCAACAGAAGCAGCTAATGTGATCAATAACTGAGATATGGGCTAGTAAATAACCTACTTTGATTATGGCTCCGTGTAAAGGCTGGTTCAGAACGTAAATCAATGTGGAGGCTACTTGCCCAGAATCATGTGTATTTTGTTCACATACTTTTCACGTCCAATAACTTTACATTTAATTTGACTGCAGAGAGTAGAAGAGGAAACACTGACAGTGAGTAGAGGAAGCAGGTGTAGGGAATGCTTTCATATGTTATAGAAATGTACATTAGCTAGTTAAATGATCTTAGTATCTAAGTATGAGATTATTTGGTCCTAGAAATAAAGTAAGCAAAATAAGATCATCAATATGGTACAGTAGGAAAGGCAATAATTTAGCAAAAAGAGACAAGCATGAATACAAATAAAATAAAAATAACCCAATAGCCCAGAGTAAAAATAAAAGTATAGATTTTGATTTTGAGATCCCATTTTTGCTCAGAATGTTCAAAATAAGAAAAATAAGTTGTTAATTGAAGTGACCTGGCTTTTCTGTTTTGTGTTACTAATAATAATAATGTGTAGGGATTCAATGTAAAAAAAAAAAAAAAATAGCAGTGAGCACAATGTAACTGTGATCCGATGACTCAATTAACCGACAAAAATTTGATTGAGTAATCAATCACAAAAAGAATCGATAGCTGCAGCTTCAGTCTTATGGACCAATCAGATGTGCCCATTTTCTTCTTCTCTTGTTTTCTTGACAAGAGCGTCCAATCAGGAGAAGCCAAAGGTCAACAAAAGAAAAACTAGTTAGCTGTGACCATAGATACACTCGATACACCTACAGTATGTGGTGGCCATCTTGGATGGGGCCACATTCCCATTCAAGGCAATACATCTACATTGAAAATAAGTCATGATTTGCTCTATTTTAAATCGATTTTCATAGATGTTGTTATAATTATGAAAGATAAACATATATTGGAACTATGTTTTTAGACAAAGTAATCTTATCGTCAACATTTCTTTCTTTCTTTCTTTCTCTCCCTTTATGTGTGTGTACATATATATATATATATATATGTATATATATATATATATATATATATATATATATGTGTGTGTGTGTGTGTATACTACTACCAGAGAATATTAAAAATCGTTTACTCGTTTATGTACGACATCAGTCACATTGAGGGTTCGAAAAATGTGTCATTAAATCAGTATTCTGTATTTATATGAATTAGGCGTTCTTACAACTGTTGGAAGTAGTGGTAGTAGTAATAGTAATAGTAATAATAGTGGCAGCACACCAACTACTTCTGCTAATACTGGCACTGCAACAACAGTGCTGTACTAAAAGCTGACACTACTTCTACAACTCTAACGACCATTTATACTATTACTGTTACTGCTGCCTGTACTTTTAGTGCTCCTACTGATGCTTGTGTAACAGTACTGAAGGCACTATTAATCACCTATTACTACCAATCATCATCATTAATCAAACCACCTATTGTCAAGCTGCTAGCTTGCACGCTCGCGTTAGTGTTTTGCTAAGTAGTTACTGAAGCTCTCATCGATTGGAAGCTCTTAACAAGATTTAATAATGAAAAAACAGAAAAAAAAAACTATTATTACTTATGAAATGTTTGTCCTCGTTTCCTTGTTTCACTTGTTTGGCGTATTTTACAATCAGATGCAGCGCAATGTGCCGGCATCCTTACTGTTTTTAATCTTCTCACCTGTGATAACTACAGAACGCCCTGACACTTCGCCCCCACTAGCTTAGCTTCGACGTAGGAACGCAGCTCAGAGGGGCGTGTCGTATCTAGTGTTCTCTGTATATCTATGGCTGTGACATCCTAAAACAGTAAAGGATTGTGGGTAATGTTACATGGTCCTACATTTGAGGTAGAACCATCCTTCAAGGGGGCATAATTCATCTGTGATTCAGAAATAAAATAAAAAACTTCCACGGGAATAACTGCAGGTCTGTGAGCAGTTTTTTGCTGTGAATGTCTGATATAAATTTTTTACTAATTCCAAGTTTTAATGCATTTTTTTGTTTTGTTCACAAAATACACACATGACGGACAAAATGGCTGATCTGACTTTAATGTAACGACCATAAGTGTGAAAACTGAGTTTGATTTCTATTCAGATTTTGAAAGTATAAAATCATTGTGCTGTTTAACTTTCTTTTGCATTGTTCTGATAATCAGTCCGTATTCACTGTTTGTTTCTGTTTTAATTCAAACTCCAGTCTCATTCAGTCTCTTTTCTTCTCCATATTTCTGCTGCTAGATCACAACATTTCCCTTTTTGAGTGAGTGATGTATGTGGGATATTTGATGTTTGTTTTCATTCTGAGGTCACATTTGATTACCCAAAAATCCAGAGTCTGCAGTCTTCACTGTGAAAATGACAAAAACCAGCAGGCCTGGCCAAATACTAAACTTCTGTAGGTGGTACGGCATCGCTTTTCCCCAAAATGAAAACTAATCTTATTTCAAAGATATCCGGTCATTAGCATGTATGCTTATTAAATCTCTGCCACAACAATCACAAGGCATTTCCAGAGGATCATTTTACTATTTTCCTCTCCTGCTGGTAGATCCTCTCACAGGAGTCCTGCAGGCTCGTCCATGACGGCCGTGTCCCGTCCTGTAACGACGGGCTGCTGAGGATGGAGAGGTGCTAGGACTTCCTGTGGTGGCACATTATCGACACACAGTGGAGCCTCAAGTGCTTCCACATGGTGTTCCTTACATGTTTTGGTGTTATTGTGCAAGAGGAGTAGCTTTGCTGGTCCTCCATTTCCTCAAAGTGCCGTCTTCTTCTCTTTGTTTTTGGCAGACTAAATGCAGCTGCAGTTCAGTTGGACTGCGGTCGAAGTCCTTTTTGCTCAGAAAGGATCCTAACTGAGTAAAATGATCTTTAAACAGTTCATGATCAGAGCTGTTGGAATAGTCTAAATGCTTAGGAAAGGAGGCTCAATGCTTCCTTTATTATCTCCTTTAGCATAGGACACACCGAGCCATCCTTTAGGAAAGGAGAGGAGAATATTCTGTCCCACAATTCTCTGCAGCAACAGCATTTATAAACAGCTCGTTATCAGACTGCTTCTGAATTCAACAGAATAATGACGAACAAATCCCTCAGACCATGTGAGTTCCCTCTGCTGTTCATCCTTTCTAAAGTTTACCAAAACCTGCCTTAACTTTCCAGCAGTCTGATTCTCTGAAGAGAGCAGGATATGAGACATTTGATGTTGATTCTGTTTTAAACTTGGTTCAATATGAATCATTTGTACTCTATTAGATTGTGGTCTTAACAGTTTGTGCCTTTCTTTCCTTCAGTTCATTTATTTTCATGCACTGATTGGTGTTCATGTTGATAATGAGAGGACAGATTTATTTACATCCTCACTTCAACATCGGTTATGCACACCTCATTTTTACCGGGTTGTTCATGTTCAAATTATCTAAAGGAACAACATTGTCATGATACACCAGCTCTTCTAAGATGAGCCTTTTGTAGTCCATCTTCAGAAAATTGTAGTTTCACTGCAGCAGTTAACATCCGCCGTCACATGATGAGGTAGCGTAGTGAAAGTGTAGTCAGTATTCCTTTCTTAAGTCCTTCTGAATTCTCCTTTCTCCTTTCCTTAACCTCATGATGTTCTTCATGGGGGTTAGGGAAAGTGGTTAGGAAAGGACTTAGGAGGCGAGTATCGGCCACAGCATTGGTCTGTTGGGGTCAAGAGATCACAGGCTGAGCAGGTTGTGCTGGGAGCGCCCTCTGCTGGATCAGGTGGTTCACTGCTCCAGTGCCCTCACGTGCTGTTGAGCTGTTTGAACATTTCTTTACACCTTTAGTGCATTTTCACCCCCATGGTCAGACACCTGAATATTGGCTGAATGGAGACAGCCCTAATACAGGGCTCCTGCACCATTTAAAAGACAAATTTAATGCTTTTAAGACCTTTTGAAGACCTCAAAAATATTATTAAAGACCCAAAAATGTCATAACAATTTCAGTGGTAGAAAATACTCTATTTTATTGTAAACACCATCAAAGCACAAGGTGGGCATTTTTTTTTTGTGGGAAATGACGTGCTGTGTTCCCGTCTCATCTGTGCCGCAGAACAGCAAATGAAGGTCCATTTGTTTAGTTTTAGCTCCTTCTTGTAGCGATGCCATATTTAGCTTGTACGCCGTTTTATTTTCCCCACAGGTGAACGACTTGGCAAGCTGGGAATCGAGGAATGAAGCAGCAAAGACCCACCGATGTCTTTGTTTGATTTAAATGAACAGCAGCGGTGGTGAAATGAAGCTCGTCATAGCCGACCTAATGTTAGGAAGCAACACAGGAATTAGCCTGGTCCTGCTAGCTAACGCTGGTGTTCATCTCCTCTCATGCTCGACTCGACGGCTTTGAGCCCCATAGTCCCTAAAGAAAAAGTCTTTCTGCAGAGTTTACACATGGTGTTGTTGTTTTCTTAAATAAATCGTCTTCCATCCATTTTTCATTGAACTTACATTTCCCCGTCTTAGCATCTTTCTGCTCACCTCGACAACGTGAATGGCGACACGTCCCGCAGTCCGACGTTGTATGACACGTACCGTAAAACACCTATTAATCGCTCATAAGAAGTTTTACGGCAGGGTCACCGCTCAATCTCATATTTACTGCACGGTGAGTTAATGAAACAAATTCAACTATTAGATGTTTTATGGCCACAGCACTTTCCCATCGGCATTAAACGCACCGTCTGACAATTTAATACTTACAGCAAATTGATGGTAAATTTAAAACAATTTAAGACCTTAATTTGAGACATTTTAAGACTTTTTAAGGACCTGCAGGAACCCTGTAATAGGTGGTCTCTGTTTATAAAACTTGGTTAAAAAACAGGGAAGACTGATGTTTGAAATAAATTGAGCTGATAATGTGTTTGTTCCTTCTTTTGGTATGATGGTCATTTCACTGCACTGAAGAAAGAATCTTCTCTAAACCAGCAGTTAGCTACTACGGCGTATCAGCAAACTGAAACAGTCTGATATCAGGTGAGCCCACACCAATGTGCAACACTAACAAAACTTAAGATTTAGACTTCTTCTAGTGTGAGGCCACCGTTAACTTATTAAATGAATAGTTTTAAGACAAGCAACATAACCGGTTAAATATGTTCAAACTAGCTTTATCTTTATTGACAAAAGTGACTTGATTTAACAGATGAGTAACCATACACAAAAACTTTGACATGAAAACAGAAGACAAACTGAAGTGACATTTGTTGGAGGTTTTATCCACTGGCAGCCACTTCAAACGGGTAGTGCTGTGGGTAATCGTGGATGACCTTCAGAGCCTCGTTGTACAGCTCTAAATCTGAGGGACAAGAGGACAGAACAGTCTGTGAGTCACGGCGGGCGGACGCTGCTGCATTCGTGTTTCAGGGATATTTAATGAGGACGTACCAAAAGCGACGCCTTTGTCCTCTCTCAGCATGTTGTACGTTGAAGCCATGATCACGCCTTTGTTGGACACCATGCCGACGACCTCCACCACCCCGCTCAGCTCCTCCTCGAGCTGCAGGACAAACAAACAGTTAGCTTCAGTCAGGCCTCAGCTAACAGGCTAACAGGCGTTATTCTGACAGGTTAGGACAGCTTCAGCCAGGCCTTAGCTAACAGGCGTTATTCTGACAGGTTAGGACAGCTTCAGTCAGGCCTTAGCTAACAGGCTAACAGGCATTATTCTGACAGGTTAGGACAGCTTCAGTCAGGCCTCAGCTAACAGGCTAACAGGCATTATTCTGACAGGTTAGGACAGCTTCAGCCAGGACTAAGCTAACGCACTAACAGGCTAACAGGCGTTATTCTGACAGGTTAGGACAGCTTCAGCCAGGCCTTAGCTAACAAGCTAACAGGCTAACAGTTGTTATTCAGACAGGTTAGGACAGCTTCAGTCAGGCCTCAGCTAACAGGCTAACAGCCGTTATTCTGACAGGTTAGGACAGCTTCAGTCAGGCCTTAGCTAACAGGCTAACAGTCGTTATTCTGACAGGTTAGGACAGCTTCAGCCAGGCCTCAGCTAACAGGCTAACAGCCGTTATTCTGACAGGAGGCTCAAAGTTTGGTGGAAAACACATCAACATTTTATTTCTGCTAAAATGTAACTATAAGCTTTTCAAATATGAAGTCATGCCCATCAGTTTTTGTCTTTATCACTTTAGCACTGCAGAGTCTGAGTCTACGATCCTGTCCTAGTCTACAGTTACACCTGTCCCAGTCTATGATCAACTTTTCCCAGTCTATGGACCCTCCTGTCCCAGTCTACGGTCCCACCTGTCCCAGTCTATGATTTACTTTTCCCAGTATATGGACTCACCTGTCCCAGTCTACTGTCCCACCTGTCCCAGTCTACAGTTACACCTGTTCCAGTCTACGATCGACCTGTCCCAGTCTATGGTCTCACCTGTACCAGTCTACCGTCCCACCTGTACCAGTCTACCATCTCACCTGTCCCAGTCTGCGGTCTCACCCGCCCCAGTCTACGGTCCCAACTGTCCCTTACACCTGTCCCAGTCTATGGTTTCACCTGTCCCAGTCTACGGATACACCTTTCCCAGTCTACGGTTCCACCTGTCCCAGTCTAAGGTTTCACCTGTCCCAGTCTATGGTTCCACCTGTCCCAGTCTATGGTTTCACCTGTCCCAGTCTATGGTTCCACCTGTCCCAGTCTACAGATAAACCTTTCCCAGTCTACGGTTCCACCTGTCCCAGTCTATGGTTTCACCTGTCCCAGTCTATGGTTTCACCTGTCCCAGTCTATGGTTCCACCTGTCCCAGTCTACAGATACACCTTTCCCAGTCTATGGTTTCACCTGTCCCAGTCTATGGTTCCACCTGTCCCAGTCTATGGTTCCACCTGTCCCAGTCTACAGATACACCTGTCCCAGTCTATGGTTCCACCTGTCCCAGTCTATGGTTCCACCTGTCCCAGTCTATGGTTCCACCTGTCCCAGTCTATGGTTTCACCTGTCCCAGTCTATGGTTTCACCTGTCCCAGTCTACGGTTCCACCTGTCCCAGTCTACGGTTTCACCTGTCCCAGTCTACGGTTTCACCTGTCCCAGTCTATGGTTTCACCTGTCCCAGTCTATGGTTTCACCTGTCCCAGTCTATGGTTCCACCTGTCCCAGTCTATGGTTTCACCTGTCCCAGTCTATGGTTCCACCTGTCCCAGTCTATGGTTTCACCTGTCCCAGTCTATGGTTCCACCTGTCCCAGTCTATGGTTTCACCTGTCCCAGTCTATGGTTCCACCTGTCCCAGTCCATGGTTTCACCTGTCCCAGTCTATGGTTCCACCTGTCCCAGTCTTTGGTTCCACCTGTCCCAGTCTATGGTTCCACCTGTCCCAGTCGTCAGTCCTTTTGTATTTATTACTGCAGAGTCTGAGTCTCTCTATAGCGAGTGGGAGTAAGATGCTGCAGAGCAGGATCTAAGTTCATTTCAGAAAAATAACGACGTCCAGAATCACCAACGGCAGCAGGGGAGTCAAACCCGTGTCCCTCTGTGAGGGAGGAGCAGTGACAGACAGACGCAGAGTTTCTACAGAGGAGTGACTGGAGTGTTTTCATGAGGACAAACTGGAATATTACCAGAGTTTAATCACACGTTCATAAATCTGAGCCTCATCAGAGGAAACCTTCATCGTGCTCTCAGTAACAGTCACTGCAGGTCTCATCAGATGTTGGCAGCTTCCACTCTGCGGTTTTTAGAAGGAATAAATACAGACGTGAACCATCGTTTCTGCTGTCTCTTAGTTTAGGACACAGAGGCTTTCACTCTGATTACATTCAGATGCACATGTCGTCATCAGATTGTGTCAGTGTAAAGAGTGGAGGAAAATCTGATCTGAATGATTTTAACCTGACTGAAGTAAAACAGTATCAGGGCCTTCCTGATGTGGGCAGAGTTACTCTTGGCTGTTGATTAAAGGACTCATTAATTAAACCTAATGAAGTCAGTGTGGAGGATCAGGCCTGTTTCTGTGCATGTCTCCACAGTCGCTGTAGTGTTTCTGTGCATGTCTCCACAGTCACTGTAGTGTTTCTGTGCATGTCTCCACAGTCACTGTAGTGTTTCTGTGCATGTCTCCACAGTGTCACTGTAGTGTTTCTGTGCATGTCTCCACAGTGTCACTGTAGTGTTTCTGTGCATGTCTCCACAGTCACTGTAGTGTTTCTGTGCATGTCTCCACAGTGTCACTGTAGTGTTTCTGTGCATGTCTCCACAGTGTCACTGTAGTGTTTCTGTGCATGTCTCCACAGTGTCACTGTAGTGTTTCTGTGCATGTCTCCACAGTGTCACTGTAGTGTTTCTGTGCATGTCTCCACAGTCACTGTAGTGTTTCTGTGCATGTCTCCACAGTCACTGTAGTGTTTCTGTGCATGTCTCCACAGTCACTGTAGTGTTTCTGTGCATGTCTCCACAGTGTCGCTGTAGTGTTTCTGTGCATGTCTCCACAGTGTCACTGTAGTGTTTCTGTGCATGTCTCCACAGTCACTGTAGTGTTTCTGTGCATGTCTCCACAGTGTCACTGTAGTGTTTCTGTGCATGTCTCCACAGTCACTGTAGTGTTTCTGTGCATGTCTCCACAGTGTCACTGTAGTGTTTCTGTGCATGTCTCCACAGTGTCACTGTAGTGTTTCTGTGCATGTCTCCACAGTGTCACTGTAGTGTTTCTGTGCATGTCTCCACAGTCACTGTAGTGTTTCTGTGCATGTCTCCACAGTGTCACTGTAGTGTTTCTGTGCATGTCTCCACAGTGTCACTGTAGTGTTTCTGTGCATGTCTCCACAGTGTCACTGTAGTGTTTCTGTGCATGTCTCCACAGTGTCACTGTAGTGTTTCTGTGCATGTCTCCACAGTCACTGTAGTGTTTCTGTGCATGTCTCCACAGTCACTGTAGTGTTTCTGTGCATGTCTCCACAGTGTCACTGTAGTGTTTCTGTGCATGTCTCCACAGTGTCACTGTAGTGTTTCTGTGCATGTCTCCACAGTGTCGCTGTAGTGTTTCTGTGCATGTCTCCACAGTCACTGTAGTGTTTCTGTGCATGTCTCCACAGTGTCACTGTAGTGTTTCTGTGCATGTCTCCACAGTGTCACTGTAGTGTTTCTGTGCATGTCTCCACAGTGTCACTGTAGTGTTTCTGTGCATGTCTCCACAGTGTCACTGTAGTGTTTCTGTGCATGTCTCCACAGTGTCACTGTAGTGTTTCTGTGCATGTCTCCACAGTCACTGTAGTGTTTCTGTGCATGTCTCCACAGTGTCACTGTAGTGTTTCTGTGCATGTCTCCACAGTGTCACTGTAGTGTTTCTGTGCATGTCTCCACAGTCACTGTAGTGTTTCTGTGCATGTCTCCACAGTGTCACTGTAGTGTTTCTGTGCATGTCTCCACAGTCACTGTAGTGTTTCTGTGCATGTCTCCACAGTGTCGCTGTAGTGTTTCTGTGCATGTCTCCACAGTCACTGTAGTGTTTCTGTGCATGTCTCCACAGTGTCGCTGTAGTGTTTCTGTGCATGTCTCCACAGTCACTGTAGTGTTTCTGTGCATGTCTCCACAGTGTCGCTGTAGTGTTTCTGTGCATGTCTCCACAGTCACTGTAGTGTTTCTGTGCATGTCTCCACAGTGTCACTGTAGTGTTTCTGTGCATGTCTCCACAGTGTCGCTGTAGTGTTTCTGTGCATGTCTCCACAGTCACTGTAGTGTTTCTGTGCATGTCTCCACAGTGTCACTGTAGTGTTTCTGTGCATGTCTCCACAGTGTCGCTGTAGTGTTTCTGTGCATGTCTCCACAGTGTCACTGTAGTGTTTCTGTGCATGTCTCCACAGTGTCGCTGTAGTGTTTCTGTGCATGTCTCCACAGTCACTGTAGTGTTTCTGTGCATGTCTCCACAGTGTCGCTGTAGTGTTTCTGTGCATGTCTCCACAGTCACTGTAGTGTTTCTGTGCATGTCTCCACAGTGTCGCTGTAGTGTTTCTGTGCATGTCTCCACAGTCACTGTAGTGTTTCTGTGCATGTCTCCACAGTGTCGCTGTAGTGTTTCTGTGCATGTCTCCACAGTGTCACTGTAGTGTTTCTGTGCATGTCTCCACAGTGTCACTGTAGTGTTTCTGTGCATGTCTCCACAGTCACTGTAGTGTTTCTGTGCATGTCTCCACAGTGTCACTGTAGTGTTTCTGTGCATGTCTCCACAGTGTCACTGTAGTGTTTCTGTGCATGTCTCCACAGTGTCACTGTAGTGTTTCTGTGCATGTCTCCACAGTCACTGTAGTGTTTCTGTGCATGTCTCCACAGTGTCACTGTAGTGTTTCTGTGCATGTCTCCACAGTGTCACTGTAGTGTTTCTGTGCATGTCTCCACAGTGTCACTGTAGTGTTTCTGTGCATGTCTCCACAGTGTCACTGTAGTGTTTCTGTGCATGTCTCCACAGTGTCGCTGTAGTGTTTCTGTGCATGTCTCCACAGTCGCTGTAGTGTTTCTGTGCATGTCTCCACAGTGTCGCTGTAGTGTTTCTGTGCATGTCTCCACAGTGTCGCTGTAGTGTTTCTGTGCATGTCTCCACAGTGTCACTGTAGTGTTTCTGTGCATGTCTCCACAGTGTCGCTGTAGTGATGACTCTGATGATCATGATTAACCTCATTAATATTCAACAAAGATCAAACTGAGATCATCAATAAAGCAAAAACCTCTACAGGCAGGAGTTGTTGTCTAATAAACTCATGATCATGGACTGTTGCTCACAGGCTCGTTCAGCTCCACGGTGGCGCTCTTCCCGTCTCCGTCCGACAGGCTGAAGGTTTTTCCAGACGGATGGACCTGCAGTCACATTCAGACATGAGGGTCAGCACAGGACAGGGGCGACCGCCATGATGGTTTGGTTAAAATAACCGTCCCACCCGAGCAGCTCTTACCTTCTCCACCCTCCCGACGAAGCACACCGGCCTGTTGATGTTCTGTGACAGCATGGAGCAGTTTATTCTGGGCTTTGGGACGTCCAGGATTCCGGCCATCTTCACAGTTCGCAGTGTTTCGTGTTTGTGGAGGTGGAGCAGGGCGACAGAGCGCGCGAAACGGATGGAGATGTCTGATTTGTGTAGAGGTGCAGCCCGCGCGGGCGGAGACTCATAATTGGTGCATTGAAACGAGTGAGCGGATGTGACAACGGACAAGGCATGGGAATAAACCGAACGCCTCAAGTCCTTTCTACGACACTTCCGCTGAGCCCTACTGTTCTATTCCGCGGAAACAATGACAAGTGGTTCCGCTTCATTCAGGGAAACCTTGCCGAGCCCAAGTTTCCAAATACACTCAACAAAAACATAAACGCAACACTTTTGTTTTTGCTCCCATTTTTCATGAGATGGACTCAAAGATCTAAAATTCATTCCAGATAAACAATATTACCATTTCTCTCAAACATTGTTCACAAATCTGTCTTTAATGTTTGATAGTGAGCACTTCTGCTTTGCTGAGATAATCCATCCCACCTCACAGGTGTGCCACATCAAGATGCTGATCTGACATCATGATTAGTGCACAGGTGTGCCTTAGACTGTCCACAGTAAAAGACCACTCTGAAATGTGCAGTTTTGTCTCACAGCAAAATGCCACAGATGTTGCAAGCATTGAGGGAGCGTGTAATTGGCATGCTGACAGCAGGAATGTCAACCAGATCTGTTGCTCATGCATTGAATGTTCATTTCTCCACCATAAGCTGTCTCCAAAGGCGTTTCAGAGAATATGGCAGTACATCCAACCGGCCTCACAACAACATTCCACAGGCCACAATTGACAATCTGATAAACTCTTTGCGAAGATGTGTTGCACTGCATGAGGCAAATGGTGGTCACACCAGATACTGACTGGTTCTGAGTCCCCAGACCCCCAATAAAGCAAAAAAAAAAATGCACATTTCAGGGTGGCCTTTTATTGTGGACAGTCTAAGGTACACCTGTGCACTAATCATGATGTCTGATGAGCATCTTGATGTGGCACACCTGTGAGGTGGGATGGATTATCTCAGCAAAGCAGAAGTGCTCACTATCAAACATTTAGACAGATTTGTGAACAATGTTTAAGAGAAATGGTAATATTGTGTATCTGGAATGAATTTTAGATCTTTAAGTCCATCTCATGAAAAATGGGAGCAAAAACAAAAGTGTTGCGTTTATATTTTTGTTGAGTATAATTCATGCAGTTTTAAATAATTAGGGTTACACAATGCCAATGTCAGTGTTTCTAAACTCATTATGGCTGATACCGACATTTCAATCAAGTCTTCATGTTACAAAAATTCCCTTAATGCTATAAATGTGAAAGTCTGTTTTTGTAAGTAGCTACATGAAATAACACACGAAAAACATTAACTCAATTTTTTACTTAAACATAGAACTGTTGATGTTTAAAATTACCTATGCAATTATGAAAAAGGTGAGACAATCCCTAAAAACAATGCTAAGATCATTTAACACTGATCGTGACAAAACCTAAAATAATGGCTTTTACAGGTTAAATTACCAAAAACAGATGCACACTGTCACCTGCAAAATATTTGTTAATTCGATAATGTTTTTTTAAATGTTTTTGAACTGTTTGTAAGTCTTTTTGTCATAAATAAGGATATTTAACAATTTTACCTGCCTTTACTTCATTTGTCACTTTCTGTGCACTTGTTTTTTTCCCTTTCATTATCCAGATTTGTTTTCAAATCTTCTGTTGAACTGATGTGATCATTATTGAACTCTTGACCATTTTCTTCTTAAGTTAGTTACTTGTTTAACAGTCAGGATGACCGTTTAGTTTTTCTGAATATAGCATCATGAACTGAGCCAACTGTATGATCCAGTATTTATTTGATAAAGAGGAAACATGTAAATCACCCACAACCTTTACGATTTGAGTTTTATTTTTTCAGTGTGGAAACTCTTTGAGAAAAGAAAATATCTATTCTATTACCAAAAAATCTGTTGGACTTTTTTCCCAGATGAATTGGCATGAAAAAGATCTTCCTTTAGCTGAGAATACAAACAGAAGACATTTACCTGACACAAGCCATTTCATTGTGCAAAAATAATGAATGTAATTTAAAGTTATAAATAAGCTTTACTACAGTTATTCAGAATGGGATCACAAAAAAGACAACAGCCCCCAAAAACCTAGATATACCTCTGATGTCCCATCATTAAACATGGTAATGTTTCACACCACAAGTATCATCACAAAACAATCATAATGAGAAAGTGGATCAGGGTAAATGCACTGGGCACCCTGTTTCATCCCACAGACCAAAAACACGCTCATTAGGTTGATTGGTGACTCCAAATTGCTCTTACGCACGAGTGTGTGAATGTTTGTCTGTCTCTTTACTAGGGCTGCACGACATTGGAAAAAAAATAACATTGCGATTTTTGGGGGGTTTGCGATATATTGCGATATATCTTGCGATATTAAAAATGGTAGAATTTTCACCAGATGACTTGAATAGCTCTGTTTGGGAAGAATTTGGTTGACTCACAATGACACCATTGTATTGATACAATACCGTTTAATCCAGGCTAAGGGGGTTCATCTGTGAATGATGAAGACTGCTGTATATAAAAGGGATCCAGGAGGCCATGTCTCTGTACAAAATAGAATAGGTTTTAATTTCAGTTGCTTTTTTTCATTTCCCCAATAAATAGGGAAATGCAATAGTCACATTGCATGTGCGATGTGAATATTGTGCATATGCACATTGTGATGTCGATGTTCAAACGATATATTGTGCAGGCCTACTCTTTACACTGGCACTGTTATTATTAATAGAGGCATCATGTAAATACTGTCTGTAGAAATGAGTTTTATAACGTGATTTAAAAGATGTTGCTGATTGAAAGTCAAAGGTCAGACAGAAAAGGCTGAATCACCTTTAGTCTGAAGTCTCAGAGAAAGCATGACACTGGGAAACACGGAAACACAACACAATTACATAAACATTAGATAAAATGAGTTGTCCAGTCTTAAGCTGACTAATTCCCGTATTGTTTAGAACAAAGGTAACCAACAAGAAGCCAAGAAGGTAGACTGTACCCTAAGGAACATTAAAAAATACATAAAATATCAAAAACTACCATAACAGAAGTTGAAATAAACAGAAATATATTAATTTTCAATTGTATGTTTTGCTAATAAACCATACTTAATAACAACAAAAAAAATGTAACAAGTGCATTAGATTTTAAACCTCCTAAGTTCTCTAAACTTTGACATGAATGCTGACACAGAAAAATACATAACTGAAGATGCATAATCTGTGCTAAATTAAAAAAATGTTAGGAATGACTAAACCAAAAGAAAGCAATAAGAATAATAAATAACAGCACCAACAGAGAACCATCAAACCCCCTCTTCATCAAACTGAAAACACTAAAATTCATGGACATGGTCGACCTCAAAACACTTCTAATAATGCACAAAGCAAATCAGAATCAGTTACCACTGGGCATCCAAAAGTTGTTTCAAAAAAGAGAAAATAAACACAATCTGAGAGGATTATGCTTTTTCAAGAAACAGACAGTTCGTACAACCACCAAAACACACTGTATCGGTCAGAGGAGTCGATTTGTGGAACAGATGTAATGAAAAAATGAAAACATGTAGATCACTTGAACAGTTCAAACAGATTTATATAAATCTTACTCTAAGTAGATACAAGAGTGAGATGGAAACAAACTGAAACTAACAGAAAAAATGTGTTGTTTGTCTTCTTTTTTGTTTGCTTTATTGTGATATACTTTCTTTTCTTCTGTTCTGTTTTTCTGCACAAGCTCGGGCAGATTAGACTGTAAATATGTAAAGACAAAGGGGGAGAAAAGTCTTCTGACTTCATCCTACACCCTTTCGGACAAGGTATAAAGATTTATGTTATGTCTTTCACTTGTTCCAATAAACAAATAAATAAAAAAAAATAAAAAATAAAATAAACAGAGGGTCGTATGTAGCCCATCAAATATGTTAGTTTTTTCTTAAACTGTTACATTTTTATTTTTTAAGAACATCTTTAGAGCAGCTCTCAGGCTCCGGAAGTTTGATGATCTCTGATTTAGAAACTTCGTAGAACCAGCGGAACTGTTGTCGATATTATCTGTTTCCACACGGACACAGAAGACCCGTGACTTCACAGCTGTATAAACACGGGCGATATTGGACGGAAAGAGCAGACAGGACAGACTCATGAGGTTATAAGCCGAAGTTTGTGGTAGTTTAGAGAGACTAACCCGTAGACCTGATCATTAGCTGAGCTAACCGTGGCTAACTAGCTTCCTGAGCTAACCGGAAACGATGAGCCGACTGTTCTGATCTGAACTCCAGCAGCAGACACAGTAAGACCGACGTCTACCTCTGCGGAGCAAGTTTCGTTTTCACTGAAATGTGTGGGCAGTAAAGGTTGATTCAGGCTCTAACATTGGACCAAGCCAAAAAAAGAAAAGTTTAATCAGAAATGAAGGTTACACTTACATACAGGAGTCCATAACACAGTTTGTTATGACCCATACAGGCCACCGTCGAGCTGTAGCACACAGCAGCTTTATGCGGTTTGACAGATCAGTGTGATGACAGTCCAACAGTTCAGGAGAAATGATGTTAAAACAGTTGAAGAGGGTGGCTTCAATGGAATTGACTTTAAAGCAATGGATGGTACGATTAAACTAAAATGGCTTCAACAATTTATCGGTAGTAGTAACGCAATATGGTACAATATTCCATCTAAAATATTTAGTGAATGTGGTGGTATTGAATTTCTACTAAAATGTGATTTCTGTGTTTCTGTAATTTCATCAACAAGTCCTCCTCTGTTGGAAACTGGCCTTTAAACATAATTTTACCCCTCATAACTCTCCAGTTTGGAGTAACAGGTGTGTTCTGTCTAAGAGAAAGTCTTTATGCTTTGGGTGGAAAGGGATATCTGGTCAGCTGTACATTTGATTAATTCAGAAGGAAATCTTCTTGATTTGTTGGACTTTTTAAATCAATACAACATAAATTATACCAGACAATACTTGGAAATCATAAGAGCAATACCTGACGTAATGTTGAGGATAATAAAGGGCATGCTGTCATATGACAAAGTGTGTCCACTTCTACCCTCACCTCTTATGAAGGGTTTAAACTTTTCAGAAAAGAAATGCACAAATTAAGTTCTAAGAGGTGTCACAAATGAACTTTTCCCCCTCCAACTGAAAAGAAGAGATATACAACAGCTGTCAGAAGATAAACTTATTAAAATTAGAACGAGATATCTCCACCCAAGGCCAAAGAAACACATCTGAAAATGATAAATGAGATTTATCCTTGCAATGATTTTCTCAGAAAGAGATTTAAGATGGAAACAAATAACTGTACATTTTGTGAAGGGCAAGTGTGAGTATGTGAACACCTTCTGGAAATCTTTTCAGTGGTGGATATCTGAAAATGATTCATATTCACCCAATCTTAGTTATAACAACATTAAAATTGGAGTTTTATTGGAGGACAGAAAGAGGGAAAATGGGTACAGTACTATAATTATCTTGGCCAAACAATATACACGCAGGTGTAGTTTTATGAAAATAAAACCATTATTTTTGGTTTACATGAATGAGCTAAAAAACTTCCAAAAATCACTGAAATACATTAAAACCAAACGAGCACTGATTGCAACCGACTTTCTAAATGCCTTAACACATGAGTAAGCCGACCTTTAGCTTGTATTAATCAGTATGTCTTGGTTTGTTTGTTTTGTTTTGTTGTGATTTTGTGTTTTTATAGACTAACATTCCAACAGTTCCACCTTTAGTGACACAGCCTTGGACACTTCCTCACACTGCTAAACAAAAAGAACAAAGAAAAGGGATGAAAGGTTACACAGGACGCAACTATTCTGATCACATTCAGATCTATACGGACACATCAAAAAGTTCAACCCACAGAATAGGCATTTCATTTATAGTACTAGATTTTAACAATAAAGTTTGCAAAAGAATCAGTGATGAGTTATCTGTGTGTACAGGGGAGATGATGGCAGTTCAGTGGGTTGAGGAGGTCAGACCCTGGAAAACAGAGATGTGCTCTGACTCCAGCTCCAGATCTTTGACCAGCATTAAATATGGACACTCAGACAGCAGAAAAGATATTTTACTGGAAACACAACAAACAATATCCAGAATTCAAATGATACCAGCTCACATAGGACTGTGTGGAGATGAAACAGCTGACAGGTGTGCAACAGAAGCAACAAGAAAGTTACATTGACATACAAGTTCCTTTTAGTAAAACAGAAATGAAGACCATAATTAAGCACAAATTAAATGAAAGGTGGCAAAAACAATGAGGAGAAGAAAGAACAGGCAGATGGTACTATGGAATTCAAAGACAAGAAGGAGTGATGAGACAGACAGCAAGATCCTGCTGAGAAGAAACTGTTATTTCAAGATTAAGATTTGGTCTCACTCTTCAAAATAAAGAAGCATATTTCAGGAAGCTGTGATTCTTGTGAGCAGCAGGAAACCAAAGAGTGAACTGTGAACTGATACGACTGATATACTGAGGTAATACATCCTGACAGAGTTAATGTGAATGTCTGTGGATGTAAATATAGAGGAGCCTCACTGTGAATCAGGCCGATAGGCTCACCTGTCACTTCTAGTTTTACAAATGTTGAACATGAAAAAAGTGTAGTTTAACATTTATGTCTATTTTTTGAACTTGTTATCACTCATATTGATGTTGGTAAAGAACACAAGCTCTTTATCATACAGACATGGACAGATTTAAAACAAGGAAAACAATGTTTAACTTTTAAGAATAACTAATTTTTTTCCATTTTTAAATGCACCCATGCAGTATTGTGCATTTGTGTGTTTTGCAGATATTCCATCTAATAAATGGCCCTTCACATATACATATGTGAAGGGGTGGGCGATATGGCAAAAATATCATATCACGATTTTTTAAAAATAAAATCACGATCACGATTCTTTTTTACTTTGATTTTTCTAGACTAATTTGCATGTTTGACCATTTTTTCCCTATGTTTAACATATAAAACATGTAAAACCCTAAAAGGAAAAAAAGGACAATTAAAGCCAAAGAAACTTTCTGAACAGGTTTTAATTTAAATAGTGCAGTTTTTATAAAAATGTGCAATAAATGTAAACATAAAAGGTAATGAACAACAATATCAACATTATCTCTTAAAGTGCAACAATTTAGAACAAATGTTATCTAACTGTAATGTCTATAATCTGAGTGAATAATACAGCTGCTGTAGAACAGATTTTTGTTCAGACATCTTCAAGCTTTTATCTCCTTTTATCTTTCCACCATGGCTTCATGCTACATAACCAAACAGGAGATCCCACCATGCACTGGGGTAATGTGCTACGATTGGTTAGTCGGGTGCGCGTCAAAGTCTCTGCGCCCACACAGACGATCTGACGATCTTTCTGCTTTATGATGATATTAAATCGTTATAATCCTTAATGATTTATTATCGTCATATTGCACACCCCTATATATGTGTATATATATATATATATATATACATATATATATGTATATTTACTTTATTTATAGTTACTAGGGCTGTCACTTTAGTGCATTAATTAGATTAATTAATTAAAACGCAAATTAATGCATTAAAACAATTAATCACAGATTAATCATAGCACACAAACATTTTGATATTGTCCAGCTGGAGGACCCGTACATGGCAATGGCACGTGTCACTTCACACATACGTCTCTTGTCAAACCAAACAAAGCCCAGGTGACAACAGGAATGGTATATTTGAGACTCCGCTTTATTTTATTTTTGAATGTATTTATCTATATTTGTACTGCATTCTTTAATAATGCATCAGGCCTAATTGTTTTGCTGGATGTCCTCGACCTTTTTCTTATTTTGAATTTGATTTATGAAACACACTTAAAGTGTAATTTGAGTTGCCTGATTGAGCTTAGAATTTTCTGGACTACTTGCCCTGACTTTGGTTTTATTTAGTCACCAATAAAAATGTTCACTTCTTAGTGTATTGATTTTATTAGTCAGTCACTACAATTTTATAATATCCTAGAATTCAAATTCTTTATGTGGGTACTTTAAGCAGATATGAAATGAAAATGTGATTAACTAGATTAATTAATTAAAAATCATGTAATTATAAGATTATTTTTTTTATTCTCCTGACAGCACTTATAGTTACATATTTTTTAATAGTTTGATTTAGATCATTTTTTTCTTCTTATCTTTTATATATATTTTTATCTGTAATAATCAGCTGCTGCTGATTTTTAGTTTCCCTGAGGGAGTTTTTCCAAAGGGATTAAAAATGTCTGATCTAATCTAATCCAGGAAAAGTTATATGCTGTAAGGATTTTTATTGTATTGTGTTATTTACCCAAAGTAGTCTTTCTAATTAGTTCTAACCTGTAAGTTGGTACATTACGAGTGTTTTGGTGGTACAGTTTAGAGCGGTGTACCGGGTATGGTCCGGCCCAGGTTTTCTCCCCCAGGAACAAAGCTCACAGGTCCCTTTACTCACACTCATATTTATACAGTAATGCCACAGGCCTCCGCTAGAAAAAACCTGAATTAACCCTTTAAGTCATAACAGCATCATGTCTGTGCTTCATCTGTAAAGATGAGGGATGTATGAGGTATGTATGAGCGTCAGAGAAGCTCTATCAGCATCCCCTCTCTGTTTATGTAAACAAACTAATTAAAGGTTTATCGCTTATTTGTTTTATCTTTATTTAACCAGGAAGTCCCACTGGGATTAAAATTCTCTTCAACAAGGGAGACCAAGCCAAGGCAGCAGCCAATACTCATTCATTCATTTTCTATACCCTGCTATCCCTTTCGGGGTTGCGGGGGACTGGAGTCTATCCCAGCTATCATCGGGCGAGAGGCGGGGTACACCCTGAACCGGTCGCCAGCCAATCACAGGGCAGACAGAGAGCCAGACAACCATTCACACTCACACTCATACCTAAGGGCAATTTAGAGTCACCAATTAACCTCATGAGCATGTTTTTGGTCTGTGGGAGGAAGCCAGAGTGCCTGGAAAGAACCCACACATGCACGGGAAGAACATGCAAAGTTCACACAGAAAGGCCCTCCCGACCCGGGAATTGAACCAGGGACCTTCTTGCTGTGAGGCACGAGCTCTACCAGCTGTGCCACTGTGCCGCCCCAGCAGCCATTACTATTTTACAAAATGAAAAACAACAACATTAAAATGTTTAACAGCACAACTCTCATTTTGAAACAGGCTTTCAAATGTAAAGAGGCCTGTCATGAAAAACAACTGTCGCCACGCTCTTTATGATCCTTTTGGATTTTTTAAGTGAGATCAATGAACCCATCTTAAATATTTGATATCTGATATTTAAATATAAATTAACTGTTTATATACACTGCGTGCACTTTTATTAGACAGCTCAAACAAAATACAAAATTTTATTTGTGCTGGGATTATCAGTCAGCGATTGGAAACATCTTGATATTTCAGCTCGTGTAAATAATGTCTTCCTCTTGCTTGCAGTCTCTCTTATTTCAGTTCAGTCAGGGTGATAATTTCCCACAATGCCTCTCTGCACACGTGAGAATAAGGTGAGATTATTATAAGGCTGCCTTTAAAACAAAGATATCTAGACTTGAAAAGCCCTGGTGGGGGTTTGTGCTCTTCTAGTTTTAGGAACATTTTTAGGACGTTGCTATGGAAACAAAGATGAAAAAAACAAAAACACATCCAGTGAGGCTGAAAAGTGAAGTAAAGAGCCACAGTGAGGGGAGACACGTTTAGACGTTTGATTGCTGTTTTATAAATGAGGTTGTTGTTATGATTGTGTCTTTCAGGGCCATCATCATGTTCAGTTTCCTCGGACTGCGTAAGGACTCAAAGAAGTCCTCAGACAAGGAGGTCGATGGAGGCTTCGTCATTGTCGGTACGAACCAAACCACCATGAAGGCTTTATTTTTATCAGCTGCATTTGGCAGTTTGGTTTTTCATCGTCTGGTTACAGAAACAAAAAAAGGTGTTAAATGGTGTGAAGAGATGTTTTTCACACATCCTACCATCTCAGGCCCCGAGGAGGAGGAGGAGGTCCAGCCCACTCTTATCACGTACACACCCAAACAATCCCCCAGCTCTGATCTGAACAGACTCCTCTGCTCGGCTGTGCTCAGAGGTTTACTTCATGCTGGAGGGAGGGGCATGTGTGGGGCTCACAGTCCTCCAATGATAAGATGAGATTTTCCCTCTCTGCTCAGTTTATCAAGCACAACAACGTCCAACATTTCATAACACTGAGCTGCTTGCCAATCACATGAAAGCAACTAAATGCATTTCTACATAAGGTCAAGGATTTCAGAAAGTGATGACCTGCAGGGTCTTCCTGGCTTAACTGTCTCTAGAGGTTTACAGACAATGGTCTAAAAAAGAGTAAATGTGCAGTAATTGATCAATACAGTTTCCCACTAAAATTAGTAATGAGCATCAGGTTTTAAAGCACCTGTAACCCCCAAACTCTACATAACGCAAAAGTGCCGCGCCGTACCCTTGAAATGCGTGTGGAGCACTTCACTCCCATTCTAGTCTATCGGGCAAATCCCAGTGCACGTGCTGCGGTGCGCTAGCACCGTGTTGCTGACACACCGGCACGAACCATGGTCCTAGAGATACGCTTCAGGTCTATTCTCTGTGCGGCCACTTCCTTGTAAATTCACTGTCATTAAGAAAGCACCAGACAGGAAGTCAACGCGGGGAGTATCCGGAAGTTTCAAAATGAAATGGTAAATGGACTTGAGCTTATAAAGCGCTTTTCTAGTCTTTTGACTACTCAAAGCTGCTTTACACCACAGGTCACACCTACCCATTCACACCCATTCACTCACTGATGGTTCTGAGCTTCTGTGTTAGTTATCCATCAGTGTCTCTAACACATTCACGCCCTTTCATGCCCATTTACACATCACTGACGCAGCAGTGGGAGCAACTTGGGGTTTAGTGTCTTGCTCAAGGACACATCGCCATGTGTCGCCCAGAGCTGTGCTTGAACCTGCAACCTCCCGATCACAGACCTAGCGCACTATCCAACTGCACCACCAACGCCACAATGCATGGACTCTCAAATGTAAATTTCCTCAATAGTTTGTCATAACATCAAAAGTGGAGGCACGAGCATCAGGTCAGCAGTCGGTCAGAGGGTCCCAGAGACAACACGACACCATGGATGAAAAAAAAGTGAACTGTAGAGGTACAGAAATATATAACACTGTGTACATGACACCAAACATCTTTTCTACAAGGATATCCTTTCCTGCCAAGGCAGAAGTGAAATAAATCACAAAGCTGTGTGGTTGGGACCAACGAAAGGATCTTAGAAGAGCAAAGTGAGGTCTTATTTCTTTTCTCAGTCTATAACATGTTTTATGAGCGTGTGACATCGCTAGTCTCATGAGAGCCTGTGGCTCTCCGGGGATCAGTCCTCCCTCTACAGGGCTCGGCACACTGCTTTCTGTGGGGTTTGTCTGACGGGGCAAGACCACGGCGCTGCACTTTTGGGTTACGTGGGATTTGGGCAGACGAGCTGCGTGGCCGTTTTGGGGCGTCGGTGGTGCAGTTGGATAGTGCACTTGATCAGTGATCGTAAGGTTGCAGGTTTGAGCCCAACTCTGGGTGACACATGTGGATGTGTCCTTGAGCAAGACACTTAATCAAGAGTAGCTCCCACATCAGTGGCATGTAATGGGCATGAAAGAGCATGAATGTGTTAGAGATACTGATGAATAAGTAACACAGAAACTCAGAGCCATCAGTGAGTAAATGTGACAGTGAATGGGTCGATGTGACCTGCGGTGTAAAGCAGCTTTGAGGAGTCAAAGACTAGAATTAGATTAGAGGGGCAGCTCACAAGGGGAAATTCAAAAATACTGCAAACAAATTGCACCACCAAACACATATACATTCAGTGTGGCCTATCATTCAGAGCAGCAATGGCTGCGGGGATCAGGCTCTTCCCAAGGCGAGCCTTATTGCACCTTATCGTCCTGTACCTGCACCCTGAAGGCTGAGTGGGTTTGTAATGTCCTGCTCTATTGTGGTTGCGATGCGGTGGATGGCCTCGCTGTTAAGTGCAGACAGACTGGGAGTGGGGAGGCCGGTAACTCTGGCAGTGGTGTTGGAGATGGGGGTGAGTTTGGCCTGGTTGGTGACATAAGATTGAAAAAACAGGAGGAGCAGTTTATGAGGATGGGCTGGATGATGGTCTGGTAGAGTCACAAGAGGAGACCTAAGAAGAGAGCTATATAAGCTCAAGTCCACTTAACATTTACCAATACACCAGACTGTTCTATAGTTTGATCTCATCATATTGATGACATCATCAGCTCGCCAAAACACGGCCAGGTAAACAACAGAAGGAGCACAGAAGCCATGAACTGTTTTCCATCATACTTCTGTCCCTCTTTAAAATGTACAAACTCGGCACAGACTGAACGATGTTTGAGTGCGGATGATATGAAGGTGGATGGAATTTGTTGCTGAGACAGCAAAGAGTCACTTAAGTTACAGACAGAGGAGACAGGTGTGATTTTATGCCGTGGGCATGTTACACAGATGTCCTCCGTACATTAGTAGGTCGACCCGGGTGTGATGTTCCCACTGAAGCCGATCGGAGGCGAGCTAATAAAGATAAACTTCGGATTAAACCCTTTCTAATCTGACAGGAGCTGATTGTTTCTGTTTTTTTTGACCAGTCTGAAAGGTGTAAATGTGTGATTACTGCATGTGGTTGGTGCTGCAGCAGCTCCTGAGCTTGTTCTGGCTCTAACAGTAAATCTGCTCCTCTACCACCACAGAGAACAACAAGAGGACACAGGTAACAGAGTGTGTTTACATTCATACTGTCTGAGCATTCTCCATGTCTTCTCTGGCTTTGGTGTCTGTCTGCAGAGGTGTCACAGTGCCACCTACAGGCCTGACATATGTACTACAGTGTTTTCAGAGTTTTTGTGTGGATGGACACGTTTACTGAAACAGTGCAGAGTAAGTTTGTCATCTCAGTGTGGACAGAGCATGAGAATAGAGGTGGATCAGGATACTCAGTATGTGAAAACTAGATGGTTCTTTAAACATAAGCAAACAGAAACAGTTAAAAAAAATGGTTTTAAGCTAGGGGTGGGCGATATGGCAAAAATATGATTTCACGATTTTTAAAAATAAAACCACGATCACGATTTTATCACGATTCTTTTTTACGTTGATTTTTCTAGACTAATGTGCATGTTTGTCCATTTTCCTGTGTTTAACATATAAAACATGTAAAACCAGAAAAGAAAAATTATGACAATTTAAGCCAAAGAAACTTTCTGAACAGATTTAAATTTAAATAATGCAGTTTTTATAAAAATGTGCAATAAATGTAAACGTAAAAGGTAGTGAACAACAATAAAGTGCACTTTTGTAACAAAAAAACTAAACACACCAAATAGCTTATTGAATGGATACGCACTTTTTGTATGGATGCTCCAAACGTAATTTCGTTGTTCTTTGTGACAATAACAATAAAAATAATCTGAATCTGATATAAATGCAAAGTTAAGTAACTGGTTATCTCTTAAAGTGCAACAATTTAGAACAAATGTTATCTAACTGCAGTGTCTATAATCTGAGTGAATAATACAGCTGCTTTAGAACACATTTTTGTTCAGACATCTTCAAGCTTTTATCTCCTTTTCTCTTTCCACCATGGCTTCACGCTACATAACCAAACAGGAGATCCCACCATGCACTGCGCGTAATGTGCTACGATTGGCTAGAGGGGTGCACGTCAAAGTCTCTGCGCCCACACAGACGATCTGACGATCTTTCTGCTTTATGGGATCATCCCCACGTTATAATCCTTAACGATTTAATATCGTCATATCACACACCACTATTTTAAGCTCACAGTAATGATGTGGATAAATAAACTGCATATACATGACAGTTTTTTTGTTAAACACTTATCTCCAAAAAACTGTCTCTCAAATGCTCAATCTAATGATGGTTTTCTTGAGCAGTCGTGATTATTAATCCAGACTTCATGAGAATTTTAAAAAATGGGGTTTAAGCCAAGACATTCCAGGTTACAATTTCTAACAATAATGTTTACGTCACACAGGAAGAAAAAGAGATTGAGGCTAACTTCCTGTTGTGTAACTTTCTTATTGGAGTGTATAAGAGTTGTGTTTTTAATTTTTGTAGTGGTTAAACTTTCTCCCATGTTACCTCTAGGCCATCTGTTTACATCATAAACACAACATGAATCAAGGTTAATCTTAATTTAACATCATTCTGCTTTATCTCTCATAAATGCAGCATTATCCTTCCTCTTGGGTCTGATTGTTGAGGGGGTATAGAGACACAGATGGTCAGGAGCTGCATGTTATTTTTGGCAGAGAAGAAGAAGAAGAGTCGGTGCCAGAGCCAGACGACACACGGAGCCCACAGACTGTAAACCCTCTGATCATCATTCGCTCATCTTATCAAAGAAAGATTTATTATTAGTAACGAGCTGGTTAAATCAACTCAAACAAAATCAGGAATAGTGAGACAACATCCCAGATATAGCACTGTACAGTATGATCACCTGAGGAGCTGTAACTTTGGTATTTTAAACCTGAGCACTGATTGTACAGATTTGAAAGTTTCTGAGTACAAACATGTTTGAGCTGGACTGACTGCAATATAATCTTTCAGGGCAATTATACCTGACACATATGTCCACTTTAAGTTACTTATGCTGTCAGTGGAAAGAATATCCAAGGAACCATCTTCAACCTCAAGAGAAAATCCATTTTAACTTCTTTAAATAACGTTTGTCTCTGCTCTGAGCTGTATGGTAAATACCCACCGTGCCTTGTTAAAGCAGGGAGGAAGCAGTTAGACACCCCCTCTCCTTACATAGTACAGTCCTGATTTTTGTGTGGGTATGGTTTGGATGGGTGTGTTTGTGGGTGTGGTTTGGATAGGCGTGTTTGTGGGTGTGGTTTGGATATGTGTGTGGATATGTATCTGTGGTTAGGATAGGTGTGTTTGTAGGCGTGTTTGTGGGTGTGGTTTGGATAGGTGTTTTTGTGGGTGTGGTTTGGATAGGCGTGTTTGTGGGTGTGGTTTGGATAGGCGTGTTTGTGGGTGTGGTTTGGATATGTGTGTGGATATGTATCTGTGGTTAGGATAGGTGTGTTTGTAGGTGTGTTTGTGGGTGTGGTTTGGATGGGTGTGTTTGTGTGTGTGGTTTGGATAGGCGTGTTTGTGGGTGTGGTTTGGATAGGCCTATTTGTGGGTGTGGGTTGGATATGTGTGTGGATATGTATCTGTGGTTAGGATAGGTGTGTTTGTAGGTGTGTTTGTGTGTGTGGTTTGGATAGGCGTGTTTGTGGGTGTGGTTTGGATAGGCCTATTTGTGGGTGTGGGTTGGATATGTGTGTGGATATGTATCTGTGGTTAGGATAGGTGTGTTTGTAGGTGTGTTTGTGGGTGTGGTTTGGATGGGTGTGTTTGTGTGTGTGGTTTGGATAGGCGTGTTTGTGGGTGTGGTTTGGATAGGCCTATTTGTGGGTGTGGGTTGGATAGGTGTGTGGATATGTATCTGTGGTTAGGATAGGTGTGTTTGTGTGTGTGTGTTTGTGGGTGTGGTTTGGATAGGTGTGTTTGTGGGTGTGGTTTGTGGGTGTGGGTGTGGCTTGGATAGGCGTTTTTGTGTGTGTGGTTTGGAAAGGTGTGTTTGTGGGTGTGGTTTGGATAGGTGTGTTTGTGGGTGTGGTTTGGATAGGTGTGTTTGTGGATGTGGTTTGGATAGGTGTGTTTGTGGATGTGGTTTGGATAGGCGTGTTTGTGGGTGTGGGTTGGATAGGCCTATTTGTGGGTGTGGGTTGGATATGTGTGTGGATATGTATCTGTGGTTAGGATAGGTGTGTTTGTAGGTGTGTTTGTGGGTGTGGTTTGGATGGGTGTGTTTGTGTGTGTGGTTTGGATAGGCGTGTTTGTGGGTGTGGATTGGATAGGCGTGTTTGTGGGTGTGGGTTGGATATGTGTGTGGATATGTATCTGTGGTTAGGATAGGTGTGTTTGTAGGTGTGTTTGTGGGTGTGGTTTGGATAGGCGTGTTCGTGGGTGTGGTTTGTGGGTGTGGGTGTGGGTTGGATAGGTGTTTTTGTGTGTGTGGTTTGGATAGGTGTGTTTGTGGGTGTGGTTTGGATATGCGTCTGGATGTGTATCTGTGGTTAGGATAGGTGTGTTTGTGGATGTGGTTTGGATAGGTGTGTTTGTGGGTGTGGTTTGGATATGCGTCTGGATGTGTATCTGTGGTTAGGATAGGTGTGTTTGTGGATGTGGTTTGGATAGGTGTGTTTGTGGATGTGGTTTGGATAGGCGTGTTTGTGGGTGTGGGTTGGATAGGCGTGTTTGTGGGTGTGGGTTGGATAGGCGTGTTTGTGGGTGTGGGTTGGATAGGCGTGTGGAAATGTATCTGTGGTTAGGATAGGTGTGTTTGTAGGTGTGTTTGTGGGTGTGGTTTGGATAGGCGTGTTTGTGGGTGTGGTTTGTGGGTGTGGCTTGGATAGGTGTGTTTGTGGGTGTGGTTTGGATAGGTGTTTTTGTGGGTGTGGTTTGGATAGGTGTGTTTGTGGGTTTAGTTTAGTTTATTGATTTATTTGACAGGGACCATGTACAAATACATTAATCTTTCAATAGAAAAGATGCTTTGTACCAGATTTAGCAAATGCTAATTTCCATCTGCAGTCCCTGGGCAGGTTCACAACAATCACAATGCAATTACATAACTGTTTATGTTAAAAACTATTACAAAACACAATACATTAGCTCATTTAAAATTAATATACATCAGTGTCAAATCCTATACACAAAATCAACCGGACTGATGCTGACTCAGTTGGTTATCAAGAATATATTTCTTTAGATTTCTAGAAAAAATGTTTAAATCTACAGAACATTTCAGACTGTCAGGGAGCTGATTCCATTGTTTAATGGTTTTGAATGAAAAAGCTGTTTGAGCAAAAGCAGAGGATCTTTTAGGGACAGCACAGTTTCTGTGAACTGTGGAACGAGATGTTCGGGTTGTTTGCTCAGAGTAAAGTTGAACACATTTTTTTAATGGAGGTGGAGCAATGTTATTGACAATTTTAAAGATATTTCTTAAGTTTGTAAATAAAATTAAATTGTCAAAACTTAATATTTTATACCTACTGAGAATATTGCAATGATGATAACGAAGAGGTTTTTTGTCCATTACCTTTAGTGCCTGATTATAGACGGATCTGAGTGGTTTGAGTGTGGTCTCATTGGCCTGAGACCAACAAGACAGGCAATAAGTGATGTGAGAAATGATCATTGCGTTAAAGTACATAAAGATGCCTCCGTAGTCAGACTATTCCTAATATATCTAAAGGAAGAGATATTATATTTAATTGAATTGCATAGTTTTTTGATATGCTTCTTAAAACTTAAAGTTTGGTCCAAATGGATGCCTAAATATTTCAAATCTGTTGCAATGCTTATTTATTCTCCGTTGACAAAAATGTCAGGCATTTTCTTGGGTTTGTATGATTTTGTGAAAAACATTCCAACCGTCTTTTTAACATTTAGTGTTAGGCAAGAGGATTTGAGCCAATTTTGTATATCATTCATTGCAGAAGATAATTTGGATGCCACTTGCTCCATCTCCATTCCATGTACATAAATGACTGCGTCATCCGCGTACATGATGATGTTAATATCTTTGCACACCGTGGGAAGATCATTAATGTAGATACTAAACAACAGAGGTCACAGAATTGACCCCTGTGGGACCCCAGTTGTGCAGGATTTCAAAGAGGACAGAGCATTATTTGTTCTGACACGCTGCATACGATTTGAAAGGTATTAACTGCAGCCATTGCAGTGTGTCATCAGACAGATTATATTGAGAGAGCTTAGATAGGAGGACACGGTGGTTGACTGTGTCAAAGGCCTTTCGCAAGTCCAGAAACACAGCACCCACCGTGCCCCCTCGGTCCAGGCTGAGTTTGATGTTTTCGACCAGGTAGCAGCAAGCTGCATCGGTGGAATGATTGTGTCGAAAACCAAACTGGGTAGGATGTAAAAAATTATTGCTATGGAAATGTTCCATTAGCTGCTCTGCAATAGCTTTCTCAATAATCTTGGATACTACAGGCAAAATGCTGATAGGCCTGTAGTTACTCGTCTCATTTTTAGCTCCAGATTTGTGAATCGGAGTTACAACTGCCGTTTTAAAGACATGGGGGGACACGCTCTCATTAATAGATTTATTAATAATCTGTGTTATAGCTGGTGTTAAAATATCTCTATTAGTTTTTATAAGAGAGCTATCAAGTCCCCAGTAGTCTTTAGCCTTTGAGTTGGATAATGACTGTATTAATTTATCTGTTTTAAAATTGTCAATAAATTTGAAGCATAAAGCCTCACTGTCAGAAATAGAAGATTGAGGTTGAACACAAAAATGCACAAATCCAGAGCTTTGCTGGGTAATTTCATTTACTGAATCTGTAAAGTAATCACTGAAATAGTTAGCTACTACTGGACCGTTTGTATAATCTTCTCCATCTATTTTTAGCTCTATTGTTCCACTTCTAGATTGTCTTTTTCCAGTTAACTTGTCTATTGTTTGCCAAAGCTGTTTTGAATTGCCCTTGGCTTGTTTAATTAAATTAATATAGAGAGTTGCTTTGGCGTGCCTTAATTGCTGTATGACTTTGTTTCAAAGCTGATTATAGGTTAATCGATCAGTTGTCAGTCCTGTTTTATACTTTTTTAAAGCTGCATCTCGAGTTCTCATTAATTTCCATAGGTCATTATTTAACCAAGGTAAAGGATTTTTCCCCCTTTTTTTCAACTTCTTCACTTTAGAATATTTTAAAACAAGTTGCTGAAGTGTTTTTGTGAAATCCTCTGCTGCTGCATAACAATTTTTTTCATTTACTGTCTCAGACCAATTACTCTGTCTTATTTCATTATTAAAAACCTCATAATCTTTTCTTGGAATATAGGAGAGATGCTCATTAGAATCAATTTTATGTAAGTTTCTATAACGTGCTTTGGATAATTTTCTTGCAGCTAAAGTTAAATTATGGTCAGAGGGTGTGGTTTGGAAAGGTGTGTTTTTGGGTTTGGTTTGGATAGGCGTGTTTGTGGGTGTGTTTTGGATGGGTGTGTTTGTGGGTTGGATAGGCGTGTTTGTGGGTGTGGTTTGGATAGGTGTGTTTGTGGGTGTGTTTTGGATGGGTGCCTTTGTGGGTTTGATTTGGATGGATGTGTTTGTGGGTGTGTTTTGGATGGGTGCCTTTGTGGGTTTGATTTGGATGGATGTGTTTGTGGGTGTGTTTTGGATGGGTGCCTTTGTGGGTTTGATTTGGATGGATGTGTTTGTGGGTGTGTTTTGGATGGGTGTGTTTGTGGGTGTGTTTTGGATGCGTGCGTTTGTGGGTGTGGTTTGTATGGGTGTGTTGGGTGTGTTGGTGGATGGGTGTGTTTTCGAAAGGTGTGTTGGTGGATGTGGTTTGGATGTGTGTGTTGGATGTGGTTTGTATAGGTGTGTTTTGAATAGGTGTATTGATGGGTTCGTTTGCGGGTGTGTTTTGAATGGGTGTGTTTTGGAAGGATGTCTTGATGGGTGTGGTTTGAATGGGTGAGTTTTTAATTGTGTGTTGTTGGGTGTAGTTTGTATGGGTGTGTTTGTCGTTGTGTTGATGGGGATATTTTTGCTGGGTGTGTTTTGGATGGGTGTGTTTTGAATTGGTGTATTGATGGGTGTGGTTTGTATGGGTGTGTTTTGGATAGGTGTGTTTTGGATGGGTGGGTTTGAACGCTTGTGTTTGTGGGTGCGTTGATGGGTGTGTTTCGGATGGGCGTGTTTTTTATGGGTGTGTATGCAGCAGGTTCCTTCTCGTCATGGTACAAAGTTTACAGAGAACTCCTCACAGTGTTTTTGTGATGACATGCTTACATTAATGGACAGACAGACAACAGTAAAGGTGCATAAATATTAATATCAGGATGGAGTTCTGGACATGCAATGAAAACAGTAACGGCAGAGTTAAACCAGGGACTTCTCTGATCTGGTCTTCAGGTCTGTGTGAGGCCGTCAGGTCTCTGGTCTGGACAGGCTCTGCAGTGGAGACAAAGGGAGAGGGTGACGTCAGTGGGAATGATTTCACTCTGTGGAAACAGTCTGCTGGTCTCTGGAGAGGAAGAGGAGGATAACAGGTTTACCTTCTCATGTTCTCTTCCCATCAGCCTCCGTTTTCACTCAGAGTTTGTCGGGGAAACTCTAATGAGCTGGATCATCGACGGCAGCCTGCTGAGAGCGTAATTCCTTAAAATAACACCAGACATGTACTAAAAATAACAAGCAGCCTGGCACCTTTATATTTGCTTATTATGTCTACACTAATATGAGCATTGACTTCATTTTCAGGCTGTAATGATGCTAGGACACTGAAAACTGACATGAAACAGAAAAATAAATAAATAATGAAAATCATATTAATGACTTTTTGACACAACAGCAACAAAGTGAACCCTGGACTGATATCTCATCGGCTGATTTCTTGTCCCAAACACTCAAAGCTCTTTCATGCAAACTGTCCTAAAGACACGTGGGAAACATCCTGGTACTGAAGCTGCCAACATGTTTGAGCTGTGTTTTTATTCTTCCTCTGCAGGTGAGACGATGGAGGAACAAAGGAGGAGGGTGCAGACCATGAACATCGTACAGCCATCAACAAATGTTATAGTGCAGCCGTCTAAGGTGAGCTGTGGACACCAAAGTGGTTCAGTCATGATGGTCAGAGCAGTGTTTTGTTCTTCTGAAGAGTCTAAGGCTCCTTCATATCGTGCATCAGGCTAATATCTGTTTTGGACATTGAGATACAAAGAGGTCCAATTTAAAGGTAGGGTTTGAAGGATTTTTGTTACTGTTTGTAAAAACATCTTTCAAACTAAGCCCCTCCCCCCGAACTCCTCATGACCTGTTGCACCCTCCCCGGCAGCAGATGGAGAAAACGCCTCCACACCTGATAGCCCTGCAGCTCTGAGCAGGAAAATGAAATCAAATGTGTTTCATTATTAGCGAGCTGCATTGCATTAGTGTTTGAATAAACACCTGTGCTTATTGCTGGAGTATTGGCTAAAATAAGCAAGTGAGTTTGACCGTCTTCAGTTCCTATCAATAAATTGACAGTATATTGTGCCATGCTAACATGTTTATCACGAGTGGCCAACAACAGCATGTCATTTTTTGACATCTAGGCAGGTGTAGTTAGCACACTTTCCTGGCTAACAGCACTGCTTTTCATCCTGAGACCGTCCTTCAGAGCTCTGAAGCTGGTGAAAGCCAACCCGAGGTTCACTCGATTGTATCTTCTTCTCTTCGCTGTAGCGTCTGCCATCTTTACCGGTCTGCATAGCATTCTGTTAGTGCATTTTTTAACACTCAAAGTCACTTGCGCACTGGGCGCGCTGTGATTAGCTGGGGTGTCCCGCCTACTCTCCGCCCAAAAACCTCTAGATGAAACCAAAACATCAAAATACGGACTGAGGAGGAGGGTGAAGTAAAGAAAGACACCATCACACATCAAAATACCTATAGGAGATGATTAAGCAGGATTTTTCCAGAAAAAGTTGATATTTATTTTTAAGGAAAATCCTGCAGACCCTACCTTTAATGCTCGGTGTAGACTCACCTCATGGCTCAGTCTGCAAACCAAGCACTCAGGTGTGCACCTTGACAATAAGCTGGACTGGTCCATGAACACAGAGTAGATTAGATTAGATAGAACTTTTATATCCTTTAAAAGTATAGATACAACCAGAGACATAAATAAGTGTAAATATAAATAATATACAAATAAAAATATAAATAGGTCTATAGGCCGGCTACTGCACCTTCCCGTCCTCTGTCTTCCTGTTACTCCTCCTCCCCTCCAGTGAGGAGCTGTACAGTCTGATGGTCTGAGGAGTTTCTCAGCTGATAGATGCACTTGTGAAGGAGCAGTCTGGGGCTGATCAGGCTCCTCTGGTGCTGATGACGGTGTGCAGAGGGGCAGAGAAAGCTCCTCTGAAACTCTCAATGTGTGGCTCTGAAGGTTGTTATGATCGACTATTCTGGGATGTTTAGCTTCCCGTTTTAAGGAACAGGGAGAGTGCAGAGATTGTTGAAGCAACTAGAAAAGTACTCAGAGAGCACAGACCACCGCCAGCGCCACAGTCCTCACCCATATTGTGATTTTCACCATAAATATTAGTCCTACTTTTATTTCAAGTAAATATTTAGATTCCTTAACCATGAAAACATACCATGAGCAATTGGTTTCATAATGATATCTATTTTAGTTCAGTAGTTATTCACAAAAACACATTTTTCGTCATGGCGGATCCAGACGGTGATCCGGACAAATCCAAAATCGAATCAGTTCTTCCTTTTCCCATGCTGAACATTTCCTGAAAATTTCATCAAAATCCATCCATAACTTTTTGAGTTATTTTGTTCACAGACACACAGAGGGACAAACAAACTCTCCTGAAAACATAACCTCCTTGGCGGAGTTGATCATGGATTGAGAGGGCAGAAACACAGGTTGTTGTGATGAGGAGACTAGCCCGCCCCCTTTTCTTGTTGCTTCTGGGTTTGAAGGGCAAAACTTTATCTCAGTAAATATTAGGCCTGTCACAATAACAAGTTTTGCTGGACGATAATTGTCCAAAAAAATTGTTGCCGATAAACAATATTATTGTTGATATTATTTTGAGACATGATTTTTCATTAATGTAATTATAACATATCTCATGATAAAGTGGGTACACCATATCAAAAGCAATAAACTTTAATTTCTTAAAAGTATTTAACTGTAATAGGAAAGTCAAGAGCTTTTAAATAAAATAAATATATATATATATATTTATGAATAAATATAAACAATATAATACATTTAGCAAACAAAAAAAGAGAAAACAGACCCAATGAAAATGAAATGGACTCTCTTTTGGGAAAACTGCATTAAACTAAAAATCATTATACCAATCAAAAACAATAAAAAAATAGATCCTGTCTCTGTAAAGAAAAAAAAAACTCCAATAAAAACAATAAATAAAATGTAGTTTACAGTTCCTGAATTGTATGTGACATATACTTTCCCCCCGTCAATTCGTACTGTCTGTTAAACGTTTATAACATTTCCCGAAATGCTGGCTTTTCAACTGTATTCAAGGGCAGAATTTGTTTCCCAGTGTAGTTAATATTTATCTTTACATTGCAGACCAAACTCCTCAGTAAGCACTGACTGTCAGGACGAAGGCTGCGCTGCACCTCCCCTTCTTCGTCACCACTATCGGCTCGTTGGTGTTCATGAGCTCACACCTTGTTCATTCTGTTTAAAACCAAAATATTCCCACACTGGGGCTGTGGCAGCCAGCTTAGGAACCGTAGCTTTCGTGCCTTCATTCATGTTAGTGTTTGTTTCCTCGTTACTCCTCAAGACGCTCACTTCAGCTCTCTGTGTGTATGCGCGAGCGGCCCCGCCTCCCCCACAAAGATTGAATGAATGACAGACGCTCACTCCGCTATAAATCCGCTAAATCCACTATAGAACCAACGCACCCAGGTGTTGAGAAAGTTGCACAGAGTGACCCATCTTCTCATCCAGCCTGTTTGGTAGAAAGAGGAGGAAAACAAACACGCATGCTAATGACAATTTATCGAGGCCGGCAAACTTGACAGGTCTAGTAAATATGAACCATTTGAACACATTTGGTGTGAACACGGCTTTAAAGTTCCAAGATCTTTTTATTTTACTTTCTTGAAATAGTTTGTGATTTCATTCTAAGCACTGGACCACAGGGTTTGTTTGCCAGTGGTGCAGTAATGTTTTCCACAGAGCATTTCTGTAACAAAATGAGGTAGGAAAGCTGTTAAAGAGGCACCGCTTTCCTTAAGCTTGTGGCAACTCTTCCCTTATTCATAGAGAGCAGCTGCAAGTGCACAGCGTTAGAGCTGGGCGACCCCCCCCAATAATCTTCGATTGAAAAAAAAACAAAACTTGATGCACGATTCGATGCCCCTGCCCCATTTAAAATGAAATAACTTCTCATTGTACATTTATTTCCAAAATATACATTTATTTTTACTTTAAATACACATTTAAAGAGCCTCCAGGTCAAAAAATCAACTCAGAAATCGACACAAAGTGCCTGTGCACTGTAGTTTTATACACCTGTTTGAATTAAATATGAAGATAACAAAATGCCTGAGGTAACACTTGTAAAAAAATAAAAAATATTAATAGAAAACTCAACTTTTGTTGTAAAAAATGTAAAAGTGTGCAAAGGAATGAGAAAAGTGCCTCAAAGTGCGAATGTGAAATGAACGCGTTGAATAAAAAAAAATCGTTAAACTCGAGTTTCAGGAAAAACGAATCGATTTGACTTGCCAACTCGATTTTTAAATCTTATTGATTTTTTGCCCGGGCCTACACAGCATGCAGGGATTCCTTAATTTAAGAGAAGGTACCAGTGAGGCATGATGGGTAAAATGAAGCCTTGCAGGCCCGAGAGCCTCAGGAATGATGTTTGGCCCTATGTGCATAAGAAAGAACAACAAACGTCTACCTCGGTGATTCAGTGATTCAGCTTTGACAGCAGCTTCTGTAAAATCACAGCTCCTCCGAGGTTGATTCAGAAAACTCCCTCCTGCTGTGAAGACATCAGCAGAACTGCAGGAGAACACTTTGGTCACTCAGTTTTGACATCTGTGCTTTTAATGAAGGACATTTCTGCAGTCTGTGTTTCTTTCAGAGTAAATATGTGCATACATTTGGCACACATGGCGTCCTGTAACTCCCACAGTCACACAGTCAGCGAGGAGCAGAACCTGTAGCTCCTCACGCCTCCTCCTCCCTCCCCACGCTGCAGCCCAAAGGAAACCTCTGCGTCTTAATTACAGAGGAATAACCATTTCCTGTTACAACATCTTCTCGGCATTCAGTGTCACATTTGCCTTTAATTACATACGACAGCAAAAAAACAAAGTCCTAAATCTGGAGGGTTTGTAGATGCACGCCTGTAGCTGCTCTGTCCGTCCCACAAAGCCCAACAGTGCTGAACTGAAGTGATACGCATCAACACGGAGCCTGAGGAGAGAAAACTGCTCTTCAGATAATGAAAATAAGAAACATCCTGGCTTTGACTGCACTGTCTGCCCCCATATTCATGCTATACTGTCTGTACCGTCCAGTTATGGCAGCATATCTGTCCGTGTAATGGACAGGACTACGCCTCTGCTGCTTCCTTCCTTAGGATGTCACTGAACTCTGCTCACTAATGAGGACGTAAAAAGTGTAGAAGTCCTAAAATCCTGTCATGTTTTATGTTCAGGAATGTCTTTGCTCTCTGTGTTGCCACAAGAATAGAAGCAGGAAAAATCCATGTATTCACTTTTGGAGTCATAACAGTCAAATTAACAGCGACTGAAGGACATGTTTATGCTGCATGATGTTACAGGACTGTTAAATAAGGAAACAGGAACTATTAAAATACTAAAGCAAGCTGCTGTTCTTTCTCTGTGGCTCATTTATAATGTGTGGTGGATACTTGACTTCCATCGTCTACATGCTCTGTCGTCCAGTAAACTCCTGTTATGGTGGTGCAGATGAGGGAAAGGTGTTAACGTGTGTTTCCTTATGATGAGTAACCATGTGCTCCACTGTTATCTTCAAATTTTCCATAGTAAAAAACACACAGACCTGCCACTGGCCTCATCAGGGCTTTAAGAGCTCATAGTCTCTCTAAACTCTGAATAAGTAGGTGTACCGAGTGCCCCTGATCCACCTGTATTCTCAGTCTGTGTGAGATGCTCTGCTGAGCTCCTGTCCCTTTATTCTGGGATTTTTTGCTCCTCTTTGCTGGAGAAAACGAAGCTTTTAATGCTTTTAGTTTGGAATGCATCTCGCTCTGTATAAAATAGATTTGAAGTGTGTTTTCTCCACAAACTTCATTACATTTCCTCATTTTTTGGATAGCACTTTTCATACAAAAATTTTGTAGCGCAAAGTGCTTCACACAGAAATGAAGAAAAACAAAATAAAAGGTAAAAATTAAATACATGAACCCCACCCCACCCCTCACCCCCACTTTCACAATCCACATACAGCACATGCACTCATTTACACACACATATAAAGACATGAAGAAGAGATTCTAACAGGAAACAGTAAGAGAACTGAGGAAACACCATCTGTCATTAAAAAATGAGGGAACACTGGAACTAAGACTACAATAATAATTAAAAAATAATAATAATAAATAAATAAAATGAAATAAAATCTTGATAAGAAATAAGATTAAAATAAATAAATATAAAAATAAATAGGTAAATAAAATACATTTTAACTAGTAATATGGTAAATTGAGATAAAATGCACTGAAGTGGAAAGAAAATCAGTAAACAGATAATAAAATTCCAAACAATAAATCTGAACTAAATTGAATAATAAAACATATTAAGGGGGTTTAAATGAATATAGTAAATAATAATAATGATAATAATAATAATAATAATAGTAAATATATATAATCAGCTAAAAGCTAGACCAAAAAGATAGGTCTTGAGTTTTCTTTTAAAAATATGAAGAGTAGCTGCTCTCAGGTCTTCAGACTGATCCACAGACGAGGGCCGTAGTATTAAATGATGCTTCACCGTATGTTTTAGTTCTAAATTTGGATTTTATCAAAAGGCCACTACCTGAAGACCTGAGGGCTCTACTGGGTTCATAGGGTAAAAACAGATTGGATTAATAAAAAGGGACAAGACCTTTCAGAGATTAAAAAACTAATAAAAGAACCTTAAAATCAACTCTAAAAGAAACAGGCAGCCAGTGCAGAGACTTTAAATCGGGGTGATGTGGGCTCTCTTTCTGGTCTTTGTCAGCATGCGAGCAGCTGAATTTTGAAACAGTTGAAGCTGTGAGATGTTCTTTTTAGGAAGACCAGAAAGAAGAGCATTACAATAATCAATCATACAACTGATAAAAGCATGGATAAGAGTCTCTGCATTGGCCTTCGAGCACATTCTTTCCCACTCCGCCTCCTGCTGCTGCAGTCTGATCATCTGTTCATTTTCTTTAGCTCATACCTTTTAATTCACACAAACAGGCCTATTGCAGCTCTGTTTATGAGGTGTGTCTCCCTCAATATTCAGTTAACACACACCAGTTGATCTGTGTGTGGATGAAGATTATTGTTGATGCGTCAAAACACAGCGGCCCAGTGAACACACCAATAGCATTTTAGCCAAAGATAAATATGAATATAACAGCTATAAAGGCTCATATTTAACTTTTTTAAGTAACTTAACTGGAAGGAGGGCTCAAAATGACCCAAGTATGACATGAGAAGGGTTTAGTTTCATGTGTGTCCCTGTTGTGGCGTCTGTGTGACCTGTACTCAGCATTAATTGCAGCATAGCATAGACCAATGGCCCGAGTGTGAGTGTGCTCTAAGAGCCTATTCCCCATGTGGGCTCAGTCCACTCTGATTGACTGACGAGTCTACTCTGTGGTAAGTCAGTTCAGACGGCTCTGCACCATGTTGTCAACAGCTCTTCATTCTATGATGTCTGCTCTGTAATTGATTTGGAATGATGAGCCAATGAGCTTAAAGCACTGTGTAGTTTTACCACCCTAATGTAATTTTTATAGAGTCTTTGTGATGGTCCATCACCTAGAACAGGTGTAATGACACCTCTGTCATGGTCTGAGGTAGTCTGTATCACCTTCACTGGTACTATGTAACCTCGATGTGGATGGCAGGAACACTTCTACACTAAAAAACTAATATTTTTTCACTGCTTTGACTGCTTTACAGCATACATAACTTCCCCCTCTTCCTGTATTATTCTTTGTTTGAAAGATGGAAGTCGAGGCGAAAGCTAAACGTAAAGGCTAACTAATCGGCGCGAAAGTCCTGTGGAGGGAAGCAATACGCTGTAGCTGTGTCTAGTCTGAAGGAAGTTAACAGAAGGAGAAGAAGAAAGCTAAATGTAGACTTGTAGAAAAGTTTTTTTGTAGGGGACAAAAAAAAGTGTGAGAAAGTAACAAGCTAAATGCCCAGACAGGGATAAACACTGACCCGGCGTTCATTCGCTGGCGTGAGCTGAAAGACGAGGATGTCTGATTTAGCCCTGTTATTATTGGACTTGTAAGTACATTATAATTTATTTGAACAGAAACATGATCAGACTGAAGCTTATCAGTCCACATGGTTGAATTGTCTCTTGGGAAGTCCTGTCGGCTTCTCCTCTCTCTGTATGTCAACAAATGCAGGTTGGTGCTAGATGCTCTGTTTTACACCAGTTCAGTTACACTCAACGTCCATAGAGGGCACTAGAGAGCAGAAATCTAGAATCTTACATCATGGGGCTTTAAACTGATGACAAAACAATGGTAGGGGTCACACTGGTAGGCCCATTCAGAGGCAGAGGATCCAGCTGCTCCTGTCGCTACTGGGACCGTGAAGAGGCGGGAGAAGGAGAAGTCATGATGCTGTTGACTTTTTGTCCTGTTCATAGAAGTACTAATCATCTAACCTCACTGAAGTGTATGTAAAACTCATGAAGTCATGGTCAGGGCTCTTCAAATCACCTGTCCTCATTTCTCTTTCTGATGCTCAATTTTAATATCAGCAGGTTATCCTGACCTCCTCTGCCTAACTGCATTGGGCTGTGGCCGTGTGATTGGATGATAAGTCATTTGTGTCCATGCACAGTTGAACAGGTGTACCTAAGTGTTCACCTAAACTCCTACGACTCCCCTCCTGTTAACCTTAAATCTGTTTCCTCTCCCTACAGTCGCACTGTCCCGCTCCGGCTCCGCCCACGGTCAGAAATCTCCCAGCAGCACCTGCAGCACCAGCAGGCCCAGCGATGGAGGCCACCCCGACCCTCCCTGACCTCCTCGGTGACGTCCCGTTCACTATAGCTCCTCACATCCTCGCCATGCAGGCCGGGTTCCCCCTGATCCCTGACGTGCTGATGTCCCGGGACATCAACTACAACCTGGCTAGTTTTCAGTACGACTTCACTTTAGAAAACTCTGTGCTGCACAACATCTAGTCCTGATCGGTTTGAACATCTGGTTACTGCAAACTGTTGGTCATGTTGACGGTTCCACACAAGATTAAACCAACACTCATGAGTCTGAAGCAAAATGAACGCTTTTTAAAAATCACAAAATCTAATTCTGGATCAAACAAAAATCTGTTATAACTGAATTCATGTCTATCAGGAAGAAAAACTGAAGGGACGAAAAGTTTGAAACTTTGAAAGCCGTAGAAAGAATCAGTCTAAAGTCTGAGCAGTTATGTTTCTTTACGTTGCTGTGAGGAACAAACGTGGATATTTATTAGAATCAATCAACAATTCAAGTGCTGAACAGTAAAAAACAAACAGGTTGAGGAGTATGGTTGTAATAAGAAATTATTATAACACATTTAAACTGAAAGATTCTGTTATTTTACTGGTCAAAAGTGATTAAAAACACCAAAACTTAGAAAGAAACCATAAGTAAGATAAGTAAGGTGCCTTTGATGGAAATAAATCAAAATAAAAGTTGCAGGCAAACTCCTACACACTGTCTCAATTGTACAAAAATATTCAATTCCGTTTCCAAAAGTTAAAATGTCCATTATTTCAGTTATCCTTCAGTAGTGCAGAAGCTTTATGATCTTTGGTTTAATCCAAAGAGACTTTACTGCACTACAGAGGAGGGCACAGGGTAGTGCAGCAGGGAGTGCGTGTGTCTCACAGCAGGAAGGTCCCCGGTTCGATCCCCATGTGGGGCGGGGCCTTTCTGTGTGGAGTGTGCATGTTCTCCCCGTGCATGTGTGGCCTCTCTCCAGGCACTCCAGCTTCCTCCCACAGACCAAAAACATGCTCATTAGGCTGATTGGTGACTTCAGATTGCACTTTGGTGTGAGTGTGAGCATGATGGGTTGTCTGTCTCTTAGGGGTGTAACGGTACACAAAAATGACGGTTTGGTACCTCGGGTTTTGGGGTCCCGGTTCGGTACATTTTCGGTACAGTATGGGCACAACTCAAAACCATTTGCTTGTTTAGAACGTTTATTAAACCAAAAATGTGTCATTATACAAACTTAAAACCGAAAGAAATTCAATGTGCTGCTTGGTAATACTAATAACTTAAATTAAAAAAATAAACAACAAATGTATGAAATTAAAAATAATGAGTTTCTTTTTAAATTCCTGGCTTAACTGTGGATGACTGTGTACTTTATACCGGGGCTCAATCACCTTTAGCATGAGTTTAAAACCAACATTTCACAACTGGATATGGTCTTAGATCTGATGCTATAAAAACACTGATGGATGCTGTTATCACTTTGGCCCGATCTGAACTGTCTGGGAGAGGCTGCTTGAATGCAGACGGCAGTTGAATTTGCACTACAGTGTTTTTTTTTTACACTTGATTGGTGCCGTTTCAGGTGAGTTAGCATGTTTGACGTGCTGTCGGAAAATACCCGACCTCAGTTGAACAGTATCGGCACATCGCAGTCGTTTTATCCACCTGTCTTTCTCCGTTGCAATATTTCACCAGGAAGCCAAAGAGTTCCCAAACAGGAGATTTCAGCGATGATGGAGGGTCTCCAAGCTCTGGTTGGTTGTTAGCAGTAGCCATTATGCATGATGCACAATTCAGACACAAGCTTTTGTGGTTACGGAAGGTCTTTGATATTCGTCTTCTGATTGGCTCGCTGTGAGACGTCACGTCTACATGATATGTACATGATCACAAGAGCACGAATCACAGACCACTTTCCTCATGAATATTAAACAGCCTTCCCTAACCACGCCAATCGTAGACGAGTACCCCTGTGAATATTAAAGAGCCATGTGCAGCGGCTTACGTAAACTTACTGTACCGAACCGAACGTCCTTTTCGAGCGGTTCAGTCCGGATACATGTACCGTTACACTCCTGCTGTCTCTATATGTGGCCCTGTGATTGGCTGGCCACAGGTTCAGGGGATAGGCTCAGCCCCCAGTGAGCCTGAACGGGATAAGCAGCTGAGATGATGGATGGATTTAGAAAAACAGAGAAAATGTTGCAGATCCCCGTTAACCAATCAGCAGATGTTTTTGTGCGTTAAAGAGAGCGTGCAGGAGTTTATGACAAAAAACTTCCAATTATGGGTCTGAAGAGTTACATAGTCATTATAATGGAATCTAACAGGATTCAGAGCCATTATAATGAACTGATATTAGGAATAATCCAAGTAGAATACATACCACTGTATGTCTGTTTGACTAAATATTCCAGGCAGATCATCTTGTGGTCTACATGCATGTCAATATTGACAATTTTAACTTTAAAAATGACCAACAAAGTTATATCAGCTATACTGATTATCCATATCTATCTATGACCCTCTATCTTTGTTGGAATACGTTGTTGCACAGCTCTATCCTGTAGGTGCCAATGATGCTGTATGTCCACAAACTGAACTCTGCCAAATAGGTTTGACTGCCTTCAAACAACCAATCGGATCATCTGCACCAGGTTCAAACACGTCAGGAAAAAGGCAGATGAGTGATCGGTGTGAATCCTCAGGCTGAAGTCTGTCCTATAATGGCCCTTTTCCACTAGCACGCCTTGGCCCTACTCCACTTGGCTCTACTCGATTAGCAGCGTGTTTCCACTAGCCTGGTACCTCCTAAAACAAGCTAGTTTTAGTACCTACTCCGCTCTGGTTCCAAGCGAGCTGAGTCCATACTAAAAGATGACGTCACCGACTGCCGGCTACTGATTGGTCGGACAATGTCGTCATCGATGAGTCATGACCGCCACGACCTAGCATGCTAGTGGTAGCTCCCATTAGCTTACCCTCATCTGTCTTTTCTTTGCAGCTGGATTGCTCTCGTCCTCGGCTTCATTCTGTTGTATAGCTTCCAAAACTCTCCTGTGCTTCTCAAGGGGTATTTCTTCTTACCACCTGCAGCCTTCTTCTGCTTTCCTTTTTTACTCGCTTTGTGACAAAAAGACACAGATTGTTGTGTCGCGCTCAAAGTGACGTCACTGCAGTGCTGCTCAGCTGTTTACAGCAACACTGCACCCCGTTGGGCAGGAGACTGGGGCTAATGGAAAAGCAGCACAAGGCGAGTAGAGTAGAGCCGGGTAGAGTAGAGTAGAGTAGAGTAGAGCTAATTGAAAAGGGCCAAAGCTGTGCCAGTCTTCTTTTATATGATGTGGACTGCAAAATGAAGAGGGAGTGTCAGAGTGGGCAGTTTGTGAATCGGCTGTGGCCTGTAAATGATTTGGACGTTCAGGGTCGATGTTGAAGGTTCAGCTCCTGTTTCTCTCCTTGAGTTTTCACGATGACATTGTTCTGTCAGATTTCTGTGGTTAACCTGCAAACAGCGACCCTTTAATCGCTGAAGTGGGATTCTTGCTTGAATGTTTCATTTCTAAGGCTTTCTAAGTCCTTGTGTTGGTGTTTCATTTCATGCTAAAGAGAATAAAGCAATATGATAATAAAGCAATAACGTCAAAGTTCAGCCCTGAATAAAAAGTGTTTATCCTGTTTATCGCAGTGCGTCATGTGATAGGAGCACCCACTCAGATTTATGGGCTGCTTGAGCCGTTTGAGGCCGAAATGTCTCTTCAAAAACAGGAACATCCACATCCAGAATATCCCTGCATCTCACTGTCCAAAGTTTCTGATGTGATGAACAAACTGAACCAGTTTAAGCCAAAAAAAACATGCTTGAGTTTCTGTTGGAAAGTCATGGGACATATCAGGCGGCATCACCCTTTACCTTGACACAGCACGACACAAGACAACCAGTTTCTAAAATCAACACATACTAGGGCTGAAAAATTAATTGCAAATTAGATTAAATCACAATATGGCTTGTTGCAATTTTCCAATCACAGACAGTGCAATATTTTTAACCCAAAATGTGTTGAACATTTTGGCATTGTGATGTAGTTTCTTGCAGTTTCATGCCTATTTTAACCTTTTTTAACCCAGTTTTTACAACTTTATACCTATCTTGCTCCCATTCATCTTTTTTTTTGGCCACTGTCAGAACATGTTTGGAATTTTTACATGGTTTTTGAAATTTAATCCTAATTTTGCTGCTTTATCAGTTTTCCTTAGCCACTTTTGAATTTCTTTCCCTTTTTTTTTTTGTTTTTACAACTTCATACCTATTTTGCTTCTGTTCTTCACTTCTCCACTTTTTCTCAAATCTTTTATCCTTAGATTAGTTTAATGTCATATTGGTTTTACTATAAAAAGATCTACTGCTTATGTTTGTTTAAGAATACATAAGGTGAGGAACATTAAAACAATCGCAGAGTAAATCTTAATATTGGGGGAAAAATATTGCAGTTAGATTATTTTCTCAAATGGTTCAGCCCTAACACATACTAAAACTCTTATTGTGTTTAAGTCTGACCCTGGCAGAAGGCTGACGAGTCCTACATGTTTTCTCTTTAATAAAACACTGACAGCACAGACTGGATGATTTTATTCTGTTGTAGTGAGAGCAGGAATCAATCCTCCAACTCCAACGATGCCTGAAATGTAACTTTTTTCTCATGACTGTCTGTTAAAAAATGAAGTTTAAATCTGTCTTAAAGGGATATAATCATCAATAAACTGATCCAACAGTTGGTAAAGTTCAACGTGACCGTGCAGCACAGTTTATATTGTCCCTAATCTTCAACAAATCCAAAGCTGTCCAAAGCGAATCTGTGTCCAAACGCATCTTTGCATTGACTTTGTATGTAATCTAGATGCACGTCTTTGCGAATTCACATCCGGTGTGGCCAAACCATAATTATGAAAACATGCAAATGACTGAATGTTAAGTTGCTACATAGCGAAATCCTCGTACTGGACCTCCAAAGTCACATCAATTGAAATGGAAACCAGACAAACAAAAACATAGTTATACGTGTTTACATGCTGGCCTGTTCACTTTTGTAATAATTTTAAACTAATACTCATAATGGGTGTTAAAGCTGTAAAACCCACTCATTAAATTGGAGAGAGACCAACAGCTGGGACAGAAAGAATAAAGTAAAAAACAAAAAGAATAAAGTAAAAAACAGACACAGGTAACGTACGGTATATCTGAAGACTGCAAAGATTGGTCATATGATTAATTTAAAAAGTGTAAAACATTATTCGGATCATTTTCTCGGTTCATCTGGGAAAGAGCCCATAGAAAGTGTTTGGGCAGGACCTTTAGAAGCATATCCTGCAGGTGATTGGACGATTGTTCTGTCAATCCCAATCATCACGGGTTATTCAGTATTTCAGGATGGTGCTACTGCTGCGGTGTGAAGGAAACAAACATAAGCTGCTGTGAGAACAAACTATGGCTTAAGTTTGCAGTGTTTCTATCTTTGTTTTACATTCAATAAAAGAAAATGTGCTCCAGATCTGATAAAACTGCTACTGAAGCTGTTAGCATCTATGCTAATTTCTGTATAGCAGTCACCTCCTGCTGTAGCCCCACCTCTAGTGGACTGTGATTGGTCCGTGCCGCTTTGGGATGCTCACAGTCGTTGTGGGTTAGAGCTTTAAAAGATAGATCTTTCTGAGTACAGATGTTGAATCAGGTGGATTCAGCTGCACTGCAAACTGTGCAGAAATGAATAGCATTAAATCAAGTTTTGTTCCCAAGAATTGATCCAATCCAACAGTCTCAGAACATCAATATAAACGAAAAATCACTTATTTAGGTTTGTGTGTATGCATAATGATCAAATGACTAAGTCTTGTTTTTTTCAGACATAGATAAACTTAACTTAAAAACTAATTACATGTTCATTTTAGATAGATTGGAAAGCTAAATAATTGGTTATTAATTGAGAGGATAAAATAAGTTCTGATTTCGTCTCACTCTTTTTCAGACATGCAACATTTATCCAAGTGCTGATTTTCTTTTTCTGTCTCTTCTTGTATCTTTGCTTTTGTTTTATGTTTGAAATAAAAAGATCAAATGAAAAATCTAATAAAGGCAGCAGGGACGGGGGTTAAGATCCTAACATCTCTAAAAAGGACTGAAGGTGATTAGATGATTTAAAGCCTGTTTTTGAAGCAGACATTTGGTCCTAAATGGCCTCACTGATGGTAAATGTGTACACGCTGTTTAACAGGCACACCGGAAGATCTGAAAATGTCATTTCTACATTTATCAAGGAAACAAACCCTCCTATGTTCAGATTATTTACAACAACAGAGAAACATGACAGCCTGATCAGAGGTGAATAAATAAACTTCTAAATCATGTTGCTCTTTTTAAAGAAGTAGTTTTGTACAAACAGGCATGGACAGAATATTTCAGAATAATCTAGAAAATATTTAGCTCTATTTTTCACTACAGCAGCCTTTCAACCTAAAGATGTTTATGTCTGACATTATACCAAGTATAAGCAGCTTCCTGGGCTTGGTTTTAACTTTGAGATCTTCATTTTTCCACACACTGTTTCCATATTTAACTTTTACTCCATGATTATGGGCTCCTTTTTGATCCAGCATGCAGCAGTATGTTATTCTGTTTGACTGCTTGTGGCATATAGTTTTTGACTGCACTCACATAGTCATGTTTAGAGCCATAAGATAAAGTACTGTGCTGATTCTGGAGCTCACAGATTCAACTGTGTGATCACATCCAGCATGTGGAGCAGCACTCGCTGACTCTTAGCTGATTCTCTGCTTTATTCAGTCTGCAAAATCTCATCATGATCCTTTTCTTCTGTTGACATAAATATGTTTCCATGCGGTTTTTGGTTCGTTAAAGTATTTCTGTTGTTACACTCCGAACCACTCTATAGCAGGGCTGTCAGTGTTACACATTGACTCTGACTTAATTTGACTTTTAAAGATGCTATGAGGAGTTTCTAAGTAATTACAAAAAAGTCTCCCTTTTAGATATCTGCCTGATGGAAATACACACTTTAAGATGAGTTTATAGCATCAAAATAGGTTATCTATAAATGCTATTCCTTAGCTTCATGGTCAGGTTGGACAGGGCTGGACTGGCCTGGATACTCAACTTCAGGAACAAGACAATTAAAACTAGAGCAAATTTATATTATTCAGACACGTCTTAGAGCACCGGGCTGTAAGTAGCCATATATAGCCGGCTACAAAACTACGATACTAAGTTTTCTAAAAATTGCTTGCTGTCACACATCAAAAACTACCGCTACGTAACTAGGAAGAGATACATTACCTCGTGGCTTTGCATCCTGTAAGTTGTTGAAAAAAGAAGTTGTAAAGCAATGCAGAGTTCTGAGGAAGGTCCGAGCTGCATTCATTAGCATCACAACAAACACACGCTTTGGCTTGCACGCGTGTTTCGGTGCGTTCCAGTTGTAGTCAGAAGTAGGAATTTCAGAGTTCCGAGTAGGAAACTGCAACTGAAACGTCCCCCGAAGTCTGAATTTACTACTGTGAACTCGGTGAAACCTCTCCACCCCCGAGTTGACAATGGAAGATGGATGCCCCCAGTGTGAACAGTTATTTAGCTCCTGTAATAATCCATTTATTTGCACTTCTGACTGGGGTGTGTCGCTCTAGATCAGCTGTATACATAGTATTGTTAGACTTATATTTACAAAAATGCTGCCATAGTGATAATCACATTCTTCATGTGATATTTGTGAACAACAACACAGGGTGTGCTAACAACAGCTAACAATAGCCTGGTAGATCGGCATGTTTTTTTCAGACTTCAACTGGAACAGCCATAAGTCGGAGATGATGTCACTCCCAGTTCCGAGGTTACTGGAACGCAGCATTACGACAGTCGCCGCGCGTGCTCATGGGTAGCAGAGTCTTTATGTCGCCGGTTGTAAGTTGTTGAAAAAAGAAGTTGTAAAGCAATGCAGAGTTCTGAGGAAGGTCCGAGCTGCATTCATTAGCATCACAACAAACACACACTTTGGCTTGGGTCACGTCTTTACCACAGTCGCCGCGCGTGCTCATGGGTAGCAGAGTCTTTATGTCACCGGAAATAGATTCTCCTCATAGCACCTTTAAGTGCTGTTTTTTTAGTTTGTTTTTTGAACCAGAAACTAAAGGGTAACTTGACTGTTGACTGACAGCCATTATTTAAAGGTGATCCAGACTATAACTAAAGAAAAGAAGAAAAAATGTTTTTTCTGGGGTGGCACGGTGGTGTGTAGGTTCTCTGCAGGCACTCCAGCTTTGTCCTACATACATGAAACATGCTCATTAGGTTAACAGGTGACTCACAATTAGCCTTGGGAACGAGTGTGAGTGTTAATAGTTGTTCATCTCTCTATGTGGCTCTGTGATTGGCTGGCCACAGGTTCAGGGTGAACCTGCCTCTCTATTGTCAGCTGGAATAAGCTGCAGTGACCAGAGCAACCTATATCTTATTGTCCATTCACAAATAAAACTTCAAAATGATAATTCTGTTCAAAACCAGTGCAATAAGGTGATTCTAAACTAATTTAGCAAAAACTTTGTGCTGCTGGATTTGGATCACACTAAATTATGTGATCTTTAAGTTTGAGCTCACAGCTCTGTCACACTTTTCTGATCATGCAGGATAATAATCCATTAATAAAGCAGCTGAAGTATAAAGTGCTGTACGTATGAACCAAATAATCTTTTTGAATTATACTTTTGGTTAACTTTCAGAATCAAGTGGCTTTTGTTTCCTTGTTTTTCTGGATGCATGCATGATGGGTTCATGTTTTTACATTTTCATAAAGTCAAAAATTCTGTAAGTACTGAACAAAATATGACACTTGTACAATATTTGATTGTTTGTACCTGCTGTGCCTTCGACAAACGTGTTCATTTTCCTTTGAATGTGCTCTTTAGACATAGATGCTCTCTCCCCTCAGATGTATTAAGTACTGTATCTATCAATGCTGTATGTTTTCCTTTGGGTGTGACCTTGGACTGCATCTTATGTTACAAATATATTTGAAGGATATTTAAGTTTTTATTGTTTCTGGGTGTTTTATTGCTTCTTATGGTAATGGCTGCTTCTTAATGATTTTCTTTTGTTGAGGATGTTTGGCTCCGGGAAGTCTCAGAAACTGTTGAAGAATAAAGTAAAATGAGTAAAACTTCACATCCAAACAAACAGGACAAGGACAAACAGACTTTTTGATTTTTAGGGTTATTAAGTAAATCAGGTGTGGCTCTGGGATATGACCAGGAAAAGATCAGGAGTGTCAAAATGTTCACCTGAAGATAGCTCAGCTTGCAGGTGTGAAGAAAATACTGAGTGCTGTCCAAAAGAGAGATACTCTTTATTTATTTTGATGGTTTATTGAACATAAATTGAGCAAACAGAAGAAACTTTAAATCAAATCCACATGTGGTGGACCCACCGTTAACCTACACGAGACTGATCGACCAATCATAAGCAGTGACGCCGACAGGTGCTAATGATCACCTGATAATCAGAGGAAGGTCAGAGCTGCGTTCATTAGCATCACAACAAACACACGCTTTGGCTTGGGTCACGTCTTTTGGTGCGTTCCAGTTGTAGTCAGAAGTAGGAATTTCAGAGTTCCGAGTAGGAAACTGCAACTGGAACATCCTCAAAGTCAGAATTTACTACTTAGCTCCTCCTGTAATAATCCATTTATTTGCACTTCTGACTGGGGTGTGTCGCTCTAGATCAGCTGTATACATAGTATTGTTAGACTTATATTTACAAAAATGCTGCCATAGTGATAATCACATTCTTCATGTGATATTTGTGAACAACAACACAGGGCGTGCTAACAACAGCTAACAAGAGCCTGGTAGATCAGCATGTTTTTTTCCGACTTCAACTGGAACGCTGATAAGTCGGAGATGATGTCACTCCCAGTTCCGAGGTTACTGGAACGCAGCATTACGACAGTCGCCGCGTGTGCTCATGGGTAGCAGAGTCTTTATGTCGCCGGTAATAGATTCTCCTCATAGCTCCTTTAAGTCTAGTTATAACTCAAGGGTAGAACCTTCTGGAGGTTACCTGTTAGTTAAGTTTGATATGTATTCAATTAAAAATATTTTCAAAGCACCTTTTTAAATAATTGATAAAAAATGGCTCAACAATGAAATTTTCATTGGCTGTAGATTTAATTCACACTTATAAGTCCTTTAACACAAATTTTCCAACCCCTAGCAAAATTCCCAACACAAATTCTACAGGATCAGTCCCTGAAATACTTGAACCCCAAAAATAAAACAAAACCAAAAGAAAGGACAAAACCCAAACACAAAATGTCCTTCAAAGGTCACTTTGAGTCCAACATCTAAGGCTTGATGAACAGAAAAGGGTTCAATCTGTAGGTGCTCCAAACTTAAAAGTCCAGAAACAGTTCACTCAAAACTCAAAAGTTGAAAAAGTCCATAAAAAAAATGAAGAAAAGAGCAATGCATTGCAAAAGTGGACAAAAAAAGAAAAAAATACTCCCAACCAACCTGCAGCTCCAACACTCACAGTTTCCCTTTTACCTCATATCCAAGCAGCAGCATGCAGATGTTTTTCTCACAGTCTTTGAAGGTTTCTTCCTTCACTTCAACTCCTGGAATTTCAGAGGCCTAACCAAGTTTCTCCTGATCTCACCAGCTGAGTCTCCCCTCCAAACATTTCTCCTTCTCCTTCTTTGTTGATCCAACCTGATCCACCTGGCTGCAGGTCACCTGACCAGGAAGCTGCAGCTAAACAGACCTTTACATTAGGAGCAGCAGAGTGTCTTTTAGGGTGAGCAAAGGGATCCCACACTGCAAGGATTTTTTTCTTATTATAAATCCACAACCCAACACAAAAGTGCCACCCCAGAAACAGACACATACGGAAACTGCTCACAAAGTTACACTTGTGATTTAACAAGGGAATAACAGAGCTCACATAGAGAGGCGTTATACCAATATTTCTATTTTTGACTCAAATGCAAGTACAAATACTTAAAGGTTTTTTTTTTTTTTAATCAGGGCTACTGGAGGCTCATGGCTCTGGTACATTTGCGCCAATAACGGAACTGTGGATTTTTGTTCTTGGGTGAGACATCCGGGGCGGACAGTCGCCGTGACGTGGTGCCACCTAAACTACTAAAAAACAGTTGGTAAAATGGTAAAATGAGCTCTGCAGATATAATGCTCTAGCTCTGCAGAGGAGTCCATATTTAAAACAAGAAAGCTGCAGCACTCAGACCTGATCTAATGAGAGGAGGTGATGGCGGAGGGATATGTAGTTCTTCGTTACTTCACAAAATAGTTCCAAACTCAGGGGCTTTTGGAGGAAAAGTTAAACTCTGTAAAGAGTCTTACTGTAGCATACTGACCTCCCAACATAGTTTTTCAGTAGTTTTAACCCTCAAGTGTGTTAATTACAAGGCCTTCAGTCACCACCGGAAAAAGCTTCAGGTTCCTTTGTGTACATTCATATGCACAAATACGTTTTATTATGTAAAAATAAACGTTTTTGACAGATTCTGTCACTTCTTGTTTTGAATATATGTATTTTTCATATTTAAATACTGAATTATTGGCCACACTGTGCTTTGTTTGTGCCGTAAAAACTCTTGTTCATGCTGCTACAGTTTTATAGATATCACACACTTTATTTTCCATCGATGACGTCACGACCGGAAATGCTCTCCTGCCGCTGCTCTTCATTTGTTTTGGCTGCGGTCACAAAAGGATGTTTCTGTGCATTTTCCATACTCAGAGCAGCTGGAATGGCACTGTTGCAGGAAGTAGCGTTATATAGCCGGCTACAAAACTACGATACTAAGTTTTCCAAAAATTGCTTGTTGTCTCACATCAAAAACTACCGCTACGTAACTAGAAAGAGATACATTACCTCGTGGCTTTGCATCCTGTAAGTTGTTGAAAAAAGAAGTTGTAAATCAATGCAGAGTTCTGAGGAAGGTCTGAGCTGCATTCATTAGCATCACAACAAACACACGCTTTGGCTTGGGTCACGTCTTTACGACAGTCGCCCCGCGTGCTCATGGGTAGCAGAGTCTTTATGATGCCGGAAATAGATTCTCCTCATAGCACCTTTAAAATCTTATAATTGAATATGACACGAAGGTGAAACAAAGCAGTCATATCAACATTAATAACAGACCTTCACGCATCCCCTGTGGGACCGCAGCCAAAACAGATGAACAGTACCGGCAGGAGAGCATTTCTGGTCGTGACGTCAGCGATGGAAAATAAAGTGTGTAATATCTATAAAACCGTAGAAGCACAAACAAAACTTTACGGCACAAAGCAGCACAAACGAAGCGCTAAGGAACGGCACCATTTCAGGTCCATTTTGAGCAACTCGGGGGCTGGGTGAACTCTGGATGACCTATCAAATAATATGTAATAACTGAATAACCATAGCAGCACAGACCAGCACTGACGAAATAGACTATTGTACCGAAATTTTGCATGGGGTGGGGGGCCAGCTTCACACAGGTTAAAGGTCAGCTTTGGCTCCATGGAGGGGCCTGATGGCAGCCATAGCCTGGGGCCCCTAAATGCGTAACACCGCCCCTGGGGGGGTGTAGTAAGTTTAAAATACTTTGTTAGAGTTTGCACAGGTGAGCTGCGTGGTGGTGCTTTTAGACTCGTAAAGTGTTTTAATAACAGGACAGTGCACTTTCACCGCCCTTATTGTTCCATAAACACCTTTATCACGTTATCACGTTATGTCAGCACCCACAGCCGGACCACAGCCCCCCTCGGCCCGGTGTCACCCCTCAGAAACGCGGAGCCGAGCCCCGTGCGCGGAGACCAGCCCAGCCCGCGCCGCCTCCTCCTCCTCAGCAGCCGGGAGCAACGCAGGACCGACGACGTCCCGTTGCTCCAGTCCCGCCAACCCGGGTGGAAGCGGCTCGGACGGCAGGCTGGTCCCGAGGCAGAGACTGTCACGGCCGGACAGCTGGAGCTCACCTGTGCGCTCGCCCCCTCCTCCAAAGGTAATCATGTCATTTTAAAATAAATGAGTTCTTCTTTAATGTGTCCATCATCGTGCACATAGCTAGGTGCTAACCTGCGAGCCGTCCACCAAATCTCATGACTAAAAACTCAAATTTAAACTTTTCAGCGATTAATGAACTCAAAACAAACACATATCTATTGTTAACGAGGGATTTCCAAACAATGCAGACTGCTGCTGTATTCGGCCTATACATGATTCCCTGTTAGACATTAAATTAGAAAGAAATCTTCATTCTTTAAAATGTTCCCACCATTCGCCATTAGGCGCCACGTTGTTTTGATTGGAACAGCTAGCAAGAACAACCACCCGAAAATGGCGTTTTAACCAAAACCACTTCATTTTATTTAACATATAATTTAGCCGAATTATTAAAGAAGAACGCTTCTTTCAGGAAAGGTATGCATCTATTTTCTGAATGTTCTAAAGTGTCTTTATAATCCAGCCTGCCTTAAATTCTCGAGTTCCCAATAGCAGGATTCAATGCAGCCAGCCGTTCCCTGTAACTACGCTGGAACTAGCTTCCCTTTTGATGCTAGGCTAGATGGCTAGCTCGCTAATTGGGTCATAATACATAAGGGAGATGATGCCTGCCGCTAAAAACACCATGAGGATGCACATTATTTCTGCTTTTCTACATTATGTCATGCAACAAAGCTGCACTTTCTATTGTACTGGGAGTGTATTTATAGCACAGCACACCTTATGCTATTTTTGTGCTTAATGCTGATGTCTCCAGGTAGAAAATGGTGATATAAAAACATTAAATTGGCCCAAGCCCGTGCATTTGCAGATCCAGCGTGAGTGTGTTCTTGTTGTGATGAGGTGAATGTGTCATGGATGCCTGAAGTGATGATGCAGCTTCCCTGTCGAGGAGAAACAGAGCTCCATCATACGGATGATCAGCCTCTCTCTCTTAATGTGTCATAATAATCATAAAAACTCCGTATTGATTCGTTACGTTGGGCTTGTTTACATCATTGAATCGGAAAAATCTGTCGTCAGCTGGTAGCTCTGTGGCTCCTATGGCAACATTGGGGCCTAGCAGTCAGAGAGACATAAACAGAGCCCTCTGGGTGAGCAGGCCAGCCTGTGCAACTACATGCATGCTAATAAAATACTGTTTGGCACACATTAACAAACCAGAACACATATTTACTACACAAGGCTAGTTATTCTGCAACTACACTAAATTCTGCATGATAGGAGTGGGCAGCATGGATCAAAAATCCTTTCTAGCTGAAAACTGATACAGAGAGAATGTTATTTTTATTCCTGTAAAGAAAGACCACAAACTTTGTATTCTAGTATAAAAAATACAACATAATACATCTTTGCAATGATGCCAGAGACAACCAATATTAGTTGTTTTGGTGAGATTTTAAAATAATATTTTAGTTGATGCACTGTGATGCTGATGTAGATGAAGATGTATCGATGCAGAGACGGTCAATATCGTTTAATGCTGCAGGTATTGCTGCTACACTGCAGGTTAGGTTTTGATTCTGAGAAGAGAAAAAAACAGAGTTCATATTCATCTCACTGCTTGTATGTTTAATCTAGTATGTTTAAATAGTTGTCTGGTGCATAGTCTAGAAAATCAAGAATATTATTAAATAGGTTATGATTAGGGATGGGCGCCCTTCCCATTTGAACCGATACCATACCACAACAACATTCAGCTGTTTGTATTGTAACATTGTAGTTGTTCCAAAAATTTCTTCAATATGAAAACCAGTAACTAAAATGAGCCCCAACTTAATAAATGAACTGCAGCCCTCACTTTAACTTTAGGGCAGTTTAACAATGGGTCTGACAGAGCTGTAAATAAGAAAAGCATTTACATTTACGTTACAAAGTACGAGGAACCGACCTGATAATGATAACTGACGCATATTAAAATGCCAAGCTAATACCATCTTAAACACGAGGCTTATTTACCTGGACCAGGTATCCTCCTTGTTGCATTGCTGCCATCACCAAATGTTAAAGCCATTTCTTTTCACAGTCACAAGGATGCGTTTAGGTACCTGAACATGCCACCGTTTGATTTTACGTGAATCGCCATCGGTAGTACCTACAGAATTTGGTCAGTACCTCTTAAAGTACCGAATTCGGTACCCATCCCTAGTTATGATGCATTGTGATATTGACTTAAATCATTAACTTAATAATCATTATCGAATCGTGAGACTAGAGACAATGACTATCTCAGGCTTTTTGTGTTTGTTTTTAATAATGAAAAATAGCATCTTCAGTCTAACACACTGTCTTAACCCTTTCATGCATGGTGTTCACTACAGTAGACAGATGTTTGGAATAAATTGTTTACCCTTTGGGTTGCAGTACCATGTCCAACTACCGTGTGGAAAATTCCAAAACCTGTGTCTCAAACTTCATAAAAATATCATCTTTGCATGTTGTTTCCAAGTTGAGATATTGCATCATAAATCCAAAACAGTCAAAGAAGGGCAAATTGTTCATCATGCCTGTATTCAGATTTCAAATAATTTTGTCATTTTTATTTTAAATTTTATATAGTTTGATTACAGCAAAAATATGTACAGTTCAGATTTTGTTTTTTCTTATATTTGCTCTTGATAAATGTTTGTCAAAGATGTGTTTTTTGTGGAGCCTCATCAATTTTCACTAAATTACTACTGTAACGGACAGATTGTAACTCCCACAAAACTAACATTAAAAAAATAATTTTAATAGTTTTTAACGTGTTGAAAGTAAAAACAAATATTTCAAAAATATATACTGTATCTTTGAGATTTAATAATTCATGCATGAAAGGGTTAATTGTATAACAGCTTGGCAAACATTTGCAGCATATTAATTTAATGATGTCATTTTTTAAAGAGATTAACTGTATCTAAATTAAAGAATACCTTCTATTATTTTAATTTCTACTACCTTCTTCTGTAATGTTTGCCAATATTCCTCTCTGCCTTTGTTCAATTCTTTTAAAGTCAAGGCATTTCATTAATTCAAAGTGAAGTAGGTTTCTAATTGGAGTTGAACATTTTTTAATGGCTCAAACGTATACTGTAGCTCACAGGAGGCAATTAGTCAGATTTTATGACACAAAATGTACTCAACATGATAATAAATGAAAGAATGTGAAGGAGAGTTTTTTTTTAATGATATTTACACAGAACTAATCAGTAAAATGTTATTTAACATATTGTTATAGACATGAAAAACACATGATTAAAAAAAACATAAAAGTTATAATAAAATAATCTACCAATCTTTGCAAAATCTAAGTCTCAATATTGTATGTGAGCTAAAATGATTCATAAAATCTGATGTGCCTTTGTAAGTTTGGGAGAAAACTTCTCATTTGGGTTCAACGCCGATCAAGTTTGAGAGCGTCTGCTTCATTGTATCAGATTGTTTAATGGCATTATGTTTTTACCCAGTCCTCTTTAGGTCACATTTACCTACCAGTTCATATGCTGCTGAACATTATTAATTACAGCATGTGTGCACAAAACACTGTGCAAACATGCTCGTGTCATAGTTACTACATTTACAAGTTACAATATCATCATTGATATTAATAAAATGCTTATTTATTGCTTTGTTTTGAATATTTACACAGCAGTTGTTTCAGGATGTTTGGATCAGGGTGACACTTTGAAGAGGGGATGCATTTAATCAATTAACCACACAGTAAATAAAAACGTCCTCGGTAAGTTTGCCAGTCCTGATAAGTTGACACATGCATGCATGTGTATTTTCCCCCTCTATTTTGCCCAACCAGGCTGGATGAGAAGATAGGTCACTCTGCCCATCTTTCTTAACACCTGGGTGTGTTAGTTTTATAATGGATTTTTAGCGAAGTAAGCATCTGTCAGTGATTCAACCTTTTCTCGTTACTCCGTCGTGAGGAGTAACAAGGAAATAAACACTGATATGAATGATGGCACGAGTTCTGCGGTTCCTAAGCCGGCTGCCACAGCCCCAGTGTGGGAATATTTTGGTTTTAAACAGAATGAACAAGGTATGAGCTCATGAACACCGATAGGGATGGGTACCTTTCACATTTGAACCGATACCATACCAATGCCCAGTACCTGGGAATCGGAATCGGTACTCAGCGGTACCAATTTTCGGTACTTTTGCGTGTGTTTATGGGGTAATAAATATTAATTTGTTTAATATTAAGATCTCAAATTTTTTCAATGTAAATTTATTTCTCAATATATAAAATTTGACAGATATATATCAAAACAACATTCAACTGTTTGTATTGTATCATTGTAGTTGTTCCAAAAATGTCTTCAACATGAAAACCAGTAACTAAAATGAACCACAACTTAATAAATTAACTGCAGCCTCACTTTAACTTTAGGGCAGTTTAACAATGGGTCCAACAGAGCTGTAAATAAAAAATACATTTACAATAACGTTACAAAGTACGAGGAACCGACCTGATAATGATAACTAGAGCTGCAGCTATCGATTATTTTTGTAATCGATTACTCTATCAATTTTTTTTGTCGAGTAATCTGATAACTGTTACATTGCGCTCACTGCTATTTTTTTTTACATTAAATCACTACACATTATTATTATTAGTAACACAAAACAGAAAAGCCAGGTCACTTAAATTAACAACTTACTTTTCTTATTTTGAACATTCTGAGCATAAATGGGATCTCAAAATCAAAATCTATACTTTTATTTTTACTCTGGGCCATATCTTGCTTTTTTCAGTATTTTTTTTAAGTTTGCTTGTTTTTATTTTATTTGTATTCATGCTTGTCTCTTTTTGCTAAATTTTTGCCTTTACTACTGTACCATATTGATGATCTTCTTTTGCTTACTTTATTTCTCGGACCAAATAATATCATACTTAGATACTAAGATCATTTAACTAGCTAATGTACATTTCTATAACATATGAAAGCATTCCCTACACCTGCTTCCTCTACTCACTGTCAGTGTTTCCTCTTCTACTCTCTGCAATCAGATTATATGTAAAGTTATTGGATGTGAAAAGTATGTGAACAAAATACACATGATTCTGGGCAAGTAGCCTCCGCATAGATTTACGTTCTGAACCAGCCTTTACACGGAGCCATAATCAAAGTAGGTTATTTACTAGCCCATATCTCAGTTATTGATCACATTAGCTGCTTCTGTTGATGTATCATGAGTGTCATCCTGTTGTGTCGCTCTGACACACAGACCGGATGTTTACTACTGCAGCAGTGCCGACGTGCTATCATGCTAAGCTACGTGCTAAGCTAACTCCGTTTGACATCAGACACACTGCACTGTGTTTTCTTTTCGTCCCTTCTTGTAGTGACCACACACTTGGGACACTCTCTGCCATTTCTTCTGTGGACTCTCTCCTTTCTGTCCCTCTCTTTTCTCTTCCTTCATGATTTTACAAACCGCGCAGCAGCGGAGGTAGCAGGCGCGTTGTGCCACAGAAATGACCGTCCGTGTCAAACACCATGCGCTGTATAGTAGTCCAGATATATATTTTACATGTATAATTATATATTAAACGAGGCTTCGAGGCACAAAATTTGCTTCGAGGATATTTTGTAATCGAGTACTCGCGATTATTCGAGGAATCGTTTCAGCTCTAAAACTGACGCACGTTAAAATGCCAAGCTAATAGTACCTACAGAGTTCGGTCGGTACCTCTTAAAGTACCTAATTCGATACCCATCCCTAAACACCGACAAGCAGATATGTTGAATTTGTTTGAAAGTGGTGACGAAGAAGGGGAGGTGCAGTGGAACCTTCATCCTGACAGTTGGCGCTCACTGAGGCGTTTGGTCAGCAAGGAAAATATGAATAAAACAGCGCAATATGGTGCGCTCACAGACAGTGTCGTTCGCTACATTGCAAAAGAAATGCAGCCATTATGGTTCAAAAGCCTGCATTTCATAAAATGTAACAAACATTATACAGACAGTATGAATTGACTGGGAGAACGTACATGACAGTTCCCGAGCTGTATAAACTCTATCGTATTTATTGTTTTTATTGTTGAGTGTGTTTTTATAGGATTTTTTTGTTTTTTCTTTACAGAGACAGGGTCCATTTTTTTTTGTTGTATAATGATTTTTAGGTACATATAGTTTTTCCCAAAAGAGAGTTTGTTTCATTTTTATTGGGTCTTTTTTCCTCCTTTTTTGTTTGTTACATTTATTGTATTGTTTCATTTATTTTATTTAAAAGCGTTTGACCCTCCAATTACATACACTTAAATACTTTTAAGAAATTAAAGTTTATTGCTTTTGATACAGTGCACTCACTTTATTATATTATGATTACATTAATGAAAAATTATGTTTCAAAATAATATTGACAATAATGTCGTTTATCGACAACAATTTTTTGGACAATTATCGTCCCGCAAAGTCTGTCATCGTGACAGGCCTAGATGGGGGTCATTAATGTCTGTTGATAATTGTGCTAAAGATGCACAGTATTGGGATTTTTTTCAGTGTCTAATATACTTTTATCTCATCTTGGCCAGTGCTGATGCCAGTCTTTTCCTTTGAGTGTTCAGCCTTAACCATAAGATGTTTGCTTCCATTGTGACGTCTGCTTGTCTAAGGAAACATTTCACTCTTTATGAATGATACAGTTCTGACATTAGAGCTGCTAATTCATCTGTTTGGTCATTTTAAACACAGATGACTAAACATGTTTGAGCCCCGCCCACAAACACACACACTGAGGCAGAGGTACCAGATTGGTGGGCTGCATGTTCTTGCATATTATGAATCTTGGTTTCTTGTTGGCGATGGCCTTTTTTTCACGCCTGGAGCCGGGGCCTGCAGAGGAGAAGGTGGTCACATGGAGAACTTAATGAAGTCCTGCTGGACTGAGATGGGTGGAAGGCCAACAAACGGCCCTGCAGAGGGTTAGTTGTCGTAGACTAGGAGTTGGCCAGCTGCTGTGCACAAAATCAACACACAACCTGGTCTTTGGGTATTTTGCCATCAGCAGTGTGGAGCTCAGGGTGCTTCCTCTGTTGGTTTTGCTTGTCCTTCATTTTCACGAGGTGTACTTCCTGTTTTGTTGGATTGGGTGGTTCACTGCTCCGCGCCCTGAGGTGCCGCAGAGCTGTATATTTTATATGTATGTATAGTCTCAGTTCAAGTATGGGTATTTACCCCAGTGCTCAAATGGATATGCAAATATGGAGTACAAGGCTACAGTCCTAGTGGTCGTGCAGTGATAAGGTGAAGCATGAAGGAGCATTTGTGTATTTGTGCAGATTCTGCTGCTGATGAATGAAGTACATGTGGTTGGTTAGGCCTGTGGCGATAACAAATTTTGCAGGCAAAAAATTGTTGCCGATAAACAATGTTATTGTCAATATTATTTTGAAACATCTTTTTTTTCATTAATGTAATTATAATATGTCAAAAAAAGTAAGTGCACCATATCAAAACAATAAACTTTAATTTCTTAAAAGTATTTAACTGTAATTGGAAGGTCAAAAGCTTTTAAATACAATAAATAAACAAACAAAAAAAGAGAAAAAAAGACCCAATGAAAATGAAGTGGATTCTCTTTTGGAAAAATTGCATGTAACTAAAAATCATAATACTAATCAAAAACAATAAAAAATCGACCCTGTCTCTGTACAGAAAGAAGCAAAACAAAACTCCAATAAAAACCCACACAACAATGAAAACAATAAATGAAATGGAGTTTATACAGCTCAGGAATTATTTGTGACATGTACTTTCTCCCAGTCAATTAGTACTGTCTGTCAAACCTTTGCAACATTTCCGGAAATGCTGGATTTTCAACCATATAGAAGTGTTGCATTTCTTTTGCAATGTGGTGAACAACACTATCAGCAAGTGCACCGTTTTGCTCTCTTTTATTTATATTTACTTTGCCGACCAAACACCTCAGTGGGCGCTGACTGTCAGGACGAAGGCTCCGCTGCCCCTCGTCTTCTTTGTTGCCACTACTTTCAAACAAATACGACATATCTGCTTGTCGGTGTTCATGAGCTCACACCTTGTTCATTCTGTTTAAAACTAAAATATTCCCACACTGGGGCTGTGGCATTCAGCTTAGGAACCGTAGCTTTCATACCATCATTCATGTTAGTGTTTGTTTCCTTGCTATGCTCACTTCAGCTCTGTGTGTGTACGCAAGAGGCCCCGTCTCCCCCACAAAGATTGATGAATGACAGATGCTCACTCTGCTATAAATCCGCTATAAAACCAACACACCCAGGTGTTGAGACAGATGCACAGAGTAAGCCATCTTCTCACGTGTTTGGTAGAACGTGAGGAGGAAAACAAACATGTATGCACGTGTCAGTTTATCGAGGCCGGGAAACTTACCGAGGACGTTTTTATTTATCGTGCGGTTAATTGATTTATTGATTATCGTGACAGGCCTATGGTTGGTATGTGTCTATGGCTGTAAATATCTGCAGAAATGTTCATATCAGCGGATATGGTAGTCAGTTTTTTAAGCTGTTCTCTGTTAATACCGATATCTAACCGATAACAAACCAACAATACTGTACATCCCTAAATGATGCCCAATACCTCAGTCTGTTTGAGTGGGGGAGGATGAACATAGCAGCAGCAGACGAACATGACATTTTTTTTTTTTTTTAAGAGTATTTCTGAGCATTTTATGTGAGTCTGACTGGTCCTTATTTTTCTGTTCAACTGACAATTGCGAGCAGAATTTTTTATTGCTGCTGTACCTGATAGCTCTAAATAGAGATGGTAGGCCTGTCACAATAACAAATTTTGCTGGAGGATAATTGGCCAAAAAATTATTGCTGGTAAATGATATTATTGTCAATATTAAACATTATTTTTTCATTAATGACATTATACCTCATAATGAAGTGAGTGCACCATATCAAAAGCAATAATTTATTAAGAGAATTGAACTGTGTTTGGAAGGTCAAGAGCTTTTCAATAAAATAAATTAAACAGCATAATAAATTAAACAATATAATAAATTAAAAAAAAAGAAAAAAAAACAACGAAAATGAAATGGACTCTCTTTTGAGAAAAACTCCTAATAATAATGAAAAAAAATAAAAACAGTAGACCCTATCTCTGTTAAAAAAAACAAAACAAAACTCCAATAGAAACACACACAACAATAAAAACAATAAACAAAATGTAGTTTATACAGTTCCTGAATTGTTTGTAACATTGCTGGCTTTTCAGTCGTATTGCACCAAAATGGGGCACACACCATTTTGCACAGCCTTGTGTGAGAGAGCACTGTGCATGCAGTGATGTCAGCGTTTGAATCTCGTCTACATTAATCCAGATATGAATCTGTTTTCAGATCTTTCCACTCAGGACCCTGGTTTCAAAAGTTTGCGCATTCAGGCACTCCTGGCTCTGTTCTCGTGTAAACGTGAGGCAAAAATGCAATGAAACTCTCCCTTTTCTGACGTTTTCATATTTGTGTCTTTAAAGGAAACACCTGAAAACACTTGCGTTTTTATTTCCTGGGGTTAATAATGTCACAGGTATACAGCCTCCTCCTGCATGTGTGCTTTCTGCTCGTCACAGGCAGACACCATGATTTGTGTATTTCTGTAGAACCAATCAGTTTTCAGTTTTAATGCCTTTTTATGGTTTGTTTTGTGTTTTGGCTGTGACTCTAATCAAAGAAATTACACATGGAGACTCGAGAATGATTCTTAGGGTATGGGCTGTCCCAAAACTTTATTCCATTACTCTACTTTGCTGCGGTTACTCGGAAAATTAGTTAGTAGCAGTTCTGTGTAGCAGATAGGAAATATAAAAAAGATATGAACAGAAATATGAACAAATATGGATAAAATTATGTCTACATGTTGGTTACTGCTTCAGCTATTTTTAAAATACAAAAGTAAAGTGGCTGAAACTAACTTTATTTTCTTATCATGAGTAACACTTTAAATCCAATATTTGTTTCTCCAACAACTGAAAAAGTGCCATCCATAGAGAAGGTTGATCACTTCAACACTAATGGCCCTTTTCCATTAGCCCTACTCTACCCGGCTCTACTCGCCTCTACTCAACTCGCCTTGTGCTGCTTTTCTATCAGCTGTAAACAGCTGAGCGGCACTGCGGCGACATCATTTTGAGCGCGACACAACAATCTGTGTCTTTTTGTCACAAACTGAGTAAAAAAGGAAAGAAGAAGAAGGCTGCAGGTGGTAAGAAGAAATACCCCTTGAGAAGCACAGGAGAGTTTTGGAAGCTATACAACAGAATGAAGCCGAGGACGAGAGCAATCCAGCTGCAAAGAAAAGACGTATGAGGGTAAGCTAATGGTAGCTACCGCTAGCATGCTAAGTCGTCGCGCTCATGACTGATCGATGATGACATTGTCTGACCAATCAGTAGCCGGCAGTCGGTGACGTCATCTTTTAATATGGACTCAGCTCGCTTGGAACCAGAGCGGAGTAGGTACTAAAACTAGCTTGTTTTAGGAGGTACCAGGCTAGTGGAAACACGCTGCTAATCGAGTAGAGTAGGGCCAAGGCGTGCTCGTGGAAAAGGGCCATAAGATTTGCCATGACACAGTGCTGCCTATAAGGGATGCACAACATCAGACCAACATCTGGACTGGTAGATATTTGTTGACAAAGTTGATAATCAGCATCAGCAGTTGTGATAATTTTAGCCGGTATTTACCACCAGTGTTTTGACAGTAGCAATAGGCCATTAATATCCAAAATATGGCATGTAATACTGGCAAAATGTCCGATTGTACCACAGGGCTCCAGACTAACTCTCTGCATTGGTTACAACGGTGCACTTAAAAAAACTTGTAAGATGCACCAGCACAAAAGTTAGGTGCACCCGGGGTGCTGGTTTGGCGTAGTGGTTAGCACCCCATGTACGTGCTTCTGCTGGTCCAGGTTCAAATCCTGCCTGTGACCAGTTTGCAGAGTGTCTTCCCCTACTCTCTCTCCCCCTTTCACAAGCCTATCCACCGTCTCTCTCCTATCAATAAAAGCACAAAATGCCCAAAAAATGAATTCGAAAATAAAAAAAAAAAACAGTAAGGTGCACCCAAATTTCATAGAGTCACCTTTCACGCCATAAAGTCACCATTTTATCACTCTCATAACTTTTATGTAATGTACATGCTCCGAAACAAGAATAAGATGTAAAGAAATACTTGTCTTTATTTGAAGCAACAGTATATATTAAAATAAAAACAGAGTTTAAAGTGTTTCACTGAGTGAAATTTACAATTTCAAACTAAAACATTAAGCATAATAAAACATTTCCAAATTAAAGTGCTTAAAGTGCTTCACTGAACGGAAATGTAACATTTCAAACTCAACATCTTAAGTTAAATAAAATATTTCAAAATAAAAAGAGCTAATGTTTAAGGTGCTATACTGAACTGAAAAATGAAATAAATATCCAGATTTTAACAACCAACAACAGAACATTTAACTGGATGGTCTTATTCTCCAATAAATTTGAACCTAGAAGAGGACTTCACACACTATAGTCAATATTTACAAAACTAAAACTAAGGTAAAATAATTATTCTCAACTAAGTTATAAAAAATGACATATAGGACAGAACATTTCTTGATGTGTTTGGGCGGGCCTGCAGCCTGTTAAGATAAAACACATGGACAGAGAAAAGAGAGGAAGCTTCCTGCAGAGTTTTCCACTACCTCAGTTACTTTTGTCAACTTAAATTTGTAAGAATGCGCCTAACACATTTTGTCTTGGTGCACCAGTGTGCCCAAGAAAAAATGTTAGGTACACTCTCACAAATTTTGGGTGCATGTGTGCCCAAAAGGGTTGCACTCTGGAGCCCTGTAACCTCTGCATCATTCAGTGTCCACATTATAAATCAGAAATATCATTTATTGAGGAATAAATTGTTTTTCACACTTCACACCTGCCTCCAACACAAATGAACTGTCACCATAATCCTGAAAGTTATTAATTTTACCGGCAACTTTTACATTCCTAGTTTGGACTCTGTTTTTCCCTTAGATTGTCATAAAATGTGTATTAGAGGTTTAATGATGATTGCTTCAGTAGCTAAAAACTAATCTCCTCTTTAATGTGAAGCAGAAAAGCCCCAACATGCTCCAGCCTCGCTGATCTGATATTCAGAGCATCACGGTCATTATGATGGTTGAATTTGGTGAAATGGTTCAAATTTGGCTCTTACACCATCTTGCATTAAAAGATAACATGTCTCCAAACTCTCACCATTGGACATGAAGTTTAAAATGTGTGAAATGGTCTTTTAAGTGGAGCTGTCTGAATAATGCATGAGCTCCTGGTGAGAGTTTCTCTGCGGTTTGAGACGCTCACATGCTGGGTGACCTTGTTAGAGCTCAAACACTCTGAGCATCAAACTGTTTAAGATCAACTCACAGATGTACACTCTTAAAAAAGTGTCTTAAAACAGTGTACAGATGAAGTTCAAATATGTCAGAAATGTTCCAGGATGAATTTATCTGGTTCCAAACTGAGTCATGTATCAGCTAAAACCAGTTCACCTTCAGTTCCAGTAACACAGCTGTACCTGTTAGAGCTCTATTTGACATTTTAGGCAGCAAAAACCAAATAACACTCTGTATTTTATGTCTTTAAATAATCCAAACCATCTAACCAGATCCCAGAATATGTCCATTTAAAATTATGGAGGTGTGATCATCTTTTTGTGTTGTTATACCCAATATTAGATCAGATAGACCTTTATTAATCTCTTTGGGAAACTCCCTCAGAAAAAATACGATTCCAATATCTGTCTACTTTGAAAAGTAGATAGATAGATAAAGGAAAAAAGATAGATATGGACAACAATACAAATTTAAACTAAATATAAATTTAAAAAATATGTAGGATAGTGTGTGTTTGTGGCAGAACTGCTTCGTGTCTGTCCTGGATTTAAAGAGACAGTAGCCACGTTTCTATAAACAGGTAGTCTGAATAAAAACAGCTCATTCAAACATCCCTCTATGATTACCTTTTCCCCCCATCCCTTTTGGGGGCTGGAGCCTATCCCAGCTGTCATTGGGCGAGAGGCAGGGTACACCATGACTTGGTCACCAGCCAATCACAGGGCCACATAGAGAGAAGGACAACCTTTCAAACTCACACTCATACCTGAGCTCAATTCTAGAGAGTCACCAATCAACTTACTGATTTTTGGTCTGTGGGAGGAAGCCAGAGTGCCCAGAGACAACCCACACATGCACAGGGAGAACAAGCTAACTCCACAGAGACTACCTGCTGCACCACCGGGCTGCCTGTAGACCAATCCTACGGCTAATCTGCGGGTGCCGTTACAGGCGATTGCCATTACTTAGAGTCTCCTCTAGGGCCCGACCAATATATCAGCCAGAGTTTTGTGTGCGCAGGATGATGATGCTACAAAAGATGGCGGTGTGTTGTTTAAGCAGCTCTGAGCTCTACTGATGCTGTGTGTGTGGATGACATGCCTACACTCACACTGAGATGCTCTTTTTAGCCTGGAGGTCTGACATAGGGCAACTTTCACAAACAACTTTTGCACAATGTCCTGCTGCTGCTGCTCACAGTGAGACCACCGGGCTCTCCGCTAGTTTGGCTACGGAAGCAGCTTCACAGACCCAAAAAATTTTCACCTCTGTCGTTGTCAAAACTGACTAATTGGACCTTCTGGTAGCAGGGGATCAGTTTATTTGTGACTGTTCTATGATGATTATGACAGAAATCTGGCTTCACCCGCTTGTCCCCGACACAGCAGTTAAGCTAACTAGTGAGCGAGCTAATTATGCTAGTGTTAGCATAGCTCCTCAGAGCTCTACAGCATCATCAGCAGACTCATCCATGGGAGACTTCATCATAGCTGGGGACTTTAATCAGACTTTTTTTAAATGTATATTTTTTGGGCATTTTGTGCCTTTATTGATAGGAGAGAGACAGTGGATAGACTTGTGAAAGGGGGAGAGAGACCAGGGGAAGACACTCTGCAAACTGGTCACAGGCGGGATTCGAACCCAGACCGGCAGAAGCAAACATATGGGACGTGCATGGTTGCCAACCACTCTGCCAAACAAGCACCCCTAATCAGACTATTTAAAGAAGTTTGTGCAGTATGTGCAGTGTCCCACAACTTATTTTGATTTCCTCACGTTACCTCATGTTTACAATAAAAAAAGTCGTTCTACCTGAACTAAAACCTACTTCTGATGCACTAATGAGGACTCTGGGAGTGAAAGGCAGATGTGACAAAGAGTTGATAAATAATTTAAATATTTACATTTTTAAAAAGGTTATTTGTTTTGAGGAATTTGCTGCAGTTTTGCACTCATTTAATTTTGTACTTGAAAGCCGCAGAGAAGAACCTTAGTGTTTTGTTGCTTTCCTCTCACAGTTATCTGTTTATAACTTTTTGAAAAGTTGTTTTATCTGAACTCTAACCTACCTCTTATTTTCATCAACAAGGAGTAAAAAGTACAGAGTAGGGATGGAACAGTCACCGGTAAAATGGTAAACCACGGTAAAATTTCCCATGGTAATCATTACCATCTCTTATTAAAATTACCATTAAACTGTGTTTGATCACCACACTGTGTCAGTAACTCATGGTGATGCTGCTCTTTGACTGGAAAAGCCTGAACTATGTGTGTCTGCTCCTCGGTGAAGCAGCCGTCTCTCACAGACGGAGTTGGTATGTGCAGTTTGTAATGTTTGGCCTCAGAGTCTGAGAGCAGAAGTTAAAAACAGCAGGGATGTTCCTCTCAAAACGGACTCTGAGATCTAGTTGATTTTTGAATTTTACAAGGATGCTGAGGGAAACTGATAGACAGTCACCCTGACTAAACATGAAGCTGTGGCGAAAGAAAAAGATGTGTGTGATTAAAACTGCTCTAACTCCTCGAGTCAGTGAGCTGACTGAGCCATAGAGGTAGACAGAGAGAGAGAAGATTCAGAGAGCCATACCTGAGTGAATTACAGGTGGTTTATCAGTATTCTCTGTCTAAATAATGTATAAATCTTTTTAATAGCAGCATTGGGATCATTCTGTAGTGAGTTCTTGACGTGCTTTTGCCGTGTATTCACCGTATTTTGTAATTGATCGTCTTTTTCAGTCAAAGTTTGTTTTATGGATACAGCGATTGTAATTTGGAAATATTAGAGGAGAAAATATTGAGGAGATCTGCCACGGACAGGGGAGACCAGAGGAAAGTCACTAAGGGGGCTAACTGCTTCAGGAACTATGGAGATCTGCATCAGAAGATGGTCCACTGTGGTCACAGAGGGATGGACCTGGTCAGCGGTGGTAGACCGGTGTTGTTAAACTTTGCTTGATGTAATAAGTATGTTTCTAAAGTATTCCCAACACTGCCGCCAGCATCCTGAAGTGTTGGTACAAGGCAGGATGGACCCATGCTTTCATGCCCAATTCTGGCCTACTATCTGACTATGGCAGGAGAACCCATCAGACCAGGAGACATTTAAAGTCTCCTCTGGTCCAGTTTTGTGAGCATGTGTGAAGTATAGCCTCAGTTTGCTGCTCTTAGCTGACAGGAGTAGCACCTGGCTTGGCCATTTTCACACACACAGATGTAGCACATCTGCTACAAGACTGGATGTGGTTGTTGTTCAGTTTGGTGTCTGCATGTCTTGATTGTAAAAGTATTTCCTGGAGTTGCTGTTGCCTTCCTCTCGTGCAGACTGATGCAGGGACTGCAGCCCAGGCTTTGGCCTCCTGAGAGGTCCAGTGTAATCGAACGGAGAAGCCTGGTGTCTGTGTTCCAGGTGGGCTGCTGGGGGGTTGGAATAATCCACAAGTGTCAGTGTGTGAAAACTGAGCAAGTTTGGTTTTTTGGGGAAAGTGACAGCTATAATGTGCAGAAGAGCTTAACCTGATGGTGGCTGAGTTGTGGGTTTCCAAGCCTGAAAGTGAATAATCTAAGCTTTACAAAGGGCAGAAACTTCTGGAAAGGTACTTAGGAATAACTATTGGCCCTTTTCCATTAGCCCTACTCTACTCTACTCGCCTTGTGCTGCTTTTCCATTAGCCCCAGTTGCCTGCCCAACAGGGTGCAGTGTTGCTGTAAACAGCTGAGCAGCACTGTGGTGATGTCATTTTGAGCGCGACACAACAATCTGTGTCTTTTTGTAACAAACCGAGTAAAAAAGGAAAGCAGAAGAAGGCTGCAGGTGGTAAGAAGAAATACCCCTTGAGAAGCACAGGAGAGTTTTGGAAGCTATACAACAGAATGAAGCCGAGGACGAGAGCAATCCAGCTGCAAAGAAAAGATGGATGAGGGTAAGCTAATGGTAGCTACCGCTAGCATGCTAGGTCGTCGCACTCATGACTCATCGATGACGACATTGTCTGACCAATCAGTAGCCGGCAGTCGGTAACGTCATCTTTTAGTATGGACTCAGCTCGCTTGGAACCAGAGCGGAGTAGGTACTAAAACTAGCTTGTTTTAGGAGGTACCAGGCTAGTGGAAACACGCTGCTAATCGAGTAGAGCCGAGTAGAGTAGGGCCAAGGCGTGCTAGTGGAAAAGGACCGTTAGTGAATGCAAAAATGTTTAAAGAGTGTTTCACATATTTTCAGCCTGTATTTTCAGAGACAGAAAGCCTAAACAACAAACAAGCTTTAATCCTGATGAAATATGAGCCGCAGTGTTATGATGAAGGCCTTTAATTTACTCTGAGGTCACGTTAGCAAGCATACAATGTAAAGCTGGGGAATTCAATAAGAGTAACAAACAAGTTTTCAGAGAAATTTGAATCAAATCCAAAACAAAGCACAGTTGTTTATATTGAAGCAGCTTTTTTAATGTTGATATGAATCTGTGTTTTTTCTCTGACCTCAGCTGGGCAGTGATGATGTTGCAGGAACTGATCTAAAAATATTTCAGTTTTTTTTTTTCATGCTTTATTGATGCGACAAAGTGAGATTCAAAAGACAAGGCAAGTATTGGAAAGTAAGAAAATAGACAAGAGTTCAAAACAAATGTGGAAAGAAGAAAAACAATGAAATAAGAAAAAACGAGCAAACCCATTGCACACAAACTAAAGACATCCCAGTAACAGAGGACTTAAACACCATGATAGACCACGAGTTAGGGAGTGGTATAGACCTGCTGGTGGATGAGGAATAGGGTGGATCCAAAAACATTTAAACTAAGTTTATTAAATGGAGCGGTAAGGAACAACTATACATACATAAATAACAAGGAGTTAAAGAGTTAATGAAGGAAGTAAGGTGACTAATTTTAGTTATACACACACACCTTAGATGTTGTCTTCAACCAAGAATATATCAGAGTGTATAAAAACTGGTTATATTTCCCAGCTTTGGGTCAAATCTTAACTAGGGATGTAACGATATGAAAATTTCATGTCACCGTTATTGTGACCAAAATTATCACGCGGTCGCCATCATCATTATCGCGTTATTGTTGCATTGTGCCCAAAATGTTCAAAAAGTACTTTAACACAGTCTTGAAATCATTTAACCCCTTTAATGTTCTAATTTTAACAGTTCTTTTGTCTTTTTTCCAATAACTGTGTCAGGAAATGTCCTATAAGTAAATTTGTTTCAACTTTTTTCATTACAAATAAAAGTAAGAAATTCTAGCAAGTATTTGTCATTTAAATGCTTAAACTGTGTGTAATTAGAAGAATAGAAAAAACGGATTTGTACTTTAAACAGGATTCTCTTCATAAACAATTGTAAATGAACATGTTCAAAGTTTTGAGATGGACAAAAATAAATTTGATCTTTTTTTAGGGATGGGACCAATACGATCCAGTACTGTTATAGGCGTCCGATCCACGTATAATTCACAGATCGGAATTTTCCGATCCATGTGGCACGGGGCGCCCGATCCAAGACGCAACACACACGAGACATGTGAGGCCACTCTTCATTTCAAGAAATCCATTCCAGTTTGCAGCCAGCCAGTGTGTGCCTAGCATAGTGCCTCCTGTGAGTGCGTCGCCATCTATTAGCCACCTGAGCTAACAGACAAGCGCTAACAACAACATATCTGCTGTTGGAGTATGGCCGTCAGTTCTCCTCAAATTCAAAGCCGAACGGTTTTCGGACATGCCCCCCGGAATAAGGTACAGAGATTGATTATCCGCCCTTTCGGTAAACACCCTTGCAAAAAGAACACAGTCACACGGGGTTAAACTCTTGACGAAGCGCCGCTGCACTCGGCCGTATAACTTGGATGAAAAGCCGATGGCTGAGCCCGAAAATAAGTGGAGGACGAGTCACTAAACTGCATTTCACAGAATGCACAGCCTGGTCTTTGATTTTAAGTTTGCCATCAACGGTGTAGAACCAAAACTACTTCCACACAGCTCTCCTCAGATGATTCAGAGCTGTTAATGTCCACTCAGAGTGGAAACTCTTTGTTTATTGAGGTCATGAGAGCAGCGGATGTGTCTGAGGGTCAAGCTGCGCTCACGGCGCCCTCTGTTGGATGAAACGGCCCACTGATCCAGACCTGATGTGCTGCTACACCCAATATTTACATTCAAATATTTATTTACTATTTGGTTACAGATATTTATCCCCATATTCGATCAGTTATTCGAATATCACAGTTAACAATTAATCAAACATCTGAAAAGGCACCACGTGAACAAACACCGGGAATATTTTAGTTTTATTATATTTTTTGGGGGGGTAGAGATGTTTACAATTATTTCAGATGTCACTTATGAAAGCTGCTGCACTATACTTGATTTGTGTGCTGTTCAGAAGCAGCAGCCCTTATGGTGTTATTATTTTTTTGGTAGTGTAAATAGTGTAGAACAACAGAAACTGTCTTCTTGTTACACATTTTATATCAAAAGTGAGACAATTGAAAGTAGACCTGCTACAAGAGCCATACTCTGCTGTTCATATCAAGCAGCCCTCGTCTCTATGGAGATTGACTGTATCCTTACAGTGTTCTGCTCTTCATTCAATAAATGTTGCCATTCAATTTAAAGCCCTGACAGTTGTATGTTTTTTTTGTATATCTTCTATGTAAATAACTGTTCTGTGGTTAATTACAGCCTCATAATCAAATTTTACACATAATTTCAACAATAATGATAATATTAATATTCCAGCAATAATAGCCCTGGTATCGGAAAAGTATTGGTATCGGCCGATACCCAAATTCAGGTATCGGAATCAGATTAGGAGTGAAAAAACCTGGATTGGTGCATCCCTGTTTTTTTCAAATGTAGATTTTTTGGGCATTTTGTGCCTTTATTGATAGGAGAGAGACAGTGGATAGGCTTGTGAAAGGAGGAGAGAGAGCAGGGGAAGACACTCTGCAAACTGGTCACAGGCGGGATTCGAACCTGGACCGGCAGAAGCATGTACATGGGGTGGTAACCAGTACGCCAAACCAGCACCCCCATCCCTATCTATTTTACAAAAACTCACACTTTTTAGTTTGCCTGCAGCATTAGTGTCCATGTTACAGCTCGTTATATTAGACTGTGTCCGGGACTTTTTTATGTTTTGTTTTACTAACGATAGTCCCTGAAGCAGTTAGCCCCCTTCATGACTCTCCTCTGGTCTCCCCTTTCCATGGCAGATCTCCTCCACATCTCCTTCTTTAATATTTACAAATTAAGATTGGTTAAATCCATAAAACACCAAATATGACGGAAAAAGATGATCTATCATGACGAAATACGGCAAATAAACAGCGAAAGAACGGCAAGAACACACTCTGGATTGACACTAATGCTGTTATTAACAACCTTTATACATTATTTACTCAGAAAATCCTGGTGTACCTCCTATAATTCACTCAGGTATGGCTCTCTGAATCCTCTCTCTCTCTCTGCTCGTTTACTCGAGGAGTTACAGCAGTTTTTGATCCCGCACATTTTTGTCTTTCACTGCAGCTTGGTGTTTTAGACAGGGGTACTGTCGTCAATCAGTTTCCCTTCCACGTCCTTTAAAATCCAAACTTCGATCAGACTTTAGACTTTAGCCGTTTTGAGTGTGAAAACCTGTAAGAGTCTGAGTGAGGCTCCAGCCGCTCGACTTTCAGAGGCCAAACATGACAAACTGCTCCTCCGTCTGTGAGAGACGGCTGCTTCACTGAGGAGCAGACACACATATTTCAGGCTTTACAGTCAAAGAGCAGTGTCACCGTGAGTTACTGACACAGGGTGGTGATCAAACACGGTATAATGGTAATTTTAATAGGACACTGTAATGATTACTGAGGGAAATTTTACCGCGGTTTACCTTTTTACTGGTAACCGTTACATCCGTAATCTAAACTCAACCGTTGATCCGTTTTAAAGCTCCACCGCTGTGCCGGGATCATCCAGCAGAGCTGACCAGGACTGTATGCTGATACCAATGCCATTATTAATCCTCCTCATTGATATAATCCTCCATTGATCCTCTCATCAGTGTCTGTGTGGAAAACAGCAGAGCTGTAAGGATAATTATTGACAACACCATTAAGCACATGGTGCTCCTGACTGACGGGACCATCCTGCTAAGATCACACTTCACCATCGTGACATCAAAGTGTGCAATGAGCCTATCGCAGAGGAAGCCCCTCAGGCGATGAATAAATTAACAAAAACATCCATTTGTCCGGCTGTCTCCCCTGTGAGGACGGCCTATGAATAGAAAGTCCACAGGCTGCAGCCTCTCAACAGAACGAGACAGGACAACCCGCTGCAGCACACCTGTCCCCAAACACGAGCCCTCTGGTTTCACTGTTTCAACATTTGAGTCACAGCTTTGCTTCTCAGCACAATTGCTTTTTTTCCCTCTTAACTCGTCTGCTGTGAAAGTGTTGGGGAGTGTTCCAGGATCAGCATGATCTTTACACTGCCAAGATAATCAATGAATCAATTACCAAACAATAAATAAAAACCTCCACGGTAAGTTTGCCGGCCTCCATAAATTGACGTGCATACATGTTTGTTTTCCTCCTCCTCTCGTTCTACCAAACAGGCTGGATGAGAAGATGGCTCACTACATCCATCTTTCTTAACACCAGGGCACATTGGTTCTATGGTGGAGTAAGCGGGGTTAGAGTTAGTGATGCATCTGTCAATCACTCAATCTTTGAGGAGGAGGCAGGGCCGCGCGCACGTACACACAGATTTGAAGCAAGCATCATGAGGAGTAACGAGGAAACAAACACTAAAATGAATGATGGCATGAAAGCGACAGTTCCTAAGCTGAATGCCACAGCCCCAGTGTGGGAATATTTTGGTTTTAAACAGAATGAACAAGGTGTGAGCTCATGAACACCGATGAGCCGATATGTCACATTTGTTTGAAAGTAGTGGCGATGAAGTAGGGGAGGTGCAGCAGAGCCTTCATCCTGACAGTCAGCGCTTACTGAAATCTTTGGTCGGCAAATTAAATATAAATAAAACCGAGCAAAATGGTGTGAGCTCACAGTGTTGTTCACTACATTGCAAAAGAAATGCAGCAGGGAGAAAGTACATGTCACAAACAATTCAGGAACTGTATAGACTACATTTTATTTATTTTTTTTATTGTTGTGTGTGTTTTTATTGGAGTTTTTTTTTTTTGTTTGTACCGAGACAGGGTCTATTTTTACCTCCGCCAGGAGGTTACGTTTTTCGGGAGAGTCCTTCTGTCCATCTGTCTGTGAACAAAATAACTCAAAAAGTTATGGGTGGATTTGGATGAAATTTTCAGGAAATGTTCAGCATGGGAAAAGGAAGAACTGATTCAATTTGGTGTAGATCCGGATCACCGTCTGGATCCGCCATGACGAAAAATGTGATTTTCGTGAATAACTACTGAACTAAAATAGAAATCTAAATATTTAGATGAAATAAAGGTAGGACTAATATTTATGGTAAAAATCACAATATGGGAGAGGACTGTGGTGCTGGCGGAGGTCTGCCCTCTCCGAGCGCTTTTCTAGTTGTTGTTGTTTTTATTATTATAAAATTTTTTTACATGCAGTTTTTCCTAAAAGAGAGTCCATTTCATTTTCATTGGGTCTTTTCCGCTTTTTAATTTAATTTATTATATATTTTTTATTAAAGGCTCTTGACCTTCCTATTACAGTTTAATACTCTACAGAAATTAAAGTTTATTGCTTTTGATATGGTGTACTCACTTTATTACGACATAATTACATTAATGAAAAAATTATATTTCAAAATAACATTAACAATAATATTGTTTATCTGCAATAATTTTAGGGACAATTATCGTCCAGCAAAATTTGTTATCGTGACAGGTCTATATATTTAGGTAGAATTTACCTTGAACTCACCGTGTGCAGCTCGAGGCATCGCGGATCTGCTTCTGCAGGGATGTGAACTGAACTACTGGCCCCTGATCAGCTGTTTAATTAAAGAAGACAGCGATGTGCAGGACTTCATGATGGTGTGTGTCTTCTTGATGTCTTTACGGTGCTCCGTGTTGCTCCCAGACTTTCCAGAAACTTTCCATGGGAATTTAAGCAGGGAATAATGGAAACATTCAAAACTTAAACAAATAATTTGGGGGTTTAGTTAAACAAAGTGTTTTATAGCCAAACATGAATATGAACATTTTTGTCACATTTTGTCCCATGCAATATATTCCAGTTAAGAAATATTACATTTCAACAGCTTTACTTGCAAGTATGACGTTATCAAGTTTTAATTTTTTTATTGAAAAACTAAATTCAGCTTGACTTATGTGCACAGGCTCAAATTTGTGGCTTCTAGGGCTGAACGATATCTTGATATTTATGCCAGATATCTCGATATTGACATGATAGGATATGAAGAGGTTTATGCTTTATTGATGGGACAAGGTGAGATTCACAAAACAAGGCAAGTATTGGACAGTAAAAAAACAGACAAGTGTTTAAAACAGTTAAATGCAGAAAGAAGAAAAACACAAAATTAGAAATAATGATATGACGACAGGTTCGATGAAAACCAATCGGTGTATTTAAGGACAATCGTAAAAAGGACATTTGTTGACTTCTAGAGCTGTACATGCAGGGCGAGCGCGGTGGACATCTGTAATGCTTATATCGTTGCTTTTTCGATATTAATATCATGAATGTTCATATCTCAATATCATTACAATAACAGTATGTCTATCAGCCCTCGTGGCTTCAATTATCAAGAGTTCATGGGAATCATCTGTGCGTGTGATTTGCATCTGTGGCTGTACGAGATAGCAGAACAAATGTCATTTTAAATTTCAATTCTGAAACGTTTTAAATTAATTCAGAATATGAAAGACAAAAACCTAGATTCTGACATTAATCATTTTTGCACCGCCTCGAGAAGTTGACTTGCTTCTTAACCTGTTGTTGAGCTTTTTGTGTGTAACACAACTCAAGACTGCAGTCTCGTGGAGGACGCTCTCAGACTGTCCTGCCATATTAAGCTTCTATGTTAAAAACCTCCCTGATTGCATAATGCCCTTCAGTGAGACCTTTCTGCAGCTAGGATTTAGACCATGTACAGCTAAACGTGGTTATGAACTCTTTTAAAGGACATGAGGAAACTCTGGGAAAACAGTCATATTAGAGACATCCTGTCAAATGATGACTTTGTCCAGTTTTGTCTGAAATATTGACACAACTTGGAGCAGGCCAGATGTAATAAAATGTATACACATTTGTTTTTTACACCAGAGAAAAAATATCCTGGGTCCTTCCTGTGAATTTTCTGTTTTAAATGATGGTTTTGCAGCAGTTATATTTGTTTAGTTTGTTTTCAAGATTTGAGTTGATATTTATAAGATGTCCCTTTTTTTGTTTTTTTTAGATCTCCTTTTTCAGATTTTCAGTGTGTATGTGTTCCTAAATTTAAAACCCACACTTCATCCTATAACACTTTCTCCCTTTTGTTTGAAGTTAGAAGTGCATGACAGTAGACTTTTCCCAATATTCAATATACTGGTATTGCTGAACTCATTATTGCTGATACTGATCAGTTTTGTCAAAAGCACAAAGTCTTTACTTTAGGAAAATGGACGTTTCTTTGGGCGTGATGTTTTTTTTGTGGAAAGAAAAAACACTAAGCTCTAGAAAAACTGAAACTCTTGATTTTTAAGTGTACCCAAATTTTGATCTGCCTATGGAGAGTCAATAAACAGACTGAAAAGTTAGCAATGGACCCAGTTAGGGATGCACAGAAATGAACATTTGTGGCCGAAGCCGAATAAAATATAAACGTTTGGCCGAATGCTCCTCTATGACCACTGAGAGCAACAAGAGGACATGCACGACAGAGTTTGTTCACATTTATGCTGATGTCTGAGCATGCTCCATGTCTCTGGTTTTGGTGTCAGTCTGCATCAGTGATACAGCGCCTCTTACAGGCCTGGCATATGTACTACAAGTTTTTCAGGTTTCATGCATGGAATCAGTTTTTGAAACAATGCTGACTTTACAGAAAAAGTTTTCAGAGCAGAAACGTTTTTGTCTCCATGTAGACAGGACCTATACTTTGGTTAACATTTAAAACAGCCTGAAGTAGACCAAAGTGCTTTACAGATTGAAACAACCAAACAGTAAAATCAGAAATCACGACAAAAGTCTGTTGGAATTCAAACAATGGTTCTTCAATAATGATTTAAAGTCCTCTAAGGTGGGGGTAGATCTAATTGGAGTGGAGAACTATTCCACAGTTTTGAGCAGCTACTGAAAAGGCTTGATTGTCCCTGGATGTGAGCCTTGTTTTTGGCTCATCCATAAGCAGCTGGTTGGCAAACCCCAGAGCTCTGAGTGGAAAATGAAGGAGGAGAAGTTCACTGCAGTAAGGTGGTGCCCGTCAGCCCTGGAGAAAGAATTATACTGTAGTTAATCCTAATCATTCATAGATGATTTTTTCCTTTGACAAAACAAGTTCATTGTTTACAGCTACTATAAATTCTATTGCTATTGTTGAAGGTGTCCCTCAGGGGTCTGTGTAGAGTCTTCTTATTTGTAGTTAATCTAACAATATCACTGTTCTGTCTCTCTGGCAAAACTTCATTTTTGTAGGAATTTTTAGTAGGGCCCGACCGATACATCGGCCCGGCCTATTAAGTCGACCGATTATAGCCCTTTTCAAAGTATTCAACATCGGCCAGAGTTTTGCCGATGTAACGCAGATATATTCTTAATTTCTCATAAAACAGTAAACGCTGTTTGGTGTCCAAGCCACAGAATGATGATGTTGCGGTACATGGCGACGTGGTTGATGGCAGCTCTTAGCTCTCTGCAGATGCCGTGTGTGGATGAGTTGCCTACACATCCGTCCAACATGACGAGCAACTTTCAGCAGTGCACAATGTCCCGCTGCTGTTGGACATAGAGAGACCACCCAGCTCTCTGGTCGGCTACAGATCAGCCTCACAGACAGACCGGGCACCCCCGAACAGTTTTTCTGACCAACGCCTCCTCTGTCGTTGTTAATACCGATGAACTGGACCTTCTGGTGGCAGGGGATCATTTTATCAGTGACTGTTTTATTATGATTATGATGGAAATCTGGCTTTATCAGCTTGTTCCCAACACGGCAGCTAAGCTAACTAGCTAGCGAGCTAACTATGCTAGCGTTAGCGTAGCTCTTTGGAGCCCTACATCATCATAGGCAGACTCATTCAGGGGAGGCTTCAGCATAGCTGGGGACTTTAATCAGCCTCTTTAAATAAGTTTTCGAAATATGTGCAGTCCCACAAAATATTTTGATTTCCTCACACACATTACCTCATGTTTACAATAAAAGAAAGAGGCTCTACCTGAACTAAACCTGCTTCTGATAAACTAATGAGGACTGAAAGGCAGATGTGACAAAGAGTTCATAACAATCTATATATTCACATTTTTAAAAAGATAAATTTGTTTTATTTTGTAGGAGTTTGCCTCAGTTAAACACACTCTTTTATTTTGTACTTAAAAGCTGCAGAGCAGAAAAATAAAAAAAGCCGATGAAAAAGATGTTACCTTAAGTGTTTTTGTTGCTTTCCTGTTTACAACTTTTTAAAAAGTTGTAATATCTTTACTATAATCTTCCTCTAATTTTATCAACAAGAAGATCAAGATACAGAATAACTCTTTTTTTAGGTGACTGTAAATGTCCTCTCTGGTGTAAGGTTTAACAAATACTAAAGGACAACGTATTGTGTGTGTGTGTGTGTGTGTGTACATATTAATATTTTTTTCAATTAATTGGCCTATTAAACGGTAATCTGTATTTTTTTCTGACAAGTATTGGTATCAGCATCAGCCTCAAAAAATCCAAATCAATCAATCAACTGTGGGTCTATGTTAAAAATATCTCCTAATCTCTCAGGGAGAAGCTGTTTAGCTCACCACATCTTGGTAAATATGTACCTGGCTTTACCCTGCTGCCCTCACCGCTGATGTGTACGACAGCCCGTGTAATCAGGGATGGTTTACAGCTCAGTTACAAGGTGAAAGGGATTAACTGCCTGCCAGCAGTACCATGAGTCCACGGGACGAGGATGATATCAGGCTTTACTGCACCGACAGAGCCTCAGTAAGGACTCAAATTCATAAAAACTGATTTTTAAAGACCATATAACTCCAGTCTCTGTCAAACTGAGTTCAGGGTTTGGACTGCAGGATACTGTGAGCAGGTGTCCCAGAGTCCTGGTCCTTGTGGTCCATCAGAAACCATCAGCAGCTACAGGAGAAAGCCTGCGTGAGGAAGAGGGATATCCCTCCTCCGTTACAATGCTTTCGTACCTCGTTGAGCTTCTTAACACACTTGTGGGGTCATGGCCAAGACTAATTTAGTCTCTGGAGTGAATTGTAATCCTGTGGATTTATAGTGAGTGACCTGGCCCCCTACCTCCTTTAATTGGATTCGCTAATGTTGGACCTGAAACCAGGAAGAGTCCAGATTACAACAGGAACATTGGTGTGAGAGCTGCTGTGGGATGGTACATGCCGTCTGCAGGTTTAACTCGTGAGTTTATCTCCATGAAGGATGTGTTTGCTGCTCCAGGAAGTGGACTCTGATTGGTTTTCACTGGTCAATAGGGCAACAGTTGCAACTTCACGGATCAGGATTCAACCCAGCAACCCTTTGCATACTGAGCAGGGATGGGGCAAATACAGGAGAGGGGCTATAGGTGGTTCCTATAATCATATATTTTTAAACTAGACATGGGATTGGACATAACTGTTCATTAGGGATGTAACAGTTACCGGTAAAATGGTAAACCGCAGTAAAACTTCCCACGGTAATCATTACCACGTCCTATAAAAATCACCGTTATACCGTGTATGATAACCACAATGCGTCAGAAACGCACGGTGATGCTGCTCTTTGACTAGAAATGCCGGAACGATGAGGCTCTTCCTGGATGAAGCAGCCTCATGCCGCATGTGCAGTTTGCATTGTTGGCCTCAGAGAAAGTTAAAGACAGCGGAGATTTCCCTCTGGAAACAGACTCCCAAGTCTGGTTAAATTTTTGATTTTACAAGGTTGCCAAGGGGAAACTGATAAAAGACAGTCACCCTGTTTAAACATGAAGCTATGGCGAAAGAAAAGACGTGCACGGTTAAAACTGCCGTAACTCCTCGAGTAAATAAGCTGACCGAGCCGTAGAGGTAGAGAGAGAGAGAGGGAAAAAAGATTCAGAGAGCCATACCTGAGAGAATCACAGGAGGTTAATCAGTATTTTCTGTGTAAATAATGTATAAATCTTGTAAATAACAGCATTAGTATCATTCTGGAGTGAGTTCTTGCTGTTTTTTTGTCGTGTATTCACCGTATTTTGAAATTGGCTCGTGTTTAATGGATTTAGTCAATCGTGATTTGTAAATATTAAAGAAGGAGATGTGGAGGAGATCTGCCATGGAAAGGGGAGACCAGAGGAGAGTCATGAAGGGAGCTAACTGCTTCAGGGACTATCGTTAGTAATACAATAAATAAAATAAAAAGGCCTGGACATGGTCTAATATAACGAGCTGTAACATGGACACTAATGCTGCAGGCAAACTAAAATGTCTGAGTGTTTGTGGAGTAGTTTAAGTTCATTTTTGGTCGTCTTAAAACTTTGAACATGTTCATTTACAATTGTTGATGAAGAGAATCCTGTTTAAAGATCCATCCGTTTTTTATTTTCTTGTAATTACACACAGTTCAAGCGTTTATAACATAATAATGACAAATACTTGTTAGAGTTGTTTACTTTAATTTCGAATGAAAAAAGTTTAAACAAATTTACTTATAGGACATTCGATGACACAACTATTGACAAAAAAGACAAAAGAACTGTTAAAATGATAATATTAAAGGGGTTAAATGATTTTAAGACTGTGTTAAAGTACTTTTTGAACATTTTGAGCACACTGCAACAGTCCTGTTATCTTTCCGCTGGGTGTGTGCCTGTGTTCAGCCCTTTGAAAGTGTTACAGCGAAAGTAAAGCCACCACGCTCCACCCTCGCCAGCACAGTGGATGTTTTTCATTTACACGATTGCAGGCTCCCCCGCTGGATCCACATCCTCCCGTCTCACCCTCAGCATGCCTCTGAAAAGACTTCTAGTTTAAATTGTAACAGAGGCAAATTGTCACAGGGATGTAAACGTTTCAGCTTGAAACATCAGTGTGAATGAGGCTTTTGGTCTGGTTTAGTCTTACACCATCAATAGGCCTATTGAAGTAAAACAAGAACCAAACAAGGACACGTGCACAAAGCAGTGTGAGAAGAATATTTAGGTTATTTCTTTCATAACTCACTGCTCATGTTTTTGTTTTCTGTAGTTTAACTGTCCGTGTCTTTCTGTGTCTTTCTGTCTGCAGTTAAAGGATAAATCTCCAACAGGTCCGCAGCTCTGGGCCATTCTGTGGACTTCCTCTTCGGGCTCTGCCGTTGGGCCTCACCTCACCGGGCAGTGTCCCCCAATGTTCTCTTCCTGGTGTGTGTGAAAGAAAAATCCACACAGGTGAGCTGAAGTCACACACCTATTACCCTGGAACATGTCATGATGTGTACCTGCTGTGAGTACAACATTATAACATGATTAAACTCTGCAGCTCCTCTTTGTCCTCCTCCGTGTTGACAACAGACTTTCTTTCTTTCTTTTTCCTCTTGAGATAGGTTCAACTTTTTGAGGACAATACCCCCTACAGTTTGGGAAATATATCTATTTGTGGAAATACACCCCTGATCAAAATCTTAAGACCAGTTGAAAAATTGCTAGAATATACGTTTTGCATATTTGGACCTTAATGAGGTTTTAAATAGAGCTACAATATGCAAAAGCAAGAAGGGGGAGTGTGACAAAAAACACTTTGAAAAAGTAATTTATTGAAAACAACAAGTAAACTGAAATAGGCTGTTTATCAGCTGATCAAAAGTTTAAGACCATCGCTTAAAAAAATGACAAAAAACTCTCCAAACCAGAACAAAAATGTTTCTCAGTAGGACTCAGTCATGAGTAGCTCCACCGTTCTTGTTATCACTTCAAAAATTGGTTTGGGCATGCTTGATGAGTGTTTCCAGGAAGCTTTTGGGAACATTGCTCCAAGTGGTGAAGATGGCTTCATGAAGGGCATCAACTGTCTGGAACTGACGGCCATTTTTATAAACTTCCCTTGACCTCCATCCTCAAATGCTCTCTATGGGATTTAAATCAGGGGAACATGCAGGATGGTCCAAAAGAGTGATGTTCTTCTCCCTGAAGAAGTCCTTGGTCAAGCGAGCATTGTGAACTGCAGCGGTGTCCTGTTGAAAAACCCAGCTGTTACCACACAGACGAGGGCCCTCAGTCATGAGGGATGCCCTCTGCAACATCTGCACGTAAGCAGCCGCCGTTTGACGACCCTGCACCGCCTGAAGCTCCAGTGTTCACTGAATGAAAAAGCACCCAGGTCATGATGGACCCCCCTCCACTGTGCCGGGTAGAAGACATCTCAGGTGGGATCTCCTTGTCATGCCAGTAACGTTGAAGCCATCTGGACCGTCAAGGTTACATTTTTTCTCATCAGAGAATAAAAAACTTTTTTCCACCTTTCAGTGTCCCATGTTTGATGCTCCAAAGTCTAAACGGGCAGTTTTGTGGCTTGAAGGAGACGAGGTCTTTGAATTTGTTTTTTGTTTTTGAAACCCTTTTCCCACAGATGCCGTCTGATGGTTATTGCGCTGCAGTTGCACCAGTAAGGGCCTTAATTTGGGTCGAGGACCACCCTGTGTCTTGACGGGCAGCCAATCAGATCCTCCGGCTCAGCGCAGGTGTAATTTTTTTGGGTCTACCACTTGACTTTTTTGTTCCATAATGCTCAGGATCTTTCTAAAAATGTAGAATGACTGTCTTACTGTGTCCAACCTCAGCAGCAATGGCACGCTGCGAGAGGCCTTGCTTATGCAGCTCGACGATCCGACCACGTTCAAGAAGAGAAAGCTTCTTAGCTTTAGCCATCAGGAGGGCATGACCGTGTGAATGCCTGACAGAAAATGAACATTTGGAGCAGATTTTGGCTTTAATAGACTGTGGTCTTAAACTTTTGATCAGCTGATAAACAGCCTATTTCAGTTTACTTGTTGTTTTCAATAAATTACTTTTTCAAAGTGCTTTTTGTCACTCTCCCCCTTCTTGCTTTTGCATATTGTAGCTCTATTTAAAACCTCATTAAGGTCCAAATGTGCAAAATGCATATTCTAGCAATTTTTCAACTGGTCTTAAAGGAACACTACACCCAAACAACGATTTGGCCTCATTTTCTACTCACCCTCATGCTGAACAACACTGTGGAGTAGTTTTGGAAAATCTAGGATACAGCCGGAGATCTGGGGGGATACTCGCTGTCCGCTGACATTGATATCATGACTTCGGTCAGAGCCGAGTAACAGTGTCCTTAAAAGTCCACAAAAGTCGGCAATATTCCTCATACTGCCTCGCTGTAATCCAAGTGTCCTGAGCGGTAAACCATTTACAACGACATCATTTAGCACATTGTTTATTAGCCTAAACAGTACTACTTGGCATTTTATGATATAATTAGACATGGGAGCTGAGAGTATCATATTATCTGGACTACAAGTCACTTGCAGTTAGTGACATAGTTAGGTAAGACATATATATATTAAAATATATAATTTATTATCTTTTTAATGTTAATTTATGCTGACTGAAATGAGCCAAGCAGTAAAGTCATTTCCTCTTTTTTTTTATAACCAGTGATCCACGTATTGCTAAGCTGCATGTACAGTGTTCTAATGTGTCAGCCACTTTATTTAGACTAAAAAAGACGTTTGAAGACCGAGGAACTTCAGGAGATAAATCATCTTTAGTCTGTCAAAGTGAAGACTGAGGAGTCGTCAGACTTTCAGGCTCCCATGTGGACAGCTGCCTTACCTGTGAGGGATTTAAAGATTGTGTTTGAGATAAGTGACTTCAGCCTCCACACTGACGACAGTCGAGGCCGGAGATCGATGCTTTCAGATTAACATAAATATGTCTGTCAGTCTGATCTGGAGGATGTAATTCCTCAGAAAGTCTCTGAGTGATTTTCTTTAAACTTTGACCAAATGTCCACCAAAGTAAATTAATGCCATTTTCAGAGGGTAACGTCTTGGAGCTTTGTTGTTGTTCTTTGCTTGAACACCTAAATATAAAGAGCGAATGAAGTGCTTCAAACTGCACAATAGGGGTGTCAGCATCTACACGTGTAATCGGGTACACGGGTAACAAATCATAACCGTTTAGAAAAATCCACACGTCATTTTTCCTCCTCCTCGTTCATTTCTTACTGATATATTTAAAGTATTTTTAGTGGTGACAATGTTGCCTGAAAGCTTTAGATTAAAACATTAACCAACTATACACCTAAATGTTCCCACTAGTGCAGTTATCCACATATATAGCAGATGAATGGGGCGCAATGTTACATTAATATAAAGAACTTCAGCCACAGCCAGTGCAGCGTCACTTTGGGCTGCCTCGGAGACGCGAGGGCAGCAAACATCAAGCGGAGCACTGTGTGTCAGTTTTTTCTAAACAAACTACCAGTGGAAATTTGGCAGAAAAAATACAGATTACCAATCAATTGGCCGATTAATTAAAAAAATATAAATATATATGTTTTTTTTTTTTAATTGGTCCCAAAACACAACAATGAATATCTGAATTACAGGCAGAACATTATGATCTTACAATACTTTAGAGCTGCAACTATCGAGTATTTTTGGAATCGAGTACTCTGTCGACTATTTCTTCGAGTACTCGAGTACTCTAACAAAATATACTTTTTTGTTTTTAAACAAATAAATCAATTGTATACAATGCAACATGTTAGGGCTTTCAAAATGAGCAACCAAATGCTGTTTATTCCTCAGAAAAGGGTTTTTATTTTCACAACTTTCAAAGTTTAAACCAGTACTGGCTTAAAACAAAGCCAATACAATACTGATTTACAAAGCAGTAATATAATTCTGCAATTATATTTGTGAAGTGTGTTCTGGAGGGCATTGTGTAGTTTGGATTGAAATCCTTGATCATGTTCTTAAATCCTGTGTCCTCCACCATGGAAAGAGGACACATGTCTGTGATGAGCATATTTAAAATGCTGTAATAGTAATAGTTGCAGCATTGACGACGTGCTATCATGCTATCATGCTAAGCTATGTGCTAAGCTCACTCAGTTTGACATCAGACACACTGCACTGTGTTTTCTTTTCGTCCCTTCTTGTAGTGACCACACACTTGGGACACTCTCTGCCATTTCTTCTGTGGACTCTCTCCTTTCTGTCCCTCTCTTTTCTCTTCCTCCATGATTTTACAAGCTGCGCAGCAGCGGAGGTAGCAGGCGCGTTGTGCCACAGAAATGACCGTCCGTGTCAAACACTGTGCACTGTATAGTAGTCCAGATATATATTTATATGTATAATTATATATTAAACGAGGCTTCAAGGCACTCAATTTAATTCGAGGATTTTTTGTAATCGAGTACTCGCGAATATTCGAGGAATCGTTTCAGCTCTACAATACTTTGTCTTTTTGTATTTGTGTAACTTTACACCAGAGAGTAATTAAAAGTATAAAAACATGCAAAAAAGCACTAAACTTCTGGGGAAATAAGTACATAACCTTACAAATACTTACGCGTACCCTGTTTTGGTAACTCGGCCCGAGCCACAGTATTTACCTGCTGGAATTCAGAGCCAAGGCTGTGTATTGAAACCGGACTTTTTTTTCAACATGCTGTCAGTGGGGACATCTTGTGGATTGAGAGGAGAAATACAGGGATTTTGACAAATAGTGCATTAGATTGAAGATTAGAAGATCGCTGACTACACCTTTAAACAACTTCTTAAAAAGTTGTAAACAGGTAACTGTGAGAGAAAAGCAACAAAACACTAAGGTAACGTTCGTTTCGTAGGCATCTTGTTTTGCCTATACTATCTTTTTAGCCTTTTCTGTCAGTTTTGCTCTTATCTTTTTACCTGTCACTACTTTTAGGTCCATCCTCTTTTATTTAATTATTCATCTTCTATGCCGTGTTGATATTATTGCAATTAGTTACTTTTAACTCTGGTTTTATCTAATTTATGATTCACCTTTGTTACACTTTTAATCTTTTTATAGATAACCTTTTAGGCTATAATTGTCTGATTTTCTTTTTTATCATTGTTTTTATCCTTATTCTTGTTTTATTATTTTATCACCATTATAATTTGTTCTTTTTATATTTGCTATCCTGTTTTTTGCTTTTGAACATCTTTTATTTTCTTATTTAGTTGGTTGTTTTTAGCTTTTATTTCAGTCCTCATGGTCTCATTTTATGTTGCATGGTTCCTGTATTGTCTGGGTTCCTATTGACATATGGAAAGGCCCAAAGGCCCACTCTTCTCCTAACTTTTCATGTGAGTGTCTTTCAGGTCTTTTCTGACTTTTGTGTCCTTCTGTAAGAGTGCCTTTGAACTGAGTTTTCTGTTTTTTTGTTTCCTTGTGCTGTAATTTTTGTACTTTATTTTTCTTTGTTCTTCGTCAAAACACTTTGGAAACTTCTGTTTTAAAACGTGCTATATAAATAAAGTTATTATTATTATTATCTCTTTTATTTTTCTTTGCAGCTTTCAAGCATAAAATCAAATGGTGTGCAAAACTGCAACAAATTCCTGCAAAATAAAACAAATAACCTTTTTAAAAATGTAAATATACCATAAAATACCAAATAGTAGCCAGGGCGTTTATTTGCTTCAATTACTGAGCCGACCAGGAGACAGTTTGGGGCAGGCGTTTAATTCCTTTTGCACAAAAATTTTACTAAGCAAAAAATGAAAAAATATGGTAAATATAATCAAATTATTTATTTACACTAGTATGAATAACACCTGTACATTTTCAAGGCAAGATTACTAGCACTCTAAACAGTCTTAAATCTGGTAAGGAACGACTGGTAATTAAGTTAAAGTGTTACTTCTTTTTTTTTTGCTGCACCAGGGACATGGAGGTAAGCAGCAATGTACCGCTAACTGACGTGACCGGCCTCCTGACGTTACTTAAGGGCAAAAAACAAACAGCAGCAGTGGCAACGTCTTCTTCTTTGATTTTTCAAAGCCCTAGTCTGCAAGATTCTGGCTTTCTGCTCTTTAGTGGCCTCTGTGGAGGTTGAGTGTTGCTGCACTGTCATGAAACAGAGTGCCTCACACCAACCTGCATTTGTTGACATACAGAGGGGGGGAGAAGCCAACAGGACGTCCAGAGAGACAAATAACTGTAAAGGTACAGTCTGGGGTGCTGGCTTGGCGGAGTGGTTAGCACCCTATGTATTTGCTTCTGCTGGTCCAGGTTCAAATCCCGCCTGTGACCAGTTTGCAGAGTCTTCCCCTACTCTCTCACCCCCTTTCACAAGCCTATACACTGTCTCTCTCCTATCAATAAAGGCACAAAATGCCCAAAAAATACATTTAAAAAAAAAAAAAAAAAAGGTACAGTCTGATTGTGTTTCTTTTCAAGTGTCAGCAGTGGTGAGCTCAGCATTTGCATGTGTGTTCTGTAAACTTCTACCGTAGCTCCTAGGCTGTGCTGAATCAATTACACCAGGCGTTTATTTGGAACGGGCGTCTATCTGTCAAAATGTACTTCTACACCCGGCTTTTATTTGGTATTTTACAGTATAAATTATTTATGAACTCTTTGTCACATCTGCCTTTCAGTCCCAGAGTCCTCGTTAGTGCATCGGAAGTACATTTTAGTTCAGGTAGAAACACTTTCTTATTGTTCCCACAAGGTAACATGTGAGGAAATCAAAATATGTTGTGGGACACTGCACATGTTGCACAAACTTCTTAAAACTGTCTGATTAAAGTCACCAGCTACGATGAAGGCTCCCCTGAATGAGTCTGCTGATAATGTCATAGAGCTCAGAGGAGCTATGCTAATGCTAGCATAGTTAGCTCGCTAGGTAGTTAGCTTAGTTAGCTAGTTAGCTTAATGAGCTGTCGGGGACAAGCGGATGAAGCCAAATTTCCATCATAATCATCATAGAATAGTCATGAATAAACCAATCCCTGCTGTCAAAAGGTCCAGTTCATCAGTGTTGACAACGACAGAGGTGGTGTGGGTCTGGAAAACTGTTCAGCTGTACTGAGTCTGTGAAACTGAACTAGCAGAGAGCCCGGTGGTCTCACTGTGACCAGCATCAGCATTGTGCAAAAGTTGTGTGTGTGAAAGCTGCTCCGTATGTCGGACCTTCAGGCTAAAAAGAGCAACTCCGTAAGAGTGTGGAAGAGTCATCCCTACACAGCATCAGCAGAGCTCAGAGCTGCTCCAACAACGTGCACAACCATCTTTTGTAGTTTTATCATACTGCACACGCAGCTTGGATGCTGAACTGTTTTTACTGTTTTATGAGAAATTAAATATATCCAGTCCTGCTCAGTATTATTGGCACCCCTTCATTATTTTTATTGCTTTAACAATATCTTCAGAAATAAATTGAAATGTACCAAATTTATGTCATCAGGATCTTTTACTGAAGGTCCAAAATACTTTAACAAAAATATATATATATTTTTACAAGTTGCATGTTGTAAATTCAAAGAGGGAACTGAACAAAAGCATGTGCAGCAGTAATGACACCCCTCTTCAGTATTTTGTTGCACACCCTTTGGCACTGATGACAGCCTCCAAATGTTTCTTGTAGCCATCTATAAGCTTCTTGCACTTCTCAGCTGGTATTTTCTCCCACTCTTCCTATGCAAACTGTTCAAGCTCTTGAACGTTTGCAGGTTTCTTTTCCCCAATGGCAGATTTCAGCCATACCAAAGATTTTCAATCAGACTGAGATCAGGACTCACTGCTGGCCATTTTAAAACAGGCCATTTTTTTCCTTTTCAACCATTCCTGTGTGCTTTTGGATGTGTGCTTTGGGTCTTTGTCTTGCTGGAGGGCCCACGATCTTCAAACCAAGTGTTCTTACACTGGGTAGGACATTTCGCTCTAAAATTTCTTGATAATTCTCTGATTTCATGATTCCTGTGATACGGTCAAGGCCTCCAGTACCCGATGCAGCAAAGCAGCCCCAAACCATTATGGAACCTCCACCATGCTTAATTGTTGGTAGGGTGTTCTTTTCCTTGTAGGCTTCAAGTGGTTGCAATTAAAACTGCCTATTCTAAATATGACTGCATGATCATAGTAGCTAATGAAGTATAATTTACAAACCTTAATATGTGAACATTACTTCTGCCAAGTTTGAGTCTGATAAAGTGATGCAGAGCAAAGTTAGAGAGGTTTGTAAAGAAACTGTACTGTCACATTGTGTACTTAAACTTCATGGGTGCCAATAATGATGAGTAGGACTGTGTAGGTGTTACATCTGTAAAACTCTGGCTGATGTTGAATACTTTGAAAAGGCCCATAATTGTCTGATTTAATCGGCTGGTTGATACATTAAATCAGTTGGGCCCTGCTCCTTGCTGTATTTCTCGTGTCCTGCTGGTGTCAGAGCTCGCTGTCATTCTTGACCTTAATTTGTGCCCACACTTTTCTGCCCTGTGATTGTCTCCTGCTGCTAAGCCTCAGATGTCCTCTCAGGCTCACACACTGTTCTTTACATGCTGCCCGTCATGCTGTGAGACATTTCCCACCTCCATATCTGTGCAGCCTCAAACGCCTGATGACCCGTCTGCTCTCAGTTCAGCGTTTATTATTAACTCCTGTAGAGACTCAGAGGACTGATTGTTCCAGTGTGTGTTTGTGCTGATGATGTTTCATGTTCAGGATGGTCTTCCTCCGTTAAGTCTCTCTGCTGCAGACTGTAACAGCTAACACTGATGGAGCAGGGATCAGTCTGAGATGAAATCTGCTCCAAACCCTCACAGTGTGTCCTTACATCAGACCACATGAGCGGGTGTAAAACAAAGTCAGCCTAAAGCAGGGACGTCCTGTCACTGTCCTAACAGCATGGTAGTGATGAAGCTCAAAACAGCACTGAGAGGTTTTTACAGAAAACAAACAACAATGTGGAAAAAGCTGGTTATGTGATATTTTTCCTGTATTTGTGGTCATAACTTACGGTGAGGCAGCTTTTTACTACTATGGCTCCCGCTTATGGAACAGCCCACCTGAAGACCTGAGGGCTGCACCTAATGTTAATGTCTTTAAAAACAACTCAAAACCTACCATTTTAGTCGAGCTTTTACCTGAATTACCTTTTAGTGTTTTTATCTATTCTTATTACAGGCCACTTTTGATTATTTTATCTTATTTTTTATCTTTTCTTTTTAAATCTATTTTTCCTTATTTTATTTTCTAGTTTTCCTATCTTATTCTTCATTTATTATTATTATTATTATTATTATTATTATTATTATTATGTATATTATGTATATTTTAACTTAATTTCAAGTCATTTTTTATTATTCTTATTTTTTTTAAATTAATTTCTCATTTTATTTCATGATATATACTCAACAAAAATATAAACGCAACACTTTTGTTTTTGCTCCCATTTTTCATGAGATGGACTTAAAGATCTAAAATTCATTCCAGATACACGATATTACCATTTCTCTCAAACATTGTTCACAAATCTGTCTAAATGTGTGATAGTGAGCACTTCTGCTTTGCTGAGATAATCCATCCCACCTCACAGGTGTGCCACATCAAGATGCTGATCTGACATCATGATTAGTGCACAGGTGTGCCTTAGACTGTCCACAATAAAAGGCCACCCTGAAATGTGCATTTTTTGGCTTTATTGGGGGTCTGGGGACTCAGAACCAGTCAGTATCTGGTGTGACCACCATTTGCCTCATGCAGTGCAACACATCTTCTTCGCATAGATTTTATCAGATTGTCCATTGTGGCCTGTGGAATGTTGGTCCACTCATCTTCAATGGCTGTGCGAAGTTGCTGGATATTAGTGGGAACTGGTACACACTGTCGTGCGTGACCATTTGCCCACTCAAGTCTGTTACGGCGACGATCTGGAGTCAGGTTAAGACCCCGATGAGGACAACGAGCATGCAGTTGAGCTTCCCTGAGACGGTTTCTGACAGTTTGTGCAGAAATTCTTTGGTTATGCAAACCAATTGTTTCAGCAGCTGTCTGAGTGGCTGGTCTAACACGATCTTGGAGGTGAACCTGCTGGATGTGGAGGTCCTGGGCTGGTGTGATTACACGTGGTCTGCGGTTGTGAGGCCGGTTGGATGTACTGCCATATTCTCTGAAACGCCTTTGGAGACGGCTTATGGTGGAGAAATGAACATTCAATGCACGAGCAACAGATCTGGTTGACATTCCTGCTGTCAGCATGCCAATTGCACGCTCCCTCAATGCTTGCGACATCTGTGGCATTTTGCTGTGAGACAAAACTGCACATTTCAGAGTGGTCTTTTATTGTGGACAGTCTAAGGCACACCTGTGCACTAATCATGGTGTCTGATGAGCATCTTGATGTGGCACACCTGTGAGGTGGGATGGATTATCTCAGCAAAGCAGAAGTGCTCACTATCAAACATTTAGACAGATCTGTGAACAACATTTGAAAGAAATGGTAATATAGTTTATCTGGAATGAATTTTAGATCTTTGAGTCCATCTCATGAAAAATGGGAGCAAAAACAAAAGTGTTGCGTTTATATTTTTGTTGAGTGTATTTAAAGAGGACATATCGTGCTTGTTTCTCCTTTTCACTATGCCAGACTAGGATGCCCGTAAAGCATTTCTGCCCTCAGTCCAAGTCATTTAGTTCCTTCATTGCCCCACAATAGCGTTCTCAAAATCCTCATTTTAGGCCATTATGAAGCTCTCGTTAAAACACGAGGATCTCAGGATGACCTACAGTTATCTCGCAACGTCACAGCCCTTTGTGCTCTGATTGGTCAGTTCTATCGGGGGTAGTGCCAGCCTGTCCTTCTTCTTCTACTGTATTTTCCGGCAGGCTCAAAGCAGCGACCGCGTATTGAGTCCCCCTACAGGCCAGAGCTGGTAATGAGTGAGTGTGAGCTAGGGAGCTATATACTGCTGCTGGGTGGATGTGTTCCTCGGTGACGGTTTTGTGGCGGACATCACAGAGGAGGAAGTGTTTTATCAGATTACTCCAATAAAAAGAAAGGTACCTCGTGTTGTCACGACGATTTAAATCTCGCGGACATCTCGCAATGACCTATTTTCAGAGGCATCAAATCTCGTTCTAGGATATCAGAAAAAATACAATATCTCATTTTTTGAAAATTAAGGGGGTGTAAGGTCTTGTTTTCAAATTTATTATGTTATATGTAAGTATTAAATCATGCATCAGCATGATATGTCTCCTTTAATTTTATACTTTTAACCTAACCTCCAGTGTTTTCTCATTTTTAAACCTTTAAGATGGCGTTTCCTCAGTACTTACTGGGTACATCAGTGTGCTTTATTATTGTCTTTTATTTATGATGCTTTTTATCAACACTGTGTTTGGATTGCTGTGTGGGTGGGTTCAGGGGCTGGGTGGAGTGGGTTTGGGTCATAAATCCTTCATTTAATTCATTTGTCTGTTTGTAAAGCACTTTGTGCTACATTTTTTTTGTATGAAAAGTGCTATATAAATAAATTTTGATTGATTTTGATTGATTGATAAACGGAGACTACGCTACATGCATACCGTTCTTTTACGTTGCCTACAATAATTAACTTTTTAATCAGCCATATTCTTTTATATTCAGGACACTCGTATTCAAGTACCCCCTTGATGAAGCTGCTTCATATTGTGTCACTTTTTTAATGTATTTTTGGGGCATTTTGTGCCTTTATTGATAGGAGAGAGACAGTGGATAGACTTGAGAAAGGAGGTGTGAGACAGTAGGGGAAGACACTCTGCAAACTGGCCACAGACTGGATTCAAACCTGGACTGGCAGAAGTATAAACATGGGGCGTGCATCGTTGCTAACCACTCCTGTTATTGTGTCACTTTAACATCAAACATTTCTAACAATTAGGCCTGTCAAAATAAAAAATTTTGCTGGATGATAATTATCAAAAAATTATTGCAGATAAATGATATTATGGTCAATATTGTTTTGAAACATCATTTTTTCATTAATGTAATTATAATATATGTCATAATAAAGTGAGTACACCGTATCAAAAGCAATAAACTATAATTTCTTATGAGTATTTAACTGTAATTGGAAGGTCAAGAGCTTCTTATTAAAATAAACAATTTAATAAATTTAACAAAAAAAAAAAAGAGAAAAAACCCAATGAAAATAATTTGGACTCTATTTTGGGAAAATTTGCATGTAAATAAAAATCATTATACTAATCAAAAACAAAAAAAATGGATCCTGTCTCTGTAAAGAAACGTTTGTAACATTGCTGGCTTTTCCACCGTATTAAAGGCTGCATTTCTTTTGCAATGTAGTGGACGACACTGAGCGCGAGCGTTCACCATTTTGCTCTGTTTTATTTGTATTTACTTTGAGGACCAAACGCCTCAGTAAACGCTGACAGGATGAAGGCTCCGCTGCACCTCCCTTTCTTCATCGACACTACTTTCAAACAAATGTGACATATCGGCTCGTCGGTGTTCATGAGCTCACACCTAGTTGTTTCTGTTTAAAAAGAAAATGTTCCCACACTGGGGCTATGGCTTTTGGCTTAGGAACCATTGCATTCATGCCACCATTCATATTAGCGTTTGTTTTCTCGTTACTCCTCATGACGCTCACTTCAGCTCTCTGTGTGTACACACGATCGGCCCCGCCTCCCCCACAAAGATTGAATGACTGACAGATGCATCACTAGCCCTAACTCCGCTCATTCTGCTATAACTAACGCGCCCAGGCGTAAAGAAAGATGGACATAGTGAGTCATCTTCTCATCCAGCCTGTTTGGTAGAACGAGAGGAGGGAAACAAACATGCATGCGCGTCAATTTATCGAGGCCGGCAAACTTACCGAGGACAATTTTACTTATCATGCGGTTAATTGATTTATTGATTATCGCGACTAGGGCCCGACCGATACATCGGCCAGCAGATTATAGCCCTTTTCAAAGTATTTAACGTCGGCCAGAGTTTTGCTGGTTTAACGCCGATATATTCTTAATTTATCATAAATCAGTAAACGCTGTTCAGTGTCGATGATGACGTTGAAGATGGCGACGCGCGTTGATGGCGTCTTCTTAGCTCTCTGCTGGTTGCTGTGTGTATAGATGACTCGCCTACACTCAAACGGAGTTGCTCTTTTAAGCCTGAAGGTCTGTCATGACGAGCAACTTTCAGCGGTGCATAATGTCCTGTGTTGCTGGTCACAGTGAGGCCACCGGGCCCTCTGCTAGTTCGGCTCGGATCAGCCTCACAGACAGACCGGGCACCGCCGAACAGTTTTCTGACCGACACCACCTCTGTCATTGTCAATACTGATGAATTGGACCTTCTGGTGGCAGGGGATCAGTTTAGCCGTGACTGTTTTATTGTGATTATGACGATAATCTGGCTTTATCGGCTTGTTCTCGACACGGAAGCTAAGCTAACTAGCTAGTGAGCTAAGACTCATTCAGGGGAGGCTTCAGCGTAGCTGGGGACTTTAAGCAGGCTGTTTAAAAAAGTTATACAGTATATATATATATATATATATATATAGATATAGATATATATAGATATATATAGATATATTTTCCTCAATTAATCGGCTGATTAATTGGTAATGTGTATTTTTTTCTGGCAGGCCTATCTGCAGTGATTATCTATCTATCCGTTGTCTATTGACAACATCAGTACTTTCCACCATCCACAGAGCTGAGTGATGTCACGTTGGTCACATGTCTGCAAAAAGTCAATGACTCAAAGTCGCCAATTTACATTTATTTCCCAACTTTTCGCCTGTTGTACTAATGTTCATGTTTCTGTCTGTGCAGTCTCCCTCATCACCGAGCTGTCGATGGTTGTGGACTTGATTTATCAGTTTGTCTTTTAAACTTCCTGTTGTAGTTGTTGACTGTCAGCTCCTCTGCCTCTACACCGGTCCTAGCAGTGATGTGTAGACCTCCGCTAGCATCTTAATGACACAACCAATGCCCTGAATTGATGCAGGGGATGCACAGCAGCCAACATTCATCCATGTCTGTGTGGTTAACAGGAAGTATGTCTCCAGAAATTAGATGACAGCTTTCTGTAAAATGAGCTGTCACTGGGGCACACCTGTGGGTGGGAGCTTTGAGAGCAGCAGGTCAAGGCACTGCTGCTTTAAACATGATTGTTTTTGGTTTCAGCTGATTTCACTAACAGGTGATTGTTGAATGGTTTGGCCCACCAAAAGCGTGATGGCTATGACAGTGTGGACTTGTTGTTGCTCAGTGGCTGCTCTGATAAATCCAGTGATCCTTCATTGACAACATCAGGCCCACCATCCACAGAGCTGAGTCCAGTTGTCCTCTGGGGGTTGGTCACATTGTCTGCAAAAGTCAATGACTCAAAGTCGCCAATTTACATTTATTTCCCCAGTGAATTTTCTCTCTTACTTTGTACTAATGTTCATGTTTCCTGTCTGTGCAGCTCTGTCCGTCATCCTCCATGAGCTTCTGTCACTTGATTATTCATTTCATTTGTCTTTTAAACTTCTCGGTGCTTCCTGTTTCTAAAATCTACTTAACACACTCCCAACACTATATGTGTAAACTGGACTTCCCAAACTTTTATGACACAACCAGATTACTGAAGTTTGTAAAAAACACAGCCAACAGTTCTGATTCAGGTGTGTGGTTAACTGGAATGTATGTTTCTCATGTTCCTCTTAGACTTCTGGATGTTTGAGTGACAAGAGCTGTCAAGAGGAGCCCACCTGTGGACGTGGAGCAGCAGCCAGCTCAAAGAGGCAAGACACTGACTTCATTGCATTTTCTTTCTTCGTGTGGTTGTACTCTTGGACGAGACCGTCCAGTGAATTTTCTCTCTCACTTTGTCACGGATCTCTCCTTGGCGCTCATCGAGCTCTGTCCGTGCCTCCTCCATGATTCTGTCACATTGATTATTCATTTCATTTTCTTTTTCTTCTCGGTGCTTCCTGTTTCTAAAATCTACTTAACACACTCCCAACACTATACTGTAAAACTGGACTTCCCAAACTTTTATCGACCCAGATTACAAGTTTGTAAAAAACACAGAAGTAGTTCTGATTCAGGTGTTTTAACTGAATGTATGTTTCTCATGTTCCTCTTAGACTTCTGGATGTTTGAGTGACAAGACAGCAGAGAAGAGGAGCCCCCTGTGACGTGGAGCAGCAGCCAGCTCAAAGAGGCAAGACACTGACTTCAATACACTTTTATAGGACAAACCTTTTGGTTACACACAAGAAATCCGCTGCTGTTTGAATACCAGCTCTGTACCAGCTCGGCGAGGCACAGAAGGGCTGTCACTTTACCAAAAATCAAAACCCGTCAGTTTTTGAACAAACACACTAACAGCAGGAAATATTTGGAAATCCGAGTGGATGCTCTTTTAATAAATAGTAAATAGTTTAATGATTTTTTTTTTTATTTAGCTCTCCCGTGGCAGCATGTCCTCTCCAATGAATCTTAGGGGCCGTTTACATGGAAACTCCTGACTTGAAGCCGCAAAGATTCTCCCTTTCCGTTTTCGAATTCTTCTGCGTTTACATGACAACGCTCGGAGACGAGTTAATCCCCTGTAAATCCGCTGTAGTGTGCATGCCGGTTCAGTAGATGGCGGTGTAGGTCTGCAGAGATGCAGCGCTGCTACAACACATGAACGAAGAAAACCTTTCACAAACAACAATGGCGAACAGACGCACAGAGAAGCAGGAGTTTCTTTTTTGGACAACAAATCAGTTCGGACAACAAATCTGTGTGGATAGTTTTTTCTGGATAACAAACCGAGCACGGTAAGACGCTCACACGTTACCCGGCGGACGGAGGAAGCTGCTGTTGTTCCTGGTATGCGCGCGCAGCCTCCATGTGAAAGAGTACTGCGCATGCGGTGACGTCAGCGTTTCCCCCTGAAACGCTCTGATCTGTGTGTACGAGGCGGATAGAGGCGGAATCAAATCTTTCCGCTCTGGGGAGCAGTGTCAAAAGTTTCCGTTTTCACTGGAAACGCAACATGGTCTCATCTAAACGGAAGGCCAAAACGCAACGAAATGTTTGCGGAATCGATCGTTTTCGGCGTCATGTAAACGGCCCCTTACAGTCTTGCCATTCTCCATGCCTCTGACTGATGTCCAATCATGTTGTAGACTGAGAAAAGAAATAAATAACACCTCACTTCACTTCTCTAAGGTCCCTTTGCAGGTCCCAACCACACAGCTTCGTGATTTATTCAACTTCTATCCATCTATATCCTTGTAGAAAAGATGTTTGGTGTCATGTACACAATGTTATGTATTTCTGTACCTCTACGATTCACTTTTCTTCGTCCATGGTGTCATGTTGTCTCTGGGACCCTCTGACTGACTGCTGACCTGATGCTCGTGCCTCCGCTTTTGACGTTTTGACAAACTATTGTGGAAATTTACGTTCAAGAGTCCATGTATTGTGTTTTATTTTGAACCTTCTGGATACTCCACACGTTGACTATCTGTCTGGTGCTTTCTTAACGACAGTGAATTTACGAGGTTTGGAAGCCACGCTAAGTAGATCTCCAGGGCCATGGTGTGCGCCCATGCTTCAGCAGCGCTGTGCTGGCACGCTGCAGCACATGTAGTGGGATTTCAAGGGCTCTGCGCTGCGCTTTCACATTATGTGGAATCTTGGGGTCAGAAGCACTGCTGGACAATGGAGGCTAAAAGGCCAACAAACGGGCCTGTAGTGTCAATGTAGACCAGCTGCTGTGCCCGCTATTGACACACAGTGGAGCCCAAAGTGCTTCCACATGGCGCTCCTCACTTGTGTCAGTGTTGTTATTATCCAATCAGAGTGGCTTTGCTCACCCTCCATTACCTCCATTTCTTCATCTGTTTGTTTCTGGCAGGCTGGATGCAGCTGGTGTTGAGGTCAAGAGATAATAATAACCTACTTTTAGGGCAACACTACACAAAACCAGAATTAGCTTGACTGGAAGCTAAAGTAAGACCCTTTACAGTGTTTCATTCTTAGTGTTAATGAGAAGCTGGTAGTCATGGTCATGGTCATGGATTTCTTTATGAAGCACAGAGGAGGAAAGAGAAATAGGGAAAACTGTTGTGGAAACTGAGGCTGAGTATTTCTGCCAACCTCACCAAATGATGTGTATCCCTAATACAGAGGCCACAGTACCAGTGTATATGTCTCATCCATGTGTCAAACGTCAGGCTGTTTTATCCACTGTCTAACAAACTTAATCATGTTTATTCAGCATGGTCAGAGCTTCAAGAGGAGGAACGAGGCACTTGTTCCACGTGGCAGCTTAGCAGTGGCAGTGCTGTGATTGATTTGAGACAGTGAGCCTTTTTTGTGCTAGAAGTGAGAACGTAACTGTAACCGTCAATTTATCGCCCAGCACTACTTTTACCTTTAAAACAGGGTTTCAGTGGCTCTCCTGTGTATCGCTGAGCATAAGAACTGAGCTACCTCCTCGCGGGGGCGGAGCATCCAGCTGTTTTATTGGCAGTAAAGTTTACCAGTGCCTTCAGACTCCACAAACACAAACTGTCCCTTTAACCGTCTTTCAGGAGCTCTTCTGTTTGGCAGATATGATGAGGAGCACTTCAGATCTCCTCCTCTGTGACATCACAGCGTTGGTATGGCATCCTTTACGGCCCTGACGACGAGTAAGCAGTGGCACGCACTTCCTCTGAAGCTGCACCCAGCGTGGCACTATCAGCTGGCTCTCAGCTCCTCTATGCAGCAGCAGGGAGGCAGCCGATAACACTATCTCACTCCTAACTACTCACTTCCCCTCTTTGAAACGACTGTAAACCACCACAATTTACAGCCAGCCGAGCGCCCAGCTGGCTCCTGGCTGCCCGCTGCAGCAGAGGGAGCGGCGAGGGCTGGCTGGACGGCCGCTCGGCGCTCTAATGTGTGCACAGACACGTTACTGAGTTACAGGGCTGCAGAGGAGGAGCAGAGCTGACACCAGATCCACTGATGTCCACAGATAAGACAGCAGCAGACTGGGTAAATCTGAGGGTCTGAATGTGCAGCACTGGAAAAAGGACTGCGTTTTCTTTGCTCTGTTATATTTATGAGAGCATAAAACTAATCCAGGACAGTGAGTTCCCATGGGCTCAGGTACAGACTGTTCAGAGTTAAATCTCATCATCATGGTAATCAGGAGCCAAAATCCCTCCTCAATGTTGGGAGGGACATTAAAATAAATGCTATATTTTTGCTGTGTTGTTTTGACACTTGTTCCTTGTTAGTCCATATCCTACCTGTCTACAGGTTTGTTTATGCTCAACCAGCAATTCAAGAGATGTATTGGTTAGGGGTGAAACGAAATAAAAAATGACAAAATAAAATTCAAAGACGCACGAAATAAAATCACGAATTAAACCCTCCTCGCCTCCTGTAGCAAAACACTTGCTGCAAAATGGAGGAAGACGAAGCAGAGGGATTAGTGGACGCTCCTTCGTCAAATAAATCGGTTGTGTGGACCTACTTTGGCTTCCCGTGTAAAAGACGAGAGAACGGTGAGAAGATTGCGGACAAAACAACAACCGTGTGCAAAATATTCCGCTACAACCACCAACTACTTTGAACTGGAGACAGGCAGTGGCTGTAATGTGACGTCCGTCGGATGTTAAAATACAGGTGACTTCGGCTTGCGAATACCTGCTTTTAACAGTCACTGTGGGCTGTGACCACGCCAACTACAATTTTAATTCATGAATAAAACATAGAGTAGTAATCTCTAGACCTCCTGCTAACGCTCTCTCCCTCCTTGCTCGAACACTCATTACTCTCCCCTTCTGAACTCTGACCCGCTCGCCCCGCCTTCCTGGTCCATTCACACTAAACAGTAGAACTTCTCCACTATGTTTGTGTAAGTCTGCATAAAAACAATATTTGATTTTTGCATCTACTGTTGAGTTGACAGAATTTGATCATACTTGAAGATCAGAAGTACATGCACTGTTATAGGCTAAATATTATAGTTCACAGTTCAGACATTTATAGGTCTAAACTGCAGCTCTGAGGACTGCTGTTTGTTTTCCTTTTCATTCAAGAATGTACTTATCCTGATTGTTACAACAACAAAGCTCTTTTTATTGAGATTTTATGTTTGGATTTGCACTGTAGTCTAAATAAGGGGAAAACTACAATTTTGTTTTTTTTTCAAAGAGCATTTATTTTGTACTGATGCAGCAATATTTTTTGTATGTCTACATTAGGAAGAAAATAAAGAAAATGAGATTTTTGCACAACTTCCTACTGTTGGGGATTTTCTATAATCTATTTTTTGTATTGTGAGTATTTCGTATCATGAGCCCTGTTTCGTATTTCGTATCGTTTCGTGAGTTGACCATTTCGTTACACCCCTAGTATTGGTTAGAAGATGTGAACTTAACCATATGAGACATATCAGACTTTATCTTACCATTAACCCAAGTCTTATCACCACAACAGCAGCTTTACAAGAACCGAGAGCTCAACTAGAAAGCACTCGGAGAGTGCAGACCTCCGCCAGCACCACAGTCCCCAGCCATTTTGTCATTTTGACCATAAATATTACTCTTACCTTTATTTCACCTAAATATTTAGATTCCTTGACCATGAAAACATACCATTAGCAATTGGATTCATAATGATATCTATTTTAGTTCAGTAGTTATTCACAGAAATCACATTTTTCACCATGGCGGCCAGACGCTGATCCCGATCAACACCAAAATCGAATCAGTTCTTCCTTTTCCCATGCTGAACATTTCCTGAAAATTTTATCCAAATCTATCCATTACTTTTTGAGTTATTTTGTTTACAGACGGATGGACGGACAAACTCTCCCAAAAACATAACCTCCTTGGTGGAGGTAATAAAAGTTCTAAAGCTAGAAGAAAACCTTGAGTCATGGACTCTGCTTTTTTGTTGATTTGTGATTAATGAGAGAGTTTGACATGGTATTGATCTTATTGATCCTGGTTCTGATTATGGCTCTGAACTATTTTTAGGTCCGCTGTAATTAACAGAATGAAATATGGCGACTCAGTGGGAGACAGGAGTGCCGCGAGCCATTTTGCAGGGTCTGTTAACTCAGATATTGTGGCTCCAGGAAATAAGGTTCAGTATAGATGTAAATGTAGCAGAACCGTGTTGGTGTTTTGCATCAAGGCAGTGAGAGAGACTAAGATAAGAATTCAGTTGTTTTGACTTGGAGTAAGATGTATCTGCCTAATTACAGACAATGAATCAGGTGGATCCAGCTGCACAGCAAGGTTGTGTAGTATCTGTAAGTTTCTAGTGTTTCCATCTGTTCTCTGCAAAGGGGGGAGGTAAAGCCCAAATTCCACTGCATGCGTATCCGGTCCGTCTCCGCTCCGCTACGGCAGCGGAGCCGATCCGTTTCCATTATAAGCAATGCGTGTACTTTCACCAGCTGCGGCACGGCTCCGTCACGGCTGCGTACCTGCTCCACCGGCCTCCGGCAGACGGAGCAGATACGCAGAGCTTCTATTTTTGCCGGATGCCGGACCACAGCGCAGCAATTTAGCACACAGAATATCGTGCGGGACAGGAAGTTGAGCACAAACACAAAATAAAATATCTGTAGATGTTTCAAAATAAAATAAACTGTGTCAACAACGGAAAAGTATTGTATCTGGAATACGTCATTTAGGGCGGAGACAGACCTGGTGTCAAAAGTTCAGTCTCACCCCACTTCACCATGGATGAGGAGCTTTTGATTTTGGAGGTGCAAAACCACAAAATACTTAGTGAGCTCGTTGACCCGCTGCAAGGCGGAGCCACAATGCTTCCGCAGACGGATCCAGTGGGAGTTGACGTGCATCAGATGACGGAGCGGAGCGGAGAAGGACCGGATACGCATCCAGTGGAATCCCTCAGTAACACTCTGAGCATCCACTCTGATTTAAATGTTTACATTTTCTACCAGCACTGGTTCATTTTCTGCAGGCTCCTGACCTGATGTGAATCTCATGAAACTGATTTGTCCTCTCCAGCAGATTCTGAAGCTCAGGCAGCAGCTACAGCGCAGCCAACGAGGAGGACATCAGCGTGAAGAGAGAGGGTGACTCTTCCCTCCACCATCACCACCTACACCCCATAACCAGTTCAACCAGTCCCAGCTCCACAGCAGGCCCCATCAGGTAATGTGCTGCCTGGTTTATTTCTCTGGTTTTTAGGATGTGACAGCAGCAGCCCGTCCTGTTGGTGAATAAATCTGTGTCAGAAAAAGCAAAGCCTGTCGAAGCTCTGCTCTGGAGGTTCATCAGCAGCAGAAATGGTTTAAGGTCAAGAATGATTGAGAATTCACAGAGTCAAACCAAGAGCAAGAACAACAATCACATCTGTGTTTTACAGTGAGAGAAAACGCTCGAACTAGGGATGTAACGGTTATCAGGATAATGGTAAACCGCGGTAAAATTTCCCACGGTAATCATTACCGTGTCCTTTTAAAATTACCGTTAAACCGTGTTTGATCACCACACTGTGTCAATAACTCATGGTGAAGTTGCTCTTTGCCTGAAAAAGGTGAAACTATGTGCGTCTGCCCCTCGATGAAGCAGCCATGTGTCGCAAACAGAGGCGTGCATACGTAGCTTGTTGTACAAATGAAGTACAAATTCCTTTTTTTTCTACTCTTGTAATTACTCACAGTTTAAGCGTTTATCACAAAATAATGACAAATACTTGCAAGAATTGTTGACTTTTATTTCTAATGATTTTTTTTTCACAAATTTACTTATAGGACATTTCCTGACAAAATTGTTGACAAAAAAAAGACAAAGAACTGTTAAAATTGTAATATCAAGGGGTTAAATGATTTCAAGACTGTGTTTAAGTACTTTTTTCAACATTTTGAGCACACTGCAACAATACCGCGATAATAATGATAACCGTGATCATTTTGGTCACAATAACCGTGATATGAAATTTTCATACCGTTACATCCCTAGCTCGAACAAATCCAAGGTCGAGGAGTGGATTCATCAAACCGCAGAGCGACACAGGAGTTGACGGGAAATGATCGACTCAATAATAATAGACATTAAGACGAGGGTGATTTCACACCTGCTGTTAGAAAATGTTACAAATTAACTCTTCTTGTGGACTGTTTCCTCTTCACAGTGTGTTTAAAAAGTCAATCCAAGCTGAGAGAGGCCACAGCAAAGCATTGTTTCACTGTGGGTCACGCTTTGCATCATGGGAAGAACAAAACAAGAATACAAAGTCGACAATAGCAGAGATTAAGGGCCAGATCCACAAAGAATTAATTGCTCCTGCAAATAGCGCCATCATTTGAGCAGAACTAGCTCGCACAGTCTGCCCTGTTTTAGCGCCTTATCCTCAAAAGAATTTGCTGTAATGGTAAGCAAGCGCAAACACGCCCACACAGTTTGGCATCTGAGCGCAGTTTGCTCCTCTGACTGCAATAATTCCTGTGGCATATAGGTGGCTTCGTCCCTGCAAACTTTGTGATTGCCGTCTCCTTTACACTGAGCAGCAAAAACAAACAACGACACAAGAACAATAAGCAGTAACAGAGAGGCACAAGACGCGAATTTGCAGCTATAGTGAGTAGTTCACGTCAGCTGAAGTGCTCTAGCAGGTCAAAAAAAAAAGTGGGGCTTGAGAGCACAAATGCAGGCGAGTCCTGCAGAGATGATGGAGCCATGAGGAGGACTGCTGCTGCTCTTGAGGCCAAAAATGCTTCTGTTGTAAAGGGGGAAATCAGCCTGAGCCAAATGATGGCAATTAAGAGGCAGGAAAGAAAAACAAATGTAATTTATAATAACTTTATTTGGCGTTCATGATTTGTTGTCGTTTTCACGTGCTTCCAGAAATGGTTGAGGCTTCATATGTTGATTTAATAAATATTTATTATATTGTCCTGATGATCTTAAATAATATTCCAAATATATTATATATAAATAAGTTGACGCAGAGCTGTCCATGGTCCTAAATCTTTTGTACCGACCTTTTTGCCTTTGAGCAGAGCTCTCTGTGGTCCTGCTTTTAAGTAAGATAAATCATATAAATATATAAATCGTAGTGATACGATACTCACTTTCAAAAGTATCGATACTACAGAAACGTAGAGAGCAGCTCTGTGAAGGATGAATGTTGCTGCTTGATCGAGCTGGACTTCAGTCTGGGATTTTCAGTTGTTGAGTCCTGTGATGATCTGCTGCAGAGACAGTGAGGGATGTTCACGTGTAGATATTTTCATGGATGTTGTGGCTGAGCACAGACATTGACTCTGTGGGTACATAAACCTTTTTGTTAAGTATAACTTTGTCATGAGCCTTGGAGCCTGGTCGCTGTAATGCTGTCATTATTACTACTGTTACTGTGGGTTGATCAATGCTGTGTTCATATGCAGAATTTTACTTCAGATACTTCAGAAATAAGTCCTGTTTTTCTTTTACCTGCTGATCCTTCCAGCCTCTGCTTGATAATGATGTTTTATTTAGAGATGCACCGACTGTGAAATTCAGGGCTGATGCCAGTTCCTTTGTTTAGAGTAATAAATGTGAAACCAGTGTCAAACTCTGGCCTAGAATAAAGATTAACCTACAGTAGAGTGTATAAAGAATCAAAATCTAGATATTTTAAATAATTTAATATAACAGCATTTGTTTAGACTCTGTTACAAAGAAAGTGTTTGTGTAACTCGACCCCAGCTGCTCTGATACTTTGACCATCGATTCTCTAATTCTGATTGGTTAGCCAGTTAATCAGTCAGAAAGCCAACAGAGAGTTAGCTACCTCTTCTGGCTAGATTCTCTCACAGTACCAATGTTTTCTCTCATGTTCAATCATGAAAACAGGACACACTGAATCCAAGAAGTCATTTTTACTGCCCAATGAAAATAAATCTCCTCTGAACAGCAGTTAGGTGTGTGTCATTATATCAGAACATCATCTGAAATTCATTTTGGTTTATGTCTCATTCATTTGTCGATGTCTGATATTCTTAAAGGGCCATTTTAGTCTAATAATACTGATGCTGAACCGATGTCAATGTATATGTATATATGCATGCATGTTCTCAATGCTTCAAATCTTTCTATGATGTTTACCATGGAACTTTAACATTTATAATCAATCTTTAGGCCCTGACGTATCATTTCTTTGAATGAGCTGGTTGATCCTATGTTAGCTATACTGAACCAGAATCCTAACCTGACATGCCAGATGGACAGTTTCATATTGGAGATATTTCACTAATCTATAGTGGAGGAGCCCTATGAAAATGTTTTCAGGGGCAGAACCTTCAAATACAACAGCAGCTTGTGATTGGATGATCGTTTGGCTCACCACACTCATCACAGACCAATCCATATCAAGCAGTGCTGCCATGACGTAGCGTATGTAGCGGCTAAACGAAGTGGCTAACGGCTACCTGTTAGCCGCTACAGCTAAAGGCTTACAAGGGCAAACAACAGTTAATGGCCGTTAGCCGTAGCGGCTAGCTGTTGTTAGCCACTATGGCTAATGGCTAATAACAGCTAACTGTTGTTTGCCCTTGATAGCCATTAGCCTTAGCGGCTAGCGGCTGTTAACCAATGGCTTAACTACCTTAGGACTATTGTGTCACATTAACTTATACCACACAGATGTATCATTTAACACTTGTATGGAACATGAACCTCGTCAAAGACAATTCATACGAAGTAAACTTATGAGAAGAGCAGATTTCACCAATTATAACTGGGTTACCACAGGCTAACCAATATAGCCGCCATTATTCGTACAACAGGAAGTGACTTCACTTCCTGTCGAGTCACTCCCTGTTGTTGTCACGCCTGCTGCTCCCGCCTCTCTTCCCTGATTGGGCCGTTAAGTATTTAGCCGAGTGAAACCGTTGGACAATGGAGGCTGGCAAGACGGAGATGCATGATTTCAGAATCAGGCAGGTCAGTCTGCTCTGCTAGGCTACCAGAGTCCCACACACTAGAATAATTGTGTTCAAGTTTAAATTGCCATCAGCTATAGTCTTCATTCTGTGACTGAGTCACAACATTTTCTTTCTGCACTTAAAGTTTGTCCTGAAATGAGCAAGTTTAAGATCTGCTGCTCCTGCAGACTGGACTCTGCTGCAGGACAGTGAGGTTTAGGGGAGCTGCTGTCTTTAAATCTTTCTAAACTGAGACCTGGAGGAAACAGCTTCAGGTTGTAGAAGCTTTGACTGATGATCCTCTGCTCTATGGAAGTCCTCGGTAAAGTTTAAATAAATAATCAGACTGGATTCACCCGTCACACGTGTTCTCTTGTTCCTCTGCAGCAGTTTTCCATGTCGAAGTCGGCTCAGATGCCACTGTCCAACATCACGGTGCCAAAGCCCTCCATCTCCAGGGTCCCCAGCAGCATGGAGGGCATCAACCATGAGCTGGAGAAGGTCTTCATCAAAGATAACGGGGAGAAGGAGGAGCTGAAGGTCAGCCTCTGGTCCTGGGTCTCAGCGATCCCTCGTGTTTGTCTTGTCCCAGCTCTGATCTCTTCTCTTCTCTCCTGCTGAAGTCTCTGGAGGTTCCTGACGGGCGACGGGCGCCCTTCCCTCCACAGCAGCGCAGCAGCAGCACCCGCAGCGTGGACACTCAGACCCCGTCGGCCCCGGGACGGTCCAGCAGCTGCTCCAGCCTGTCCCCCTGCCCGTCTCCTGCCTGCCCACCAGGGTCCCACGACGGCAGTCCGTACTCCACAGAAGACCTACTCTACGACAGGGATAAAGGTGAGCCCAAGACTCTTCACAGGCTAGTCTGTTGACTCGCTGGCCACTTTATTAGGTACACCCATTAACTACTAATTAATGCAAATTGTTAATCAGCCACTCATATCACAGCAACTCAGTGAATTCAGGCCTGTAGATATGATCAATGCAACTTGCTGAAGTTCAACCCTGAGCATTAAGATGCAGAAAAGATTAAATGACTTTTAAGTAGGGCCGACCGATATGGATTTTTTGAGGCCGATGCCATTACCGATATTTGGCAGAAAAAAATACTGATTACCGATTAATCTGCCTATTAATTTAAAATGTAAATATAATGTAATTTTTTTTTTTTATTTGATCCCAAAACACAACAATGAATTACAAGCAGAACATTTTATAGTTTTGGCCCTTTAGTATTTGTTTAACTTCACACCAGTGAGAAAATTTTAAGTACAATAACATGCAAAAAAAGCATTGAACTTAACCTTTAAAAAGAGTCACTCTGTATGTTGTACTTCTTGTTGATTAAAACTAAAGGTAGGTTATAGTAATGGTAGGTAGATGAGTCATCCATACACAGTATCAGCAGAGAGCTATGAGCCGCCACCAATGCGTGTTGCCATGTCCCACAACGTCATCATCCTGCTCAGCCTGGACACCGAACAGCTTTTACTGTTTTACAGGAAATTAAGAATATATCGGCGTTACATTGGCAAAACTCTGGCCGATGTTGAATACTTTCAAAAGGGCTAAAATTGGCTGATTTAATTGGTTGGGCCCTACTTTTAAGTGACCAAACTAGAAGAGTTTGAAGTTACAAGTTCAGCTACTTATGGCCCTTTTCCATTAGTCCGACTCTTCTCGACTCTACCCGGCTCTACTCTACTCGCCTTGTGCTGCTTTTCCATTAGCCCCAGTCACCTGCCCAATGGGGTGCAGTGTCGCTGTAAACAGCTGAGCGGCACTGCGGTGACGTCATTTTGAGCGCGACACAACAATCTGTGGCTTTTTGTCACAAAGCGAGTAAAAAAGGAAAGCAGAAGAAGGCTGCAGGTGGTAAGAAGAAATACCCCTTGAGAAGCACAGGAGAGTTTTGGAAGCTATACAACAGAATGAAGCCGAGGACGAGAGCAATCCAGCTGCAAAGAAAAGACGTATGAGGGTAAGCTAACGGTAGCTACTGCTAGCATGCTAGGTTGTCACACTCATGACTCATCGATGACAACATTGTCTGACCAATCAGTGGCCGGCAGTCGGTGACATCATCTTTTAGTATGGACTCAGCTCGCTTGGAACCAGAGAGGAGTAGGTACTAAAACTAGCTTGTTTTAGGAGGTACCAGGCTAGTGGAAACACGCTGCACATCGAGTAGAGCTAAGTAGAGCAGGGCCAAGGCGTGCTAGTGGAAAAGGGCCAATAGAAGACTGTGAAAGTGTCTCCTGGTCCAGTGAGTCTGGATTCTGCTCCACATTCAGAGTTTGGTGTGAACTTCATGAAGCATGGATCCATCCTGCCTTGGCTCAGCGGTTCAGGTTGTTGGTGATGGTGTGGGGATATTGTCCTGAGAAAATGAAGTATTACTTAGGCTTGCAGCAGTCAAACTTGCATTAACTATGTGATGCTCTGCAGTCATTATGGACCAAAATCACACTGAAATGTTTTCAGCACCTTTGAGTTCATGCCATGAAGATAAAGGTTGCTCTGACGTTGTAAAGGGGTCCTTCTCGGTTCTAGCAAGGTGTTCCTAATGAAGTGGCCAGTGGATGTGTGTTAAATAAAGGTTCCAGAAGTGCTCAAAATGTTTCTAATGTAGTTCCTATCAGCCATCATCTCCTTCATGTTCACAGACAGTGGCAGCAGCTCCCCTCTGCCCAAGTTCGCCTCCTCGCCCAAACCAAACAACAGCTACATGTTCAAGCGGGAGCCGCCCGAGGGCTGTGAGAAGATTAAAGCTTTTGAGGAGCAGAGGTAAAGACTGTTTCATACTCCAGCTGAATTCAAGTCTGAAAGCTTCTCCTGTATCTTACTGTTACACGTGCATTATTAATCCTGCCCTGGAAAACCAAAGCAGAGGAACAAAGTCCCAACTCATGTGTCTTGGAGGATTTCACAGTTCACAGTACTTCTATATCCTGATATGATTTTATTGTTATTCTTAGTTTTTGTTATAACTGAGACTGCCTTAAACTGGGGGTGTGCGATATGATGATATTAAATCGTGAAGGATTATAACGTGGGGATGATCTCATAAAGCAGAAAGATCATCAGATCGTCTGTGTGGGCACAGAGACTTTGACGCGCATCCGACTAACCAATCGTAGCACATTAAGCACAGTGCATGATGGGATCTCCTGTTTGGTTATGTAGCCTGAAGCCATGGTGGAAAGAGAAAAGAGATAGAAGCTTTAAGATGTCTGAACAAAAATCTGTTCTAAAGCAGCTGTATTATTCACTTATATTATAGACATGCTTTGTATAACATCAACCTGCCAATGGGACTAAAGATGGAAATTAGCCACCTGGCTATAATCTTACATGTTTACATGTATGTGTTTATTAACACGTGCTGTCCCATTATTTTAAAAATAAAAATAAACAATCTACATTGCAGTTAGAAAACATTTGTTTTGAATTGTTGCACTTTAAAAGGTAATGTTGATATTGTTGTTCATTACCTTTTATGTTTACGTTTATTGCACATTTTTATAAAAACTGCACTATTTAAATTAAAACCTGTTCAGAAAGTTTCTTTGGCTTTAATAATCTTTTTTTTTCTTGAAGGGTTTTACATGTTTTATATGTTAAACATAGGAGAAAAATGGTCAAACATGCAAATTAGTCTAGAAAAATCAAAGTAAAAAAGAATCGTGATAAAATCGGGATTGTGATTTTATTTTTAAAAAATCGTGATATGATATTTTTGCCATATCGCCCACCCCTAGCTTAAACTATGATTGTTTTTTACCTTTTATTGTCTCCATTTACATCCAGAAAGAAAAAAAGTGGCTAAGTTCTATAAAGTTCAATTAAAATCTTACCTCAGGATGTTCGTTATTTCAGTTCACTTCTGTTTTCAGGATTAACCCACAGACTGATGTCCACATGCTGCTCAGGCTCTCTTCAGCTTCACTGCTCTGAAGAGCTTCAGTGCTGCTGTTGTTGAAGCAAAGCTTAGAGATGCAGCCAGTATGTTACAAAAGCTGAGAGTTGGTAACAGATTGAGCTGTTTTCTCAGACTGAGCAGAAGTGGAAGGAAGCTTAGACAAGCCAAGCATGTCAAGGCTGTGCTGGTTTTTAAGTAGCAATAGCTTAGTGTTAGCTTTTCTGCTGTTGGCTTTTGCTGTTTCTGGGTATTGAAGCCAACTTATGTCCTTTCTGCTTCTCTCTTATGCATCCCAATATATCGAGTCCTTCTCTTTTGTCCCTTTCAAAGTCCAAACTAAGTTCACATAGTGGATTTAAATGGGTTCCTCTCATCTAAAGCACAATGAGTACCCATCTGAGCTGGCTCAGCAGCACCGTCATGTGGGCTAACCGAGTGCCTGATTTTTATTTCTTCTGAGGCAAAACCCTCATTAAAATGTTGGAAATGAATACAATAAACATACAGACACATGGTGGCTGTACATTAGTAGAATGTCATCACACCAGTTGTCGTGTTACAATAGTGTATCTGTTTTTTACCCACCTCTGCTGTTTACCAATATGACAGTTTCTCTAATTTTGAGAGTGAAACTAGCAAAATAAACGTCTGTAATCAATGTCATCAGATTTGTCTGTGCCAGTGGTCAGACCTAGGGATGTAACGGTATGAAAATTTCACACCACGATGATCATTATTATCGCGTTATTGTTGCAGTGTGCTCAAAATGTTCAAAAAGCACTTTAACACAGTCTTGAAATCATTAAACCCCTGTAATATTATAATTTTAACAGTTCCTTTGTCTTTTTTGTCAATAATGTGTCAGGAAATGTCCTATAAGTAAATTTGTTTAAACTTTTTCATTAAAAATTAAAGTTAGCAATTCTGGCAAGTATTTGACATTCTTATGTAATAAATGCTAAAAGAGTGTAATTACAAGAAAAGAAAAAAACGGATTTAAACTTTAAACAGGATTATCTTCGTAAACAATTGTAAATGAACATGTTCAAAGTTTCGAGACAACCAAAAATAAACTTAATCTATTTTACAAACACTCACACATTTTAGTTTGCCTGCAGCATTAGTGTCCATGTTACAGCTCGTTATATTAGACCATGTCCAGGACTTTTATTTATTTATTTTTTGTTTTACTAACAATAGTCCCTGAAGCAGTTAGCCCCCTTCATGACTCTCCTCTGGTCTCCCCTTTCCATGGCAGATCTCCTCCACATCTCCTTCTTTAATATTTACAAATTACGATTGATTAAATCCATAAAACAGGAACAATGACGGAAAAAGACGATCTATTAAGAAATACGGCGAATAAATATTGAAAGAACAACAAGAACTCACTCCAGAATAATACTAATGCTGTTATTTACAACCTTTATACATTATTTACTCAGAAAATCCTGATAAGCCTCCTATAATTCACTCAGGTATGGCTCTCTGAATCCTCTCTCTCTCTCTGCTCGTTTACTCGAGGAGTTACAGCAGTTTTAATCACACACATTTTTGTCTTTCACCACAGCTTGGTGTTTTAGACAGGGTGACTGTCGTCAGTCAGTTCCCCCTCGATATCCTTGTAAATCCAAACTTCAACCAGACTTTAGACTTTGTCCAAAACCTGTAAGAGTCTGAGCGAGGCTCTAATTTACTTTCTGAGACCAAACATTACAAAGTGCACCTGCTCGCCTCTGTCTGTGAGAGACGGCTGCTTCACCGAGGAGCAGACACACATAACTCCAGTCATGGACTTATGTGTGCCTGTCGGTCGTTACAGATGAAGTGAAGGCTCTAGTCTTCTTCAGAATCATCATAAAGCTGTGATCTGCTCTGAGCTGTTACACCTTCTCCCCCTCCTCACTAACTGTTTGTTTCTCCTCAGCTCCAGACAGTCGGCGTCGGCGTCAGTCCCGCTCTTCTCCTGCCCCGACAAGAACAAGGTGAACTTCATCCCCACGGGCTCGGCCTTCTGTCCCGTCAAACTCCCCGGCTCCCTGCACCTCAACCCGGCCTCGCAGCCCGAGGAGGACGAGGAGAACACGGAGCCGCAGGGGGCCACGTCGCTCTACGGCGCCCCCGCTCACGTCTCCACGAGCACCAGCACAGAGGACCCCCCGGAGGAGCCCAGCTCGCCCTCAGACCCCCCCACAGACAGCCCGGCCATCAGCTAGACGTGAGCAGAGCTGGCCTCTGGCTCCGGATCCACGAGCGTCACCACTGACTGTCCCACCAACACCTCCCTCTGCTCCGCCTGGGAGGGGCGAGGGGGGCCTCTGTCTCTCTGTGCTGACCCCTCCACCCCCTCTATCTCTGCATGACGTAGCAACTATGTCCCAGTAACCACCACCGCCACCACAAAGACTCGCCACTTCGTTGTTTGTCCCGCGTTCTGTTGCTGGCGGGGGAGGACCCGATGGTTTCGAGCGGGCGTCGGAGGAAGAAGGGAGCACTATGGATGGGGGAGGGGCATGCATTTTAAACTGGTAGTATATTTCTGATTAAATTATGTGTTATTGTGTTCAGTTTCAACATTCACAGTATGAATAAGCTCTCTAAACATATATATACACGTATATATCTCTATGAATAGAAAGAAATGCTTGTTTTAAAGAAGAAAACCCAAACCGTGTTTGCTGTGTGACGTAGAGAAACAGGAGGATCTGTTCAGGATTCTGTTTACACGATCCATGCGTCATCGTTAACCCCGGCTGTGTCTGAAACCGCACACCACATACTACCACCACAAGGACACAAAAGATTTAACCAACGAGTTCCACCTCATGTCAGCCGAGGATGGGCAGTGCTGGTTTCTGTGACGGTCACACTTCCTCACTCCCAAAAGTGTAAACATAACAAAATTAAGAATACTCAGTAAAACAGGCAAGGTGACACTTTATTAAAATAACACATATTTATATAACATTCATCAGAATCTATTATCCCATAGTTTTAAGTTAAAAAGAAACAGAAGTACTACATTTATTGGGATGGACATGGGACTAAAGAGAGGACAAGCCTTTGCTAAGGCATGTATGGTCAGAAGCCGCTTGGCTAAATATGTCTGTACCACCAGTCCAGACTGAGGTCCAGATTTAAAAAAAATCAAATGTTGATCTTGATCCAGACTCAAACTTAGCTGTGGTTTTTCCTGGACCCACATGACTTACGTGCATCTGCAGGAACACTTTCCAAAGCAGATCTGACATTAAGAAAACAACCCCCCCATACCCCTGATCAGTTTATACCCCTCTCTTCCTGTTTATGTACACAAAACCATGGCGACAGAAATGGAGCACTTAATGTTGGAGTAAAGAGACTATTAAAACAAGCAGAATTTTTACACTGCAGTAACTAGACAGAAAAAAGCAGAGGAGGTTCTTCACTAATGAATTAGCTAAAGCAGAGTGTGGTGACAGAATGCTTGTGCCCTGACTCAGGACCTCGTGGACCTGCAGCTAAGTTTTGATGCAGAGGAATAGATCAGACTTTAGGTTACACACACACAAATGGCCCTTTTCCACTAGCACGCCTTGGCCCTGCTCTACTGGGCCCTACTCGATTAGCAGCGTGTTTCCACTAGCCTGGTGCCTCCTAAAACAAGCAGTTTTAGTACCTACCCAGCAAGCTGAGTCCATACTAAAAGATGACGTCACCGACTGCCGGCTACTGATTGGTCAGACAATGTCGCCATCGATGAGTCATGAGTGCGACGATCTAGCATGCTAGCGGTAGCTACCATTAGCTTACCCTCATCCGTCTTTTCTTTGCAGCTGGATTGCTCTCGTCCTCGGCTTCATTCTGTTGTATAGCTTCCAAAACTCTCCTGTGCTTCTCAAGGGGCATTTCTTCTTACCACCTGCAGCCTTCTTCTGCTTTCCTTTTTTACTCTGTTTGTGACAAAAAGACACAGATTGTTGTGTCGCGCTCAAAATGACGTTACTGCAGTGCCACTCAGCTGTTTACAGCGACACTGCACCCCGTTGGGCAGGTGACTGGGCTAATGGAAAAGCAGCACAAGGCCAGTAGAGTAGAGTAGAGTAGGGCTAATGAAAAAGGGCCATAAGCTGCCCCAGCACTGGACAGCACTCGCACTACTCTAGCTGCAACCTGGCCAAAGCATGAGAGCCGTTACCATGGAGATGAGTTCAGGCACATCCACACAAGTTACTGATCTTATAGGCGTGTCGTCCACATGGATACAGCAGCCTGATCGCTTCAAAACAGCAGACGTCAAGAGTTGGTTTACATTTAAACTGATGTCTGGGCACGCTCCATGTCTTCTTCTCTGGTTTGGTGTCAGTCTGCAGCAGCGTTAAAGCTCCACCTACAGGCCTGGCATATGTACTACAGTGTTTTTACTGAAATTATGCCATCTTTAGTAGGGCTGAACGATTTGAGAAAATAATCTAATCGTGATTTTTTTCCCCAATATTGCGATTTACTCTGCAATTATTTTAATGTTCCTCATCTTATGTATTCTTAAACAAACATAAGCAGTAGATCTTTTTATAGTAAAACCAATATGACATTAAATTAATCTAAGGATAAAAGATTTGAGAAAAAGTGGAAAAGTGAAGAACAGAAGCAAAATAGGTATGAAATTGTAAAAACTGGGTAAAAATGGTATGAAAGTGGAAAAAGGTTAATAAATAGGTGGAAAATAGGTATGAAATTGGGGGAAAATTGGCAAAAAAAAATCCAAAAGTGGCTTAGGAAAATTGAATATAGCAGCAAAATTGGAAATTCAATTTGAAATTAAATTTCAAAAACCATGTAAAAATTCCAAAAATGGTTCTGACAGTGGCCAAAAAAAGATGAATGGGGGCAAAATAGGCATAAAGTTGTAAAAAAGGGGTTAAAAAAAGGTAAAAATGGTCCAAAAGTGTATGAATAGAGGTAAAAAATAGGCATGAAATTGCAAAAAACTACATCACAATGCCAAAATGTTAAACACATTTTGGGCTAAAAATATTGAACCTTCTGTGATTTGAAAATTGCAACAAGCCAAATTGTGATTCAATCTAATTTGCAGTTAATTGTTCAGCCCTAATCTTTAGAGAGAGTTTTGTCTCCCTGTGTTTGGGCCATGGTTGATATTTCCACCAACATCATGACTGCCAATGCTGAGGCTGCGATCAGAACATAAGAGGTAAACTATTCCACAACTTCTCCAGAAGTCTGTAAGAAGACAGTTTATTGGTGCTTTAGTTTAGTCAAAATATGAGAGTAGTGCTTATTGTGGAGACTATCCTTTTTAAAATAGTTTTCCCACAGACTTTATTTACAGCCGTGGTCCAGAAATCCTTTGAAATAAAACAAAAACATGTTTTTATGTCAGAGACATGATCAGAAACTCTGTCCTTCCTGAACCACATGACCTGGTTATTTCAGACTAATCATTTCACAGGTGTTCCTGTATGACGTCACATCTGTGGATCTCTCTCATGCACTAAATCAGCTTTAGTCGGAACATGCCACCGGACCAGTCTGAGGTGTGTGCTTTTAGACACAGCCGCTCTAAAAGAGAACAGTTTGACTCAAAGAAAAAAAAGTCCACAAATTGGTTGCACAGCGTCTGCCTCGCTTCAGGTATTTCACAATCAGAGTGTGTACTCAGGTAATCTGGAATGAATGTCCATACTAAAATCTGCAGATGTCATTCCTTCTCTCATTCCAAACCGATCATTCCTTTAGTTTACGAGTGATTCGAGGAGGAGCTGCACGCAGTAAAGGGTTAATGGTGGGGCAAAGGACAGACCACACACACTGTGACTGAGGCACTGCTCTGTGTGTGATGATGATGATGATGATGATGATGAAGGGCGTGCTGGACAGACTTGGACGTGTGCAGCGGGTTTGTTTAAGCCGTGAGGATCATGAGTGTGAGTGTTGACCAGAATCTGCAGAACATGAAGAACAATCAGACCGATGCAGGATGGAGTTTGAGCCGTACAAACACTTCTCTGAGCTAGAAATAATCACATCCTGAGGTAACTGAAGCCAAAGAAGCAGAAAGTCTTTCTTTTACATGTTTCAGGGTCAAGATGGTGTTTAGGTCTCACCCAGGGTACAGAAGCTTTGGTCCTTTAGGGCAGGAGGTCTGGGCTAAACCTGTGGCTCCTCTCATGTGTCATTCCCTAATTTATCCAGTTTTTAATAAAATAAAAAAATAAATCTTAAGACCTAAAGCACCAACACTATTAAAGACACCAGACAATACCAAAAACAGAGCCCAAAAATACTCACAGGCACCTGATGTAGAGAAATGTATGAATTTAAAGGTAGAAAATGACACAGAAATGCACATGCACATTTTATTAGTGATAATATAAAGATTCAGTTTATGACTCAGTAAGCATCAAAATGCTGAGAGATTGTAATACCATGTTATCACTGCTTTATAGGGGTGTAATGGTACATGTACTCGTGCTGAACTGCTCCAAAAGGACGTTCGGTTCGGTACAGTGCTGTACTCGAGTACAGTAAGTTTACGTCAGCCGCTGCACATGGCTCTTTAATATTCATGGGGGTACTCGTCTACGATTGGCGTGGTTAGGGAAGGCTTTTTAATATTCATGAGGAAAGTGGTCTGTGATTCGTGCTCTTGTGATCATGTACATATCATGTAGACGTGATGTCTCAGAGAGCCAATCAGAAGATGAATATCAAAGAGCTTCTGTAACCACAAAAGCTTGTGTCTGAATTGTGCATCATGGCTACTGCTAGTGACCAATCGGAGCTTGGAGACCCTCCCCCATCGCTGAAATCTCCTGTTTGGGAACACTTTGGCTTCCTGGTGAAATATTGCAATGGAGAAAGACAGGTGGATAAAACGATGTCGGGTATTTTCAGACAGCACGTCAAACATGCTAACTCACCTGACACGGCTCCACTCAAGTGTAAAGATTTCCGCGATAAGGAAAAAAAACACTGTAGTGCAAATTCAACTGCATTTAAGCAGCCTCTCCCTGACGGTTCAGATCAGGCCAAAGTGATAACAGCATCCATCAGCGTTTTCATAGCATCAGATCTAAGACCATATTCAGCTGTGAAATGCTGGTTTTAAACTCATGCTAAAGATGATTGAGCCCCGGTATAAAGTACACAGTCGTCCACATTTAAGCCAGAAATTTAAAAAGAAACTCATTATTATTAATTTCATACATTTGTGCTTTATTTTATTTAACTTATTAGTATTACCAAGCAGCACATTGGATATATCTTGGTTTTAAGTTTGTATAATAACAAATTTCTGGTTTAATAAGCGTGCTAAACAAGAAAATAGTTTTGAGTTGTTCCCATACTGTACCGAAAATGTACCGAACCGTGACCCCAAAAACCGAGGTACCGAACCGTCATTTTTGTGTACCGCTACACCCCTACTGCTTTATAACACAAATATTGGTTTATGCAAATATTCTCAAAAGTGTTTGGCATTAAAAAAAGGGTTTCAATAATTAAGGTCCAAAGTTTTTGAGTTTATGTTTTAAGTTCAGTTTCTTGAACATCAGTGTTTCACAGGTGACATTCTGGTGATCCTTTAGGAGGATTAGACATCAACAAGATATCTTAAATCTTTTTTTTCATGAACAGGCTTCAGAGTTTCTGATATAACAGACTAGATCTCTTCAGACAAAGGCCTTTTTAACATTATCAGGTGAATATTTTAGTACTTCTGTTTCTGTTGACTTATGTCCAAACTTTTAATTACTTACATGAGAATCAGATTGAAACATCTGAATTTGGACGAACCAAAAAGAAATATGAACATTTTGATTGAATCTGATAATATCTCTTTTTTTTTGGTTGTTGGAATCTCTGCAGGTTTGAGTTTAGAGATAAACATTTTTCACCCTGAAGTCTTTTCCTTAACGTTGAAAAGAAACTAATGTCTCTCCTAATGTGAATCAGAGGAAGCTTCATGATGAGGGCAGGTTTGTTTTAATCATTCACGTGTGTGTAGGAAGGCCTTTGGCTAAAAGGAAGCCAGTTAACATGCCTCAGCTCCTGGTAACATTGTGGGTATTTTTGAAAAAGCAGTTTCTCCTTAAAGCTAAACTTCGACTGGTTTCAGTATTGCTAACGTGACTATTTACACACCTACACAGACTTTCAGCTGCTTCCCCACTCTGATAACCTTGCAAAGCAGCTGGGTCCACCTGATATCTGTAATCAAACTCCAGTCTACAATGGTTTTGAGTGCAGCACGGCCCAATCAGAGTCCTTTGGAGCAGGAAGTGACTGCTCATACAGAGATTAGCATAGATGCTAACAGCTTAAACAGCAAAACTGGACTTTTCTTTGTTAAAAATGAAAAGAACACAGACAACATTCCTCTAAAAGGATATTTCTGATTCAAGTGAGTTTGTTCTACATCATGTCTCATGTCCTGTATTTCCGTTGCTGCTGTAGAGCTGCCTCTCACATTATCTGATTGACCAATTATGAGTTTGATGCGTGAAACTATCATCCGATCACCTGCCTGATACACATCTGAAAGATTCCCAGACGAACAGGTGACATAACGATCCCTCCTGTGTGTCAGGTGAGCGCTCTGATGCCCGTGTTGACAGTCTGTTGCTGTCATGGCTGCAACGGCCACAGTCCTGGATTACAAGACTTGATCCAGATCTTCAGATCAGTCCCAGATAGGGCTGAACGATTTGAGAAAATAATCGAATTGCAGTTGTTTTAATGTTCCTCATCTTATGTATTCTTAAACAAACATAAGCAGTAGATCTTTTTATAGTAAAACCAAAATGAGGAAAATTGATTATAGCAGCAAAATTGGGAATTAAATTTGAAATTAAATTTCAAAAACCATGTAAAAATTCCAAAATTGGTTCTGACAGTGGCCAAAAAAAGATGAATGGGGGCAAAATAGGCATAAAGTTGTAAAAACGGAGTTTAAAAAAAGCTAAAAATGGCCTAAAAGTGGGAAAAAAGTGTATGAATAGAGTTAAAAAATAGGCATGAAATTGCAATAAACTACATCACAATGCCAAAATGTTCAACACATTTTGGGTTAAAAATATTGCACTGTCTGCGATTTGAAAATTGCAACAAGCCATATTGAGATTTAATCTAATTTGCAATTAATTGTTGAGCCCTAGTCCCAGATATAAACATATGCAGCATTTGTCACAACTTCTTGTGAGCACCAGTTAACATGGTCACCAGTCAAACCACGACACTGGTCAGGCTTGTCACAGGGATAGATTTAAAAATAAAAAAAGCATTTGTCATAATAATGGCAAAGGAAATGTTGCATGTCACAGACATTGGAACATGTTAATAAACTGTGTAAACGTGTTTTCATCTGGACAAAGATGTTTTAGGTAGTGCAGGTGCCTCTCTGGGTGGATTTTGCATCTTCTCCTTGTGCATTAGTGGTTCTCTCTAGGCACACATACCAAAAACATGCTCATTAGGTTGTTGCCCTTAGGTGCGAGTGGTTGTCTGTCTCTCTGTGTGGCCCTGTGATTGGCTGATGACTGGTTCAGGGTGTACCCACCTCACGCCCAGTGTGGATGAATTAATGTCTTAAACACAAAAAAAAAAAACAGTTTTCAAGAGCACCTGCTGAATAAAATGGACTGAAACATAATGTTGGATTAGCTGTGAACTGTTCAATCATCCTGTCTAATGGCAGGATGAGAGTAAGAGCTTGGGCCTTAACTGATTTCTGGTATTTTTATCATCAACTCCAGCTGTATTTTTATAGATTTGTCTTGCCAATATTTCATTAACCCCTCTTAGCTGGTGTGGAGAGACATTAACAAAGATTGCACTATTCCAGAACTTTCCTAGCCAAACTAGACGAGTGTTTGTACGACTCCAAACTCCGGCCTGCACGCCCAAACCAAGACTGTTCTGATGATCCAAATATTCCCATTCCATTGAAAGCATTCCATGAGGCTGTAAACAGACATAAATAGACCCTCTATCACTCCTAAAATATCTCAGCCTTCTCCATTAGAGGCGATCAGCAGTGCAGAGACGTTAGCCTGCCTCTCTCACTGTCCGTCTGTCCGGGTAAACTCGGTGTTGTAGGCATCCTGACGCTACAGAAACCCTCCAGACATCTCATGTACTCTGTGCTGTAGGCTGTTGAAGAGCATCACCCCGCCCAAGTGTAAATGAATCACCACTTTCATCTGCAAGAGTGAATATAACCCACGTTTATTTTGGTATCTGGTGTGCTTGTGGACTCCCTGCATTGACGCTCATTCATATTTTGTATATATGTGGCTTTTAAAGAGGCTCAATGCAATGTTGTGGTTTCTGAGACATTTCAGCACCTTACCAAGAGCTATGGCTTTCCCAATGTCCCACATATACTCGGCATTGGTAAACTAGATGTGTGCAATAATAGGATAAAAAAAGGTGTTGTCCTCCCGGATGTCGTCCGTTCTTTGACACAAGCGTCTCATCCTGCATTAACTTTGGTTTTGAGCATGGCGACTGGATCAGCGAGCGTTTCGTTTGCTAAAGCCATCAACCGATCCAAAACCAGCACCGAGAGCAAGCAGAGCACATCACGAGCAGGTCCGAGTGTTCATCGACTCACCGCCATTCCTCCCTGTGTAACCTGCAGTGTCATGCACAATGGCAATAAAAAACTATTGGTTGTTTTGTCCACTCTTGACTTTGTGTTTGCTTACGTCAGGGCTGCTCATCCATCTGATTCTTTTACAGCTCCTGTGGGGACGATGTCAAACACATGACACTCCTGAGATGCAGAAATGCTTCTTTAATCGATGGTGTTTAAAATTACTGAAAGATGTGTGGTTTTCAACACATCCCCATAAATGACAACACAGTTTTGACCACTTCTGCAGTGATTTTAACTTCTTTGTCGTCATTTATGCTGACTGCCTCCAATGAGAGCCTGCAGTCCTTATTTTGAATTTGAATTTATTTAGGATAGCCCCTTGATTTGCAGCATCTCATTTTCAAGGGGGGCCCAACAATAATACACAGCAAACACAAAATATACATTACAATAATACACAAAAAAACACAAAACGCACAGCTGTACCATAGGGCTGGGTATCAATTCAGATTTTCTGGATCGATTCGATTCGATATTACCAGGACTCAAATCGATTCGATTCACGATATAAGATATTTATTCAGTCTGGGATATCTCAGTTAAAATAATACTCTTTACTTAAAAGGTGACCTGGTGCATTAAAATTGTATTAACATTATGAAATGAACCCAAAGCAGTTGCATTAATCTTATATTAATTACATTAATGCGTATTCTGCCTACTACTTGTTTTCTGTCCAACTCCTCTTTTCCTTTGCGCTTGTAAAATCCGAAATACTTCCATACGTCAGCCTTTAAACTCACCTGTGCAACGCTAAACACAGATCACGCAATACTAGCAGGGTTGATACCACAGGCTGCTTCTCTGCACGTCCAATGAAGAAAAAACTACCCAAGTTAAAAGATCCATCTTTGGATTTTATGGATCGATTATGAACCATTGAAAGGGAAATCGAATAAAATCGATTAAATTGATTTTTTAAACCCAGCCCTACTCTACCACTTCCACAGCCCCCACACCCTTCACTCTTCCCACCCTATCACCAGCTCACGTAATTGTGCTCACACTCATGCACAGTCCCAATGCAATACAATATAATACAATCAACAGAAGCAGCAGAATGTCACGGCAACTTTTAAAAGTAAAGGAATAAATAAAATAAAATAGAATAAATCATAAACATGAACATCCTGCTTGTAAGTGTGAAAATAAATTTGATGTAAAGATGAAAAAAGAGTTGATTGACTTTAACAAGGAAGGAAGATTATTCCAATCAGATGGTGCTTTGAAACTTGAATGACCTACGACCTACTTCTTTACGGATTTTTGGTACCATGAAAATTGGATCGGTCAAATGTCTAAGAGGATATTGAGATGTATATGGGACCAGAAGCTGTTTTAAGTATGGTGGACATTTAAAAAGAAACAAAACCCAGTGAAACTGACACCTGAGGATGAAGCTGGTTCAAGGTCTCGTTCATGAGGCAGTGGTGCGTTCAAGGACATCTTAAGACAAATCCACATAAGGAGTTATTCAAAATAGAGAGGTTTGAGTCTGACTTGAAATGAAAAGGAACTGATTGATCGGTAGGGAGAACCAGACAGCCATACATTTTTTTACAAATGTAATCGATGTGGGGTTTAGAAGTAAGCTCAGGGTCCAACCAAAGACCAAGGTATTTATATACTTTAACTCTCTCTAGTGGAGTCCCATCTCTAAAATCAATCAAGAGCTCAGGTGGGTGTGATAGACTATGTTTAGTACCAAGATTTTTTCATGTTAAGTACAAGCCTGTTATTGTAGAACCTTTGTTGGACAGTGTTAAAATCATGTAAGTTATCATGGATCTGTAATATATTAGTACTGGAATGGTAAATAACAGTATCATCAGCATAGAGATGAACATGACTGTTTAAGCACAATTAAGGTAAGTCATTAATAAAAATAGACAAAAGAAGAGGGCCTAATATAGAGCCTTGTGGAACACCTGAATCAACTAACATTTGACTAGACTGACAACCATTGATATAAACATATTGATGCCTATTGTGAAGATAACAGTTGAACCAAAGGACAGCGTTATGATTCAGTCGAATATGATGGATGAATTTACAAGGCATGCAGAATAAATTGGAAGGAGTTATTAATAAAAAAGACTGTTACCATGTTGATTCATGAGGAAGGTGTTTTTGATCCAGCTGGGCTTGGTTTTCCCATCCCTGGTCAACAGATAGCTTATCCAGTCATATGGCAGCAACTTAATGCGTTAAGGCAAATCGACATGATCAAGACAACAGCATCAGAGCAGAGGAAGCTTTTCCCAAAACCTTAATGTAAATGGGGTTAGGGTGTTCAGAAAGTCCTTTTTGTTTAGGAACCTTCCTTAATGAAGAAATGACCCATTTCAGCGACAGCCATGATGAGAGCTGTTCAAATTCTCCATAAGTTAAGGAAAGGAAGTTTGTTGTTTCCTTTAGTACCTCCTTTAGCTTAGGAAACACTGGACCATTCATTACGAAAGGAGAAAGGAACCTCCCATAATGCCTTGCTGCAGCGACATACACTATATTGCCAAAAGTATTGGCTCACCTGCTTTGACTCTTATATGAACTTCAGTGCCATCCCATTCCTAATCCATACGTGGGTCCACCCTTTGCAGCTATAACAGCTTCAACTCTTCTGGGGAGGCTGTCCACAAGGTTTAGGAGTGTTTATGGGAATTTTTGACCATTCTTCCAGAAGAGCATTTGTGAGGTCACACACTGATGTTGGACTAGAAGGCCTGGCTCTCAGTCTCTGCTCTAATTCATCCCAAAGGTGTTCTATGGGGTTGAGGTCAGGACTCTGTGCAGGCCAGTCAAGTTGATCCACAGCAGACTCTGTCCTCCATGTCTTTATGGACCTGCTTTGTGCTCTGGTGCACAGTCATGTTGGAAGAGGAAGGGGCCAGCTCAAAACTGTTCCCACAAAGTTGGAGCATGGAATTGTCCAAAATGTCTTGGTGTGCTGAAGCATTCAGAGTTCCTTTGACTGGAACTAAGGGGCCAAGCCCAGCTCCTGAAAAACACCCCCACACCATAATCCTCCCTCCACCAAACTTACACTTGGCACAATGCAGTCCCACAAGTATGGTTCTCCTGACAACCTCCAGACCCAGACTGGTCCATCAGATTGTCAGATGGAGAAGTGTGATTGGTCACTCCAGAGAACGCGTCTCCACTGCTCTAGAGTCCAGTGGCGGCGTGCTTTACACCACGGCATCCACGCTTTGCATTGCACTTGGTGATGTGAGGCTTGGATGCAGCTGCTCAGCCATGGAAACCCATCCATGAAGCTCTCTGCACTGTTCTTGAGCTAATCTGAAGGCCACATGAAGTTTGGAGCTCTGTAGAGATTGACTCTGCAGAAAGTTGGCAACCTCTTCTCACTATGCGCCTCAGCATCCGCTGACCCTGCTCCGTCAGTTTACGTGGCCTACCACTTGGTTGCTGAGTTGCTGTGGTTCCCAAACACTTCCACGTTCTTATAATCCAGCTGACAGTTGACTGTGGAATATTTAGGAGTGAGGAAATGTCACCACTGGATTTGTTGCTCAGGTGGCATCCTATCACAGTTCCACGCTGGAATTCACTGAGCTCCTGAGAGCGACCCATTCTTTCACTAATGTTTGTTAAAGCAGTCTGCATGCCTAGGTGATGATTTTATACACCTGTGGACATGGAAGAGACTGGAACACCTGATTCTGATTATTTGGATGGGTGAGCGAATACTTTTGGCAGTATAGTTTATATAAATACAGCATCTGCCAAATGTTTATGGAAACTTTCGATGGAGAGAGGATGAGTTTTGTGTGACTATGAAGATCTGTATTTAATACTGTGTAAATGATTTTGGCAGATATAGGGGAAGAAGATATGCTTCTAAGTCAAGGCTTTCAAAAATACAACCTTTAATTCATTTATTTTTTATCATTTTTAAATTTTTGGACAGATGAACAGTTATATTTTAATTTATGAAGCACCTTAAAACAGTTCTTTTTCTCCATAACTGCCTACAATGTTAATGAATATTAAACTTAAAATTGTGGTACTTGTTTCCTTTATTAGTATTATATGTTAATTATCACATTCCCATCTACCTTAATTTATGAAGTAAATCATACCAATAATAAGACAGAACAGTGGAGTCTCTAATAATGTTAAAAAAAATTACAATAAAGGACAAATGAGGCATTTTAACAATACTTCAAATACAACGACAGATATAACAACATTCACACTGATATATGTGAAACAAACGGAGAGAACAGAGCCTCTCAAACATTTATTATCAGACTTCAGGTTTTCAGTGTTTGTCAAAGATTTCAATATTTATCTTACTTCACAGCTTCTTGTAGTTCATTTTCAGAACATCATAGTTCATCGTGACTCATCTACGTCACAAGAAATCATCATGGCATAAAAATGACGCCAAAGTGAGAGTGCAGTTGAATTCCTCTTTTACTGCATTTCTCCTCCTCTTATTCCCTCCTTTCCTCGGCCCTGTGCCATTTTCCATATTAAGGTAAAGTGGATAGGAAAGGACTTAGTAAAGGAGTTTTCTTGACTTTTTGATTGCACCCTTGGCTTTTGAGCATTCATGCTAATTTGGTTATCACAAGTCATTTCCTGTAAATCATTAATGATTTACCTTTTCTGAGTCTGCATACCCTCCCACAAGACATCACTAAGGTGGGTAAAAGTCTGATAAATGCTTTGCACATCATCAGCGCAGTGGAGCCCAGAGTGCTTCCACATGGGGCTCAGAGTGGTTTTGCTGGTCCTGTGTTTCCTCAAAGTGTCTTCTTTGTTTCTTTCAGATAAGATGCAGCTACTGTTGAGGTCACGAGAGCACTGGCCCAACGTTACACTGGATCACTGCTCCAGGTCACTAATGTGAAGTTGAGCTTCTTATTTTACATTTGAATGTTCATTTACACTTTGAGTTCAGACTTTTACCTCCATGCTCAAACCAAATATGTGACAGTCCTACTTTGAATGTGAGACGGTTGTTTGTGCAAGGAGCTGGTCTAATGGCCTTTTTCCATGAGCCCTACTCTACTCTACTCTACTCGACTCTACCCGGCTCTACTCTACTCGCCTTGTGCTGCTTTTCCATTAGCCCTAGTCGCCTGCCCAACGGGGTGCAGTGTCGCTGTAAACAGCTGAGCAGCACTGCGGTGACGTCATTTTGAGCGCGACACAACAATCTGTGGCTTTTTGTCACAAAGCGAGTAAAAAAGGAAAGCAGAAGAAGGCTGCAGGTGGTAAGAAGAAATACCCCTTGAGAAGCACAGGAGAGTTTTGGAAGCTATACAACAGAATGAAGCCGAGGACGAGAGCAATCCAGCTGCAAAGAAAAGACGTATGAGGGTAAGCTAATGGTAGCTACTGCTAGCATGCTAGGTCGTCGCGCTCATGACTCATCGATGACGGCATTGTCTGACCAATCAGTAGCCGGCAGTCGGTGATGTCATCTTTTAGTATGGACTCAGCTCGCTTGGAACCAGAGCGGAGTAGGTACTAAAACTAGCTTGTTTTAGGAGGTACCAGGCTAGTGGAAACACGCTGCTAATCGAGTAGAGCCGAGTAGAGTAGGGCCAAGGCGAGCTAGTGGAAAAGGGCCATAAATATCTCAGTAGCTGCCAATCTTTACAGAAGGTTAATAGAGAATGGTCTGAATAAGAAAGAATACCCAATGAGCAGCAGTTCTTGGGGCTTCATTGATGCCAGATGTCAGGAGAACAGCCAGAGAAGGTCGAGTAGAAGAAGACAGACCAGACCGTTTCTGAATGCCCTAGCATGACAGATGAACCAAAACAGAAGAATACCACACCTGTTGCCACTCCTGTCATCTGGACAACAGCAGACTGTAAAGTGTCTCCTGGTCTGATGAGTCTGGATCTCTGCTCCACATTCAGAGTTTGGTGTGAACATCATAAACATGGATCCATCCTGCCTTGGATCAGCGGTTCAGGCTGCTGCTGGTGGTCCCTCAGTCCCACCTGAGCATGGTTCAAACCCCACAGCCTACCTGACCATGTCCACCCCTTTATGACCACAGTGGACCATCTTCTGATGGAGACTTCAGCAGCTCCATGTCTCAGTGCTCAGATCACGTATGTGAAGAAAGCTGCTGTGATAGAATATCTATACAATGTCTATAACTCATATTTCTAAACAGAGTGTTCTGCTAAAACACAAACTTCATGAGAAGCAGCTCCTGATCTGCCCAATCAGCAGGTGGACCCCACAGGAGGTGTCTGAGTGCAGGGCGCCCCTACTGGTGATTTACTGCAACTACTGTTTAGCTTATGGGAGACCCGCTCTGCTGCAGAAAACAACATTACTGTAAATTACAGGTATTAAATGGCACCTTATTCATGAAATAATTTCTCAATTTAGGAAAACATATCAAGGACAACTAAAAATAAAATGTAATAATAATAAAATTATTTATATAGTACCTTTGAAACAGATGTTTCCAAAGTGATCGACAGACAAACAAAGGCAGAGCCATTAAAATCAACAATCAGGTCAATGAAGCAGCGTCCAGAAGTGTCAAATGAGACAAATGCAAACACAGTAGAACAGTAGAGGTGCCATATTACATTTATTTATAAGTAAGTGTCAACAACACAGAAGCTCTATTTTTCCAATTTCTTTTTTAATAAATCATGACAAAGAAATAGTAAATCATTGGAAGATGACATCAGGAAGGTGGAAATATGCGAGTAAATACAGTAAATAAAAATATTAAATATTAAGATATTAGACACTAAAAACAAGACTCAATGATTAGAAACCAGTTAGGGTAACACAAGCATTAGAGATTAAAATACATCTCATAAATATCTGTACAATAATCAACAAATGAAGAAGGATCAGATAATTATGGAAGAGCATTAGGGCCACTGAAAACACAAATGAAGGTTGAAGTTATTTTGAAGGTGGACATTTATTTTTCTTCAGTGATAAAAGAGAACAGCAGTTCTGTGTAGAGAGACAGAATTCTGACTAATCCCAGATTTTATAAAAAGAAAACTAAAAAAGTATTTTTTCAGTGGCCTTAACCCTTTCCTGTACAGAAATAACTGACTTATGTAATAAATTAGTTTATAAGTAAATAAAGATAGCTTTGTGTAAAGGGAAGTTTTTTAAAAGTGAATTTTAATAAAGTGACTAAAACTGATTAATCCCAGAACATTTGGTTCAATCCATTTTGTATTTTGAGATTTAACTGAAAGAAAAAGCTGAATTTAGACAGAATATTAACAATAATAAATCAAAGTGCTCTGAGAACATAAAACAGTGGAGCTGTGGGAAATGACCTGTTACTGTTGTGATTGTGAGAGAATAAATATGGTTAAACAGGTTGTTGATTCTCAGACTTAAAACATTTATTAAAGCAGCTCATAATCAAACAGACTTTTAAAATATGTGATCATTTGATAGTTATGGACGTTATTTATAGAAATTGATATTTATATAATAATTAAGTTTCCTCTTACAGAATTGGGGCACCAACTCGGACCAGATTCACGTGATCTCTTAAAGGTGTAGTCAGCGATGTGAGAGAAAACGGGTGGAGGGTTTGTTTATATTCGAATTTAGGCCCGCCTCCCGAAAGCTGATGGACGTGCATCGTCATGGAAACAGCCGTAGAAACTGCATAGCTGACGTAGCTAAGGTAACCCCGACTCGTCAGACAACTCGACTGTCATTATTGATAACATCACAACAACAGTACATTCTGTCAGATTAGACAATAAGATGAATGCCCGACGGCTGTTACTGTTATGTGAAGCACCACGAAGCTAATGTTGCTAACCTATCCAGCAGACAGACGGCGACATCTGCGTCTGTTTTCAGGTCTTTAAATTGGCGGAGTTCCCTCCACCGTCGGAAAGCAACACCAATGTTGACCCTGGTCTTCACTCTTTCATGGTCATAGCCCTTCTTTTTCACTTTTCACTCCTCTGACCTTTTTCTTTTGGGCTGTTTTTCAGCCATTGCTACTGCACCTATTGTATCTCTCTCTTACGCTAACTGTGCACGCTACGCAACCTACGACTCCCCCTCCCCCTTCTGTCTGATCTGTGCATGAGTATGATCGCCCCCTAGATGTGGGGGGGTGTACTCTGTTTTGGTGACTCGGCCCGAGCCACAGTATTTACCTGCTGAAATTCAGAGCCAAGGCTGTGTATTGAAACCAGATTTTTTTCCAACATGGTGTCAGTGGGGACATCTTGTGGATGGAGAGGAGAAATACGGTGAATTTGACAAATAGTGCATTAGATTAGAAGATTAGAAGATCACTGACTACACCTTTAACTGATCTATTATTGTTTTGTAGTGTTTAAGCTCATTAAAGCTAACCTTTAATTAAATCAATCTCATGAACCTGAGAGAAGTTTTTCTTTACAAGTATGTCAAACCCTCTAACAGACACAGCATATAACTTTAAATTTAAGGAGAATTTATTTACAGAATAGCATACTAAACAGACTGATGGGACATTAAATAAAAAAAAATGTTAACTGAAGAGTGTTTAAATGTGATTGGTAACCCTGGTGAGTATAAACGTGTTTCTAAATATTTATGTATATATGATTAAACTTAAATGCACAGGCTTCTTTATCTTTATAGGTAAGTCTTCCATCTAACCCTGAAATAAAACAAAAGCAGATGTATGTCTGAGAGCAGTTACTCCACATGGGGGCGCTGTGGTCCATGAAAGAGTCAGCATTCAAACAAAGGAGTGTTCTCAGAGTTATGAGCTGCCTTCAGGTGTGACGTCAGCAGGTCCACCTGGGAGACTGTTCGCAGAGGTTCTTCCTCTTTAATGACTGAGTGGATGATCTTTGGAGAAGGACTCCTGATTTGAACCACAGCAGTTCTGTTTTAGGGTCCGTCAACAGAATTAAAGTCTTAAAGAAACGGAGAGTCAGAGCGATGAGTCATGTAGAGGTGACACAGTCCTGCTCTTCACCCTTTCATGCATCATGTCCACTACAGTAAACAGATATTAGGAATACATTTACTCCCTTTAGGTTACTGTATCATGTCCAATACCAGGTGGTAACTTCAAACCCTTGTCTTAAGTTTTATAAAATATTATTGTTGCATCATGATTGAAAATAGCAGATGAAGGGTAAATTGGGTATTATGCCTTTTTTATTTTAAATTTTGATGTAATTCACAAGTAAATACTTTGATTAAACAGCAATAATACAGATACCTTAGTTTGGCTTTTTCTTGATTTATTCGTAATAAATTATTGTCTGAGACGTGTTTATGAATCTTTATTAAGTTCCTCTAAATTACCACTTTTACAGTTAATGCATGGTGCCCACTGTAGTAGAAAGACGGATAACTCCCTCAAGATAAACCATTAAAAAAAATGTTACATGATTTTTTAACTTTAATCACAAAAACAAACAAACAACACAGAAAAATACTAAGACATACAACAGGACAAGTTACATAACATAAAACAGAAAAGAAATAAAGCCATAATAATGATAATTATAATAATAATAATCCCATACTGCTTACAGACACTGATGAGCAGGTCAGCATTTTGGGAGTGTAATGTTCTAGACCAGGGCCTGTATTCACAAAACATCTTAAGACTAAAGTTTCTGCTAACTCGCTGATTTAGGAGAAACTCTCAAAAATAATGGGCTTGTCAGTCCTAACTTTAGGACTCTTAAATGTCTCTCCTAAAAGTATTTCACAAAGCATTTTAGAGCTAAACCAAGCTCCTAAACCTGTGAGGAGTTAGAAGTAGTGAAGAGGACTCTTGAGGCTGCGTTTACAAGGCGCAGAAAACGGTCAAATCCGATAAGTTTTCATTGGCCTTGTGTTTGCATTGAAACACAGAGCTGTGTTTGAAAATCGTCCACTCATTCACTCACTCACTTTGTAACAATTCAACTTTATCCCTTTGAATATAGCAAAAGTGCACTCACCAGGGCAGGCGGACAGCTCAGGCCGCCGGGTGTAGCCGGGGCCGACACTCGAAAGAAGAACCAAGATCTTACTGATCCCGAGCCCTCTGCTCGTACTTTATAAACGAAAGGGAAGGCAAAAAATACCCAAGAACGAAAATTCAACTCAGTGCTTGATTTCAATAACTTATATTTGCCAAAAAATTCCACTGAAAACACACCCAACCTGGGTGGACTAACCTGTAGCACGTAACTCAAAATAAAATAAAAAGTACTCAGTCCAGTAAAGAAAAGAAATAGTCCATAGTCCCAAGTGACTTTTCCCCGAGTTATTTGAGTCCTCTCTCAGTTCCAGCCCTATAATCCAAACGCAAAAAAATAATCCAAATGGGAACAAAGGAAAAACCCGCGGCACCTGCCGACCAGCCTCTTACTCTACAGGAAAATAGAAAAGGATAATTCCCTCCGGGAGATTCACTTGCTCTCCACAGCTTCCTCCAATGCGCTGCCCGACAAACAAACAAAGCAGCGAGGAAATAATAGAAATAAGGAGAAATAATCCAAAGATACTCCTGCTGTCGGGGTAAGCTCCACCACGCTCCTCTCAGGTGCACCTCCTCACCTTCCTTTTCCCCACCCCTTTTATCACTTCTCAGCGGAAGTGGACTTAAAATAATAATAAAAAACATACAGCAAAACACCACAAGAATAACCCAGCCCCAACATTACAGACTCCATAAACAAGAAAAACAACAACAAACATAAATAATCCAATAACCAGTGTGCCTAGCTGTGTAAAAGAATCAAGTGTCACCCCACCCCAAAACAGAACAGCAAATAAAAATCAATATCCTCTGCTCCGGTGAGGCCTACACTGACCTTATTTTGACCTGGGCTTTACAACTTTCCCCTCTGTAGTGTAAATGAAATAGTGGACTACACAGAGAATGACCAAACAACATTTCAGACACGACACTGAAATTTTCTAAACTCTGCTAGCGTCAGCTGATGAGCCGGTTATTCCTGTGACGGAAGTGGACGCGCCAAAATTCACGTAAACAAACCGGGCACTCAGGAGGATAAGTAACAAATTTCAAAGCTGTTTACAGCCGCTACATGATGATAAAGAACTAAACTACGAACGTGTTTATGAATGAAAGCAGCTCTTAACAGCCTTCCTTCTCTTCTCCTATGAAAAAAACACGACCGCATTGCATTGTGGTATACAGTGGTATAATATAGGGTACATCGTATGTACACTCACTTTTGCTGTGCATTGTGGGTATTTTGTAGTGCACTTTACAGTAACTGCTGAGAATTCAAACAACACTACAAAATGGCGAACACACTATATAGTGCACTATATCTGTGATAGTGAGCGATTTGGCACAGCTAAGGATTCAGGATCCAGAAGCTTCAATCAATCAATCAAACTTTATTTATAAAGCACTTTTCAAACATAAATTAAAAAAAAGAGCTGTACATTAAAATAAACAAGCAGGTCAGAGTCAGGGGATAGAGGATAAAATACAAAACCCTACACACCCTCCCAGCACACACTTTACACACACACACAGACACACAAGGACTCTAAGTCAGGACTCTTCAAAAAGCCAAAGATGAAACATTATGTTGAATTGAAAATAAGAAAACACAGGAGCTAAAACTAAACCGACCAAATCAATAAATAAAACCACGATAAGATATAACAAAGATGATAAAATGCTAAAAGTTGATTAAGATAAAACTGTTTTAAAAACAATCAATACATCAATAAAAAGTGATAAAAAAATATCATAGTAACTCTGAAACTGGAGTCTTGAGTTTGCCTTTAATAATATGGACAGTAGGTGCTGCTCTCAGGTGCTCAGGTAGGCTGTTAGACAGACAAGGGCCATAATAATGAAATTAAATTTTAAATTAAATAAATTACAATGAAAATGTTAACGTTTGGGTCAATAAAAGGGGGTCAACTGAGATATAAATTTAGTTTTAGTCACAGTGACATGAGCACAAGAAATTAACAAACTGCACAGAGATGTGGCAATAACAAGGGAAGAATTAATTCTTATAGTAACAGTGATAAAAAGTAACAGGCTGGGGTGCTGGTTTGGCGGAGTGGTTAGCAACCAGGCACCCCATGTACTTGCTTCTGCCGGTCCAGGTTCGAATCCCACCTGTGACCAGTTTGCAGAGTGTCTTCCCCTACTCTCTCTCCCCCTTTCACAAGCCTATCCACTGTCTCTCTCCCAGAGTGTCCTGATTTAGTTATTCTGCAGCCCACTGCTCCATGCTGACAACATCAGTAAATACAGGAGCCATGTTTGTGTTGATGGTGTGTGTGTGTGTGTGTGTGTGTGTGTGCTGTTAATGTCTTTGTGGCATGTGGTTTATCATCGCCATATGATGATACCCCTATATGAGCATCGTCTTAAAAGTTGAACTACATTACCCACAATCCTTTGCTGTTGGCTTTTCTATGACCTTTACAAACACATCACAACCCCAACAGAGCCTCAATGCTCATCTTTACCTTTGGTTTGATATAAATCCTTAACCCATCATGGTTTAGTTTGTGTTATTTATTTATTTCTCTGAGGTTAATAAAGGTTCAAACTTTGATTTTGACAATTCTTCCAACCATCCAGCAGATGGCAGTAGATGATCACAGCAGAAAAAGAAGAGCACACTTCTGATGGAGTTTGGTCACAGCGGTTGACTCCCTGTTTGTCTCCTTTAACATCCACCTGAGCCTCCACCTGTGCAGAGGACACATGTGACAGCATCAGCGTGGCACAGTGACTCAAACACTTTATTTTTAATCACATGTTGGACTTAATTTATAATGAAATTCTGACGGCAGCAGTGTCACTCCAAAATGCAGACTCCTAAAAGAAAACGCTGTGGCTGTGTTTCAGCTGCTAATCGGCTTTGTCACAAACTGGATTCTCTGCTAATCTCAACCTCCCAGCACATCCGTACTGGGCACATAGAACAAAGGTAAGACTCTTTTAAAATCAAATTATGGAGCAAAAAGCCTCTTGTAATCCTCTGTTTCCCAGCCTTCTTAGCGACACTGCTGTTTCTCCATTCAGGCACCGCTTGCTGCTAAATGCTAATCCCTGTTTATCAAAGACTGGGAGATAATGGAGCAATCTGCAAACACACATGAACATGCGTGTGCAGCAGCTGAATGAAGACATTCAAAGTTAGTTAGCGAGCGTCAGTGTCCTGCCAATCAGACACTCTGACACCAGGCACATGCCAGGTTACACCCCCACACTCCAAGAGAAACAAAACTTCAGTTTATTCTTACACTAAAAACACAAATCAAACTTTTTAGTGATAGAAAAGTTAGTGTCGGCGTGTAGACATGTTATAGACGACCTGCTGGTGAGTTAGTGAAGAGGCCTGTCTTGATGTTTTAGAGGCTGCCAACCTATTTCAGAAACTGTTGATCTACTGGAGTTTCAATCACAACAGTCTCAAGTAAGGATGCACCGAATATTTGGTGGCTGAATATATTCAGCAGAGTAATGCCAAAAAAATCATATTTCTTCGGTGGAGTGAGGTAATAGCAAGGCTGAATAGTACCATGTGACGCTGTGACGAAATCAATTGCGTGTGACAGTGGCTAAGCAGACGAATGCTGTCACTTTTCCTAAAAATCAAACTCAATCATGCACCCAAATAATCCAAGATATTTGATTTTTTTAATGCATGTTTTGTTTTGTTTGAAGGCTTGATATGAATGAAAAACTTTGTTGGGCTTTTTTTGTAAAGCAAAGGCTACTGGAATATTAAAAAATGTCATAATATTCAATAATCAATTGCTTTCTTTGAAAAACATGTCTAAAATGTATTCTAAGCTATTTATGCACTATTAAAAAATTTAGTGAACTATTTTGCCTCCGCATTGGAAATTCAGTATTTGGTATTTGGTATTCGGCCAAAGTGTTTATATTTTATTCGGCTTCAGCCACACATTTTTCATTTCGTGCATCCCTAGTCTCAAGGGTTTACAGAGAATGGTCCAAGGAAGAAAAAAGATCCAGTGAGCAATGTTGATGCCAGAAGTCAAAGGAGAACAGACGGAGTTGTTTAGATAACAGAAAGACAACAGTAACTCCAAACAACTCACTTTTCTGCAGGAGACTATTCCTGAAAGCCTCAGTCTTAACACTTTGGGCCCTTAGACCCACCTGAGCGTGTTTCAACCCCACAGCCCACCTGAGCGTGGTTCAACCCCACAGCCCACCTGAGCGTGTTTCAAACCAACAGCCCACCTGAGCGTGGTTCAAACCCACAGCCCACATGAGCATGCTTCAAACCCACAGCCCACCTGGGCGTGGTTCAAACCCACAGCCCACCTGAGCGTGGTTCAAACCCACAGCCCACCTGAGCATGGTTCAAACCCACAGCCCACCTGAGCAGCTCCATGTCCCAAAGCTCAGATCATCTCTTCAATGTACTCCAGGGACCTCCACAGTCACCAGATCTCAGTCCAATGTGGAGAAACAGGATGGATTAATGCTTTATTGTTCACATCAAATTCTGATCCAACAGATTTCCAGACCATCTGTTCTATTATTGTGAGTTTATTTCATTTTTGGAGAGACCAGGTGCAATATTCAACATAAATGTCTCCACTGGTGCTTATACCGGAGTTAGCTTGAAGCTAATTTACACCTGCAACCCCACAGCAGCAAACATACAACAAAAAAATCCCTAAAACCACCAGACAAAAAAAGATTAACATTACAGACAAACAAACACAACTACACAAAGTAAAAGCAGAAATTTAATAACAACATGGAGACCAAGTCAGGATACATATTTGAGTATTTTTCAGCTTCACCTTGTTTTTTTAAACTTAATGCAATCGAACAGGCTCTGCGCTGAGTCGAGGCAGCTGCAGTTTTCTATCGTCCATTTTTTCTGATATGAATTATTTTTTGTTTTTTAAAACTAACAGGAGTGGCACCAGGTATGGTCCTCTGCTGCTGTAGCCCATCTGTTCATGTGTTGTTGCACCAAACAGGCTTCTTCACACCTGAGCTGAAGAAGGGCTTTTAAATGCTACTCACTGTATACTGTCTCTTCTTCAGACCTTCCTCTGTACGGCTTAGAGATGGTGACTGTATTTGTAAAAATACTTTTAAAACAGATGATTATAAAGTGCTTTTACAGACAGGAACATGCAGAAACACAAGAGCTTCAGCACAAACGGAACAAACCAACACAAGCACTATTTAAATCAGAGACCCTCACACACCAACATGAACAGCAGAATAAACCAAACACGAGAAGAAACAAGAGGAGGGACCATCGATTTATAATTTAAAAGGAAGATTAGGAAAACCAAAGACCCCAAAGTGGGCACAACAATCCAGGCCCAGGACGAAAACACAGGCCTCAATCCAAAGGGCCAGAACACCACCACCCATAAAAACATAAAGACAAAAAAACAAAATAAAGAGAAAAAATGGGTAAAAGTAGAAGAAGAGGAAACAATGGCTATGCTAACATGAGAGCTTTATCTCAGAATTAAACTTAAATCCTCTTTAAAAATAAAAATGAGCTTGCAAACACCTAATTTTGAATGAAAACGACCGTTCCTAAATAAACTCATATTTTGAAGAAGGTGGCTGGTTTATTCTGATTTTAAATCCTAATTGGATAATTCCTCACTCAGCATACGTTTTTCATTCATTCATTCCTGTCGTTCTGCACATGCTTGTTCCTTCGTCCTGTTGTGATGACACAAATATTCCACGTTGACAGGAGCAGGATGTTCGTCTGAAGTGAGCGCTGGACTCAAGCTGAGACGATTCATTTGATTATTGATTTAGAAGATTTGGAAATAATAAAAAGAGTGGATGGACGTAGGCATAACAATGCTGAGCTTTACAAAGTTGTAGCAGCCAAGCTGTACAGAGATGCTGAAGAGGAGTTTGTTTCCTCCTGGGAACATAATCTCATCACGTCCCGTATGAACCAGAGATCGATAGATTTAATAATGAAAGTGAGAACTTGAAGAAGCCCTGATGAGTTTACATGTAAAATCAGAGTTAGTATATCTTCAAAATGAACCTGTTTAATATTGATCGTCTAATGGTTACAAACACATCACAAGCCTGTTGTGTCTTATTCTATTTTTAAATGTATTTCTATTTTTTGTTATTTTTGTGTGAATATACTGTCTATGTGATGTTTGTTGAAAGGAAAATAAACTAAATAATGTTTTTTTTTTTTAAATAGTCACGTCCACCCCCTGTCCAATAAGAACCATTCCCAGCCCCCTAGATCTTAAGTGGAATCGAACAAAGGCAAATGTGTTTTTAATGTAAACCTCAAGCCAGAATTTCTATTTATTATTGTTCACGAGTAAGAACCACACCACCAACAGGATGAATTTGACAATTATTTATTGCGCACAGTGGATAACAAACAACATAGCAGGTATGTGAAGTGGAAAACGGTTTGGGGAAACTTCATGGGGGATCTGCCGTAGCTCCCGGGCACGACGAACCCCCTCTATAAGGCCCTGAGGAAAGAAGGAAGGAAGAAGTTTTGTGACGGGTGCGACGAGTGTGCGAAACAAAAGAGGGAAATGGTCGGTTAGAATTTATAGGAACAGGAAAGAGGCGTGGTTGAGGTGTGGTCCTACTCCTGAAATTCTGCTTAAAGCTCCACTTAATGTGAAGGAGAATACTTAATTCCAAATTCTAAAAAGACATTATGTCACTGTGGCCAATAAGTAATAAAGACAGTTAAACAAGAACAAACAATACAAAGAAAGAAAAGCTTTAAAATGAGGAAAAAAAACAAATCATAACAAACAGAACCACAAACAAGAGAGGAGATAAAACCATAAAAGGTAACAACAACCTCCACGGCCTGAAATCAGGCCTGATGCTCAGCTTGGTCTTCATCATGTCTACCTGCCTGTTGACGTGCTGACATGTGATTGGCTGATAAACGATTGGTGTGGTGCGTGCGGTCAGCAGTTAGCTTGTATTTGTGATTTCTGTTGAGTGGTTTAATGCTGTGATGTGCAGTTTGCAGGTCAGTAAAATGTCCCTCGTGTTGGTCCTTCTGTTCTGATCTCCAGTCCAGGAGAAGCTGCTCTGGAGCTCTGGGCCTCTGTGTGAGACGGACAGGACCGTCAGCCCCCCTAACTCTTATTTAAATGAGTGTATTCCCTGAGAGGCCGTCTCTCTGTGAGCTGACTCGGACGTGTCAGATGTGTCAAATATGGAGCACAATGCTGAAGGAGGCTTTTGTGGAGGTGGAGGAGCCGCTCGTCATCTCTGGAGACGCCGGCCTGAGCAGCGTCTCCACTGTCACATTCAGCTCTTTGTGCGTCAGTCTCATCTCGGGGTTTCTTTGTGGAGGCTGGACGGGCCGATCCACCTCAGGATCCAACGCCCCGCCCGCCGTGTATTCACGTCGGCCGTCCCCCTCGTCCCGTTGAGGGATTTCATTGTCAGAGCGACGCCTTGAACGCTACACTGATCGAGGGAAAATAATCAAGTGCCCTTTTGTTTCAGCAGGAGGAAATAAACTTATGGAAATGAAGCTTATCGTGGGCCGCTCAGACACGCCTGTGATGGGATTCGCCTTCAGGGGGGGCGTGCAGCCGTCCAGCAGAAGCCCCCTGCCACGAGCTGAGTCCATCAGCCAGCTGACGGAGCTCCAAAACATCCTCAAACTGCTGCTCTTTCCTTCAGACTGAACCCATCAGGGAACACGCTTCACCGTAAACTAAGACCCAGCAGCAAGTGTTCACAAGAAAGGGCCTCCACGACCAAAAACATGGGCAGAAATCAATGCTTATGATGTGTTTGGAGCTCAGTAACAGTTTTATTAACGTCACAGCTCTTTTTCTCTGTTAACTTCACTCCAATAATAAACTTTTTTTAAAGCAAGGGTCGGTAATTTTAAAAACTAGCATGAATTTGAATGCAGCATCTCCTCAGGGCTCCTTCAAAACGATGCCCCGCTCAAATGCACAACGTTTTTGTTTTACACTACACCAAGTCATGTCTCCGTCAGAGTAAGAAAACACCAAAACATTATCATGGTAAACTTAAAAACAAACATGTAAAGTTAGTGAGTGCTCACAGCCCGATGTTGATCGGGGTATAGGTAGTTCCTCTGACATTCTCCACATAGCTGTCAAGTCTCCTGTTTTGGCCGTTAAACTACCATATTTTACGTATTTTATCCTCTTTCCTGACGTCCTCCTGTACAAGTATTCTCCTGTAAATCTCCCGTGTGATAATAAAAACATTCCTCTGCCTCTCCAAACTGAACTCTGTCTCTAGCCTGAAGGGGGCGGTAATGCTCCAAAATGATGGATGCCAACCGCCGTAAAACCAAAGGAGAAGAAAAAGCCTGGTGAGAACGTCCACCTGCAGTAGCCTGGGTGGCAGCTGTGGTGAGATTAGAGCAGCAGAACAAACTTAGAAAAACAAAGAGTTTATTTTAGATTTCTGTACACCTGTCTTAAAATGTGAGGGATACTGGAGCTTGGTTGGGGTTGTGGGACGGCTCACAGCGGACTTCCCTTATTTTCAAAGACAAACCTGATAGGTAAGCATTCTCCAGTGTAGCTGGATCCCTCTCAGCTCAGCTACACTGAATCAGAGTCTGTGCACGCCGGCAGAACGGTGACAGGATTTGATTGGTTTAAAAATGTGGGCTACAAAGATGTGATTGGTTGGTGTTTTCCCTGTTTTACTCCTGCTGTAGATAGTGGATATATTTAGCTCTATTTTAAGAACACATTATGAGTTGATTGCCGTTGGGTCATAAAAACAATTTTAACTAGTATTACAAAAAGTGAATCTAAATCAGATTACCAACCCTAACTTTAAAGTTTAAGAAGAACATAAAAAAATCCCAGAAGGAGCTTCATATATCAGATGATGGACCTGGGAAATCTGCAGAAAGAGCGAATCTGACCGACAGGCAAACGGAGCTTTGACTAAAAGAGGCACAGACAGGAAGTGGACAGGTTTAATCTTTTATTGTGACATATTCTAACATAAATACATGGGCCTCCTGTTCTTGAGATTTTCAGTGGAGGAGTCATTCGGTTCACGCTGGCTGTCTGAAAGCTGTAGTCTGGTATCATGCTGGCCGAAATGAAAACACACGAGTAGTCATACAATGAATATTTTAAAGCTCACTCTTTTGTCCATCATCAGGACATTCCAGGTAAAATGCATCCCCACAAAAGCTTTTAATTTATGAAATTATTTTTTTAATGATATTGTGTATTTGTGGATCCACAGTGATAAAGCCATGTTACATATTTTTAATCACAATTTCTTGATAAAAAATGTCGCAGTGTATTTGGCAGACCTCCATTTGGACCCAAAGAGAAAGCAACAACTTCCTGTCAGTCCAGTAACCAATCAGATGCTCCCATGTTTGACTTCTCAGGTGACATCTTAACATATCAAAAATGACCCTCCGTAGCATTTTGAGATGTTTGCATCCAATGTCACCATTAAGGACTGTGCCACAAGAAAAGTTTGGAGAAATGAGTGTAAAAAAAGGTCAGTCTTTGTTGATAGTTTGTTTGCAGACTTTTATTTATTTCTAAAGCCAAGACTTAAAGCAGCACTACGGAAGATTCTCGCTTGACCGGAACGAGAACTCAACTACCCATGAGCTCTAGCGCGTGCATACTGTCGTGAGGATACAGATCTGCCGGTCGCGTGCATTTGTTTTGTAGGCGAATCACAGAAGCCAGGACTTCGCTCAAAAGTATTCTTCTGTCTTCAGCGGCTGTTTGTAGGATGGATATCGACGTGGTAATGTATTTATTTTTGACTAAATGACTATGTTAAAAATCGCTAAGTTCAACTTGGTTTTATTACCGTGAAGTCGCCCCCGTCCTGTTGAAGCGATAAAGTGAATAAAAGTAAAGACAACGACGAGCTGGTGATATCACACACTTGAAATAGGTCTAAACCAAACTACATACTGGTACGTTCTCACGAATACTGTAAATGGATGGTAAACAATCAATAAGTACTTACAAGTCCAGCAATAACAGGGCCAAGTCGGCATCGGTCGGACATCCCTCCTCGTCTTTTATTTCACGCCAGCGAGTGTGAAATAAAACGAACCGATGTTTATTCTGGTCCGAGCATTCAGCTTGTTTTTCTCTCGCTTTCTTTGTTTTGTATCCTCAAAATAAACTTTTCTTTTTCTTGCGTTCTTTGCTGCCCCCGCCATGACTACAGCTCTGCGTTTGGCTTTCGCCGACACTTCCGTGTTTTAAACAAATCGGGAATCGGGGGAAGTGACGTATGCCGTAAAGCAGTCCAAATGTGTAGTTTTTAGTGTGACAGGGTTCCCACCATCCACCTTGAAGTTACATAGCGCTAGTGAAAGCGATACAGACCACTCCAGACCACGACAGAGGTTTCATTCAACACACTGTAAAGTGGTGGACCATGACGATGAATATCTAAGGACTATAATATGTTTGAAAAACTACATAGTGTTGGTTTAAGTGAATAAGACTCAGATATGAAAAGGCCTTTAAAGAATCGATCTGTGTGTGATTTGGATAAAATCAAGTGAGAATAAAACTTTGTTTTTCATTTTTTGTCTTGATTGCAGTAAATCTTTTATCACATAGATTAGAGGGAGAGGGAAGTAGACTGGATCGTGCTGCTTTAGAACACTCATGGTCGTTATGGATCTGAAATCAATCTGTCTGATTCCAGACAGTGCATCAGGTGGATCCAGCTGCTGTGCAAAGTTAACAGTCCTGGAGAGTGAAATGAACTATAAACACCTATTTTTTATTCAGCTTTTTTTTTTCGCTTTTGTTTTGTATCCTCAAAATAAACTTTTCTTGCGTTCTTTGCTGCCTCCGCCATGACTACAGCTCTGCGTTTGGCTTTCGACGACACTTCCGTGTTTTAAACAAATCGGGAATCGGGGGAAGTGACGTAGCCTATGCCGTAAAGCAGTCCAAATGTGTAGTTTTTAGTGTGACAGGGTTCCCACCATCCACCTCGAAGTTACATAGTGCTAGTGAAAGCGATACAGACCACTCCAGACCACGACAGAGGTGTCATTCAACACACTGTAAAGTGGTGGACCATGACGATGAATATCTAAGGACTATATTATGTTTGAAAAACTACATAGTGTTGGTTTAAGTGAATAAGACTCAGATATGAAAAGGCCTTTAAAGAATCGATCTGTGTGTGATTTGGATAAAATTAAGTGAGAATAAAACTTTGTTTTTCATTTTTTGTCTTGATTGCAGTAAATCTTTTATCACATAGATTAGAGGGAGAGGGAAGTAGACTGGACCGTGCTGCTTTAGAACACTCATGGTCGTTATGGATCTGAAATCAATCTGTCTGATTCCAGACAGTGCATCAGGTGGATCCAGCTGCTGTGCAAAGTTAACAGTCCTGGAGAGTGAAATGAACTATAAACACCTATTTTTTATTAATTTTTTTTGCTTGTACCAGGCTAACATCTGCTTTAAAGTTGGATGCTTTACGGTGTGTTCCAGTTGCAGGCGGAAGTTGGGATTTCCGAGTTCCGAGTAGAAAACTGCAACTGGAACGAGAATTTCCTGGGAACCTCTCCACCCCCGAGTTGACAATGGAAGATGGATGCCCCCAGTGTGAACAGTTATTTAGCTCCTGTAATAATCCATTTATTTGCACTTCTGACTGGGGTGTGTCGCTCTAGATCAGCTGTATACATAGTATTGTTACACTTATATTTACAAAAATGCTGCCATAGTGATAATCACATTCTTCATGTGATATTTGTGAACAACAACACAGGGCGTGCTAACAACAGCTAACAACAGCTGTTTTTTTCAGACTTCAACTGGAACGCCGATAAGTCAGAGATGACGTCTCTCCCAGTTCCGAGGTTACTGGAACGCAGCATTAACATGTGCCTCTATGGGATTGACTCACTCTATCAACCACCCTCGTGTGGCCATTCCTGGAACTGCAGCTCTGGCTGTTCTGCTCTTGACTCTGTTTGATTCTTGGCTCTGGATGTTGCTGATTTTGTGGATGCTCTATCACAAGCCCCCGCCCCAGCCCTCTGGTAACAGCAGAAGAAGCTCTGGAGTGTTTTCTTTTGTTTTGGGACAGAATCAGATCCTCTCCCAGCTCCTCGCTGTTTGCATACAGATTGTGCATGCTGCTCTCTGCCTGTGTGCAGGACTGCAGAAGGTTCCCCCCGAGTCTCTCTGGAGGGGAGGGGGGCGATTGAGAGAGAGAGACAGCGTGGGGTGACGACCCCGAGGAGGGCCTCATTTAAATGAAGCAGCTCCACAATGTGAGATTACACTCCGGGGTGTGTGTAGGACACGCTCCGCTCATACAGAGCCAAACCAGCCGAGAAGATAAAGATGAGAAAATGTTGGAAAATTACAGCGCACCTCGGCGCTATCGGCCCCCGGCAGAGCTGGAGGTGAGAGATAGAAGAGCAGTAAAAACGACCTCTCACAACATTATACACATGCAGCCCGCTGAGCATCAGTATCTGTCCGCCGCGCCGCGCTCCGCCTAAATGGCTGTTTTTCCTCAATGTCACAGCGCGCAGGTTTGCTGTAGAGACACAAACAACAGTGAACCCTCATAAGACAGCTGAATGTTATTACAGACATCAAACGAGGAGGAGATCGACTTCGCTCAGAAAGGTGTGACCCCTTCACCAACTGCTCCATTGACCTGCTACATCTCACACAAGCTTTAAAGGGACTAGCGTAAATGTTACAGAGGAGTCTCCAGTGTGCAGCTATTGGAGGATCAGGCCACTGCAGTACACGACTCACGATCGCTCCACGATTTTACGTGTGCTGCAACGATCTGGGCCTGGACTGTTGTGCTTCTTGGGTTTAAGTTTTCCTCAGTTTTGTGGAACTCTCTCAGTTTAATTTTGCCTTTTTTGCATGCCTTAAATGTTCTTTGATTTTAATTAACCTTTTTCTGCTGTTTTTTCCTTTGTGTCTAAGTCGATGTGACTCTGTGTTGTGTAGTTTTCTTTCATACAGAGATGACAGACACAGGATCTTGCTCTCTCTTCAGGATTTATTCTGTACCAAAAATATAGTTAAGAGTCTCAGCATCTGGTAAACAAATATGCAGCCTGAATCCTCCTGCTCCTGCACAAACAAAACACATGCCAGCTAACTTAGAAATCAGTGAACACAAGCTAGTTGGGGTGTGGTCTGCAGCAATGCTGCGCCTGGTGCGTTTACGTTCATCTGTTAATGATCGTCGAATTTCTGTTAAAGCTAGGGTCTACGATCTGAAAACCAGTTTGGCTGTTGAGACAGATTTGAAATACGCCGCCTGCCCCCCCTTCACTCACCCCTCCCCTCAGTGTTTCAGGATCCCGCCCCCCAGCTCGTGTCGCCTCCTAACGACACGCCCCCTCTGATAGAGCAAGAAGCCGGCTGGCAGAAAATATTAGCAGCAACAACAACTTCAAAAACAACTCAGAATGTCAGATTTCTCAGAGCTGAAAGTAACAAACACGACAGTCATCCCCCTTGTAACACACAGAGGTAGCCATTTCAAGTAGCCTGGCGGCGAAGCGGGTCTGGCGTCGCCACTGTTAGCCGATCAGAGCAGAGCCGATTGTGGGCGAGGAGTTACGTTTCTCGGCGTGTCTTCACCAGCTGAGTTTACAATGCTAACAATGCATGGCTAACTTATGCTAAAATCTATTGACAGAGCCTACCCGCTCCGACCAACAACGTTCAGTCATTAGCCAGTATAGGCACAGACTAACCAGAGTTATCCAGCAGACATCTCCCACTGTAGTAAACAAAGCTATTACCTGTTCAACAGAAATTCCACTGTCTCAGCATCAGTTTTCAGTCCCAAATCATTCTGCAGCTTTTTCCACCGGTCGTAAGATTCTCCAATGTTGAGTCTCCGTTGGGACCTGTATTGCTCATATTTCTTCCTTACTTCAGCCTTTTCCTCGAAACTTTTACGTTTCCTTCCCTTCAATGTGGAGGGTAACAGAAGCGGCCTCCCGGTTTTGGTGCTGGTCTTCTCCGGCTCCATGACGCTTCAGTAGCTGTGCTGCTAGCTGCTCACTGGTATGAGGGAGGTAGTGGGGAGGAGGCGAGACCATGGGCAGGACAGTGCGGAGCAGGGGAGACGGGATTGGATGGACTCACGGACCAATCCGAACCAACTATAATGCTGCTTTGCAGCGGATATACTGAATGGATTGTTTTCATTCTTTTTGGTCTTTATATTGCGTAGATCTGACCATAGAACCACAACGGCCTTATAAACGGTATTATTAAGATGTACCAAGCTTCCAAATCATAGACCATAGCTTTAAGAAAAATGAATAAACATTATACACATATACAAGACACACTCCAGAGCGCGAGGGCCAGAAATGACTACTGGCAGACTAGGTTGGGCTGCTTTTGTTTCTAAGTTGAGGTGCGTTTCTGCTATTGAAGGTGTTTCTTTCTTCTTGGAGAGCACTAAGCCAAAGCAGGCCGTTTGCCATTGACGCCCCTGTTAAACAAAAACAGCAACACCGCCGCCTAGTGGATGGAGGGGGCGGGGCTCTAAACACATGTGAATATTCTCAACCTGTGTGTGTGCGAATCTATGAAACCATGTTACGTTTGTCTCAAAAATAGATGCATGTGCCTGTCGATCCACGAACATACTTTAAATGATTCACAAGCACAACTGAAGATTTACAAATGATAAGTCACGATAACGGCTCTTACAAACTTTAAAAATACATGTGAAAGTTGTGGATATATTTGGGGATCCCAAAAACACATGTTAAATTCGTGGACATTTGTGTGCATATAAATGAGATAAATCCCTCCAAATATGTGCATGCATTTCTTGGAAACTGCGTTACGTTTGTCTCAAAAATAAATGCAGGTGTCAGCTGATCCACAAACGCACTTCCAACAGTTCACAAGCAGAATTGAAGATTTACAAATGATAAGTCGTGATAAATGCACTCACAAAATTTGAAAACACATGTGTAAATTGAATATTTATTTGTGGATCACAAAAACACATGTGACAATCATGGATGTATTTGTGTGCATTATTTTGAGAAAAATCTCTCCCCACAGGTTAATTGTGGAAAATTGGCACAACCAATGAGCTGAATCAACACAGGGGATGTGTAGCGGCCATCATGCGTTCACAAAGCTAACAGGAAGTTTATCTCCAGCTCAAAAGTGCGAAACATGAATCTGTTTATCATTAAGAATCACTAATTAAACACTAATGAAAGTTTACTTCCAATGTTTCACAGCCTGGAAAACAAGCTTTAACCTCCCTAACAGTTTTCTCCAGTTTTTGAGGCTGTAGCTGATGTTGGTTCATCCTCATCTCTTCACATCTCATCATCAGACCTGGACTGCATCTCTGAGGGTCTCCATCAGACCAATCAGCCCGTGATGACGCTCCCCGCCATCAGCTGACACAATAACAGCTCACCACGGCACCTGGGTCAGCGAACGCACCGCTGCGTGGTGGGAAGTGTCGACAACCCACTAATTCGGTGATGAATTGCAGCAATTGTGTATTTTATGGCGTCTGAAATGAGCAGCGTGGTGTGAGAGGAGCGCGCGGAGGAACAAACGGCTCATAAACAAGCCTTCAGTGACAGATCAGCCAATTCATGGAAATATAAGAACGCCATTACCTCCTCTTGTAAAACCAGCGGTGACCTTTAAATATGTGCCGAGCTGAGATACGGCTGCTGCACCGCATTATAGATCCCTCTGCTTGTTCTTTTCCAGGAGCTGCTGCTTTATCTGCAGAGCTGGGAGAAAAAGTTTGGCTCTTCAGAGGGCGTTTTTTAACTCTGTCATTTTTACAACAATCCCCCCCCCCCCCCCTTTAGAAGGAGCGAGGCAGCCGGGCGGCCATGTTAGGAGGACTGTTTCATATTCAGGCTGCTCTGCATAAAGCAGGTGTATTAATGAAGCCCTCTTAACCTCAGCAAAGATGAAATGGCTTTTATCATTAATAGTTGACACTACATTTAACAGGGAGATAGGGGTCATAATGGAGAGGAGATATTTATTCAAAGGGGCACTTAACAGCAAATCAATTAAAGCCATACGCTCCCTGCTCCTTAACATCAGACCCCCCCCCCACCCCACAGCTCACTTATTCTCCTGGTTCATCTCCACACGGCCAGTGTTAGGAGAGGTGGGCTTTCCTGTTCAGCTGCAAACAGAAAAAAGTCAACACTGGGATTTTCTGTTGATCTGTTTCATTCTACGGAGCTCCTTAGGTGCCACGGAGAAAAAAATAAAATAAATCGTGCGCACAAGATACTACAATGCGCGCACGATTTAATAATACAGGCAAGCGGCAACGGACAGCCGGGCTCATCAGTAGATGGCGGTAATGCTTCATGATATATTGTTGTCAGCTGCCATTACAAACCAAGAAGAAGAAGACAGCCAGACTCGACTGAAGCATCCCAGTAACCAGCCAACGTTTAGCCTTGCAGAGCAGACAGACCTGCCTGATTCTGAAATCATGCATCTCCATCTTGCCAGTCTCCATTGTCCAACGGTTTCACTCGGCTAAATGCTTATCGGCCCAATCAGGGAAGAGAGGCATGACGACAGCAGGAAGTGACTTTACGAGAAATGTAGTCACTTCCTGTTGTACAAATAATGGAGGCTAATGTCAGTTAGCCATCATGGTTACTCAGTTATACTTGGTGAAATCTGCTCTCATCATAAGTTTACTTCATAGGGATTGACTCTGACGAGGTTCATGTCACATATAAGTGTTAAATGAATCATCTGTGTGATATAATGTGAAACGGTAGTCTCAAGGTAGTTAAGCTAGCGGCTGTTAGCCATAGCAGCTAACAACAGTTAGCCGCTACAGCTAATGGCCATTCACTGTTGTTTGCTTTTGTCAGCCATTAGCCATAGCAGCTAACAGCTAACCATTAGCCGCTACATTTAGCCACTACATATGCTACGTGATAACAGCACTGCTTGATATGGATTGGTCCGCGATGAGTGTTTGAGCCAAAAGATCGTCCAATCACAAGCTGCTGTTGTTTATGAAGGCTTTGCCCCTGAAAACATTCTGGTGGGGCTCCTCCCAGATGGATTAGTGAAACATTTTCAAGATGGAACTGTCCATCTGGCATGTCAGTTAGCCAACATTAGCTGTGTCTGTGAATGTAGGAGTGCAGGGCATGTACAGTCTCTTAGGCTGTTTATCACTACCTTATATAAAAGCTGCACGAGTTTCAAGACTCAAGCAAAGCTCGTGTCTTTGCCACCCGCTGAATACGGTGGAGGGAGTTAGCCCCGAAGTTAGCTTTTAAGCTATTTTCTTGGCACAGTGAACATCCACCGATATCCATGCATCTTCCCGGACCCTGTAATTGTTCCTGTATGAAATCAATGACACAGCCCAAATCTGAGTAATCCTTCTGCCGGTTGAGCCTGTCGTCCTTTAGTATGCGCAGCAAAGTTCTCCTACTAAAGATTATTCCATCTGACATGGCAAGAGCAGCAAGAATGTCATTATATGATATTCTGAGCTGGAAGTAAAAGTTAACTAGCTCACTTCTTCTCTCCACTGTGTGTGTTTGTAAACATCTGACGTCACTACGGGAAGCAGTAGTGAACAAGGACAAGTCAAAACGCGGTAAATAACTTTATATTCGAGTGCACATTTTGATATATCATGCGTACGTTTTAGTATCTCGCACGCACGATTTACATATTTTTTTCTCGGTGGCACCTTTGGGGCTCCGTAGCATTCTGTATGTTATAGTGAACAATTTTACAGGAAGCACTTACAGGGTTAGTTTGGGTTTTTGAAGTGGGTTTCACAAGGTCCCTGGCTTTAGTAAATATGACTGAATAAAAGAAACCTGTGAGGGGGTGGATGCTAGCTGGTTTACAACAGTCAATGACGTCACCGAAACTGGTCAATTTTTAGGGTTAAACCACCTGATTTAAGTTTGTAGGCTCAACTAGACACTACAGTAAGATTCATTCAGAGGGCTGCAGGATCCATACCACTCTCCCCTTATGCACACTCAAAAATCTGGTAGTAGCTCCAACAGACAAGACTACAAAACTGGAAAAATAGGAAGAAGGTCAACCTAACACAGGCTGGACCTATTATCACTGCAGATATATTAAAAGCAATCAGCTCAACAAGCAATAAATAAATAAATAAACAAAAATATAAATATACTCAGCTATCCTGAGCTCAGTTCTCCCGCCTATGAACTGATGCCACAACACCAATCCACTAAACAAAATTTCATGTTCTCTTCTCTCCCCACTATGAACCAAAACCATCCTGTTATCCACTCCAAACCCCAAAAGATCATGAAATCTACTTGTTTTTTTTGTATTTGTTAGTTTGCTTGTTGTTGTTTTCTGTTTTGTTATTTTTTCTTTTCTTCCTTTACAGTCTGAACACACAAAGACGGTCACATGCACGAGGAGACAGGATTGGGAAGACCATCAGCAGCGTTAGTATATGTATGTATTTTTACTTTGAGTCTGCAGGGTGTTAAATTGGTGCACCTTCACTGGGAAAGTCTGCTCGTCTGTGAATGTTTCAGTCCATCCTCCAGATTTCAGGCGCTGAAGTGTTTTGGGGTTCATTTCAGAGTCAGACGGAGGTTATTCTGTCTTTTATCTCCACTCCTGTTGGAATTTGCTGGATCCTCTTATTAAACCTCCGTCCTGTTGTAGTGCTCTCCATGACCTGCCAGGGATAAAAAATCTGTTTACTGTAAATTGCCCCGTGCTCCCGCTCAAATACCATCTGCTGCCCGAACACAGCCGCTAAAAATAGAGCCTCTGATTGGCTCCTGAGGAGACGGGGGGTCCACATCAGCCTGAAACCCCTCAGCACTTGTTTATGAGTGCGTGTTTGACTTATGGCTGTTTCCATCGTCTGCAGTCCGACGGTCCACACGAGGCAGAGCGCCAATCTGCTGCATGTCTGATGAAATGAGGGAGCTCAGGGTGGATGGGCAGATGTGGACACAGAGTTTATGTCTCTGTCTTCTCTACATACTGACTGGTTCAGTATTTAGAAGTCTTAGTTTTAAACATCTCTGTAGATAAGATGGAGCCAGGCTTATGAACCATGTTTGTTTTCATTTTGAAAGGCCAGAGAGAGCTCATCCTGTTCACAGGTGTCTGTACTTCATGAAAAAGAGACTGAAGTGAAGAAATGGGGGATTAACGTGGTGTGCATGACCAAAGCAGAACCGTCAGCCTCTTCTTAGGATGGGATAATCATGAGAGAACAGAGTGAACATGGCTTCACCATTTGGCAGACAATTGGACTCGAGTCATAGGGACTCGGACTCCAGTTGACTTGAGCCGCTAATGAGACGACTTGCAACTCGAGACTCGACTCAGGAGAAAATGTCTCCAGACTCGACCTGACTTGAGACAACATGATTCAGAAAATTGCACTCAGGCTTTATATGAAGAGCCAGACAGGAGATATACACCGCTCTTTCCTTTTAGCTTCACTTTATAGATGCTCCATTCACAGTACACTGGTCCGTCACCTATTATTGTCCCACACACGACACAGTACTACACACAAAGGTTCCTACCACAGACCTGCTTCTGCTACAGTGATGATCAGTGGGCAGGGTGTGCAGGTTTCAAATTGGCAACCTCTATGTCTTCTGTGCTCAAAGTTATTTTCTTTGCATATAAAGAATTTCAATCAGATGGAAAATGAAGACACGCCAAGTGCACGACCTGCAACGCTTCGATAAGTGAAAAAGAGGCACAACATCGAACTTTATCCTCCACCTGAGGACACATGAGGCCAAGTGAGTGAAACCTGCTAAGCGTTAGCCAGGTAGCTAGCGTTCCAGCCATAGGTCAATATAGCAGGAACGTTAGCCCGACCTGTGGTCAATATGAAGCTAGCTAAGCTAACATTAGTAAAGAAGGTGTGCGTGTGTTGTATGTGTGGGAAGATAAGGTTTCTCTCTTCAAGATAAAAATCTGAGTGGGGAACAATGGTGAGCGACTCGACCCGTCATAACCTGTGACTCGACTCGACTCGACTCGCCCACAACAGAAAAAACTGGGGACTTGCTTGAGACTCAGATGAAATGACTCGAGACTTGCTTGGGCAATTGTCTGATGTTTGGTGCTGGAGGAAACAGCATTCAGCAGCAGGACTTGGTCACTGCCCTGCTCCTCCATTTAATGGGATTTTTAGTTATTTATTTTTTATAAGTCTTCTACAATCAAAATATATTAGGGCTGGGACGATTCACTTTTCTCCCAATTCGATTTTTTATGATTTTTTTAGGTGCTGATTCGATTTAACCCTTTCATGCATGAATTATTAATCAAAAACATATATATATATATATATATATATATATATATATATATATATATATATGTATATATATGTTTTTTTTTTTTTAACTATTTGTTTTTATTTTCAAAAATCAGGGTAAGTTTTTTAATGTTATATTTTGTGGGAGTTATACATCTGTCCATTAAAGTTGTAATCTAGTGGAACTTGACGAGGATCCACAAACACGTCTTTGACAAACATTTAGTAAGAGTTACAACTTAAAAAACACAAAAGTAAGTTAAATCTGAATACAGGCATGATACCCAATCATTGGCTGTTTTGGATTTATGATGCAATATCTCGATATGGTAAAAATATGCAGAGATGATATTTTTATGAAATTTAAGACACAAGTTTTGGAATTTTCCATCTGGTAGTTTTATGTGCTACTGCAACCTACAGGGTGCACAGTTTATACCAAATCTCTGTCTACAGTAGTGAACAACACGCATGAAAGGGTTAAATTGCAACTCTATGATATTGCCGATTTTTGCAATCTGTAGTTAGCTGTAGTTCTGTAGTTAGCATCACATGTGATGTGTATTTTTTATTTTTTTTGTAAATTTGGAAAAAAATCGATTTAAAAATCATCAAACAAAAATCCCGATATTTTTTTCAAATAAATTTTTTATTCCCACCCCTACAAAATATGTCCTTTAAGATCATTATCACCTCTGCCAAAGAGGTTTTGTTTTCGCTAGGGTCTGTTTGTTTGTTTGTTTGTTTGTTTGTTTGTTTGTTTGTCTGTTTGAAAGATTACACATAAACTACTGGATGGATTTACATTAAATTTTTTGGTAATTTTTTTGGAGGTTTGGTTTGGTCCATGGAAGAAGTCATTACATTCTACTGCTGCTCCAATCCAGATAAATATCAAAAAATAATATTTAAGTTTATAAAAGCAAATCCCTTTCATTTATGGCATTATGGGAAATGTAGTTTATTTGCAAACTGACGTCTAGTTCCGGCACATTGGGCTCTCTCTCTCTCTCTCTCTCTCTCTCTCTCTCTCTCTCTCTCACTCTCTCTCTCTCTCTCAGTATCTGCTTTTGCCCCTTTTGTTTGCTCCTGTACTCGTCTCTGGCTCTGGTCTTGTAGGTGGTCTAGGATCCTTGGTGGAGACTGCCTGCTGCTGTGGAGTCATTGAGCCTCAAAACTACAGTTATAGACATGACACATAGTTGGCCATTTCATTAGGAACATTCCATTCCCATTATCATTATAGCTGTTAATGTAGATATTAGCATGATCTCCATATCCATGATCGATACATCTATAGTAACTTTATTTATCCCCACATAGTCATGAGGTCCCTCTGAAAATGGGATGTCACATCTCAAGAGTCCTTTAACACATTTATATTTAACGGAGACAAATATGGTTGGGATGCACTTGTGGTCTGGGCACCCATGAGTTCGTCACTACCATAAATTCTTATTTTCAGTAAGAATATCTAAGATTATACTTCTATAAAATGATCACCACAACCATTCAGACATGAGGACCCTCCTGAAAACCAGATGTAGCATCTCAAGAGGCTAACCTCTAATAAATCAGACGACAGGTCTATGGTTCATGGATCTGTCCCTAACTTTAGTTCTTACTTTAGTCCACTTGTATCCTCTTACCTCCCTTCCTTCGCCCTCACACCATCACAGCATGGTGTGGATTTGCTGTTCATCACGAGACTGGGATCCACATTCAAGATTTCCTGCTGCTTAACAGAAGGTTTTTTCTTGAGCCATGATGGAGGGATTCATGATTGGCTATATGGATTCATGTTGGTGTTGGATGTATATATTTGTATATATATGTATATGTGTATTTTATATGTATATATGTATCTATGCATATATGTGTATCCATAAAATGAGGAGCTTTATACTCTATTGTAAAGTGTCTTGTGATAACACTTGTTATGAATTGGTGCTATACAAATAAAGATTGATTGATTGATTACCATCATTAATATTGTACATACTTAACCATTTACTGAGATGTATAGATATAAATCTACATACAAACATGTATTATATAATCTTTTATTCTTTAAAGCATTTTTGCATGTTTGTCAAACTCAATAAAACCTTGCTGGTCATTTATTTGCTCTGTTGTTTATACACATTTCAGCCTTTGGAATTGATTTTGTCCCAAATATTTGTGCGTTTTTGTTTCATTAAGTGATCAACTGTTAGCTTTAAGACCTTTTAACCCACACCAAAAAGATTTCAGATTTTTTTTATTTGTTTGTAGTTTTTTGGTTCTCTGAATGTTAACAGCGTCAAACAATGACTTTATTCAGTCTATTTTTTTAAAGAGTTTCACTGAATTTATTGATGACCCCTACTAAACAGTTGAGCTGGGAGTTAAAGGATTAAAATGACATATAAATAATATCTTTACTTAATAAATCAGACCAACTTTCTGCCTGTTTTTCCACGGACAGTCGCCCTGGTCCTCCTCTGACTGTCCCTGTAAATATCCGTTAAACTGTTAATGACATATTGGCTGTTTTATGGATCGGTCTGCAGGATGGAGGCTCGGTGAGCTCTGCTTTGGGCTCTGCAGTGACTGTGCACACTTCTTTACGAGTGGATAAAACACATTTCATTCCAGTTTTTACTGCTCACCTCACTGTAGCCCGTGGAGCTGCTCCCGTCGTCACGAACAGTAAAGTGTTTGGACAGAAGGCGGCGTTAGTGATGGGTGTGTCCTTCGGGTGGGGGTGAGGAAGAGGAGGGTCTGCAGAGCTCAGCACAGGAGGGTGTTTTATGAGACTGAGGAGAAGACCCCCAACACTCCATCAGTCTGATAGAAAGAGTGTGTTTTCTGCTGATAGCTGCTCCTCACACAGGCGTGATTAAACATGAATATAAGGAGCAGGCCGCAGAATAACCACGGCCTTTATCCGCCTGTAATGGAAGCACAGCGAGCAGGCTGAGGTGGGCAGCGTGTAATTCTCCATCATCTTATCCACTCCTTTATGGGCTCTTTCACTGGTTGAGGTATTTTGGAGGGACTGTATATGGGCTGATAATTTTCAGAGGGGAGACAATCCCAGGCTAAGGCTCACTGGTGGCTGATGTCTGTATGAATTACACCTTCCATAAAGCTGTAATAGGAAGGACAATCAGCAGCTTGTATCTGCGCAGCCTTGCAGGGTATTTACCTTTTTATGTGGGTGTAAATTTGATGTGTGCCAAGGACAAGCCTCTTTCCAGATCTCTTTCCCCTTTTTGTGCCCCGCAGGAGGAAGGCTGTACCTTCAAACACAGACGTGACGCCTGTTGTTTGCTCACATCTCAGATTATAACGAGTCCATGTGGGCTGCACAGGTTATAACAGAGAAGCTAACACAATGAAAACACATCATAAAATCTGTTACCACTGAATCACGGCGCACTCTGGACACAATGTTTGAGTAGATCACACTGAAATGTAAAAACTACATTACTCTTAAATAAATCAGGTAACATCAGGTTAAGTTTATTTATGCATATTTAACCTTTTAACTCCCTGATCAACTGTTTGGCAGAAGTCAGCTCATTCAGGAACATTTCTAAAGTCTGAAAAAACATGACATGTTTGTTTTTGTCAGTTTCTTACGATACAGAAAAAACTGCAAACAAAACAAAAGAACTGATATTTTCTTTGCGTAGGATTACTATTACTATTACTATTGTTGCCATCATTATTATTTTCTATACTTTACTAAACCATTAACTAATAATATGATTTATATATAATCTAATATTCATCAAAAACATTTCTGTGCCTTTGTCAAACTCAGTACAGTATCATCCATTTAAGTCATTTTAGCTGCTACTTTATTAACAAACATTTCAGCAATTTCTGATTTCTATCCCAAATATTTGTGCTTTTTTATGTCGTCACAATCAGCTGTTAGCTTTTTAAACCACCCCGCCGCCCAGGACATATATGACCAGTCTGTTATCTGACAGGCCACCAACATCATAGATGATCCTTCCCATGTGTTGCACTCCCAATTTGAGCTCCTAAACTCAGGAAGGAGGTATAGGACACTTTATGCGCACTAAACCGCTACAAAAACTCATTTATCCCACATGCCATAAGCTTAATTAACAAGCAGCTAGAGAGACGCAGACAGACAAGCCGAAGGACTTGAGGGCTCCCACTACAGGAACCATGTAATGTCTGGAGATGGGCAGTGTGGGGTGTGCATATGCCTGTAAGTTTTTATGGTTTTTGGGCGGGTGTTGTGTTTGTCTGCACTGTATCTTGTTTACACTGTGTTGTCCAATGTATGTAGCAGCATGGGGGGCCTGTCCTCCAAGACAAGTTTCTCCTACGGGGGATCAAGTAAATGTTGTTCCTGGTATGTGTGCACAGCCTTCATCTGAAAGAGTACTGCACATGCCGTGACGTCAGCACTAAACTCTCCACTCTGGAGCCTGTTTTCAAAAGATTACAGATTTGGGGTGCTGGTTTGGCGGAGTGGTTAGCAACCATGCACATCCCATGTACTTACTTCTGCAGGTCCGGGTTCAAATCCAGCCTGTGGCCAGTTTGCAGAGTGTCTTCCCCTACTCTCTCTCCCCCTTTCTCAACCCTATCCACTGTCTCTCTACTGTCAATAAAGGCACAAAATGCCCAAAAAATACATAAACAAAAAAGAGATTATGGATTTGGGCAATCTGTAAAATGTTCCCATGTAGACGCAATGCCGAAACGCAATTAAAACATATCAGATTTGACCATTTTAGGCCTCATAGAAGCGGCCCCTAAGATCCCTGTATGTGGCCTATGACCCCAGACCAATGGGCTTAAAGATGCTATGAGGAGTATCCAAGTAATTCCAAAAAAGTCTCCCTCTTCGATATATGCCTGATGGAAATACACACTTTAAGATGAGTTTTATAGCATCTAAATAGGTTATCTATAAATGCTATTCCTCAGCTTCGTGGTCTGGTCGGACAGGGCTGGACTGGCCTGGATACTCAACTTCAGGAACAAGACAATTAAAACTAGAGCAAATTTATATTATTCAGACACGTCTTAGAGCACCGGGCTGTAAGTAGAGACATATAGCCGGCTACAAAACTACGATACTAAGTTTTCCAAAAATTGCTTGTTGTCACACATCAAAAACTACCGCTATGTAACTAGAAAGAGATACATTACCTCGTGGCTTTGCATCCTGTAAGTTGTTGAAAAAAGAAGTTGTAAAGCAATGCAGAGTTCTGAGGAAGGTCCGAGCTGCATTCATTAGCATCACAACAAACACATGCTTTGGCTTGGGTCATGTCTTTACGACAGTCACCTGCGTGCTCATGGGTAGCAGAGTCTTTATGTCGCCGGAAATAGATTCTCCTCATAGCACCTTTAAATGTATGTTAAACAATGGCAGGAAGCTACACTGGTAGGTCTCTGATGGGGGGGGGGGCTGTTGCAGGCAGCTGGTGTCACAGACTGTCTTGTCCACAGAAGTACTTAATCATACGATAGAGATTAATAAAACACATTAAAGAGCAGATAAAACCAAAAAAACAAAAAACAAATAGACTCTTTAAAAAGATCTAAAATGTCCCAATAATGCCAATTTTAGTGTGTTAGAGAGGGGGGAGACAAAATCATGCAGGAACAAAGAGACAAACATGAGCCATGCAGGAAGGTGTGTGGGACATTTAAGATTTAACACACATATAAGTTCTCTGGTTTTTACAGATTTGAAACACCATATCTGATACAACTGTTCAAAGTTAACTATAAATGAATGTATGAAGAAAAAAAACATTTCTATTCATGCAGAGATGTGATTATAAGCTGCCTGCCTGTGTAAGAGCCGTTAAAACACCTTCTGCAGCTCAGAATGTGTAGAAAATGGACAGGTAATGCATCATGGGTATTTAAAGGTATGTGGGCTGTGGAGCTCTGATTGCTGCTTGGATCTATCATTACAGCCGCAGGAGAGCAGAGTGGAGACTGACAGGCTGAATTATGGACTAATGTCTGATTATAAAAGAAAAGAACATTTACGTGTTAAAATGCAGTCGTGACGGACATGGACATGGACGCGAGAACGAGGGACTCTACCTGTCAGATTACTGCATGGAGTTTGTTTTTTTTCTAGTTTTTGGTGCTCTGTGTCTGCCAATATACAAAAACCCACGTTTTTGGCACGTTGTGTAAATGGCTTGCATTGTCTTGCTGAAATAAGCAGGGGCGTCCATGACAAAGACGTTGCTTGGATGGCAACATATGTTGCTCCAAAACCTGTATGTACCTTTCAGCATTAATGGTGCCTTCACAGATGTGTAAGTTACCCATGCCTTGGGCACTAATACACCCCCATACCATCACAGATGCTGGCTTTTGAACTTTGGGCCTATAACAGTCCGGATGGTTCTTTTCCTCTTTGGTCCGGAGGACACGACGACCACAGTTTCCAAAAACAATTGTAAATGTGGACTGGTCAGACCACAGAACACTTTTCCACTTTGCATCAGTCCATCTTAGATGAGCTCGGGCCCAGTGAAGCCGGCGGTGTTTCTGGGTGTTGTTGATAAATGGCTTTGGCTTTGCATAGTAGAGTTTTAACTTGCACTTACAGATGTAGACGAACTGTAGTTACTGACAGTGGTTTTCTGAAGTGTTCCTGAGCCCATGTGGTGATATCCTTTAGTGCATTCAGTGTTGGTTTTGGGCCTTGCTGCTTCCGTGCAGTAATTTCTCCAGATTCTCTGAACCTTTTGATGATATTACGGACCGTAGATGATGAAATCCATAAATTTCTTGCAATAGCTGGTTGAGAAATGTTGTTCTTAAACTGTTGGACAATTTGCTCAGGCATTTGTTGACAAAGTGGTGACCCTCGCCCCATCCTTGTTTGTGAATGACTGAGCATTTCAGGGAAGCTGCTTTTATACCCAATCATGGCACCCACCTGTTCCCAATTAGCCTGTTCACCTGTGGGATGTTCCAAATAAGTGTTTGATGAGCATTCCTCAACTTTCTCAGTCTTTTTTGACACTTGTGCAGCTTTTTTGAAACATGTTGCAGGCATCAAATTCCAAATGAGCTCATATTTGCAAAAATAACAAAGTTTCTCAGTTCGAACATTAAGTATCTTGTCTTTGCTGTGTATTCAATTGAATATAAGTTGAAAAGGATTTGAAAATCATTGTATTCTATTTTATTTCAGATTTACACAACATGCCAACTTCGTGTATGTGTATAAACGTTTAAACGTGTGCTTTAATTTGGGTGTGCACCAGAGCGTGAGGAGCTGGTGTCCCGTATGAAACAGAAACAGCAGCGAGCAGAGGTACGTCGACAGAGTCCGTCTTTAAAGCTGAGCTGGAAAAGGTCATCCAAACATCTTCACCACATGAAGAAAGATTTACTCTGGAACTATCTTCAGCAATTAAAACACAGAACAAGAACATTTTCAAATCTTCTGCTAAATGTCACGAATGTGCAAATCTTCCTCTGCAGCTGAAGGAGCTCGGCTCCTGCTGTGAGACGTCAGCCCAGGTGAGCCTCACACTCAGGTGACATCCCGCTGCTTTTCCTTTTAGAGGAAACCTCTGACTCAAAGTTCAAGCTCAAGTCTCCTCCATGTCGCTCAGGAACAGTCTGTGCTCTGTGCTGGGCTCTGTTAAAGCTCGGGTTGGTAATCTGATTTAGATTCACTTTTTGTAATACTGGTTAAAATGGTCTTTATGACCCGATGATAATCAACTCATAATGTGTTCTTAAAATAGAAATATATCCGCGATGTAAAGCTGGAGTAAAACAGGGAAAACACGAAACCAATCACATCTTTGTGGCCCACATTTTAAACCAATCAAATCCCGCCTCCTGCTTGTTCATTTCACTGGCGTGCACAGACTCTGATTCAGTGTAGCCAAGCTGAGAGGGATCCAGCTACACTGGAGAATGCTTACCTATCAGGTTTGTCTTTGAAAATAAGGGAAGCCCGCTGTGAGCCGTCCCACAACCCCAACCAAGCTCCAGTATCCCTCACATTTTAAGACAGGTGTACAGAAATCTAAAATAAACTCTTTGTTTTTCTAAGTTTGTTCTGCTGCTCTAATCTCACCACAGCTGCCACCCAGGCTACTGCAGGTGGACGTTCTCACCCGACTTTTTCTTCTTCTTTGGTTTTACGGCGGCTGGCATCCATCATTTTGGAGCATTACCGCCCCCTTCAGGGTAGAGACAGAGTTCAGTTTGGAGAGGCAGAGGAATGTTTTTATTATTATATCATCACATGGGGGATTTACAGGAGAATACTGATACAGGAGGACGTCAGGAAAGAGGATAAAATACGTAAAATACTGTAGTTTAACGGCCAAAACGGGAGACTTGACAGCTATGTGGAGAATGTCAGAGGAACTACCTATACCCCGATCAACATCGGCTGTGAGCACTAACTAACTTTACATGTTTGTTTTTTAACTTTACCATGATAATGTTTTGGTGTTTTCTTACTCTGACTGAAACATGACTTGGTGTAGTGTAAAATAGAGGTGTGAAAAAATATCAATACAGTAATATATCGCAATATTTTGACCTCTGATACAATATCAATATTTCAAGTTTTATTATCAGTTTTTTTGGGAAAAATAAAAACTCATTTTTTATCAGCGTTGGACATTAAATACAACTTATAAATATGTATGCACAGGTTTTATTTCATGCCGTCTGTTCAGTTCGGACAGTGACAAGAGAAATATGTGATTTTTTTTTACTTACTGTTGTGCTGTCAGTAACTCAGAGCTGCTCTGCAGGTTAGGATGCTTTAAATACTTTATTAAAGGGAACACAAGAATAATTTCTTTGCAACATTAGTTTAAGTGACTTGATGTACACTATGTTTTCAGGTTAAGTGTATATATGTAACACTGCACTTGATATATTTCAAAAACTTTAGAATGGAAAAGTTGTATTCAGTCAAATAGTTTTTACTTGATTTTTACATTCAGCTTTGAGTAATATTGTGTGAATTAAATAAACACCATCTCTAGTTTTTTCTTAGTTAACTGTAGAATATCGCAATATATCACAATATTGTAATATCCTGATGTACCGTGATATTATTGTATTGTGACCCAGGTATCGTGATACGTATCGTATCGTGAGGTTCTTGCCAATCCTCCACGCCTGCCTCCACTGAACAGGGACTAGACTGACCTGCTGCAGTCCACGCCTGTCTCCACTGAACAGGTGTGGAGCATTATTTGGGGACAACAGACGTCACCTTAAAGTTGAATCATATTAAATTGATATCTGTGCTATAAATAAAAGTTTGATCTCCCTATAATCTGGTGTCCAATCTTCATCAGTCTCCAACAGAAATCAAACATGCAGTCGTGTTTGCAGCCATGAGCAGCATCGCAGCATCAGTCCGGCTGTATTTTGTGTGATATTTCGTAGTTTCGTGGACTTTGGGGACGTATTTGTGCGTGTAAGGACAAAGCAGCGGCATGTGTCCTCCTCCTCTCGCTGTAATTCCCTTCATCAGGGGCTGTTTAGTATGCTGCGGGTGTAAATGGGAGATTGGCGGGGCACTGGGTGGCAGAGCGGGCCACTCCGTCATTAATGTGCCCATCGCTGTTATCGTACGCCTAATGACATCGCTCTCAGATGGCATGCTGGGAGCTCAGCCGCAGGGAGCCCGGCTCAAACGTCTGCGGGCGCCGACGCCTCCCGTCATCAATTCCTCACGTCTCTTCGCCAAAAAATGTGAGGCTGGAGATAATGTGCTTCACGGCTGAGCGCGCTCACGGGGCTTCCCTCCCGCCTGGCCTTGAAATGGGCAAATTAATAGTTCCTTTGAAACAAATTGGAATTACACCCCTCGATGCTTTAATGTCAGAAAACGACGAGCGCTGACGTCCCGAGTCCGACCGCTGATGGGATGTTAAGATCTGAGGAACGCACCATGTGAGGGGTGTAAAGATATGCAGGACCCCCCATCTCACACACACACACACACACACACACACACACACACCCACACGCCGTGGTGTCAGAGTAAAAGAGTCCGTGTTTAAACTTCTGCATCAAGAGGGAAGCCCTTCAGTCCTGAGGAAATCTGCTCAGATGTTACCACGGACGGTTTGACTTTATTTCATTTCCAGAGGTGTTTGCTCCGAACTTTACTGCTGATGAGACTTTAGAACAGCAAATAACATCAAAATAGAGTCAAAATAACACAAAACATCGCTATTGCTGTTTCTATGCTACATAAAACCAAGCTAACCTGACAAGCCAGATGGACAGCTCCATATATCTGCCACAAAAATATTTCACTAGGGTAGGAGCCCTTTAAATTTGTTTTCAGGGGCAGAATGTTAAAAAAAAACACAAGCTTGTGATTGGACAATCGTTTGGCTAATCACATTCATCACAGACCAATCCACATCAAGCAGGGTTGACTCCTATAATGTAGCATACATAGTGGCTAATCTAGCTACTAATGGCTAACAACAGTTAAAAACAGTTCATGGACATTAGCCATAGCGGCTAACTTAGCCGCTAACAGCTAACAACAATTAATGACCGTTAGCCATTAGCCCCTAACTTAGCGGCTAACAGCTAACGGCCTTATACTATCGTCTTATGCTAATTTGTAGCACACAGATGATTCATTTAACACTTATATGTGACATGAACCTCGTCATAGACAATCCCTACAAGTTAACTTCTGAGGAGGGCAGATTTCACCAAGTTTCACTGACTAGCCATGAGGACAACAGGCTAATCGGCATGTCTGTTCTCAACTTCCAGTTGTCGTCACATTCGCATTCTGCAGCTCCCGCCTCTCTTCCCTGATTGGGCCGTTAAGAATTCAGCCGAGTGAATTCGTTGGACAACGGAGGCTGGCAAGACGGACCTGCAGGACTTCAGAATCAGGCAGGTCTGTCTGCTCTGCAAGGCTAAAACCAAGCAGCAACTGTCAGAAAAACTACAAAATCCAGCTGTGAACATTTAATCAAGAGCGGGGTAATGTGAGGCCACACTTCTTATTCAAAGCAGCCATCAAGACATTATTTAAATCAACGTACACATGAAGAAAATGTTTGTGTTTCTACAGCAAGGTCGCAGTAATGGGCAGTAACAACAGATGGATACAAATGTAACATGTAAAGTTTTGTTTTTCAATTGTTGCCGAGGTGTATCATTGTCATTTTCAACTCACAACAAAAGTTGCCAGTGGGCTCATAGCTTGTCTCTAACTAAAGTAAAACACTGTCTGCAGGATTTCTCATAATTTACTTATTTAAAATGTAGAATGAGGCACACTGGTGCATTTAAGTTCTTCTAGAATACTCTTCCAAATAAATAAATTCACAGGTATTCAAAACCTGTGTCTGTAGGATTTTGATATGTTACCATAAATCATTTTCTTGGTAGCTGCTAAGCAATCTTTCTCTGTTAGCTAACATTAGTATGTAAGCCCGTTACTGCAACTTAAAAACAAAATCATAATGATGAGGCAAGAAGTCAAAACTTTGAGAAACCATCTGCTCATGTGCCCCACATCCATGGAAATTCCTACAGCCACACGCCTTTCTCATCATTATGACTTTGTCTTATAATTATGGATTTTTATCCCATAATTTTGACCTTTTTCCTCATAATTATGCCTTGGTAATTTTTTATTTTAAAAATTCCCTAAATTCTTTTCTTTTTAAGTCATGGAAATGGGCTTCCATACACTAGCTTGTGTGTCACTGAGGTAAAAAAAAAATAGACAATGCCATTGTGCCATGATTCAGGGCCTCGTGGACCTGCAGCTAAGTTTTGATGCAGAGGAATAGATCAGACTTTAGGTTACACACACACTAATGGCCCTTTTCCACTAGCACGTCTTGGCCCTACTCTACTCGGCTCTATTCTATTAGCAGCGTGTTTCCGCTAGCCTGGTACCTCCTTAAACAAGCTAGTTTTAGTACCTACTCCGCTCTGGTTCCAAGCGAGCTGAGTCCATACTAAAAGATGACGTCATCGACTGCCGGCTACTGATTGGTCAGACAATGTCATCATCGATGAGTCATGAGCGCGACGACCTAGCATGCAAGCGGTAGCTACCATTAGCTTACCCTCACACATCTTTTCTTTGCAGCTGGATTGCTCTCGTCCTCGGCTTCATTCTGTTGTAGAGCTTCCAAAACTCTCCTGTGCTACCCAAGTGGTATTTCTTCTTACCACCTGCAGCCTTCTTCTGCTTTCCTTTTTTACTCAGTTTGTGACAAAAAGACACAGATTGTTGTGTCGCGCTCAAAATGACGTTGGGCAGGCGACTGGAGCTAATGGAAAAGCAGCACAAGGCGAGTAGAGTAGGGCTAATGGAAAAGGGCCATATGTGAACTTGAGACACTAAGCGTCAAAGCTTTGTGGGTGAAATCCTTCACAGTCTTGCTTGGCCTTTCAGAAATGCTCCTTTTATCCCCAGTCATGACACTCACCTGTGTCTGATCTACCTGTTTACCTGTCAAATGTTCCCAACAGGTGCTTTTAGATCATTCCTCAAATTTCCAGGTCTTTTGTTGCCCCTGTCCCAACTATTTTGGAGCATGTTAAAGACATCAAAATCAAAATGAGAGAATATTAAATAAAACAAAGTTTAAACATTAAATATGTTTGACGTGTATCATATTGGATACAGGTTTAAAAAGATTTGCAAATCATTCTGTTATTTTATTATTATTTTTTTTTACATTTTCATTGGAGTTTGTAAAAGCCGATCAGACTTTAAATAACTCTTAACTTCAATCAGACAAAGTCCCTGATAGCTGTGGTGATAATTTTAGGACTACTGCTGTTAAGCTAGATTCCTTTAACTAGCATTGATAATCAGCGATACACAGATTATTTTTTATTTCAAATTTATTGGCACTTAAAGGGAAAATCCAGGTTAACTGTGAGTGCCTGTGGTTTAAGCTGACAGTAATCTCTGGTCTTTACTGCTTCATCCAATCATCACTTAGATTTTCTCTTCTGGTCCTGATGACATGGTTTATCTTGTTTGTATGTAGTGTCTGGTTTTATATCTGATAGTAAGAAAATCCCTGGTGCTGCTTTGTGGACCAGAGATTACAGTCAGTCAAAGAACCATCAGGCTGAGAACAAACTCAAAACAGACGTACATGTTTGACCCATTACAGAATGAGCAAATACAATCTTTGATTCACAAACAAACAAGCGCATAATCAGTACCAAATAAAAAACAACTCGAGGCTGGTTTGTAACACTTACAGGGAATCCTGGGGGTTTCACAGTCAGCCCATTTTAGTGTAAACTTGTAACTTAGCTCCATATCTTATTTTATTTGGTTTGGATTTCTTTCCAAAGAGTAATACCTGACCAAAGCCTGCTGAATGTGTAGTTCAGCCTCCTGCCACCAGGTGGGGCTGTAGTGGGGATCTTTGCTGTCCCATTGTTGTGTGAAGAGCTGGAGATTCAGCACCTGCTCAGAGTGATAACATCCTTTAGCTCGGAGCAGGTTGGAGGTTTTCTGTGCCATAAAATGAAAAGAAGCTGTTTAGACTTCATCAGGTGGCTCTGTCTCATTGACCGAAGTGTAGTGCAAACATATTCGCTCGGGTGTAAATCACCAGTTTGATGAGGAAATGATACGATATTTGCCGATATCACAAAGTCTGTCACGATTTTGATACGATACAGGATCCTTTGATCGATTTAAGATGATATTATGAACCCACTGAACACAATCAGCTACATTTCACCTGAAGCAAGACAGAAGAACAAAACAGTTTTTATAGTTTTATTCCTGAAATGTGAAATGAAGTGCTGACCTTTGGGTTTGATAGTTTATAGAGGATTGTAACCATCTGTATGATCTAATCATGTTTTAAAATTAAATTGTTCTAAATCAGGTAAGGTTTTTTTTTGCCCCCACAGTTACCTGATGGGTCTGATACTTATATTGTAATGTTTGTATATTATATCAAGTAATGATGCAACATTAAAGTACAAATTTTTGAATTATTATTTTAATTTCACTATTATTGACCTCCAACATTTGACCATGCTCTATCAAACTAAAAATGTGTAGTTTAGATTTTAATTAAATCAAAACATTTCTCATGTTCAAAATTAGAACTATTAACTAAACTAACTCAACATTGATGATTTTTACCTCCGCCAAGGAGGTTATGTTTTCGGGAGAGTTTGTTTGTCTGTTCGTCTGTGAACAAAATAACTCAAAAAGTTATGGATGGATTTGGATGAAATTCTCAGGAAATGTTCAGCATGGGAAAAGGAAGAACTGATTTAATTTTGGTGTTGATCCAGATCAGTGTCTGGCCGCCATGGTGAAAAATGTGATTTCTGTGAATAACTACTGAACTAAAATAGATATCATGATGAATCCAGTTGCTAATGGTATGTTTTCATGGTCAATGAATCTAAATATTTAGATGAAATAAAGGTAGGAGTAATATTTATGGTCAAAATCACAATATGGGTGAGGACTGTGGCACTGGCAGAGGTCTGCGCTCTCCGAGTGCTTTTTTAGTGTTTTCCTGTGATGCTTGGCAACCACAGTTTGTTTGTCAGTGTGATCAGACTTTGTTTCTCTGTTTAATGGTCGGTGTGGAGGAGGAATGACTCTAAGCTCTCGCTGTTTTACTTTATAACTATATGAAATTTCTTTAATCAGTGCGCAACAAAATCAAACATTGAGATAACTCAGTGCACTCCTGTGATGATGCACTCCTGTGTGCAGCATCCTCTGCTGTCAGATCGACTGTATCTTACCCGGATACAGCAGAGCTACTTTCTGATTGGCTGATATGTCTGACTCCCGTTAAGCTCTGTAATGCTAACAGCAACTTGCTAAACGTTTGCATATAGCAGCGTGTGACGGAGTGAAAAGGTTCAAATGTGTTTCATACACCGAATGTGTGAGACTTGAGAGGAAACTTCAGAACGATGCGCGGTTGGGCGGAAACTGACATGCATGTCCGGTTGGGATTTCAAAACAAAGGCGTATATTACAGATGTCGATGTTGATGGATGTTTTGAGTTTCCATTGATGTGATTGTATCATTGCGTGATCTATTGATGTATCGATCCAGATTGATGGATTGTTACACCCCTAATATTTGTGTGGATTTGTGGATGTTCACCTGTAAAGAGGACTGGAGCTCACGGTGCTACCAAAACAAACATCTGGCGCTTGACATTGTCAGCTCCATCGTCTTTTCTGCGGTGATATTCAGCCAAATCAAACAGCACCTTTTAGTTAGATGTCCTTGTTTGGTCATTGTTTGGTTTGCAGCCCTGGTTACGTGGTAGAGAAAACTTTGGTTCTCCGGTCTGCATATAGCTCGTGGAGGTTTTTAAATATTAGCCCAACGATCAGAACTTTCCACAAAAGTGAACCAGAGTAAAAAAAAAAAGTTTGGAAATGTTATTTTAAGTATTTCTTTCCTTTAATAATACAAATGAATATTGTATTTTATTTTGTTGGAAAGCCTGATCAGTCTCCAACACAACAGGATCAAACTTTTGCATTCATGGAATAGCACCCCCCAAAAACATGCCAAAATCCTCTGCATCTGGAAGCTGGATATCTGGTATGTAGAGTGGCAGAATTTTTAGGTGTCATTCCTGGAACTATTACCAAACTTAGGACTGAGTTCTTTGAGACTGGTGAGGTCAAAAACAGCACAGAAGCTGGGCATCCGAGGAGGACCATGCCACAACAGGTCTGGTTTTTCATACTTGGCTTTTGGGCTCTACCCACATGTTTAGTTTTATGAATACACCACCCGAACATGTTGTTCCTCATTCTAAAAGGGGACAAACCAGGCTTTCCAATGCTCTAAAGTACAATATCAGTTTGTGTTTCAACAGGGAAAAAGAATCAACCAGACTAATGTTTCCAAACTTTTTTGAGGACTATGTATGTGGTCTGGACTTGCCTCAGTAGATCTCCTTCACCAGCAGCTGTTACAGTGATGTAAATATTACAAAGGATGAGCTTTGCATCCTGATTTAAGTGTTGCAACAGTCATATCATTAACAGATTTCAAACTTCATGATTCTTCAATGAGGATCACCTGAGTAAAAGTTAAACTATGATTTTTTTAAGAGAGTAGCAAAGGTAAGCTGAGATAAACTCGTCCTGATGTTTACGGGCATGTTGGATTAAACGCTGGACATTTTTAGGCATGTGTAAAATTTGCTGGCAAACGTACCCAGACTGTCATGAACTCAGTTCTGCAGGGCCTGACTCAGCTCGATGCTGCTGGATTATTAGTTGGCCAAACATCCATGTGTTAATGCTGCTGTGACACAAAGTCTCCACTGTTTGGTGTAAAACTGGGTCCAATAATGAAAACACCAGGATTCCTTTGTTAAATACTGAAAAAGAAAATGTAAAATGCTTTTTTAAAGGAACAGATCTTCACAGAGAGAAACTATAGTCAATGATAAAATAAGCAGATATTGAAAATAGGGGAGAGTAAAAAGTTATACATGACATACAAAAATAAAATCCTCCAGAGACATCAGACCCTCTGACTCGTCACTCTTCATCGTGTAAACGTGAGGATTCTGTCCTTTAGTGTATGAAAATAGAATACGTGGACAGTGTCATAAATACATCCTGTGGCAGACACACACAGACTGATGAAGGCGTGTCGGCTCTGCTCTGCTCATAAAAAGTACAAACTGGAGCTCTGAATCTAAAGCTTCCAAAGGTGTGTCTAAAATACTGCTCTCTCTAACCCATCTGACCTAAAGCTGCGTCTGCCTATAAACTTTGGGAGGTGTGTAGGAGCTGTTGTCCTCTGGCTCGGGCTCAGTTCGGGATCTCCTGCTCGGCCGCTTCCTCTTTAACAGCCTCCTCTTCCTGCACCTGCTGCTCCTCCTCTTCCTCCTGCAGACACAAAACACACCATCAGGTTTTTAATAGATGACCTTAATGACCCATCAGAGGGTCTCGTTCACGTTACAGTCCATCACAGGCCTGCGTCACACAGCTCACGTCATACTGCCACCCGTGTGATGGTGAAGCTCAGCGGGCCGCGGTTCTTTATAGACAAACAGTCCGGGTGTTAAGGTGGAATAAAACCTCAGGTGTGTCCTTAAGACTCATCGAGGAAAATCAGCCTCTCTTAATGGTCCATGCTGTGGCTGTTTGAAACCCAGCAATCTCAAAATGTCCAAGTATCAATTAATCAATCAAAACTTATTTATAAAGCACTTTTCATACAAAAAAGACGTAGCACAAAGTGCTTTACAAACAGACAAAAGAATTAAATGAAGGATTTATGACCCAAACCCACTCCACCCAGCCCCTGAACCCACCCACACCGCAATCCATACACAGTGTTGATAAAAAGCATCATAAATAAAAAACAATAATAAAGCACACTGCTGTACCCAGTACGTACTGAGGAAACAACATCTTAAAGGCTTAAAAATGAGAAAACACTGGAGGTTAGGTTAAAGGTATAAAATTAAATATATCATGAAATAAAATAAGAAAATGAATTTTAAAAAATAAGAAAAATAAAAAATAACTTGAAATTAAGTTAAAATATACACATATATTATAATAATTAATAAATAAAGAATAAAATAGGAAAACTAGAAAATAAAATAAGGAAAAACAGAAAAGATTTAAAAAGGAAAGATAAAAATAAAATAAGATAAAATAATAAAAGAGTGGGCTGTAAGTAGAATAAATAAAAACACTAAAAGGTAATTCAGGTAAAAGCTGGACTAAAAAGGTTTTGAGTTTGTTTTTAAAGACATTAACATTAGGTACAGCCCTCAGGTCTACAGGTAGGCTGGTCTATAAGCAGGGCCATAGCAGTAAAAAGATGCCTCACCGTAAGTTTTTGTTTTAACTTTGGGAACTGTTAACAGTCCTGAAGACCTGAGGGCTCTAATGGGCTCATACGGTAAAAGCAAATCAGATGAATATGAAGGACTAAGACCATTAAGAGCTTTAAAAACCAGTAAAAGAATCTTAAAATCTATCCTAAAAGAAATGGGTAGCCAATGCAGAGACCTTAAAACCGGTGTGATATGGGCTCTTTCTGGTCCACGTCAGCATCCGTGCAGCTGAGTTCTGCAGGAGCTGAGGATGGAGATTTGTTTGTGGAAGACCAGAAAGAAGAGCGTGACAATAATCTATTCTACAGGTGATAAAAGCATGGATTAATGTCTCTGCATTGGTTTGAGAGAGAAACGGTCGCACTAATGACATTTTGAGTCTGGTGAGGGTCTAACCAGACTCAAAATGTCATAAAATACAAGTGCCCAAGTCCCTCTGATCCCAGTCTCAAGCAAGTCCCAAGTCTTTTCTGTTGTGGGCAAGTCAAGTCACAGGTTATGATGGGTCGAGTCCCTCACCTTTGTTCCCCACTCAGATTTTTATCTTGAAGAGAGAAACCTTATCTTCCCACACATACAACACATGTACATCCTCTTTACTAGTGTTAGCTTTGCTAGCTTCATGTTGACCACAGGTCGGGCTAACGTTCCTGCCATATTGACCTATGGCTTACTTGGCCTCATGTGTCCCCAGGTGGAGGATAAAGTTCGACGTTGTGACTCTTTTTCGCTTATCAAGCATTGCTGTGCACTTGGCGTGTCTTCGTTTTTCATCTGATTGAAATTCTTTATATGCAAAGAAAATAACTTTGGGCACAGAAGACATAGCTGTTGCCAAGTTGAAACCTGTGTCCGGCACACCCTGTCCACCGATCATCACTGTAGCAGAAGCAGGTGTGTGGTAGGAACCTATGTGTGAAGTACTGTGTCGTGTGGGGGACAATAATAGGTGATGGACAAGTGTACTGTGAATGAAGCATCTATAAAGTGAAGCTAAAAGGACAGAGCGGTGTATATCTCCTGTCTGACTCTTCATATAAAGACTGAGTATGTGCAGTTTTCAGAATCATGTTGCCTCAAGTCAGGTCGAGCTTCGAATTTTTACCTCCCAAATCCGAGTCGAGTTGCAAGTCGTCTCATTAGTGGCTCAAGTCGACTCGAGTCCAATTGTCTGGGTTAGACACACCCACTTAGACCCAAGTCCTTTCAGAATCCTCATCATTAGGTCTACAGTGGTGGAGCAAAGTCTTCAGCCAACCCAAGAAACCTCTCTGAAGTCTCCATGTGTCGTTTATTTCAGCAGTCACAACCAAAACACTACACAATCATAAAAGGCACTGTAGAAATGCAGAAGACAATTTGAGTGTCGTATCATTTCAGTTCCTGATCAGCTGATGACTGCGGTCATGCTTTTTACTGAAGACAGAATCTTTACTTTATATGGATACAACACCGGGCGTTTGAAAGTTCTTCAGAGACAAAAATGTCCAAAACATGATTCCAATAAAATGTCACCTAATTGACTGCATTCACACAGTCACACAGCTTCATCATCAGTAACCTCTCTTGTGAAGATCAGTCTTACAGTTACACACAGACTGAGCGAGTACTAGTCTTTTACACACTGACTGCATCACACTCTCCATGCACTGACAGCTCCTAAACTCTGTCAGTGTGTGGAGAGTGTGATGCAGTCAGCTCTGAGTAACAAACAGTGTTTGGTTAAATGACCTCCTCCTCGATGTAGACTGCAACACAGAGAGGGTTTACATTACCAAGTATCTGCATGAGTATGATGGCACACTGGATCATCCCTCTTTATTTAGTCCTTAATAAATGACAGTCTCCAAATATTTCCATCACTGCTATGTACCGGCTACCGTCAGCCCCCTGATATCTCCCCCCAGAGACAAAACTAACATGTTCCTTTATTAGAAATCATGTTTAAAAGTTCAATGGACCTCCAGCAGCCCCTTAAATGAAGTTAAAGTTTAAGCACGACTTCAGGCAAAATGTGGTCTTATTTAAAAGAGTGAAATTATTATACAGTATATATAGCCACAGACGACCCAGACACATATTTTTTAGCTTATCTGAGGAAAAACTTGGGTTATTAGTTTTTTTTGTCAACCGAACTACATCGTTGATTGGCTGCTGTTACCTCTGCAGTTAAGTGCTTCCATGTTTTATTAGGGAGTAAAGGTGTGCCTGAGTAAGAATGTTCTTACTTTTTTTTACTTGCTTTGGGAAAAGTCTTGATTTATTAGCAATTTTAGGACAAAAACAAACACACAATCCAAAATCCAAGAGTCACATCACAGCTTTGACTGGTTGGTAAGCTGACAAACATCACCAGGCTCCAGGGATCAGCCAATCGAACTGCAGTAGCTGGTAGTGTTGACTTGCCCAAGACCAGAATGCACCGAGACCAAGACAAGACAAAGACTTTTGGAAGACTAAGACAGAGACCCTCAATATGTGGTCTCAAGACCAAGACCGGTCTTGAGTAACACAACACTAGTAGCTGGTTTCAACCTTTAGAGGGCAGCAGATACGTACATCCTGAACATAATATACTGCATTTATAAAATAATGATGTACTTTGTTACACTTTAAGAAAAAACATAATAATTGAGACTACAGCTCGGCTTTAGGGATGATTTATTCTGGAGATTACGACTTTTCAGAAACCTTGGTCCTACTTTTGTTTCGTTCCCTCGTGATTTGTGTGCTAAGACAGAATTAGCCGTAAAAAAGACGTGTGGAGACTGCTAACTGCTCCGACTCTACAGTGTTAAAGTGAATAAAACTCCTGACTCTTTTGTTTTAGCTTTGTTTGCACGGACCCTCTGTGTCTGATAAACTGTTTCACTACTTAAAGAACAAAACACTGACTTTATATAAACTAAAAAAATGTCTTTAATGTAAATGTGGGATCTAAACTCTGCTCAGCGAAGGAGACATGTGGCGAGCAGGAGTCAGGGCGGGCCACACGAGGAGCCGGCTGATTTAACAAAGCAGACAAAGTGAAAGTGACAGAGGAGAGAGCTGCAGCCGTGATTAAACGACTCTGACAGATACAATTATCCCTCCTCCAGAGGTTAATGAACACATCTACACAGCAGAATGTGTGATCACCAGGTTAGCATCGGCAGCCACTAAACCTCGTGACTCCACGCTCCTGCAGCCGGCCCAGAGCCGACACTCGCTCTAATGCTCTGTCAATCAAAAATCAGGGCTCCTTTCCCACACAGACTCACAGAAATGTGCAATAATGTCACTGAAATATTGTCTCCTGTTGGACTCATCCTGCCACTATCTGCTCGCTGCAGACGTAAAATCTTTGTTCTTTAAACGTCCAAATAAAACAACCGTGATGTGTGTGATCCTCGTGGCAGCCGTTTCTTCAGCAGCTGAATGTCCCAGTGTGAGCTCAATAATTACAAGAGGAATTCATCTTTTCACACTGAACCGTGGTGGGAATTTAACCAGCAGACGTATCTAACATTCAGCACTGGGAGAAAAGCACACAAACAGCTGCTTGTTTTTAAAAATACAGAAACTTTCTTGGCACAAAATTTCACAATCTTGAAAACACTTGGCTTTATGTGTCTTATCCCAAAAAGTAAAAATACATTCTGTCCAAATTATGGAGCAATGTTCAAGGCCATGGAGCGATTTGGTCATCATTCCAATTAAACATTTAGGAGATCATGGGTAGAAAGTCAAGGTCATTACTCAAATCAACATTTTCAAACACTTTGTTGTAGAAGTGAAAATCCCTCAAAACTTTAAAACTTTGAAACTTAACCCTAGGTAAGACTGAAACACAGAGAGGGTTTACATTATGCGTCTATTTGCATGAGTATGATGGCACACTGGATCGTTCCTCTTTTTCAGTCTTTAATAAAGGACAGACATTTTGGTTCCACTGATTAGCTGATGACTGTGGTCATGCTTTTTACTGAAGAGACAGAGTGGTTCTGACTATAAAGGGTTTTTACAAATGACCTCCTCCTCGATGTAGACTGCAACATTGAGGAGGAGGTCTGGTGGCACACTGGATCATCCCTCTTTTTCAGTCTGCAGCCCCTAAATATTTCCATAACTCATCAAAAACTCAGACCGTGATGGAAAATAATTTGTTAATGCAACTGCTCTTTGCCTCCATGATCACAGCTCTCTGTTCGTAACCCTGTGCTGTTCTTGTACCTGCTTTTCAAACCTACCAGACGCTGGACATTTAAATGCAGAAACACTGTGCAATCAGTTGCGGGTTTTAGAAATCACATTGAGGGTGCTGAACTGAAACTCTGCTCAGCGAAGGAGACATGTGGCGAGCAGGCTCCTCGTGTGGCCCGCCCACATTTGCATCTCCTCCTCCCAGTATTTTGTGTGTTCTGATGATCTGCATGTATTCTGCAAATTCATGAGGGCAAACATGCTGAATGGACTGCACGTGCTATTCTGCTAATTTGACAGACGCAACCTTGCTGCACCCTGTTAGTAGATCAAGTTTGCAAATGTTTTTATACATGCAAACCTTTAGTAGATCGGGCTCTGCTGTATGTCCATCAGCAAAACCCTCCGTGTCCTGCTGCAGGCTGACGAAAACCCTCCCAAATCAGCCTGAACCAACCTCTGACTAAAGCAAAAGATATGCTTTGGTTTTTTGGTTGATTTCCTGCCTGATGGTTACACTGCCCTACATGCCATCAATGAAGCTCTTTTCTCCTCCCCTTTGTAAACACTCTAGTCTGAGGGGGTGGGGAGGTTATGATAACAAGCTCTGCACTGATTGGCTGTGAAAATAATGTCTGATCATTAATCAAATAGGAGGAGGTCGCAGGCCATACAGTCACAGTCTCTGCCTGTGGCGATGGGGACGGCGTCCTGGTTTGAATGTGACAAATGGAATGTAACTGCATAGTTTTCAGACCTTCACAGTGTGGACACACATCCTCTTGGTTCTTTTGTCATTTAGTAAAATGTGTCATGTTCCTCTGCTCCTTAACCCCTTATAACACCAATAAAAGCAAAGAAAAAAGGATTTTTTGGGACATTGGCTTTAAATATTGTAAATAAAAGCTACATAGGCTTGCTTCCTGTTGTGCTATTCAGCTAAATTTAGCTACAACTCACTGCCTTTTCGTTTGCTTGCCCTCTTGGTTCAATGGCTCCCAACCACCTGTGAACCAAACTCTGGTTGGCTTTGAAGCAACTCAAGACCATGTTTTTATGAAGGCTGGAGTCTATTTTTCTCTTCATACAAGAGTTCATATGAACTATTCAGAACAGAACATTAGAGTTCTTCTGGCCCAACTGAGACATTTACATGCAGATGTTATTAAGAGTCAAAGCAGAAATGTTCTGGCCTGAAGAATGTTGAACAAACTGGACGCTTCTCTCAGGAAGATTCCTGACAATATTTGGAGTTTATCCTCAGCCAACAACTTCCAAGGAAAGAGCGTTTCATCAAATAACAGTTTGATGACACAGATTGAAAATGAAAGTGTCTTAGGGGGATGAAGACGAGCTTGTGTGCTTCCTCTTCATAAATCAGAGCGGAGGATGTGAGGCAGCTATTTGCCGACGTTGTTAAGGCATGTGTAGAAACAGTAAATTAAGGTTAGGGTTAATGCAAAGGACAGCTCGTATATCATCTCTTTACTAACAGGAACCTTGTCGTCGCCTCCAGAGCCGTTTGATATGCAGTCTCGCCTGGAGAAAAATGTGCTACTTTTTCCTGAACTCTGGATACTTTGCGGTGCCGGTCCACGGGGCTGATATAAATCTCGCTGAGGGGTTGACACCTCATGAACTCCGCCACCGTATACATTCGTGCCATCCACCAAATCTCCCTGACAAGCCTGCCAATTTTCCAATTACCTGTGGCGCCATCCGTTATCAGAGGGCCGGTCGGCTCTTAAATGGGAAACAAGGGGTGGGGGGGGCCAGCGCATGCTAACTATCTCATAAAGCCGGAGATGTGCCTCCTCCTCCTCTGATTTAGTGCTCGTCCCTGAGGAGAGGGGTGACACGGGGCCTCCTGGCCTCTCGGGGCCTTCACAGGATTTCTTTGCTCTTTATCGCCGCCCATCACTCTGCTTCAGCCTGGGGGGGGGCAGACGGCCGTCTCTGGTATCCTCCTGCTGCCTGTCTGCCTGCAGAGCCTCCTCCTCTTCCTCCTCTGGTTGGAGTGGGACAGAGAAGGCCCACTTTCTGTCTGTTTTGGTGTTTTTGTGGAGTTTTAGTGAAAGAGCTGCTCTTAAAGTGACAGCTAAATTGCCCTTCTGTAGTGCCCTCTCCTCATTTATCAGCCCTCACCGTCAGGCTCATGAGGTGAGTCTGCAGGAAGTGTCTGTGCAGGCTGCAATCTAAAGAGTCAGAGAGCTGGAGAAAACAAGCTGTTCATCATATTCTCAATGCACATCTCACCGAGGCAGCAACCTGGGCTGTTGATCTATGAGGCCAATAGAGAAGTGGAGAGACCTGCAGTTCCTTTAATGTCCACTTGAGTTTCACTGCAGGAAAAACATGTTCAAATGATTTTTAAGTCATGTTTACAGCCTGGTTTAAAAATTATCTCAATGTTTTATGTCTAAATTGGGACATATACTGACTAGGGTAAGGAGAACACTTGGTTAAGACACACAAAAAATTCTTCCCTTTCTGCTGCTGATCCCACTCAGTTTCTTTACCTGACCAGTTTTTGTTGCTTTCTCCACCTTCCTATAGGATTGCCTCAGATCTCCTCCTGGCTCTTTAAACAACGTTATACCTGTTACAGAGAAAATCCTGAGTGTATGCGGGAAGCTGGGTTTACGACAAGGCTGGTAGTTTGACCCTCGTTTGTGTACGTCAAGACAGAAACCTCCAGGAGCTGAAAATTCAGCTACATTACTGAAAAACAAAGGAAAACAGAAAAAAACCCTCCTCCAAAAAAGAGTGTTCTTCCATAACAAACTCGGCTCAGCCTTAAATCATTGCAGACATATATTTTGATTTCGACAAAAGTTACCATCAAATCAGTAAAATCAGTCTACTGTACACAACCAACCACAGGCACCACCAACCAGTAAGGAGAGCACCACAGTATTTGGCGAGGCACCATCACATCGGCTGTGGAACACAAGAGCCGTTGTTCCAGGCTGGTTGGAGCATTACTGCATCAACAGAGTGTCGCCAAATGTCAGAGGATGTCCAGGATTAAATGTCCTTAAAAACTTCCAACAAATGAACCAAATCATTAAAAAGATCAACAGCTCAGTGCAAGACTGAGAGCAGAAATGATCTCCACACTTTCTTAATGTGACAAAAGCGTGGACCAAAACTTTAGACTGCAGGTCAAAAAGAAGAACACAAGCAAAATGTTTTAAGGAGTGAGCATGGGCACACTGTCTTGGACGTTCTCTCTGCTTTAATAAAATCTTCTGTGCCATTTAAACACACGTGTGCGTGAGCTGCACTGTTCCTCACACACCTGAGCTGACGCACCAAAAGATTTGATCGCTGTTTGGTTCAATGTCACAAATATTAATAGTTAATGTTCAACCTTCTGACACCTTAACAAACCAGGTTCACCTCATCCAGCAGCTAGCATTGAGCTAAAGACGTCACTGTAGACTTAGAGCAGCAGCGTGTGAAAACACTTCCTCTGGTGTTTAACGCTCAGAGAGACGGTGGACCTGTGGTTCATCCTCAGAGGAGCAGACTCAGGATTTCCTCTCCCTTTGCCCTCTGATGGAGAGAGTATGAAGGACTGAGTGGGCGTATCCATCCCTCTCTCTCCTGACTCTGTCCACCACATTTCTGAGGTATTTAAAAAACTGTAGTTTGATGAACCTCAGCCAGCAGCAGGGGAATGAATGACTTTAATACAACAGGAAAACAGGCAATTATCCAAAGAGCATCTTCTTAATCCGCTCATCAGTGGAGACGCACTGACGCCCCGCGTGTGGATAATAACACACTGCTTCATGTTTTCATTCACACTGAATGTGTTCTAAATAATTTCATCATGTTTGTGTCACTGCAGACCTCACAGGCTCCTGTATGAAGGAGCGGAGCAGCGTTTTGCATGGCCAGCCTCTCTGCTGGAGACGATTACAGACCGCCCCCCCCACACAGAGTCTGCAGGAGCCGACGGGCTCTGGCATTGTGGGATATCTCCATCAATCCTCTCCAGGGAGACGAGGAAGAGGAGGAGGCCGGGTTTGTTGTCACAGCTCCCTTCCATAGGCTGGCAGGCCCTCTGGCTCTAACATATACATGTATGATAATGAAATGCCACATTTCTCATCCTGGTGAGGGTCTGCGATTTAAAGGGCACGAGCAGAGTGTCGCTTCCACAAGAAGAGAAGACGAGGAGGAGGAGGAGGAGGAGGAGGAGGAGGAAGGGAAGCAGAGACCAGAGTGAGCAAGGATACCAACAAGAGGAAGGCAATATCATCCAAAAACAATAGCTCATGTTTCTGCTTAATGTAAAAATGTATTTAATATAGTTTTGTAAAGAAAATACCAAAAAAGTGAAGCTATAGATCATGTGGTCCATGTCTGTAACACTGACATGGTAGCAGCAGCCTCCTCTCACTGATGTCCAGCTTGTAGCTTCCACCTCCTGATTGGTTTGTGTCTCTGCAGATGAGCTTGATTTATTAGCTTGAAGCTTTGCAAGACGGATCTGCCAGATTACAGACATTAAAGTTGGCAGATTCAGCGGTTAGTGTTGGATAAGATAAAACAGGTAACTGTCAAATATTATGTATTCAGGACTTATAGTTTAATTTTTACAATTATAAAGCTCATCTATCAAGCTCATCTAACAATTATAAAGCTCATCTATCAGGTCATTCAGAGGCTTCAATCTGTCTCTCCGGACGCCTCCCACCTTATTCTGGGTGACATGAACCACTGCTCTCTAAAAACTAAGCTGAAGGATTTTTACCAATACATCACATGCCCCACCAGACAGAATAAAATCATTGATCTCTGTTATGGTAACATCAAAGGTGCATATAAATCCATCCCTCTGCCACCTCTTGGTTCCTCCGACCACAACTGCATCCAACTCATCCCTGTCTATCGGACTGTACTGAAGCGAGGCAAAGTGTAGAGCCTCAGAGTGAAGACCTGGGATGATGATGCCTGCCTCACTCTGCAAGGGTGTCTTGATGCCACTGACTGGAATACATTCATTGAGTCTTCTGCCGACATAGATGAACTTACTGATGTCGTGAGCAGCTGGGTTACATACTGCGAAGATTGTGTTATTCCTGTCAAAACGGTGAAAATATATCCTAACAACAAGCCGTGGGTTTCTAAAACACTAAAAGATTTATTACACCGAAAGAAAACAGCCTTCAGGGAAGGGAATAGATCATATTTGTACAACTTGCAGAAAGAAATCAAATATGAGATCAGAGCCTGTAAAAAACGTTCTAAAGAGAAAATTGAGAGTCAACTTAAAACAAATAACTTGGGTTCTGTTTGGGACAGTTTGAAAACAATCACTGGGGCAAAAGAATGTAGCCAGAAAAACATTCAGCTCGGTGGTTACAATTCAGACTTAGAACTAGCTCAGAGCCTCAATGATTTTTATGTAAGATTTGATGACTCTGATTTCCGTGGAAAACACACTGAGCTGAAAAACCGCTTCTCATCTGCTCCTCCTTTAAACTCTTTTTTTGATGGGGAAGATGTAATTAAGTGTTTTAAAAAATGTAAACCAAAGAAAAGCCCAGGCCCTGATCATATAAGTGGTCGCCTGTTAAAAACTTGCGCTGAACAACTTGGTCCTATTTTTAACTACATTTTTAACTTGTCTCTCTCTCTTCAGACTGTGCCATCCCTATGGAAGAAGTCTATTGTGGTACCTGTTGCTAAAACAAAAAATCCCATGATACTGAATGACTTTCGGCCTGTGGCACTCACCTCCACAGTGATGAAACAGTTCGAGAAGTTAGTAAAAACAAAAATATTAGCAAAAACTGAGCATCTACTAGACCCTCTCCAATTCGCTTATAGAAACAATAAAGGTGGTCAAGATGCCACAGCTACCTTACTGAACCTTGTGTACAAGCATCTTGAGGGCAGTAAGAATCATGTCAGATTGCTTTTCTTTGATTTCTCATCAGCTTTCAACACGATTCAGCCTCACATCCTAGTCGATAAACTTGTGGATTTGTTTGGTCTGGATGCGTGTCTTGTGGGTTGGATTCTTGACTTCCTCACTAATAGATCACAACAAGTAAGAGTGAATGGAACATTGTCCAGCCTTCTATCATCCTCAACCGGTTCACCTCAAGGTTGTGTTTTGTCTGCACTTTTTTACATCTTGTATACTAATGACTGTTGTAGTAATCACACAAACAGATTCATTATTAAGTATGCAGATGACTCTGTTATCGTCAGCCTGCTCCATGATGAGGAGGTTAGTCACGGCCAGGTACTTGACGACTTTGTATCTTGGTGCGATGAATTCTTCTTACAAATCAATGTTTCTAAAACAAAGGAAGTCTGTATTGATTTTAGACGTACGTCCCAGGTTCCTAATTGTAGTGTCGTTCATAGCCAGCAGGTTGAACTGGTGAGCAGCTACAAATATCTTGGCACTGTAATAGATAACTCCCTCAAATTCGATGTGAACTGTGATATGCTCTGTAAAAAGGGTCAGCAGCGCCTCTTTTGTCTGAGGAAGCTCGCCAAATTCCAGGTGGACAGAAGCCTGATGAAAATGTTTTATTGTGCTTTTATTGAGTCTGTCATTTCATTTTGCATCGTGTGTTGGTACGGAAACCTTGCTGTCAAGGACAAAAACTCCCTAGGGAGAATTGTGCGCATTGCTTCCAAAGTAGCTGGGGTTAAGTTCAGCAGCCTGGAGGAAATTTATAACACTCAGCTGCTTAAGAAAGCAAAGTCCATTCTTAGGGATGAAACTCACCCTCTGAACCAGGAGTATAAGCTTCTTCCTTCTGGCCTCCGCCTTACTGTTCCTCCAGCTACTAAAAACAGATATAAATTTTCCTTTGTGCCTCTCTCCATCCGCGCTTTAAATGCCAAGGAGAAGAGGAGATAATCATCACACAATCACTTTTACCAATGTCATATCGCCTTACTCGTTGGTAATGTTAACCGTGCTTTTTATTATGCAGCTACTGTACATTTGCTGACCAGTAGTCTGTTCTTTCTCTTTTACTTGTTTGTGAGGTTAACCGTGCCCTTGGTTATGCAGCTTCTGTATATTTGCTGACCAGTAGTCTGTTCTTTCTTTTACTTGTTTGTAAGGTTAACCGTGCACTTGGTTATGCAGCTTCTGTATATTTGCTGACCAGTAGTCTGTTCTTTCTTTTACTTGTTTGTAATGTTGACTGTGCACTTGGTTATGCAGCTACTGTATATTTGCTGACCAGTAGTCTGTTCTTTCTTTTACTTGTTTGTAAGGTTAACCGTGCACTTGGTTATGCAGCTACTGTATATTTGCTGACCAGCAGTCTGTCACTTGCCGTCCTTCTCCTTGATCAGGAGCACAGCTTGGTTTGATAAGTCCACCTTGTTGATCTACTTTTTGTACTGGAACTAACTGTGCACCAATGTCTATACTGCTCATATTATAATGTATGTTTTTTATGTTATGATTGAATGTGAATCCACTGCAAATCAAATTGCCCTTCAAGGGACAAATTAATAAAATGAACTATGAACTATGAACTATGAACTAAATACATCACTGAAAAAATTTTAATTTGAAGCTTGGAAGGAGCTGCCAGATTACACAGACTTCAACAGATCCTCCGATCCTCAGCACATCATTGTTTGCTTTGCACTACGCTGAGTCATGTAAAGAAAAACACCATCATAGTAAAGTTTAAAAAACAAACAAACACTGCATGTAGTAGCCCTGCAGAGCAGACAGACCTGTCTGATTCTGAAATCATGCATCCCTGTTCCTAGCCTTCATTGTCAAATGGTTTCACTCAGCTAAATGCTTAATGGGCCAATCAGGAAAGAGAGGCTGGAGCAGTGGGAGCTGTAGGCATGCCGACAGCAGCAAGTGACTCAACTGGAAGTGAAGTCACTTCCTGTTGCAAAAATAATGTCAGGTAATGTCGGTTAGCCTGTGGTCATCATGGTTACTCAGTTATACTTGGTGAAATTTGCTCTCCTCAGAAGTTTACTTCTTTAGGATTGTCTTTGACAAGGTTCATGTCACATGTAAGTCTTAAATAATACATCTGTGTGGGATAAGTAAATGTGAAACGATAGTCTTAAGGTAGTTAAGCTTTTGGCTGACGGCTAACAAGGGCAAACAACAGTTAACGGCCGTAAGCTGAAGTGGCTAACTTAGCCATTATATCTAACAGCCATTAACTGTTGTTTTCCTTTGTTAGTCGTTTAGCTGCTACATACGCTACGTCATGGCAGCACTGCTTGATATGGATTGGTCTGTGATGAGTGTGTTGAGCCAAACCATCGTCCAATCATAAGCTGCTGTTGTTTTTGAAGGATCTGCCCGTGAAAACACTTTCTCAGGGCTCCTCTCAGATGGATTAGTGAAATATTTCCAATATGGAACTGTCCATCTGGCATTTCAGGTTAGGCTAGTTATGTTGTGCTCACAACCTGATGCTGACTCTCTTTTTTAATCTGGCTTTGTCTAAATTCTTTTTGTTTTGGCTTCTCTGCCTCCATCTTTCTTTTCTTGCTCTGTTTAGTAGGAGGAGCGGTTATCAGAAATCTGGCTAAAGGTCGTTTCTGCGCCATTCTCCGGCAGTATGGGATTTGATTGGTTTAATAAATTCAGTCTGAATCGCTGTGATTGGCTGGTGTTTTCCCTGTTTTACCTCGGCTGGTACATCATGACTGCAATCGGGTCATAAGGATCATTTTAACCAGCATAACAAAAAGTGAATCTGAACCTGATTAACAACCCTGCCTTTAATTAAAGGTGTAGTCAGCGATCTTCTAATCTTCTAATCTAATGCACTATTTGTCAAAATCATACTCATACTCATGATCAGACAGAGGGGGGAGGGGGAGTAGTAGGTAGCGTAGCGTGCGCAGTTAGCATAAGAGAGAGATACAATAGGTGCTGTAGCAATGGCTGAAAAACAGCCCAAAAGAAAAAGGTCAGAGGAGTGAAAAGTGAAAAAGAAGGGCTATGACCATGAAAGAGCGAAGACCAGGGTCAACATTGGTGTTGCTTTCCGACGGTGGAGGGAACTCCACTAATTGAAAGACCTGAAAACGGACGCTGCTGTCGCCGTCTGTCTGCTGGATAGGTTAGCAACATTAGCTTTGTGGTGCTTCACATAACAGTAGCAGCCGTCGGACATTCATCTTATTGTCTAATCTGACAGAATGTTCTGTTGTTGTGATGTTATCAATAATGGCAGTCGAGTTGCCTGACGAGTCGGGGTTACCTTAGCTACGTTGGTCAGCTACGCAGTTTCTACGGCTGTTTCCATGACGATGCACGTCCATCAGCTTTCGGGGGTGGAGTCAGGGGTGAGGTATGAAGGGAGAGGCGGGTCTAAATTCATTTATCAACAACCTCTCCACTCGTTTTCTCCCACATCGCTGACTACACCTTGAAGTGTCCTCAGTTTCTGTTAAAGCCACTGCATTTTTCAAGATCTTATGACTTTGAAACCTTCTGAATATTAATCTGTATGATTTAATTATTATATTAATTAATATACAAAGTTTTAAAAGCCCGAAAACAAAATGTATTGACAGTTATATGTAAAGGAAAATACCAAGTAGGGTGTGAAGGGCATCAGTTAAGCTACTGATTAACAGATGCACAGAACACAGGAGCAGAGTCGTGCTGTCGTTGCTGTACAGCACACAGGTCATGTGAGCATCTCTTTTACATCATTGTCATTACTGGTCATTCATTTATTGATTGGGAGTTTGACCAGCTGGCCCAGCCTCAAACATTACAGGGGAGCCGTTTTGACAGCATGTCTTTATGCTCAGTAACATTTTGTCACCTAAAAACAACCTACAGCCTACAAAGACCACCACCCTAAACCCCCAACACACACACACACATACACACACACACACACACACACACACACACACACACACAGACTGAACAGTTGAGCTGGTAAAGAGGGATTAAAACGGGCCGTAAAGGAATCCTAACGTACACCACAGCGTGCACTTTCATAAGCCCCTGCGTCTTTATCGAGCTTCTCCAGCCCTAAAAGAATGATCCGTTAATTAGTGTGACTGATTCTCTCATCCTGTTTTCTGCTTTCTCTGTATTTATTTATGAGTGTGAGCGATGCTGCGCAGCGTGTGTGTTACGTGTGTGTGTGCGGCGGGCTCGGCTCGTCTTTGATGGATTCAGCCCCATGCTGTGAGATAAATGTTCAGCCGCTCTGATAATAACGCAATCCTGCACGTTTCTGTGCAACATGATGAACATCAGGCAGGAACCAGCGCCCTGATTTTAAGGGACTTTGGAGGAGCGAGGTTTAAAGAAAGTTCATGAGGATAAGATCAGGAGAGGGTTAAAATGTGAATCTGCTGTTTGTAAAAATGTTGGTTTGTGTGTCTGCAGAGTGTCCTCAACAGCCGAGGGGCTGCATCTGCAGAATCTGGATCTTCAGACATGTTTCCTGTTTTTGTTTCCTTGTTTTGGACATTTTTGTCTCTGAAGAACTTTCAAACGTGCAGTTTTGTATCCACATGAAGGTATTCAATAAAAAGCATGGCCGCAGCCATCAGCTGATCAGTGGAACCAAAATGATACAACACTCAAAATATCTTTTGTATTTCTATGAAACCACTTTTTCAATGTATTTTTTTAGGATTAATTTTTTTTAGCAGGGACTGCACTTAAAGAAATGACAATTAGAGACTTAATAGTGTTTCTTAATAGGGTGAGACCATTATATCGACTCTTTTTAAAGTATTCAACATCAGCCAGAGCTTTGCAGATGTAACATCAATATATTCTTATTTTCTTATAAAACAGTAAACGCTGTTCAGTGTCCATCTGCACAGAATGATGACATTGTTTAAGATGACAGTGTGCGTTGTTGATGTGGCTCTGAGTTCTCTGTTTGCATGGATGATGGGGTGTATGGGGCAAAACTTGGCCACACTCACACTAGGGATGGGATGAAATATCGTTTGGCAATATATCGGGATACAGAACGTGACGAAATGCACTGAGTTTGAAAAAAATGCATCACGAAATACAGACGTCACGTCCAGTAATAGCGCATGTGACTAGAAGTAACGACAACAAACATTAGCACCAACTAGCTTGCCTCCAAAAAGCCGAATGATGGAGTTGAATGAGGTTGAAATTGAGGACGCTCCGCCTGGATACAAGTCAACTGTCTGGCAGTATTTTGGCTTTCTCATTAAAAAAGACGAAGATGGTGAAAACGAGCCTACCACTCGTTAGCATACACTCTCTCTAACCTCTCTAGGGTTAGAGAGAGTGTTATTGTTTGTGTTTGGCCTGTTAGGCCTTGTGTTTTCCTGTGTGCAACTCAAACAAAAATAAATAAGTTGTAATTACACAGTAATATTTTTTCTTTTTTACTTTTTTGATATTGAATCGTGACGTATTGTGACCCGGGCATAGCGAGGTGCAGCGTATCATGAGTTTAAGTGTGTTGTCCCATCCCTAACTCACATGGGGTTGTACAATGTTGTTTTTGCCTGCAAGTCCGATATAATGAGCGACTTTCAGCGGAGAATATACCACTGCTGCTGGACATAGCGAGACCTTCTGGCTCTCTACTTGGCTATGAGAGCAGCCTCACAGACCGGCGTCTTCCTGACCAATGAGAAATCTGTCGCTTACAAAACGAACCGGACCTTCTGATGGCAGGAGATCGGTTCACCCGTGACAGTTCTGTGATGATTATTATGAAAACCTGGCTTAACCCGCTTGTCCCCGATGCTGCAGTTGAGCTAACAAGCCTCTTCATTTGAACATTCCACCAGATGCTAGTGTTAGCTTAGCTCTCTTGGAGCTCTACGACGTCATTGGCTGGCTGCAGCAGACTCATAGAGAGGGAGCCTTCATTGTAGCTGGGGACTTTAATCAGGCCTGTTTCTAGAAGTTTGTGCAACATGTGCAGTGTCCCAAAATGCTTTGTTTTCCTAACAAATATTACCTTTATAATATCATTACCTCCACCAAGGGAGTTATGTTTTCAGGAGAGTCTATTTGTCTGTGAACAAAATAACTCAAAAAGTTATGGATGGATTTTGATGAAATTTTCAGGAAATGTTCAGCATGGGTAAAGGAAGAACTGATTCCATTTTGGTGTTGATCTGGATCACCGTCTGGATCCGCCATGACGAAAAATGCAATTCTCATGAATAACTACTGAACTAAAATAGATATCATTATGAATCCAGTTGCTAATGGTATGTTTTCATGGTCAAGGAATCTAAATATTTACATGAAATAAAGGTAGGAGTAATATTATTGTAAAAATCACATTATGGGAGAGGACTGTGATGCTGGCGGAGGTCTGTGCTCTCCGAGTGCTTTTCTAGTATTAATATTACTTTTCTGTAAAATACAGAAGTGGTCCCACCTGCACTAAAAGCTACTTCTGATACACTTTTTAAAAGTTGTTCTACCTTTACTATAACCTACCTTTAATTTTCATCAACAAGAAATACAAGACATAGTGACTCTTTTTTGAGATTATATTATTAATTTCCCAGAGGTTTAATGCTTTCTTTGCATAGTTTTGAACATGAAAATTCATCTCTGTTGTTGAGTTAAACAAATACTGAAGGAGAAAGTACTGTAAAACAGTCAAATGTTCTGCCTGTAATTCATAAATACATTATATTTATTGAAAATTTTGAGTATTTACTTTTTAAAAGCATTAATCTGATACATTAAGATACTAAAAGAATGCTTAATACAGTATCTATGTCTCCTGCTGTGTTAGCCAACATTGTGCATCAATGACATGAGGTCTCTTTTCACCAAACTTTTCTTCTTCTTGTGCAGTCTGATCCAATCAAAAGAGCCATTTTGCAGGGCACTCCCAAACAAAAAAATCTGTGTGCAGTCAAAAAACACATTTGAACCTTAAATTGAGACATCAGCACCTGCTGACTGTCCTTATAATGACATCTGATCTTAAATTGATTTACCACTTGACATGATTGCTGTTTAATGGGTCAGGTTATTGTTGTTACTTTATTTGTACATTATTGCTATATCGCAGCATATTGAATAAATTACATTAGAACTAAAATAAAAACCGTGGTGTTTAATTTGATTGATCGAGTTTGTTGACAAAAATAACAGTCAATTAATATTAGCCTGTGTTAACACTGTTATTATCATTATTGTTGATTTTAATCATTTAAACCTTTTTATGTACATTTTTTATAATCATGAGGTAGTCTTGTGATCTTTAAGGTAGTCTTTTGGTGGTGGTCTTCTTGTGTTCTAAGCTCATTCCACTTTAATAATTTATCCATTTTTAGTTTTATGTCAGTCGTGATATATTTGAATGAACATATAAAAATCACTCGCACACACCTGAGTGTGTAGTTACTGAATTGGAGGAGGGGGGCGACTATCACATCACATGGTAATAAAGAACACTGCTGATATCTGTGTGTCACACCACTTCAAAAACTTGAGCACGATTGCTATCAGTGCTTCACGGGTTCATTCAGGGAGCTCCTTGTAAGGCTGAAACCTCCCTCCAGAGGATCAGCTCATTCTCCTGTTTCCTTTAAAAATGTTAACACGTTAATAAAATTACAACAAACAGGTCCACATTTAGCAAACAGAGGCTCGTTGTGCTGTGCGTGTGCAGCAGAGTGTGTGTGCACCGGTGTCTTGTCACCATTCACGAGATGACACAATTGCAGCGGGTCATAAACAGCGGCTTCATTAGCCTGTGCGCGCGCTGCGTTACGCGCTACATTTAACCACCTCTGCTCCCTCAAACCTCAGAGCACAATTAAATTTCATGACTGAGCATATTTGCAATTCCCATTTCATTTATTACAAAGGGCATTCTTTCACGTCCTTTTTTTCCCTCTTACAGGAAACGTATTTCCATTTTAGTGAGCCATGACCGATACCGAGGTGAAGTTACCAGGCAACACCTAATTTAATCAGGGAAACATTCAGTGGCAGCTTCTTCAGTTTACTGTGCGGTCAGACGACGGCAGACGATCTGAGGGCGTTGCTCTCTCTCTGATTTCTGAGTGAAGCATGAGGAATAAAGCTGAGCATCAGAACGAGGCCTGAGGGCCTTAAAATGGGAAACAGGTCCAGAAAATCTCTCTTTTCAGCTTTAAATCAGGTTCGTATATATCATCAGAAAGCTGAAAAACCTTTGTTTTCATTTAGCTCCCCTGATCCAGCTGTATTCTCAGTCTGTATGGGACTCTGAGCTCTGATTGGACGCCCGGTCTACTCTGTGGTCATTGGTCCGTTCAGAGTTGATTGATGACCTGCTGTCAGCTCTTCTGTACAAACTATACATTGTCAAAAGTATTCACTTCCCCATCCAGATCAGTTATATAGCTCACTAAAAATCAAGCTTCTACAAACATTAGTAAAGACTGAGTCGCTCTCAGGAGCTCATCAACTCCAGCATAGAGCTGTGACTGAGAACACCTGAGCAGTAAGTCCAGACCTGAAGTTTCCTCTCTGCTAAATACTCCACTGTCACTGTTAGTGCTTCATAACAAAGAGGAAGTGATTCAGAGCGACAGAAACTCCACCACAAAGAGAAAAGACACATAAAATCACAGAGGTCACCAACATTCTGCAGTCAGCAGCTACAGACCTCCAGACTTCATGTAGCCTTCAGATGAGCTAAACAACAGTGTAAAGAGCTTCATGGATGCAAATGCAACGCAAAGCATTGATGCAGTGGAGTAAATCACACTGCTGCACTCTAGAGCAGAGGAGACTCTGGAGCGACCAATCACGCTTCTCTATCTGGCGGTTTGGCAATGTCCAAGAGAATGGCTTGTGTCTGTACCAAGTGTTGAGTTTGTTGAGAGGGGGATTATGGTGTGGGGGTGTTTTTCAGGAGTCAGACTCGGCCCCTTAGTTCCAAAGAAAGGAACTCATTAGCACACCGAGTAGGCCTGTCCCAATAATAATTAAATCAATTAACTGAACGATAAATAAAAACATTCTTGGTAAGTTTGCCAGACTCGATAAATTCACACGTCCATGCATGTTTGTTTTCCTCCTCTCTTTCTACCAAACAGGCTGGATAAGAAGATGGTTCACTCTGTCTATCTTTCTTAACACCGAGGTGCATCGGTTCCATAGCGGATTTATGTCATTTATTCAATCTTTGTGGGGGAGGCAGGGCCGATCACACGTACACACGGAGAGCTGAAATGAGCATTGTGAGGAGTAACAAGGAAACAAACACTAACATGAATGATGGTGACGGTTCTTTAGCCGGCTGCCACAGCCCCAGTGTGGGAATATTTTGGTTTTAAACAGAATAAACAAGGTGTGAGCTCATGAACACCCACGAGGTGATATGTCGAATTTGTTTGAAAGTAGTGGTGATGAAGAAGAGAAGGTGCAGCGGAGCCTTCATCCTGACAGTCAGTGCTTACTGTGGCGTTTGGTCGGCAAAGTAAATATAAATAAAACAGAGCACAATGATGCACATTCACAGACAGTGTTGTTCACTACATTGCAAATGAAATGTAGCCCTTCAATACGGTTGAAAATGTTTGACAGACAGTGTGAATTGACTGGGAGAACATACATGTCCCAAATAATTCAGGAACTGTATAAACTCAATTTTATTTAATGTTTTTATTGTTGTGTGTTTCTTATTTGAGTTTTGTTTTTTTTCTTTACAGAGACAGGGTCTATTTTTTATTGTTTTTGATGAGTAGACTTGTTTTATTTACATGCAATTTTTCCTAATAGAGAGTCCATTTCATTTTCATTGTTTTTTTCTCTTTTGTTGTTTGTTAAATTTATTTTAATTAAACGCTCTTGACCTTCCAATTACAGTTAAATACTCCTAAGAAATTAAAGTTTATTGCTTTTGATATGGTGTACTCACTTTATTATGACATATTTTATAATTACATTAATGAAAAAATAATATTTCAAAACAATATTGACAATAATATCGTTTATTGGCAATAATTATTCGGACAATTATCGTTCAGCACCAAGATATTCTGACAATCAGTTTGAGTTTGTTTTTTTTTCACAAACACAGAAAACAAAGGGCAACAATGACCGGCACCTGTTTACCATTAAAACCTGAAACTGTGTGATTTAAATGTGCACATTAAACAGCTCAATCCCTCCTATCTTCACAGCCTTTATGAATAAACTCATGGCTAACACTTTTTTAGCCTACATCTTTAAACATGTGTGATGTTTGGCTTCTTATTCATTAAAAAAACATGAAAGTTCCTCACTTCAGGTGAAGGTTTGTACAAAAGGTACAGCTCTCGATGGGGCCAAATGAAAAAGTCTTACGATGACAATATTAGAACATGTGTGGTTCCAGCTTCTCCTTTCTGATTGATCAGTGTCTCCAAAAGCTAAAGTTAGGCAGTGTCACCATCAAACAATACAAAACATCCACAGGAGTATAAAACTGTGAAGGCAGGCTGCACGTCCGCTGCTCTTAATGGGAATTATTCCTCCCTAAGTTTTCAGACCAAATCTGCCTGAAGTTTCCCCTCAGACTGCTGTGCTGTTTCCACAAAAGGAAATGTTGAAGTAAAGTTTATGATGTATATTTGTTGTAGGAGCTGTTGTGTCTCGGTGCAGGGAGCCATTAGCATCCAGCATGCTTTCTGCCCACGCAGCAGGAGCCGCAGACGCAGGAGCGTTATCTTAACGAAGGCTGCTGCTCGTGTCGGCTCCACTCTTTATGACCATAAAACACTGAGGGGGTCCGAGGGTGGTCTCACGTATGCCCCGCGCTAAGAGGGTTATTAGAATGAGCCAGGCCCAGAGAAATGGACTGCCGGGGCCGCTGGGGACCTGCACTGCAATCACACACTCCTGTTTACTCCGCAAATTGGCCCCGGAGAGGGCGCGGGCGTCCGCGGCGCCTAGTTAAAGTGATTGAGGTGACTCCCCGCCATTGATTTTCTCTTCGTCTTCAGCGTCCCGCCTGGCCACCCTTGACCATGTCCTGTGCTCCCTGCAGGCTACTTTAGCTAGCTGCTGGTGTTTAGCTGCTGGTGGCTGCCTGTAAATCACATTAAACTGTGCTTAACTTTGGCCACGTCCAGGAGACAGCGTTCATCGATGAGGTTATCAAACTCTGAGCACCACGTACGCTCCAGGAAAAGCCTCGACTTACTTACAGCTCACAGCTTTAGGATTAAATACAGGTAAGAGGGGGAGGGAAAATATTTACAGAGGGGTTAACAGGAGTGACCAAAGCACCTGAAGCTGAGGCTGCAGCAGGGCCAAAGCAGAGTCGATGCTCTTTTCAGTCCTCAAACAGGTCAGAGATACAGTCTGCACCGAAGACCTGCACGAGCTGCCATTCAGAGCATTTATAAGTACAAAGACCTGAACACTGAGGCCTCTGAATCATCTCAGTCTGCTGCCATCTGCTAAAATAAGTGCATGGTCAAGAGTTCAGCTCATAGTTGAAGTTCACTTTGAGCAAATTTCTTGTTTATTCTTGTAACATGCATCAGTGTTGAGCAGGTAGTCATGATCTTATGGTTTTCACGATATGAGACTTAGCATAGACACATCATGTTGATCTGATTTTATTGAAAAAAATATAATTTATAAGGTGGTGAAATCAAGTTTGGTGTTGTAACAGCTCGGCTTTTACACCTTTTGATGCAGCCAGATGAAGAAAAGCTGCTTTTAAACATATCAGTGCTTAAGTGGAGAAAAGGTTTCTTAAACCAACACTAAGCAGTTTTTTTTCACCCTAATAAAGTGTTCCTAGAGTCACTGTGATGGTGCATCACCTTACAACAGGTGTAATGACACCTCTGTCATGGTCTAAGGGGGTCTGTATCACCTTCACTGGCACTTTGTAACCACAGTGTGGATGGTAGGAACACTGTGGTTACATAGTGAAAAAAAAAACACACATTTTTAAGCACCTCACAGGAGACAGCTGTCATAGCCTCAGATTAATATGGCAGAGAGACCTACTAGTTAATCTGGAGGAGGATGAGTTAGATATCATTTCAAATGCAGGAAAAAACATTAGAGAAGCAACAGGGAAACTTATTCAATACAAAATAATGCATAGATATCATTGGACGCCAACTAGACTTCAAAAAATGGGAACTGCTGATGACAATAGATGCTGGAAGTGCAAAAAAGAACTGGGTTCATATTTACATATGATGTGGGAGTTTACCTGGCCGGGCCTTCCGTTGCCCATACATCCAAAGCTCTGTCTCCTTGGGCACAGGAAATTGGTGCCTCTGGTATCTAATGATAAGTTGGGTTTAACACAGCTGCAAGACTGATCCTGCAGAACTGGAAAACAACAAGATGCCCCACAGCAAAGTAATGGACTGATGAAATGGTCAGGATTTCATCTTATGAACACATGCTTGGCAGGCTGAACATTGGGGGTAAGACAACTGAGAAATGGGGTCATTTTTAGCAACATGTAGAACGGAACTTTCAGTAGATGATGGAATAATCATACATGTCCTGTGCTCCATTTATTTATTTATGTGAATGGATATCACCCTTTTATGTCTTGTGCAATATATATACCATAATGCTGCATTGTTTAAAGTTTAAAGCTGTTTTAAAATGTTCAAAATGTTAAAAATGAATAAAAATTTGAATTTCAAAAAAAAAAAAAAACCCACATTTTTACTGCTCTGACTGCTTTACGGCATGCATCACCGTATAATATAAATCAGTTTTAATTGTTAAAACAGATTTAATGAGCAGAATTTAGTTTAGAGTAAATATGCCCTTTTTTTTTCTAATGGAGACAGGGACCTCTGGCTCACACTCCTGCATAGTAGGTCGAGGTAATGCTCCTCTGATGCTGGACGCCACCCTACGAAAAGAAAAGTTTTATCGGAGGAGACGCAAAAAAGAAAAGCTGGAGAATAACAAGCGAAACGCCCAGACAGGGATAAACATTAGCCTGATGTTCACTCATTGTAGTGAGCTGAAAGATGAGAAGGGCTGTCCGACCGATGTTGATTTAGCCCTGTTATTGTGACTAGGGACTTCCTGATGAAGGCTTGATGCCAAAATGCGTTGAAGTTTGTTTTGAAGGTCTAACATGACAATGCTGTTAAAATAAAGGCATGTTAATAGTATTAAAAGAGTGCTTTGGAGCACCTCAAACAATTCGAGTCCAGGTAGCACTCCTTTTCTTTTGTCTTTTGGTCCTGTTGCTGCTGGACTTGTACATGATGATTTATCTGAATAGAAACATGATTAGACTGAACCTCATCAGTCCACATGGTTTATTTGTCTCTCTGTCTGTCCTGGTGGCTTCTCCTCCCTCTGTATGTCAGCAAACGCACGTTGGTGTGCGACCGTGCAGTTACACTCAATGACTACAGAGGGCACTAGAGAGCAAAAAGCACTGTCTGCATTGTAAAAATTATTTTAGTAAATCTTGATTTAAGTGACCAAAAGCGCTTAAACTGAGGATCCTGAAATTGTCCTGCAATTGATTCTGATCGAAAATTTAAACAAACTAGAAAAGCACTCGGGAGCGCAGACCTCCGCCAGCACCACAGTCCTCTCCCATATTGTAATATTTACCATAAATATTAGTCCTACCTTTACTTCATCTAAATATTTAGATTCCTTGACCATGAAAACATACCATTAGCAACTGGTTTCATAATGAACTCTATTTTAGCTCAGTAGTTATTCTTCCTTTTCCCATGCTGAACATTTCCTGAAAATTACATCCAAATCCATCCATAACTTTTTGAGTTATTTTGTTCACAGACGGACGGACAGACGGACTCTCTTGAAAACATAACCTCCTTGGCGGTAGGCCTGTGCTCAAAATATCGATATGGCAAAATATCGTCCTGCACTTCTTGGGGATACGTTGTGGGTCCGTCCCGATCAGAAAAAATGAACAGAGACAAACACGACGATAGGCAAGTTCAGCTCTTGAAGTCCGGTGAGTTTTATTCACAGGAAGATCAGAACAGGCTCTTTGTCATATTAAAACAGTGTAGACGGTGTTAGATACTCCTCTTTTCCTCTCACCTATATAGCATGTTCGTGCATCATTAGACATCCTCCTCAGGAAGATGTTTTGCCTCTCACCCCCACACACATACTCCTTTTTAGGATAAGCAGTTTCAGATTGCCTATTAATTACTCTTGACAGGTCAGCCCGACCTAACAAGGGAAAACAATGATGTCAATGTCCACCATCAGGACAAACAATTCCAAACATGGATAAGGAACACTTGGCATAGTGAACTGACCAGATGTTTCCTGCTATTTAAAGGTCTATTTTGCTACTACAACGCGTATCGATATAGATCCTACAGAATCGATACGGCCTCAATGTTTGGACTGTTGTTGTAAATACACTTCGGGTAATATTAACAATGACACAGTTCAAAGTTGAAGCCAAGCTACATGATAAAACACATGTTCCAAATTTAAACTTAAGTCTACGATCTTTGGGGACCTGAAATAAAGTTCTTAAGTTGAAGAATTATTTGAAACTCATGCTTGTTCTTTTTCTCTTTGTAATAAAAAAAAGTTTCTGGGAATTCTGTGAAAAAAGCAGTCAGTGTTTTATGTGTATTGGGATACGTATCGTATCGTGGGGTTACTGGAAATACCCAGCCCTACTTGGCAGAGGTAATAAAATTTGACTGAGGGTAAAAAACTCTTTCAGTCCTACTTGACTGAAAAATGGTGTAAAAATCAAAGTAAAATTGTCAAATCAAACTTATTCATGAAAAAGCCTTATTTTTTTTCTTTATAACAATAAAAAAAGGAGAAAACCTGTAAAAATACTTTTTTTCTTTTACTGTGCAGCTTTGTTTGACACTCAAACTTGAGTGCAGATAAAAAATAAACCCCTCTGAGGAGTTTATCTTCGCTCCACAGATGCACCAATGATCCTGATTAAACCAATCAGAGCCGTAATGAAGGACGGCTCACAGAGAAAATAAAAGAGGTCAAAGGTGAGATTTCCTCACAGAGATAGTTGTAAAAATACATTCCCTCTACCATGCTCAGAGCCTCTGATGAGTAATGATGCCTATTTTTCTTTCAATTTCCTCGATATAGTCAAGGCAGCAGAGTGTGACACTTCATTAAGCTAATTAGGCTAACTTAATTACAGTCTTTCACAGGTCAAGTGATGAAGCTTCTGATTGATGGTACAGCTTGTAAAGGTAATCTTCCTCTGAACATTAGCAGCTCCAAACATCAATAATTACAAACACTCCAGGCTGCTGTATGTACACAAACAGATATGAATGCTCCGCAGCCATAAAACCACTTCAAATACAAACTGTTTTCTGAGTGGGAGTGGGCCTGTAGCTGCGGAGGATGTGCAGAAAATGAAATGAAAAGTTTTACGCGCAGTGATTTCAGCAGCTGAATCCTTTTGATGACAACAAGTCTGAGAGCGTCTAAAGTGGTTCATCCCACACAAGTTCACAGCTTTAAACAACTTTAAGAGCTTTTGGCATTTCAAACCTTTTATCCAAATCTGATGCTTTCTGATTCACCGTGGAGCTCGGCGGGCCGGGCGCCGCTCCGAGGGTGTAAATAAAGCTTTAAACAAGCAGCGCCTGGTGCGCTAACAGGCTGGAATTAAAGGCCGTCCGTATATTACGGTAAGGCTGTCACTTTATTACGGGAATCAATTCAGCCGAGGCCCACGGTGACAGCGGGAGGGATGTGGCCTTGGTCAGAGCGAGGTTTATCTACATCAAGCAGGCCGACTGAAACACAACGCCTTTAATGAACTCCAGCCTGTCTATTAAAGGCTTTATTGGCCCTTTGTACAGCAGGAACGAGGCTGCTACCACACCGACGATCGGCCCCGACAGGCTCCTGAAAAACGGCTAACCAGCAGCTCCTCTGTAATCATTACTGCTCCACAAACACCTCAGTGAACAGGACAAAGACACAAATATTCTAAAACAACCTCGCTGGGATTGAGGGAATTTTCGTGATGTAAAATGTTGTCTAATCACTAATAAAATCCACAATAATGGGCCTGATAGGATGAACGTCAAACCAGCTGGTCAGATGTGCTGTCAGCTGGGTTTTCCTCCTCTCTCCTCCTGAGGTGCCTGCATGAACGCTCTTGATTAGGGATGTATATCATTATAATTTTATCAATACCGATACAGATACTCCTTATCGGTATCGATACTTATCAATATTGTTGTCGATACTACAACACATAATTTTGTGTAAAAAATAGAGACTTCACAAGATATTAAAAGATTCAACCTTTTTTTATTGCCACAAGGTAACAATAAAGCTTCAACAGAATAGAAGTAATAGATTACAAATGCTTCTCAGAGGCAAAAAGAAAGCTAAGGAGATGGTATAAACCCCTTCATGCCACCCAACAGACTGCATGTACAGACAGACCCATATATCAGTGGTGCTAAAATCGATGCTGTAATGACGAACACAAACTAGACTAAAAACTTACAGTGACTTGACATAGCAGAAACAAAACTGGGTGCCGCTGCCACCCTGCTGCAGTCTTTAGTGTTAGCCGGGCTGCTAACTCTACTCGTGTTGCTATAGCAATCAAACAGCCCGCACTCCTTTAGCTTTATACTATACGCGCGCTCCAAGTGTTTGGTGATGTTGCTAGTATTTCCCCCCTTGGACGCAGCTTCTCTCTGACAAAGATTGCATCGAGCTGAGTTTTCATTAACTTTTCTAAAGTGAGCCCAAACCTTCGAGCGCTTAGCCCTCACCGACATGTTTGAGCCAGCTGCCTCATCACCTGTCGACGGCGGTAGTGTCATAACTTATGACGGCGGTAGTGTCATAACTACGTGACAGTTGAAGAGACGTTCAAGTACCGATAACAGTACCGTTTTTCCAGATTCTTAACAGTATTCGGGTACCGACCTAATTAGGGACCGGTACATTAAAGTACCGGTCCACGGTATACATCCCTACTCTCGATGCTTCCAGTCACCGAGGCTGGCTAACAGTGTGAGCTGTATGAAATAAGCTAAGGTGAACATTTGTTTCTTGATTAAAGGCACTGGTCACTGCCAATAGCTGCTCACAGCTCCTCTGTCAAAAGTGCACAAAAGGCTGTTAAAATAACGGACATGCATGCAGAAGAGAGGCGGGAGCTGCAGACGTGACGACAGCAGGAAGTGACTGTCTGAAAACAATGGCGGCTTCTGAAACCGTCTCAATATCTGCAGTTTTTTATAATCACAAATGGACTCAGTTTATTCTTTGAAAGAGGAGCAAAGATCGTCATTTGAAGCTTGTATATAAGAAATCATGTTGTTGCTCTTCTCCTGACCGGGAATCACTGCTGGAAACTGGAGGGAAGCAGAAATCCTCCACGAACATGACGGTTAGCCCGTGGTCGTCATGTCACTCCGTGATATTTGGCTCTCCTCAGAAGTTTACCAGGAAAACTTAGCAGGAATTGTCTTTGACGAAGTTCATGTCACATATGTGTGTTAAATGATTCATCTGTGGCATAATTAATGTAAGATGATTGTCTAAGGTAGTTTAAGCTAATGGCTAACAACAGCGTGAGCCGCTACGCTCTATATAGCAGCGCTGCTTAGGCCTGTCACGATAACAAATTTTGCTGGCCGATAATTGTCCAAAAATATATTGCTGATAAACGATATTATTGTCAATATTATTTTGAGTTTTTTTTTATTTTTATTAATGTAATTATAAAAAATGTCATAATAAAGTAAGTACACCATATCAAAATCAATAAAATTTAATTTCTTAAGAGTATATAACTGTAATTGGAAGGTCAAGATCTTTTAAATAAAATAAATTAAACAAACAATATAATAAATTTAACAAAAAAAGAGACTCTTTTAGGAAAAATTGCATGTAAGTAAAAATCATTATACTAATCAAAAACAATAAAAAATAAACCCTGTCTCTGTGAAAAAAAACTCCAATAAAAACACACACAAAAATAAAAAACAAGAATTTAAATGGAGTTTATACAGTTCATGAATTGTTTGTGGCATGTAGGCGACATTCTGCTAGTCAATTCGTACTGTCTGTCAAACATTCGTCACATTTCTGTCTTTTCAACCTTCTTCATCGTCACTACTTTCAAACAAATATGACATATCAGCTCATCGGTGTTCATGAGCTCACACCTTGTTTATTCTGTTTAAAACCAAAATATTCCCACACTTAGGTTGTGGCAGCCAGCTTAAAAACCTTAGCTTACGAGCCGTCATTCATATCAGTGTTTGTTTCCTCGTTGCTCCTCACGATGCTCACTGTGTGTGTGAGCACGAGTGGCCCCGCCTCCCCCACAAAGATTGAATAAATGACAGATGCTCACTCCGCTATAAATCCGCAATAGAACCGATGCACCCCGGTGTTAAGAAAGATGGACAGAGTGAGCCATCTTCTCATTCAGCCTGGTTGGTAGAAAGAGAGGAGGAAAACAAACATGCATGCACGTGCCAGTTTATCGAGGCCAGCAAACTTACTGAGGACGTTTTTATTTATTGTACGGTTAATTGATTTATTGATTATCGTGACAGGCCTAGCGCTGCTTGATATGGATTGGTCTGTGATGAGTGTGAGAAGCAGAACAATCGTCCAATCACAAGCTGCTGTTGTTTCTGAAGGTTCTGCCTCTGAAATCATTTCTAACTCGACTCTTTCTCAGATGAATTTGTGAAATATTTCCGTGGCTGATATATGGAAGTGTCTGTCTGGCGTGTCTGGTTAGCAAACTGGTGCCAAAAATGCCCTTTGGTATGAGAGTGTGTGTGAATGTTCGTCTGTCACTTTGTTTGGGCCATGTGATTGGCTAGCCAGTAGTCCAGGGTGTGATATAGCTGGAATAGGCTCCAAATCCCTGCGAGCTCAGATGGGATAAAATGTATTGATGGAGGTTTTCAAATCTCACTGTAAGCTTAATTTTCATTTTCTAATGGTTATTTTGTTTGCTGATTTTTTCGCATCAACATCGATCTTCGTAGATCAGCTGATGTGATGAGTGAAAACTGATTACTGAGAAATGTAATGTAATTTGTGGAACGACACTTTTTCATTGGAGTAAAACACACTTTGAAGTACCTGTTTGTGGGATCTTTTCTGTCACATAAACACACCCTTGGTTTTCTTGGGAAAAACAGGGTTCCCACTCTTTCTTAGAAATTATTTTCCAGGACTTTTTCAGGACATATTGTCCCATTTTTACTTCATGTCCTTTATTTTTTTGTTTAATCAACCTGCAAGGCCCCTGATTTGATTTGATTAAGTCACAAAATACTGACTGATTGATCGCTGTAATGAGATATTTAGTCTGGTTAAATGGCATTCATTTATGCTTGCATTGGCAAAAAGGACATGTAAGTCTTCAGTTTTCTCATTTAAAGGTCTGTGTGCATCTCACAACTTTCTTGACTTTTATTGAAAAGTAGCCAATTAAAATACAACACAGTTACACTCTGGAACTGAAAGTCGCTAGTTTTGGCCACTTCTTTGGGGACAATAAATCCTTCCTTGCTTAAAGCTGGGGTTGAGGATTTGATTTAGATTTTTTGTAATACTGGTTAAAATGGTCCTTATGACCCGATGGTAATCAATTCATAATGTGTTCTTAAAACAGAGCGAAAAATATCCGCTATCTACAGCAGGAGTAAAACAGGGAAAACACCAACCAATAATCATGCAGGGACACCTGTTTTTAAACCAATCACATCCTGCCGCCATTCTGCCCGCCTACTGCACGTGCGTGTAGCCGAGTAAGGGATCAGACTCCGCGGGAGAATGCTTAAAATAGAACTTAAATACATGGGCTATAAATTGTATACAATGTGGGATCAATTTTATAAATCTCAAATGTTAGTGTCATCTATTTTTTCTATATATGTCAAAAAAGGTTGGCATATAGTATTAAACTATTGAGCACACCCTCTTGTGGAGTAACACATTTTCTCTAACACTAAATGATGTAAGAGGTCTTTAATCAACATTTTAAAGGTTGGTGGAAACCTCTCCTTCCACTTCATTCTTATTATATCTTAATTGTCTTTAGCACTGATGAACCAGTCCAGATCTGTTGCCCATGTACATGTACTTATACTTAATTAATTCAAATGTGTTTCTGAGGCAGGAAAGAGGCCTGAGGCCAACCTCAAACTCACACTGCTAACAAACATCTGCGTCTGTTCAATCACATGGCAGCCATTCCCTGATGTTTTCGCCTTTATCCTTGAAAAGGAACCTGATCTGTTTTGACCTAAATGTTTTTGTCTTTGGACAGAGGCACATTTTCATGTTTCACTCACTTCAATCAAACCTCTGGCTCTTTTAGAGACAGAAACGGGCTGCCGTTCAAACAAGATGTTACACCAAAAACTGTGGTCAGCATCAAACGCAGAGATCCTCTGAGCTGCTTCCTGCATGCCCGTCCTCTCATGTCAGACATCTTTCTCTGAGATAAGAGTGCCGGCTGCAGGGAGCTCTGACAAATCACTTCCTGTACCTCTCTTTGTGGCGTTCAGACTGGCGTGCAGAGGAGCTGACCGGTAGCTATCTGCGCCGGCAGCCGCTGCGATCAGGTAATATTCAGCACTTAATGCTGGCATTTAAGAAACATCCTCCCCCCGTGGGCAAAAACGGAGCACGGCTTGGCATTTAAAAGCAGATAATAAAACTTTCCTTAAATACAGCTCTCATCTCAGAGTGCTTTTTAGATGCCCTTAGTGGAGTCAATTATCTCCCCACACTTGCTATTACGGAGACACTCGGAGCACCTCGAGCCTTAAAAGGTCCGTACACCGTGCTTTCTCAAAAATGTCACATCCTTAAATGCCTCTCAAAATGTAGACCCCGCAACATTCAGAAAGGCTCCACACGTGTTGGCTCCTTTCATCCATTTGTTGCTCAAACACACTTCTTCTGCTCGAGCTGAATGAAGTCATCCTCACATATATATGAGCCTCACTCTGAAGTAAACAGATTTAAGTAACACTTTGAACTTTTTACACTCCTCCAAACCAGCCATTTGAGCTTGGTAAGAGAACAGAGAGAATGAACCTTCACGCTTCTTTGTCACGTCGACGAGGAAAATGTTATCCTGGTGTCAGCAGAGAAATGTCGCCGTGCTCCAGGGCAGGCGGCGCTGAAGGCCACACAGCTTCAACATTTGATGTTAACAAGTGGGAGGACGGAGGCGGAGGACGGGAGCAGCTTCACAAGAGCAAGGCCGTCCAGAGGAGAGCAGATAGAAGAGCATAACACGGCAGAACAAGAGACGCTGAAGGGGAGAGAGGCAGAGTTTGATGTTTACTGTTTGTTTGGCTGTTAACACTCTGAACATGCTCACTGGCCGCTTTATTAGGGACAGCTTGCCAGTACCTGGTTGTAATGCCTTAAAGATAATATGAGGAGTTTGATGGAAATACACACTTTAAGATGAGTTTTATAGCATCTAAATAGGTTATCTATAAATGCTATTCCTTAGCTTCGTGGTCGGGTCGGACAGGGCTGGACTGGCCTGGATACTCAACTTCAGGAACAAGACAATTAAAACTAGAGCAAATTTATATTATTCAGACACGTCTTAGAGCACTGGGCTGTAAGGAGTTATATATAGCTGGCTACAAAACTACAATACTAAGTTTTCCAAAAATTGCTTGTTGTCACACATCAAAAACTACCGCTACGTAACTAGAAAGAGATACATTACCTCGTGGCTTTGCATCCTGTAAGTTGTTGAAAAAAGAAGTTGTAAAGCAATGCAGAGTTCTGAGGAAGGTCCGAGCTGCATTCATTAGCATCACAACAAACACACGCTTTGGCTTGGGTCACTTCTTTTGGTGCGTTCCAGTTGTATTCAGAAGTAGGAATTTCCAAGTTCCGAGTAGGAAACTGCAACTGGAACGTCCCCTGAAGTCTGAATTTCCTACTGAGAACTCGGTGAAACCTCGCCACCCCCGAGTTGACAATGGAAGATGGATGCCCCCAGTGTGAACAGTTATTTAGCTCCTGTAATAATCCATTTATTTGCACTTCTGACTGGGGTGTGTCGCTCTAGATCAGCTGTATACATAGTATTGTTAGACTTATATTTACAAAAATGCTGCCATAGTGATAATCACATTCTTCATGGGATATTTGTGAACAACAACACAGGGCGTGCTAACAACTAGAGGTGTGGAAAAATATCGCTATCACAAAATATTGTGATATTTTGACTCCCGATATAATATCGATATTTCAAATCTTAGTATCAATGTTTTTGTAAAAATAAAAACTCATATTTTATCAGAGTTGGAAATAAAATACAACTTAAAAATATGTATGCAGTTTTCTTTTTCATGCACTATTCAGTTCAGACAGTGACAAGAGAAATAAGAGACTTTTTTAACTTACTGTTGTGCTGTCAGTAACTCAAAGCTCTTTGTTCATCATGTGTTTAATTACAGTTTGAGCTGCACTACAGGTTAGGATGATTTAAATACTTTGCTAAAGGGAAAACAAGAACAATTTCTTTGCAACATTAGTTTAATTGACTTGATGCACTATATGTTTTCAGGTGTATGTATGTAACGCTGCATTTGACATATTTCAATAACAATAAAATGGAAAAGTTACATATTCACTGTCTCTAGGCATTTCCTAGTTTACTGTAGAATATCGCAATATATCACAATATTGTGATATCGTGATATATTGTGATATTATCGCATGGTGACCAAAGTATCATGATACATATCGAATGGTGAGGCTCTTGCCAATACACACCCCTACTAACAACAGCTAACAATAGCCTGTTGTTAGCTGTAAACAGTTGCAGAGAAATAAGCTGAACATAAAAGTAGCTACTAACTACAGCTAACAAACATGCCGATGTCGGAAAAAAACATCGGCATGTTTTTTTCCGACTTCAACTGGAACGCCGATAAGTCGGAGATGATGTCACTCCCATTTCCGAGGTTACTGGAACGCAGCATTACAACAGTTGCCGCGCGTGCTCATGGGTAGCAGAGTCGCCAGTCAATCGTAGGGCCACATAGAGAGACAGACAACCGTTCACGCTCATACCTTGTAAAAAAACTCAATTTTCAGGTCAAAGAAACCAGTTTGAGATGATCTAAACTTTAATTTATCTTACTGGATGTATCAATCTGAAGACTTAAAATAACATTACTTGATATGCTTGGATGGATGGATGGATGGATGGATGGATGGATGTGTTGGAGCAGAGACAAATGTGATTTTAGTCCCGTTGTCTCTGCCTGGATGAGTCCATCTCTGGATTTATTTACATGTTTGTACAAATATATTTATTATATATGTATATGGGTTATAATTGAAGAGTTTGTCTTCAGCCTGCTCTGTTGTCCAGTCCCTTGAGATAACACTTTCTAAGAACTGGAGCTATACAAATCATTTTCTAAGTCTAAGAAAGAACCAAATGATGACGTGTCATCCTTCAAAGGGAACAGCTTATGGGTCGTGGATCTCTCTGTCCTTTTCCACTAGTGGATTTGGTCATAAAGGGAAGGACATGGTCAGACACCATACTCAGAGAGGCTGTGGGGTTTACTGCTCATCTGGGACTAAGAGGAAGACTGTAGCTGGCTGGTGTTGCCAAGTTCAGAAGTGATACCAAAACTAATGGCCCTTTTCCACTAGCACGCCTTGGCCCTACTCTACTTGGCTCTACTTGATTAGCAGCGTGTTTCCACTAGCCTGGTACCTCCTAAAACAAGCTAGTTTTAGTACCTACTCCGCTCTGGTTCCAAGCGAGCTGAGTCCATACTAAAAGATGACGTCACCGACTGCCGGCTACTGATTGGTCAGACAGTGTCATCGATGAGTCATGAGCCCGACGACCTAGCATGCTAGCGGTAGCTACCATTAGCTTACCCTCATACGTCTTTTCTTTGCAGCTGGATTGCTCTCGTCCTCGGCTTCATTCTGTTGTATAGCTTCCAAAACTCTCCTGTGCTTCTCAAGGGGTATTTCTTCTTACCACCTGCAGCCTTCTTCTGCTTTCCTTTTTTACTCGCTTTGTGACAAAAAGACACAGATTGTTGTGTCGCACTCAAAATGACGTCACCGCAGTGCCACTCAGCTGTTTACAGCGACACTGCACCCTGTTGGGCAGGAGACTGGGGCTAATGGAAAAGCAGCACAAGGTGAGTAGAGTAGAGTAGGGTAGAGATGAGTAGAGTAGAGCTGGGTAGGGCTAATGGAAAAGGGCCATAAGTAGCTTGGAAAACTAAGTTGTCGTAAATGTGTTCATTAAAGTGTGCTGTTCCTGCGGCTTGCTTTCACTAAAAGCTTGTTGGCAGCCTTGCATTACTCTACCCTCGAGCCAGCTCCTTCTGTGCAGATGCAGAGCTGATCTCCGTCAGATTGGATAAGATTATAACACATTTATCTGTTCATTTTGCTAAAGCTTTGTCAAACAGGAACATAAACCCAGTGTCGTTACACACTGTAAACAGAATAATCACTTCTGTTCTATTCAGACAGTAACACACAAGAGTTAAAGTACAAAAGGGACTGATCAGAAAATATACATCAGAGACAAGGGGAATACATCAAACACAATGAGGACCTAAGAGAGAGCAGGCGAACTTTTGCTCCTCAGAACTGCAGAGCTCATGAAAGTGAAACACTTTAAAAGACGAGGAGAACCAAACACCAAAATACACAATACACACCAATGCTTGGTGCCCCACCCAAACCAGGGCACCCAAAGTAAGCTGCAACCAACCACACACAGGCACAGCCCCCAAAATCTCCAGCCCCATAATCGAAGGCCCCCAAACCAGAACCAGCACTGAACCCGGGTTCACCCAGTCCCCATCCCTCCTCACAATAAAAACCTGTTCACACAAGAGAACCCAGCAACACAAAGTGAGACCAAAACAAAAAGTCAAAGTATAAAATGAATAAAACAGAAAAGGAAATCAAAGGGGAGAAAACAGGAGAATAAAAAGAGCAAAAAAAGAAGGAAAATAAATAAATGAGATAAAACAGGCAGAAAAACAGGAGCTGCTGGCTTGGTTGCTCACTCTCTCCCTCTCTCCATCACTAAAGGCACAAAATGGCCAAAAATAATCTTAAAACAAACAATACAACAGCCTTACGAGAAATCCTTTACAGAGCAAAAAGACATCATTTACTGAGCAGTGTGCAATGCAACCAGCACTTTATATTCCTATGTACTCTAGGTATCACAAATTACCATCACTGGTATTAGATTACTGTAATATGCAGTTGAGCATTAGCCAATCAAATTAGCACTTTATATTTTTTGGGCGATTTGCAATACAATGATGCACTTTACACTTTAGCACTCTGCACTTTAACCAGCCCCTTGGCCTAAATGTTTATGATGATCAACTATGTTTGCTTTGTTTCGTATTGTTTGTTTTGTTTTATCTTGTTTTGTTTTTATTGTGTATAAATGTGTATAAACTAGAGATGCAAATTAGCCACACGGCTATGATCTCACATGTTTACATTTATATGTTCATTAACATGTGCTGTCCCATCTTTTAAAAATAAACAAATCTACAATCTAAAATTATGGACAGATGAAATAGTACAGCAGGTTAAGTCGATTAGGTCAGCATAGAATAAATACAATTTAAATTTAAATAAAGTAAAAGCATTATTAATTAGAAAGAACTTATAAAAAACAGTTGCAGAGAAATAAGCTGTACATAAAAGTAGCTTAACCCATTCATGCATAGTGTCCACTAAGTCGACGGAAATTTGGAATAAATTTCGATGCTTAGGTTTCAGCACCATATCCAACTACCAGGTGGTAAATTTCCAAACCTTTGTCTTAAGTTTAATAAATGTATTATCTGTGCACATTTCTATCATGTCACAATACTGCATCATAAATCCAAAAATAGCTGACAAAGGGCGAAATTCAGAGTTCACATAATTTTGTATTTTTCATTTTAATTTTTGGTGTAATTCACAAGTGAATTGTTTACATAAACAGCATATTACACATTTTATTTAATTATAATAAATGTCTGTCAAAGACATGAAAGTGGATCTTTATCAAGTTCCAAAAGACTGCTGTTTCTCCTGTTGATACTTAACTCCCTCAAAATATAACCTAAAAAATGACTATGATTTTAATGTGTTTGTAAGTAAAATCAAACATTTAATAATTCATAAAAGGGTTAAAGGGCTTAAAAGACAATAAACAGAAGGAATATCAGACAAAGATGAAGACAATGTTCAGGCTAAAGCCTTGTGTGTAGTACCATCCCACTTCAGAAAATCAGAACATTTTCTTTAATAAGTTTTGCTTTGAGCACAGTGAGAAAGTTCACTCATCTACAGGAAATTTAATTTTTACTTTTTTTCTTTTTAAAGAGATCTTTATGTGGATGTAAAACCCCTGGTTCAGGTCTGAGGTTTTGAGATGACCCTCTTATAAAAGCTGCACTGACATGGCCGACATAGTGTATTTCAAACAAAGCTTTTATAACTCTGTGCATTCTGCTCTGGCCCTCGTGGTTTTTATGGTTACCTAATTCGATGCAGTTATCTAAAATGTCCTTTCTGCAGTCATTTGCTTTACAAGGCAAATTTATCCCCAAACAGCTTTTCTGGTCAGCACATGCAACACTAAACATAAAAACATAATCATGGTGCATTTAAAAACTAATTTGATTGTATATGGGAACCACCTCACATAAAAGAGAGCCCTAACCCTGCGACTCTCTGGATAATTGAATATTTTGCTCCTGGGATTCAGCATTTTAACTCTAAAGCTTTTATCTTCCTGTGCAGCAGCATCAATCAGACACTTTATTCTGCATAAATGAAGCTCAGCAGGACAGACGGTGGGTTTTATGGAGAAATGAAAAGAGGATACATCTATCAGGTTAAGAGGAGGTCTTAAATGCTTTTTAATATCATAGGAATATCAAAGAGAAGCCAAAAAAACTACTAAATAAAACAGCAGTGTTGTTATTTTCAATATGCAAAAGCAGAAAAGTATACAGTTGGTGTATCCATGCATGATCAGCCTGGATGTTTAATGGATGTGACATGTGCACTTCTGATTTCCAAAACAACAGGACTGACGGATACCGTAATGTCTAACACATAACACACAGTTTTTTGCTCTTAAATAAGGTCTAATTTTTGGGTGCATGTTGTACACGAGCATAACAAAATATGAGAAGTATTTTGTCTCTCCAACATCACAGTTACTTCACATCTGATACAAAAAGTCAGAATATTCTCTTTCTCTGTGAGACATTATTATTAATAATTTTTATAAAACTCACTGTTAAACTGTTCTAATCTAATATTTTGGGTCTTAATTAGTTTTCCTTTGTGTAATGATTGTGTAATTCTGTGTGACTTCCCCTCATATGTAAACACACCGGGCGCTGCCCATAGACTGTAAAAAACATGGACTTCGTGTCGCTGGGCTCAAATTGAAGTCGCCACGAAAACTGCTCCCCCTGGTGACTGGCTGCAGTATAGGTCAAATCTCCGTCTCCCAGATTCATCTGGACGGGCCGTAGTGAAACTTCAAAACATTAACACACCTCATAGAAATATTTCTCCCATCTGTATGCTGTGGTGATATGAAAGTATTACTGGGCTGCGTTTTTTCCAAGTCCTCTTTTTTCTGAAAAGTTTCTTTTTCATCAGTTATTAGAGTTTAAAAAATCACCACAGTTTACGGCAGTTTCACAATGATTGTGCACGCTGTATGCTGCGGAGTTTTGCGACCGTTTACGACAGCTGCGTCCAGATATGGTCCAGATTCTCTACTGGCTGCACAATGGCGGCGCCCTGACGGGGGATATTATAGCTTCAAAAACGTTGAATGGTAGAAGGCGGAGCCACGCTATCCAGTTCTTATAATACATCCATGGCGCTGCCATCTTGTAAGTGAGGGCACCAAAATAGCTGCGCTCTGATTGGTCAAAGACATCACCATGTTGACAGCTGCGCTCTGATTGGTCAATGACATCACCATGTTGACAGCTGCGCTCTGATTGGTCAAAGACATCACCATGTTGACAGCTGCGCTCTGATTGGTCAATGACATCACCATGTTGACAGCTGCGCTCTGATTGATTAGACATCACCATGTTGACAGCTGTGCTCTGATTGGTCAATGACATCACCATGTCGACAGTTGCGCTCTGATTGGTCAAAGACATCACCATGTTAACAGCTGCGCTCTGATTGGTCAATGACATCACCATGTTAACAGCTGCGCTCTGATTGGTCAAAGACATCACCATGTTGACAGCTGCGCTCTGATTGGTCAATGACATCACCATGTTGACAGCTGCGCTCTGATTGGTCAAAGACATCACCATGTTGACAGCTGCGCTCTGATTGGTCAATGACATCACCATGTTGACAGCTGCGCTCTGATTGGTCAAAGACATCACCATGTTGACAGCTGCGCTCTGATTGGTCAATGACATCACCATGTTGACAGCTGCGCTCTGATTGGTCAATGACATCACCATGTTGACAGCTGCGCTCTGATTGATTAGACATCACCATGTTGACAGCTGTGCTCTGATTGGTCAATGACATCACCATGTCGACAGTTGCGCTCTGATTGGTCAAAGACATCACCATGTTAACAGCTGCGCTCTGATTGGTCAATGACATCACCATGTTAACAGCTGCGCTCTGATTGGTCAAAGACATCACCATGTTGACAGCTGCGCTCTGATTGGTCAATGACATCACCATGTTGACAGCTGCGCTCTGATTGGTCAAAGACATCACCATGTTGACAGCTGCGCTCTGATTGGTCAATGACATCACCATGTTGACAGCTGCGCTCTGATTGGTCAAAGACATCACCATGTTGACAGCTGCGCTCTGATTGGTCAAAGACATCACCGTGTTGACAACCTGATCATCGGTAACAGCTGAATCTGAAGCTCAGAACAAGAATCAATAGCAGCGCTGAAATAGTAGTTTATACTGACAGACAGGATTTTGCAGATCTTCACCAACACATCATCCACTCTGCTGCTCATCCCACAAACATACAAACGTGGCTCCATTTGAAGGGAAAAAAACAAGCTTTCTAACAGAGAGATGGTCGAGATGCACCGTTACAACAAAGTAATAATCAACCAAACATTGATGTCCGTACTCTTGTGTCATGTTCATGTATGTAGGTCATTTTTAGGCGACTGCATGAGCACAAACAGACTGATCTGGCGACGCTGTGATCCTGCTGAGCTGTGTTTCTCTAAAGTTCAGTTTTGACTGTTTTCTGATCATTTTACTGCCTTTAGACCAGGGGTGGGCAACTGGTGGCCTGGGGCCAGATGCGGCCATTCATCTATCTCATAGCAGCTCATCAATCATTTCCAAACCCTCCCCCAAAAAAAAACAAACAAAAAAAAGGAAATAAAAAGCAAACATAACAACTGCTTAATGTAATTCAGTGTGAGTAAGCAGCATGATATAATGCAAAAAAAAGAATAGGTGATAAAATATTTTTGCTTACCTAAATCGCTGGTAAATGCTTTGTTTTTAGCAAAACATTCTCAAACTTACTTTGCTATGATTGTATCTCTTAATATCTCTAATTTAGCATTATATTATGATACAAAGTATTAGCAAAAATTGTAAGGATATATATTTGTGCTTTAAAAACATGTAAACATTTATACTGGTTAAGTTGTGATTTTTTAATTGTGCTTGAGTTAAAGCAAATTGATGTTGGTATAATCCTTTTCATGAAGCTTTATGCTTTCTTTTGTTGTTCATAACTTTCCTCATGCTCTGAAAAAACGTCTGCAGCCCTCTTGGTAATCACAGCCGCCAGCCCCTGCTTTAGACCTGTACACTCCAGCTTTTACTTGCATTAAACTAATTTCACAATGATTTAGGCCTGTCACGAATAATCAATAAATCAATTAACCGCACAATTAATAAAAATGTCCTCGGTAAGTTTGTTGGCCTCGATAAGTTGACATGTGCATGCATGTTTGTTTTCCTCTTCTCTTTCTACCAAACAGGCTGGATGAGAAGATGGCTCACTCCATACATCCTTCTCAACACCTGGGTGCATTGGTTGTATAGCAGATTTATAGCGGAGTGAGCATTTGTCAATCATTCAATCTTTGGGGAGGCGGAGCCCCAGTGTGGGACTATTTTAGTTTTAATCAGAATGAACAAGGTGTGAGCTCATGAACACCGACGAGCAGATATGTCGTATTTGTTTGAAAGAAGTAACGACGAGGAAGAGGAGGTGCAGCAGAGCCTTCATCCTGACAGTCAGCGCTTACTGAGGCGTTTGGTCGGCAAAGTAAATATAAATAAAACAGCACAAAATGTTGCGCGCTCACAGACAGTGTCATTCACTACATTGCAAAAGAAATGCAGCCCTTCAATAAGATTGGAAAGCCAGCAATGTAACAAACATTTGACAGACAGTATGAATTCAGGAACTGTATAAACTCTATTTAATTTATTGATTTTATTGGAGTTTCATTTTTTTCTACACAGAGACATGGTCTATTTTTTATTGTTTTTAATTAGTATAATTATTTTTATTTACCTGTAATTTTTCCTAAAAGAGAATCCACTTCATTGTCATTGTTTTTTTCTCTTTTTTTGTTAAATTTATTATATTGTTTGTTTAATTCATTTTATTTAAAAGCTCTCGACCTTCCTATTACAGTTAAATACTTGTAAGAAAGTAAAGTTTCTTGCTTTTGATACGGTGTACTCACTTTATTATGACATATATTCTAATTACATTATTGAAAAAATAAAAATAAAAATAATATTGACAATAATATCGTTTATCGTCAATAATTTTTTGGACAATTATCGTCCAGCAAAATTTGTAATCATGACAGGCCTACAATGATTTCCCTGCGATATAAGAGCACACATTTCTCTGGAAAGGCCTCAGAGAAGAGCAGAAGGCTGCACACTGACCTTGGACGAGGAGGTGTCACAGTCCTGGCAGATCCAGCCGTATCCCGTCTGTTTGGGGGATTTCTTCAGCGGGGGGTCCAAACAGCCGAAGTGATAACAGAGCCTGCACTCGTCACACCTGCAGGACGGACACACGGACTCTGTTAAAGCTCCTGTAACGTGACATCAGGCCTGGTCAGTGTCAGCCTGAGAGCTGAGGTGACGTGGGGACAGAACAGTCCGGTACATGAACACAGACGTTACATTGATCATATTCACATGCTTTACAGACCATGAGCCTCAGCTACGCCCTCACATCGTCCTTCTTCCCTCAGTAATGGAGACAAATGGAGAGGGCCGAGGTCGACCTCCCCGCCTGTTAGGCTGTTATCAGATTTTCATTGGAGAATGTGAATCTCCTCCATTGATTAGGACATAATTGGCTCTAATTGTGGTGTGTGTGTGTTTACCAGGCGGGGGGAGCTGTTGAAGGGCAGTCAGCCTCATAAATGATTAAAAGAGAAGTCTCCTGTCTTTGTGCTGCAGTCACAGGTCAATCTGTGATGAAGCTCCTCTCTAAAGTATTCTAGTTTGACTCGATGATCTGTCGACTCCTCTCTGCTCACTCCTGATGGAGGCCCTTCTGCTGCCTCTGTTTACCGGAAATTCACAGCCACAGATGCGGTAAAAAAAAAATAGATCGACTTAAAGATGATTATCCATGGCTGTAAATCATCTAGGGCTCCACGGGGCAGTAAGGTTGCTGGTTTGACTTCCCGTTTCCGAACTCAAAAGACAAACCAGAGCAGAAAGGATGTTTAAGCTTTTGGCTCGATCGTTTATTAGACACAGACACAGCCATGTTTATCATTCAATGATTTTCTACACCAGCTTTTGATTTCAGGGTTTCAGGGGAGCTGGAGTCTATCCCAGCTGTCATCTGGCAAGAGGCACGGTGCACCCTAAACCAGTCGCCAGCCAATCACAGGGCAGCATAGAGAGAAGGATAACCATTCACACTCACACTCATACCTAAAGGGTAAGAATCACCAGTTAACCTAATGAGCATGTTTTTGGTCTGTGGGAGGAAGAAAGAGCTGCACCACCGTGCCACCCCTATAGCCATGTTTTTAATGATTCACATTAATTTGATAATTGCTAGCATTAGCATTAGCCCACATTGGGCCTCTGCTACAAATGATGGTTTAAAGGTGCTATGAGGAGAATCTATTTCCGGTGACATAAAGACTCTGCTACCCATGAGCATGCGCGGCGACTGTCGTAAAGACGTGACCCAAGCCAAAGTGTGTGTTTGTTGTGATGCTAATGAATGCAGCTCGGACCTTCCTCAGAACTCTGCATTGCTTTACAACTTCTTTTTTCAACAACTTACAGGATGCAAAGCCACGAGGTAATGTATCTCTTTCTAGTTACGTAGCGGTAGTTTTTGATGTGTGACAACAAGCAATTTTTGGAAAACTTAGTATCATAGTTGTAACCGGCTATATATCTCTACTTACAGCCCGGTGCTCTAAGACGTGTCTGAATAATATAAATTTGCTCTAGTTTTAATTGTCTTGTTCCTGAAGTTGAGTATCCAGGCCAGTCCAGCCCTGTCCGACCCGACCACAAAGCTAAGGAACAGCATTTATAGATAACCTATTTAGATGCTATAAAACTCATCTTAAAGTGTGTATTTCCATCAGACAGATATCTAAAAGGGAGACTTTTTTGTAATGACTTGGAAACTCCTCATAGCATCTTTAAGCTTAATTAAATCACTCACAGATATATTACCCTGAATTTTAAAGCGTTGTTCAAATAATCAGCTAAACAGCAGAAGATAAAGATGGTTGGATGTGTGAGTTAGGCTTTTTTATTTTAAGCACAGATGTCCATTAAGCTACATGATTTATTTCTGATGTCCAGCTGAAACGGAGCAGAGTGTGACGTCACATGCAAATGGACTAAGACGGCCACAATGTTACATATTGTATACAAATTGGACTCTCAACATGGAAAAATTGCAACCAAACATAGTAAATATAAATCTTTAGCAAAGGATTTTACAAACATTAAAATATTTTAAATCAAACACAATTAAAAATTCACAGTTTACTGAGCATGGCACACAACTAAAGCCAGTTTAAGCTTCTTTTTGATGCAGTAAAATCATGAGTGTTTACAAGTTTTTTAAGCACAATACATTACTTTGACAACTGTTTCTACATAGTTTTTGCTAATAATATAAATTAGATTCAGATACCTCATAAAAGATCTTTAAACATACAATCAAAGCAAAGTAAGTTCTTAAATAACTTTAAAAAACAGAACATGTACCAGCATCTAATTTAGTGGAACTATTCCATCACCTGTTCTTATGTGTGTGTCATGTAGTGCTGGTTACTCGTGATGAATCATATTTGGCAGTTGTTTTCAAGTTTTCTCCATATTTCCAATTTCGGTTTATTGTTTGGAAATGATCAATGGGCCACTCTGAGTGAGGTGAAGGGCTGCATGTGGCTCCCGGGCCACCAATTTCCCCAGTCCTGGTCCTTCAATTATGAGGAACATTCACAAGCAAAGGTAGAACATGTACAGATGTGGACAAAATTGTTGGTACCCTTCCATTAAAGAGAGAAGAACCCACATGGTCACTGAGCTGAAACTGACAAAAGTAATAATAAATAAAAAAATACTGAAAATCAACTAATGAAAATCAGAGTTTGCTTTTGAATTGTAGCCCAAGAGAATTATTTAAAAAAACAAACTAATGAAACTGGCCTGGACAAAAATGATGGTACCCTAAACTCAGTATTTTGTTGTACAACCTCTTGGTCAATCACTGTAATCAGGTGATTTCTGTAACTCTCAGTGAGACTCCTGCACCTGTCCACAGGTATGTTGGCCCACTCCTCATGAGCAAACTGCTCCAGCTGTCTCAGGTTTGAAGGCTGTCTTCTCCAGACTGCATGTTTCAGCTCCTTCCACAAATGTTCAACAGGATTTAGATCAGGGATCATAGAAGGCCACTTCAGAATAGTCCAGTGTTTTGTTCTGATCCATTCTTGGGTGTTTTTAGCTGTGTGATTGGCTCATTATCCTGTTGGAGGACCCATGACCTGTGACTGAGACCAAGCTTTCTGACACTGGGCAGCACATTTCACTCCAGAATGTCTTGATAGTCTTCAGATTTCATTGTACCTGCACAGATTCAACATACCCTGTGTCAGATGCAGCAAAGCAGCCCAAGAACATAACTGAGCCTCCTCCATGTTTCACAGTAGGTACAGTGTTCTTTTCTTTGTATGCTTCATTTTTGTGTCTGTGAACATAGAGCTGATGTGTCTTACCAAAAAGCTCCAGTTTTGTCTCATCTGTCCAAAGAACATTCTCCCAGAAGCTTTGTGGCTTGTCAATATGCATTTTGGAAAATTCCAGTCTCACTTTTTTATGATTTGCTTTCAACAGTGATGTCCTCCATTCAGTCCACTTTGGCTCAAACAGTGATGGATGGTGTGATCTGACACTGATGTACCTTGACCTTAGAGTTCTCCTCTAATCTCTTTGAAATTGTTCTGGGCTCTTTGGTTTCCATTCGTATTCTCCGTCTCTTCAGTTTGTCATCAGTTTTCCTCCTGCAGCCACGTCCAGGGAGGTTGGCTACAGTCCTGTGGACCTTAAACTTCTGAATAATCTGTGCAGCTGTAGTCACAGGAACATCAAGCTGCTTGGAGATGGTCTTATAGCCTTTACCTTTAACATGCTTGTCTATAATTTTATTTCTAATCTCCTGAGACAGCTCTCTCCTTAGCTTTCTGTGGTCCATGTTCAGTGTGGTACACACCATGATACCAAACAGCACAGTGACTACTTTTCAGCCTTTAAATAGGCAGACTGACTGATTACAAGCTTGGAGACACCTGTGATGATAATTACAGGACACACCTGAGTTTATCATGTCCCTATGGTCACACCATTTTCAATCCTTTGGAGGGGTACCATCATTTTTGTCCAAGCCAGTTTCATTATTTTGTTTTTTAAAATATTTCTGCTGAACCAAAATTTAAAACCAATGTCTGATTTTCATTAGCTGATTTTCAGGAAATTTTTATTTATTATTACTTTTGTTATTTTCAAGTTATTTCAGTGACCATGTGGGTTTTTCTTTCATTAAATGAAGGGTACCAACAATTTTGTCCACGTGTGTAGGTCTTTAACTTTGACCTACAAAGTGATGTCGATTTGTCCTTGACCCAAACTCACCATCCGTGCAAAGTCTTCTTAAAAAAAGTAAGTAAACATTTCACAGCAAGATGGTAACTGGTTTGAGTTTGCATGTTCTCTCTTTGCATTTGTGGGTTTTTCTCCAGGCCCTCTGGCTTCCTCGTACAGACCAAAAATATGCTCATCAGGTTCATTGGTGATTCCAAATTCACCTTAAATCTGGTTGTGTGTGAACAGAGCAGGGTGGCCCATTAGGCCAAAAATATGGGTAAATGCTTAGGGTGCTGTGACCTCCAGGAGGCGCTACAATACTGAAAAAAAACCCATTCACCTTCAATAAGGGCTGTTAGTACCTCTGCTAAAGAGGCTATGTTTTTGCCGAGGTCTGCCTGTTTGTTTGTCTGTTAGAAAGACTACACAAAAACTACTGGGTGGTTCCATGAAAACTTTACCAGAGGTCTCGTTTGGTCCAAGGAAGAAGTCCTTACATTTTGGTGCTGATCCAATCCAGACTGATGTCCCAGAAAAAACGTTTAAGTTTATAACAGCAAATCCCATTTATTTATGGCACTATGGGGGATTGTGGTTAATTTGCAAAATGAGGTCTAGTTTTTCAAGCCCATGTCACTACATTTCCCAGCTTCCCCTGCAATGCCAGGGGAGCAGTTCTCCATGCTGCTTCATCTGCTACCTCAAAAGCTGTGCATGCACAGTCCTGCTCATAGACACAGCGGAGAGGAGAAAGACATTCCTGATGGAGGCTCTTAATCACTGGAAACAAGGTTGCTGATAATATCAATAAGGAAATAGTCTGTCAATGCAGAGGTTTGTTTGTGTGAGAGTGTAAAAACCAAACCCTCAAAGTCCACATAGAGCAAACATGCTGTGCACTGAAGCACTGTGGTTTTGCGCTAATCAACAGGTTGGTGACATCGCCCACTTTAGCACCGCGGTGCACAACACCAACATCTGTACAAGCAGCAGCACTTTGGTTCAGCCAACAAGTTACAAGACCCACTGACTAGGTCACTCTGTTAGATGATATTTATATTGACAATAATCACACTTCTTGCAGATTGATATTCTTCGTTCCACAATGTGCTCATAAAATAAATACAGGACTTTAACATTGGGTGGAAATCACAGTTCATGGGTGGACCTGGTCTGCGCTATCTGAGTGCTTCTTTAGTTATGATTACCTCTTAAAGTGAAAATGTTCACATTGATTCAAATGCCTAATTAACAGTACTTCAAACAAAGATACCAAATCTGTAAATTGGCTGATATATTTTAAAAATTAAAGGCAATGGCAAAAACTTTACTATTCAATTTCTTTTGGAAGTGTACATTTATGTTGTGCTTAAAAATGTAATCTACAGATTTATGTGCCAATTAGCTGCTTCAGAAAATAAAATTTTGATTTCATAGTCTTAGTGACATCTCTTGTTACGAGAGTAAATGTCTCTGTATTTAATTCATTTTATCTTATTATCAGTATTTATACTTTTATGTTTTGATAATATGGATCTTTAAGTCTGGGATAAGTGTCTATCTGTGTAAATTACAGATGGAGGGGGGTGCCATATAAAATCTCGCCAAGAGAACCACATTGAGTAGGACTGGCTCTGTGTGTGAATGGTTGTTTTTCTCTCTATGTGGCCATGGGATTGGCTGGTGACCAGCCCTGTAACTCCCTAAGTGTTTAGTCGTATAGATAAAGGATGGATAAACACATCCACTGACTGAAAGCTGTTCAAAGGATATTAAAATGTCTTCATCCACCGCAGATAAATACAGATCTACCGGTGTATCTAGAGTTAGTCTTTCAGGTTCTTTTTAATAATCAGACATATTCACGTTATGTTTACAGCTGCTGGTTCACCCCCCTCTCCTCTGTCAATAACATGATGGAGTAATAAATCAGTAAATAAATCATCCTGCCTCTCTTTGTGTTGATTCTTCTGCCTCTCCATGCCGTGCTCTTATGAAGACTATAATAAAATCAAGTCAAACACTGGGTCCAAGAATCTGCCTGAGTATGATTTGTGTGTTTGGACATCACTTAATGGTCTCTGACAGTGGAGCCAGCTTTGTGTTGGATGTTTCTGCCGACGTAAATTGGGCAGTCTGATGGTTTAGAGCTTTGGATCGACCGACAGACACAATATGGTGGACTGCAGCTCTGCTCCAGGCATCGTCTCAAAACCTGTTGATGTTCTACTGTCTGCTAAAAATCTCTGAGGATCCAAGCTTAACGAGAGACACTGAGAACGACTAAAGGGTAGACCTCTTGGTCCAATGAGAGGGAAGATGGGAGACATACTGGATCAGTTTCAGATAATTACCAATTCTTAAATCACCAGACAAAAAGGTGACCAAAAGATAAGTCATAATATCACAGTAGGGATGTAACGGTTACCAGTAAAATGTTAAACCACCGTAAAATTTCCCACGGTAATCATTACCGTGCCCTTTTTCAAATTCCCGTTAAACTGTGTTTGATCATCACACTGTGTCAGCAACTCACGGTGATGCTGCTCTTTGACTGGAAAAGCCTGAACTATGTGTGTCTGCTCCTCGGTGAAGCAGCCGTCTCTCACAGACGGAGTTGGTATGTGCAGTTTGTAATGTTTGGCCTCCAAGTCTGAGAGAGAAAGTTTTTTCCTCTCGAAATGGACACTGAACTCGGGTTGAATTTTGGGATTCACAAGGATGTCGAGGAGAAACTGATTGACGACAGTCACCTAGTTTAAACATGAAGCTGAGGCAAAGAAAAGACGTGCGTGATTAAAACTGCTGTAACTCCTCCAGTAAACGAGCAGAGAGAGAGAGGATTCAGAGAGCCATACCTGAGTGAATTATAGGAGGTTTATCAGGATTTTCTGAGTAAATAATGTATAAAGGTTGTAAATAACAGCATTAGTATCAATCTGGAGTGAGTTCTTGCCTTTTTTTGCTGTGTATTTGCCATATTTTGAAATTGATTGTCTTCTTTCGTCAAAGTTTGTGTTTTATGGATTTCATCGATCATAATTTGGAAAAATTAAAGAAGGAGAAAAGATGAGATCTGCCGTGTGAGTGTTTGTAAAATAGGATAAATTTATTTTTGGTCACCTCAAAACTTTGAACATGTTCATTTGCAATTGCTTATAAAGAGAATCCTGTTTAAAGTACAAATCTGTTCCTTTTTCTTGTAGTTACACACAGTTTAAGCATTTATTACATAATAATGACAAATACTTGCCAGAATTGTTTACTTTTATTTCTCATGAAAGAAGGGAAAAAATGTACTCAAAGGACATTTACTGACACAATTATTGACAAAAAAGACAAAAGAACTGGTCTGATTATACAAACCCAAAACCAGTGAAGTTGGCATGTTGTGTAAATCGTAAATAAAAACAGAATATAATTATTTTCAAATCCTTTTAAACTTACAGCAAAGACAAGATACTTAACATTCAAACTGGTAAACTTTATTTTTTGCAAATATTAGCTCATTTGGAATTTGATGTCTGCAACATGTTTCAAAAAAGCTGCACAAGTGTCAAAAAAGACTGAGAAAGTTGAGGAATGCTCATCAAACACTTATTTGGAACATCCCACAGGTGAACAGGCTAATTGGGAACAGGTGGGTGCCATGATTGGGTATAAAAGCAGCTTCCCTGAAATGATCAGTCATTCACAAACAAGGATGGGGCGAGGGTCACCACTTTGTGAACAAATGTGTGAGCAAATTGTCCAACAGTTTAAGAACAACATTTCTCAACCAGCTATTGCAAAGAATTTAGGGATTTCATCATCTACGGTCCGTAATATCATCAAAGGGTTCAGAGAATCTGGAGAAATTACTGCACGGAAGCAGCAAGGCCCAAAACCAACACTGAATGCCAGTGACCTTTGATCCCTCAGGCGGTACTGCATCAAAAACCGGCATCACTGTGTAAAGGATATCACCACATGGGCTCAGGAACACTTCAGAAAACCACTGTCAGTAACTACAGTTCGTCTACATCTGTAAGTTCAAGTTAAAACTCTACTATGCAAAGCCAAAGCCATTTATCAACAACACCCAGAAACACCGCCGGCTTCACTGGGCCGAGCTCATCTAAGATGGACTGATGCAAAGTGGAAAAGTGTTCTGTGGTCTGACCAGTCCACATTTACAATTGTTTTTGGAAACTGTGGTCGTCGTGTCCTCCAGACCAAAGAGGAAAAGAACCATCCGGACTGTTATAGGCTCAAAGTTCAAAAGCCAGCATCTGTGATGGTATGGGGCTGTATTAGTGCGCAAGGCATGGGTAACTTACACATCTGTGAAGGCACCATTAATGCTGAAAGGTACATACAGGTTTTGGAGCAACATATGTTGCCATCCAAGCAACGTCTTTTTCATGGACGCCCCTGCTTATTTCAGCAAGACAATGCCAAGCCACATTCTGCACGTGTTACAACAGCGTGGCTTCGTAGTAAAAGAGTGCAGGTACTAGACTGGCCTGCCTGTAGTCCAGACCTGTCCCCCATTGAAAATGTGAGGCACATTATGAAGCGTAAAATACAACAATGGAGACCCCGGACTGTTGAACAACTTAAGCTGTACATCAAGCAAGAATGGGAAAGAATTCCACCTGAAAAGCTTCAAAAATTGGTCTCCTCAGTTCCCAAACGTTTACTGAGTGTTGTTAAAAGGAAAGGCGATGTAACACAGTGGTAAACATGACCCTGTGACAACTTTTTTATAATGTGTTGTTGCCATTAAATTCTAAGTTGACGATTATTTGCAAAAGAAAATAAAGTTTCTCAGTTTGAACATTAAGTATCTTGTCTTTGCTGTGTATTCAATTGAATATAAGTTGAAAAGGATTTACAAATCATTGTATTCTGTTTTTATTTACAATTTACACAACGTGCCAACTTCACTGGCTTTGGGTTTGTAATATTAGAGGGGTTCAATGATTCCAAGACTGTATTAAAGTACTTTTTGAACATTTTGAGCACACTGCCACAATACCATGATAATTCCACAATAATAATAATAATATTGGTCACTATAACCGTGCTATGAAGTTTTCATTTCGATACATCCCTATATCACAGAAGCTTTGTTGGAACTACCAGCTGCAACATCTACAGGAGCAGCACAGCACAGTCTGGACTTATCAAGAGGAAATTTTATGATTATGGCCAGGAAAGATGGAGTAAGCTGCAAGCAGTCCTGCATCCATGGCAAAAATTAAAGACAGAAGAAAATCCCCTCTCTCGCCCTACAGTACAGAGTCTTTCCGAGTCGGCCTTTAATAAAGACGTCAAACCAAGTTTCATTGAACAGGGTTTATGTTGTTTATAAAGAAGTCATGGTACAAGTCCTTCAGGGTTAGCATGTGGTAACTTCCTCTCATTGGTAGGAAGGTCTGGACCTTAACCCTTTAACTCCCAGCTCAGCTGTTTGGCAGAGATCATTAAATTCATTTAATGTGTTAAATAAACTTAACATGTCATCGTTTGTTTCTAGCAGTGTTTTATGATACCGAAAAAACTGCAAACAAACCAAAACAACTGATGTTTTGGTTTGTGGGATTTAGAGGTTTAAAAAGCAAACAGCTACTGTTATTATTACTGATATGATCATATATATATATATATGAAGTCTGTAATTTTACAAAAACATTTTTCTGTTTGTCAAACTCAATATCATCTATTTTAGTTGATTTTGCAATTTGTACAGACATTTCTGCCTTTTCTAATTGATTTTGTCCCAAATAAATGTGCATTTTTGTATCATCACAGAATCAACTGTTAGCTTTTAAAATCTTTCAATCCCACACCAAGAAAACATCTGTTTCTTGGATTGTTTGTTGTTTTTTCTGTTCCCTGAAGTGTTAATGGAACCAAACGATTGATTTGTTCTCTTTATTAAAAATTAAATATCCTTGAATTTAATGATTTGTAGATTTGTTCATTCTTAAAAGATGGGAGAGTACATGTTAATAACTATATAAATGTAAACATGTGAGGTTATAGCCATGTGGCTAATTTCCACCTCTAGTCCCACTGGCAGGTTGGTGTACAGAACATTTATACTAGTGCTGTCGGGCGATTAAAGAAATTAATCTAATTAATTACAGGATTTGTAATCAATTAATATATTTAATCTCATTTTAATCTCATATCTGCTTAAAGTTCCCAAATAAAGAATTTGAATTCTAGGATATTATAAAATTGTAGTGCAGGACTAATCAAATGAATACACTAAGAAGAGAAGATTTGTAAATCCACATTTTTATTGGTGGCTAAATAAAACCAAAGTCAGGGCAACTTGTCCAGAAAATTCTAAGCTCAATCAGGCAACTCAAATTACACTTTAAGTGTGTTTCATAAATCAAATTAAAAATAAGAAAAAGGTCGAGGACATCCAGCAAAACAATTAGGCCTGATGCATTATTAAAGAATGTAGTACAAATATAGATAAATAAATTCAAAAATAAAATCAGACTAAGTCTTAAATATGCCATTCCTGTTGTCACCTGGGCTTTGTTTGGTTTGACTAGAGACGCATGTGTGAAGTGACATGTGCCACTGCCATGTACGGGTCCTCCAGCTGGACAATATCAAAATGTTCATGTGCTATATCTAATCCTGCAATTAATTTTTTTAATGCATTAATTTGCATTATAATTAATTAATCTAATTAATGCACTAAAGTGACAGCCCTAATATATACAAAATAAAAACAAACAATATGAAACAAAGCAAACATAGTTGATCGTCAAAAAAACATCTGGGCCGAGGGGCTGGTTAAAGTGCAGAGTGCTGAAGTGTAAAGTGCATCATTGTATTGCAAATTGCCCAAAAAATATAAAGTGCTATTTTGATTGGCTAATGCTCAATTGCATATTACAGTAATCTAATACCAGCGATGGTAGTTTGTGATACCTAGAGAACCTAGGAATATAAAGTGCTAGTTGCATTGCACATTGCTCAGTAAAAATTGGAGATGGAGCCCTTGACAAAATAGATACATAGAACAAATACACAAGTTAAGGCCTGGTTATGGCAACAGTGTTGGTTTTCCAGTAGCCAAGATTTAAGCTGTTTGGTAAAAGAGGTCAGGGTTGGGAGTTCGCGGGTTGTACTTGGAACTGAGTTCCAGGTGTGAGATGCTCGACAGAAAAAGTGTCTTGACTATACTAACCTCTGCCAAACAGTTGAGCTGGGAGTTAAAGGGTTCTAAAAGTAATAATTTAATTTTGGCCATGAACCAAACCCTGGTACAGTCTGGTTTGGACCAAGACCACCAAAGTTAAATGGTAAAATGGTAAATGGACTTGAGCTTATATAGCGCTTTTCTAGTCATTGACTACTCAAAGCTGCTTTACACTGCAGGTCACACCTACCCATTCACACCCATTCACTCTCACGTTCACTCACTGATGGTTCAGAGTTTCTATGTTAGTTATCCATCAGTATTTCTAACACATTCACGCCCTTTCGTGCCCATTTACACACCACTGACGCAGCAGTGGGAGCAACTTGGGGTTAAGTGTCTTGCCCAAGGACACATCGCCATGTGTCGCCCAGAGCTGGGCTTGAACCTGCAACCTCCCGATCACTGACCAAGCGCACTATCCAACTGCGCCACCAGTGCCCCAAAGTTCAGCTGTTTGGTCTGGATGAAGGTCAGGGGAGGTCCAGATCAAACTGAAAGTCTGAAAGTCCAAATGAAGCCAATGTGAAAGTCTCTTTAGACACTAAACACTTCTGTAAAACTGGTCAGACAAGCCTGGACATGTCTCTTCATGGTTTGTGGAGTGGGGGGTCAGATGGGTCAGAAATCTGTCCTAAAGTTGTCCCCGTGTGTCCGTCCACTCTTCTGAGACAGGGAGAAGCCAAACAGTGATGAATGTGGTTTAAGCAGACGTCCTCGGAGTCAGAGAAGCTGTGGAATGACTCTGCTCGTTCAGTTTAAAGTGTTTACACATAAAGTTCAGTACATTTGCTCAAACCAGAGTTTAAATTTAATTGGCAGAGATAATTGGCATCTTATGAGTTGTGGGAGCGTAAGCTAACAGCTGCTGCACATTAACAGAGATGTGCAGAGGCAGGTGGACCACATACACACTCAGTGGAGGATCTTGGATGGGCTGAGCCTGCATATCTGCTGGGGAACGCTGGGATTTTAAGGCGCCCTCCGGCCACCCAGTGAATGGAAGACAAATGACCGGAGAGTGTGTGCGGCGCTAATGAGCGCGCTCCTTTTGTTACACACAAAGTGCTCGATTGATTTCACATGAATCTGAAGAAGAGGAGGGAGAAAAGTCCTCAGTTTCTCTGCTGGAGACTTTGAAGACCTTCCAGACTCACAGGAGGGTTTTGCTCTGAAACACACACACTCACTAATTACTCCACCTTAATGAATCCTTTGTGCAGGTTTCTGTGGATCTTTGAATTAGAGGAGAGCTCACTGATGCAGGTAAGAAGTTTGAGCGTGTGCGTGCAGGTGAGTGCGTAATAATGTGGTCCTTAATCTTCATTTATCTGAGAAAGGTGTGCTAAACTCTCTGCACTTTAAAAACCAAACCTAGCCTTAAGCGAGGAGGACTTCACATCTTCACATTGGTACAGTTAACATACACACCACTACACACGTCTTTACATGTATGTATGATTTGCTCATCCTTTTTGACTTCTACATAACTGAATCCACTACAAAGGCAACATATGAAGTGTTCACACTGATAAGCCTTATTTGTTGCAAACAATCGCTCACATTGATGTTTGCAACATGTTAAAAATAAGCTCGGAGAGGGACATGCATGACACTGAGTTACATCACCTTTCCTTTAAGCAATGCTCTATAAAACTCAACCTAACTGCACTTCAACAGGAAGTACACCTCCAGAAATGGAGGATCGGCAAGCCCACTCCATGGAAGCTCTTGGGGTTCAATCAGTGAATCTTTATATGTACAGCGCAAATTCATAACAAGTGTTTTCTCGAGACACTTTACAAGAGAGCAGGCTGAAGACAAACTCTTCATTTTATGGAAACACATAGAGGCATAGGTACATTCACTCCTGATCTAAACTTACAGGAATATATGAATCTACAGTTTGAACTGTTGGATCTTAAGAAAGTTCTAAGTAGAGCTTCAAAATGCACAAAGAAGAAATGGGAGTGAGTGAGAAAAAATGAGTGAGCTATTTATTACAAACAACTAGTGTTGTTTGACCCGCCCAAGACCAGAATGCACCAAGACCAATACAAGACCAAGACTTTTGGGAGTCGAGACCGAGTCAAGACCAAGACTGAAACGAGCTGAGACTGAGACAAGACCAGGGCCATCAAAATCAATTTTAAAAACAATTACAAGGCTGAACAGTTAAGGAGGGTGTCCCTCAGTCACCGGGAGGGTTCCAGTCTCCACAGGAGAAATAAACATGAACTGAAGCTTTTTGTTGTTTTACCAAGTGTTCCTCCTTACAGAAGATCAGTGCTGGTCTGGATTGGTCTTGACGGAAAATTCCGAGTCTGGCCAGTCTAGGACCGAGACAAGACCAAGTAAAAGTACCTCTCGAGTCCGAGACAAGACCAAGACCTTCAAAACGTGGTCTCAAGACCGGTCTTGACACTAAGACCGGTCTTGAGTAACACAACACTACAAACAACCATTACACCGACAAAGGCTCTTCATCAGCTGATCAGAAGTTTAAGACCACAGCCTTTACAAGAAATCTTCACAACAATGGGGATTCAGTGTCATTTTCTCTCAAGACGACCATTTTACACTTCTTAAAAGATCTTGAGGGTTGTGGAACAAAAAAGTCAAGTGGTAGGCCCGAAAATAATTCACCAGCCCTGAGCCTTAGAATCCGACTGGCTGTCCATCAAGACACGGGACGATCCTCGGCCCAGATTAAGGTTGTTACTGGTCCTGCCTGCAGTCCTATAGCCATCAGACGACATCTGCCCAAGAAGGTCTAAGAGCAAAAAACCTCTTCAGAGGCCTCGACTCCTTCAACGTCACAAAACTGCCTGTTTGCACCAAAGCACCAAACATAGGACACTGAAAGGTGGAAGAAAGTTTAGTTCTTGGGAGAAGTACAGATCCAGCCATTTCAATTTTCCCCACCCCGACAGCTATCTGCCAGTGACCAGCCAACTTCCAGCCATTGGAAATCCCCTCCTCTAAGGTTGTCCCTAAAAGCCATTAAATTGCCATTAAAGCCATTGTTGCTGACCACGTCCATCCCTCTATGACCACAGTGGACCATCTTCTGATGAAGACTTCAGCAGCTCCATGTCTCAGAGCTCAGATCAAACTGGTTTCTTCAACATGATGAGTCCACTGTACTCAGTAAGGATCATGGAGAACTGAGGCAGTCTTAGTAAGCCTCTTATGGCCGTTTCCCATTAGCCCTACTCTACTCTACCCGGCGATCTACGGAGATCAGCTCTGCATCTGCACAGAAGGAGCTGGCTCGTGGGCTACAGTAATATATGCAGAAGGTGCTGCCAACAAGCTTTTAGTGAAAGCAAGCCGCAGGAACAGCACACTTTAATGAACACATTTATGACAACTTAGTTTTCCAAGCTACTTATGGCCCTTTTCCATTAGCCCTACTCTACTCTACTCAACTCTACCCGGCTCTATTCTACTTGCCTTGTGCTCCTTTTCCATTAGCCCCAGTCACCTGCCCAACGGGGTGCAGTGTCGCTGTAAACAGCTGAGAGGCACTGCGGTGACGTCATTTTGAGCGCGACACAACAATCTGTGTCTTTTTGTCACAAACTGAGTAAAAAAGGAAAGCAGAAGAAGGCTGCAGGTGGTAAGAAGAAATACCCCTTGAGAAGCACAGGAGAGTTTTGGAAGCTATACAACAGAATGAAGCCGAGGACGAGAGCAATCCAGCTGCAAAGAAAAGACGGATGAGGGTAAGCTAATGTAGCTACCGCTAGCATGCTAGGTCGTCGCGCTCATGACTCATCGATGACACTGTCTGACCAATCAGTAGCCGGCAGTCGGTGACATCATCTTTTAGTATGGACTCAGCTCGCTTGGAACCAGAGCGGAGTAGGTACTAAAACTAGCTTGTTTTAGGAGGTACCAGGCTAGTGGAAACACGCTGCTAATCAAGTAGGGCCAAGTAGAGTAGGGCCAAGGCGTGCTAGTGGAAAAGGGCCATTAGTAAGGTGTCCTTAATGAGGTAGTCATGAAGTCATGAGGAGTAACCACTGGCTTCTGTTGATCCATTAAAGTCAAACCCGTCAGCAGAGTTGATTTTTGACTCTAACATGAACTTTTATTGTGATGTGTTTTGTTCTTGGTGTGTTCGCGTGAGCCTCTGTGCTCCCCTCGCTGCCCTGACACACTCACCACACCAAGGTCCTCGATGTTATCAAACCAATTTGGCCTCGCTTTAATCATCGGGAACATTGAGCAGCACCCCCTCCCCTTGTACTTTGGAAGCAGACCAAATCCAATCACTCATAAGAGAGCGTATTGATTGATGTAATCTTATTGGAGGTGAGGTGTTGGAGGAGACATGATTGATTGCTTTTGTCTGGTACACGTGTTGCACTCGCTCTGCGACTCATGTCCACTTTCATCTGCTGTTTAATCTCTGTGTGAAGTTCCCAGGTCCCCTCTCACCCTCGGGCGTCACCTCGGGCCCGTCCTCGCTGAGCGCTGCTGATGATCGACGAACGGTGGATCATTTTTGTTTGATCTCAGCCGAGCTTAAAAACTCAGACTGTCATGTTTCTGCTCATGTCAGATGAAGACCAAACACCAACAACACAGATCTACACTGAGGCAGCTTAGCATCAAACCTGAGTCTGTTATGTTGAAAGTTTTTGGACTGGAAGGACACAATTAAACAAAAACACTAAATTCATTTGGCTTCTTTGGAGCTGCTGAGGTTCATTTTTAAGCTTTTATATATACAAAGAAATAATTGCGTGTGTGTGTGTGTATTAGGGGTGGGCTGTATATCGATTAAATCAATTAAATCCAGTTATTTTTGGCAAAAATCGAGATCATTTCCATTCATTTTCCTAAATTTTAAAGTTCTTCCAAAGATTAAAAAAAAAAAAATACTAAGAGGGAAGGTCTGATTGATTAAGAAATTTATTTTGACAACATAAAGAGAAAAAAAATCTATTAAAATCGTTAACTGACTTTTGTGGGGAAAAAAAAAATCGTTTTAATTAAAGACCAATTCGCCCATTCGTGTGTATGAATATATATATCTATATATCTATATCTATATCTATATATCTATATATCTATATCTATATATCTATATATATATATATGTATATATGTATATACATATACATATATATATTTATAAATATATATACATATATAAATATATAGGTATAGATCCATATATATAGATATACATTTATATATATACATATCTATACCTATATATTTATCTTTATATATATATACATTTATACCTACATATCTCTCTCTCTATATATATCTACATATCTATCTATCTATCGATCGATCGATCGATCGATAGATAGATAGATGTATATATAATTGTGTGTGTATATAAATATATATATATGTATATATATATATACACTCAACAAAAATATAAATGCAACACTTTTGTTTTTGCTCCCATTTTTCATGAGATGGACTCCAAGATCTAAAATTCATTCCAGATAAACAATATTACCATTTCTTTCAAATGTTGTTCACAGATCTGTCTAAATGTTTGATAGTGAGCACTTCTGCTTTGCTGAGATAATCCATCCCACCTCACAGGTGTGCCACATCAAGATGCTCATCAGACACCATGATTAGTGCACAGGTGTGCCTTAGACTGTCCACAATAAAAGGCCACTCTGAAATGTGCAGTTTTGTCTCACAGCAAAATGCCACAGATGTCACAAGCATTGAGGGAGCGTGCAATTGGCATGCTGACAGCAGGAATGTCAACCAGATCTGTTGCTCGTGCATTGAATGTTCATTTCTCCACCATAAGCCGTCTCCAAAGGCGTTTCAGAGAATATGGCAGTACATCCAACCGGCCTCACAACAACATTCCACAGGCCACAATTGACAATCTGATAAACTCTTTGCGAAGATGTGTTGCACTGCATGAGGCAAATGGTGGTCACACCAGATACTGACTGGTTCTGAGTCCCCAGACCCCCAATAAAGCAAAAAAAAAAAAATGCACATTTCAGAGTGGCCTTTTACTGTGGACAGTCTAAGGCACACCTGTGCACTAATCATGGTGTCTGATGAGCATCTTGATGTGGCACACCTGTGAGGTGGGATGGATTATCTCAGCAAAGCAGAAGTGCTCACTATCACACATTCACACAATTTTAGATCTTTGAGTCCATCTCATGAAAAATGGGAGCAAAAACAAAAGTGTTGCGTTTATATTTTTGTTGAGTATATATACATATATATATATATATATATATGTATATATATATATATATATATATATATATATATATATATATATATATATATATATATATATATATATATATATATATATATATATATATATATATATATATATAGATATATATATATATAGATATATATATGAAAGAACAAAAAAAAAGTGCACATCAAAAACACTGTATTTTGGTCACATTTCAAAGTGCATTAAAACTAACTTGTTTATTTGTTTATGAGCTTTTGCACTATAAAAGATACGTACGATCAAACTGGAATTATTCAGAAAACAAAGAAATGTGTCAGGAGAGGTCAAGAAACCATTAGGCTTAACTTGCTTAGCAGCAACCTTACAGAACGTGTTGCATTCCAGGTCTATAAAAATGTTGGAATTTTTATAAGACCTTGTCAGTGTTTGTAAAAGTTTTTGCTATTTTTCCTGCCAGACCTAAGCTCCAATCACGTTGCCTTTGGGCCGCTGATGAAATAGGACTGGTTTCGAGGAAATCTGAAGTGTCATGTAGAAATGTTGGAATAATGGGTTAAAAGAACTAAAATTATGTAAACCATTCTCCATATTTCAGCTTTCCTTAAAGAGCATTATGAAAACACAAGTCCCATGTGTTATTCTTCATGTATGTTCATAAGTTGTTCCTCGGGGTGTAACAGTACATGTATCTGTACCGAACTGCTCCAAAAGGACGTTCAGTTCGGTACAGTGCTGTACTCGAGTACAGTAAGTCTGCGTTAGCCGCTGCACATGGCTCTTTAATATTCACGGGGGTACTCGTCTATGATTGGCGTGGTTAGGGAAGGCTTTTTAATATTCATTAGGAAAGTGGTCTGTGATTCGTGCTCTTGTGATCCTGTACATATCATGTGGATGTGGCGTCTCAGAGAGCCAATCAGAAGATGAATATCAAAGAGCTTCCATAACCACAGGAGCTTGTGTCTGAATTGTGCATCATGGCTACTGCTAACAACCAACCGGAGCTTGGAGACCCTCCCCCATCGCTGAAATCTCCTGTTTGGGAACACTTTGGCTTTCTGGTGAAATATTGCAATCGAGAAAGACAGGTGGATAAAACGACTGCGGTGTGCCGATACTGTTCAACTGAGGTCGGGTATTTTCCGACAGCACGTCAAACATGCTAACTCACCTGAAACGGCACCACTCAAGTGTAAAAAAAAAAACACTGTAGTGCAAATTCAACTGCCGTCTGCATTCAAGCAGCCTCTCCTTGACAGTTTAGATCGGGCCAAAGTGATAACAGCATCCATCAGCGTTTTTATAGCATCAGATCTAAGACCATGTTCAGTTGTGAAATGCTGGTTTTAAACTCATGCTAAAGGTGATTGAGCCCCGGTATAAAGTACACAGTCGTCCATATTTAAGCCAGGAATTTAAAAAGAAAATCATTATTTTTAATTTCATACATTTGTTGTTTATTTTATTTAAGTTATTAGTATTACCAAGCAGCACATTGGATATATATTTTGGTTTTCAGTTTGTATAATGACAAATTTTTGGTTTAATAAACGTGCTAAACAAGAAAATGGTTTTGCGTTGTTCCCAAACTGTACTGAAAATGTACTGAACCGTGACCCCAAAACAGAGGTATGTAGCAAACAGTCATTTTTGTGAACCATTACACCCCTACTTGCTACCACACGTCTTAGTTGTAATCATCCCCTGGCAGCCCCAAAAGTTTACCATCTGGCCACCAGAATATTATAAAACTCTGAAAATGTGAAGAAGACAAACACGCTGCCTACCTCACATTTTTCTGGGTATCTTTTGAAGCTGTGTCCCAACATCTCAATCAGTCTTCATCACTATTAACTGTTTAGCTATGAATGCATTCCCCAAAATAATGAAACAGTTTTTTTTAAGAAAGACTTCACATTTGATCTGAGACCTGAATCCAGTGTTATCTACGTTTTAACCTTGTTAAATTAAGGGATAAATCCAGTGAAGGGAAACATGACAGCCTCAGAGAGCAGAAGGCAGAATATCTTTATTGCCCAATAGTGGCAGTGATAAGGACTGATCTTCTTAAAAATGTATAAAACTGGGGAAATAAAAATAAAGGGTTAAACAATAATGACGTGTAAGTGGCAGGTAATTAGGTAGCATTTGTCTGGAAGGGGAAAATTAAAGCAGCCATATCTGTGTGTTAGTCTGACCGAAATATTATTGTTCATCCATTGTTTAAAAATGCAGGCCCCCAATGTCTGTTCAGTAAAAACTGTTCTTTGAATGTGGTTGATGACCCCTGCCTTAAAGAACAGGGAAGAGAAAGACCCTGCACTCCCTTCCTCCACTTAAACTAATAGAAGATCACAAAAACACTAAAAACCAGATCTTAAAGCCGAACACTGTAACAGGAGGTCTCCGGTTATTGATGCTCATTGCTTCGGACCCTCGATCACGGCCCCGTGTATCGACGGCGGGTTTTTAGCTTGAGAAACTTCTTTTCTCTGCAGCGGCCTGAGTGACTGAAACAAGGCGGTGAATTTATCACAGGTGGGCGATGCAATTATCCCGCGAGTGTCCACGTGACGGAAATCAATATGACACAAAGCGCTCAGCCATTGACTCTCAGCCATGACGGAGTGCAGAGCTGTCTAACCATAGAAAGGACTGGATTATTGGACTCTGCAAGGCTCCTAGTTTTTTTGATTTACTGTTGGGTCAGTGCGGCATTAGAAAGGAGGCATTGTTTTACAAGAGGAGAGGGGGAAGTAATGAATGGAGGGCTGGAGTCGCAGCGAGCCGAGCGTCCGTCTTTATGGGCTCGTGTGGATGTTTCATGAGAAGGGGACAAATCTCTGCAGCTCTGCTCGGGAGAGGCTGAAGTTTGACAGGTGGACCAGCAGGGGGCCTCAGTGAACTTCCAGGAGAGCGTCGGGCTCAGCAGCAGGTCTATGGCCTCACATCTGCAGGACAAAGTGGAGCCCCGCAGAGTCTGACCCCGGCTATGTGCTCCAACACTGATGTTTGACTTCCTGACTTTGCAGGGTGAAACACTCGTTTAAAGCAATGACAGGATCTTTACTTTTCCTACATCATGGAATATTACCTTACTATGAAGCAGCTTCATGGTAGGGCTGAACGATAAACTGCAAATTAGATTAAATCTCAATATGGCTTGTTGCAATTTTCAAATCGCAGAAGGCTCAATATTTTTAGCCCAAAGTGTGTTGAACATTTTGGCATTGTGATGTAGTTTTTTGCAGTTTCATGCCTTTTTTTTTTTTTTTTTTACCTCTATTCATACACTTTTTTCCCAGTTTTGGACCATTTTTGCCCTTTTTAACCCTGTTTTTACAACTTCATGCCTATTTTGCTCCCATTCATCTTATTTGGACCACTGTCAGAACCATTTTTGGAATTTTTACATTGTTTTTGAAATTTAATTTCAAATCTAATTCCCAATTTTGCTGCCATAATCAGTTTTCCTAAGCCACTTTAGGATTTTTTTGGCCAATTTTTCCCCTTTTTTTTTTTGCAATTTCATACCTGTTTTGCACCTATTTATTAACCCTTTTCCACTTTCATACGATTTTTACCCAGTTTTTACAATTTCATACCTATTTTGCTTCTGTTCTTCACTTCTCCACTTTTTCTCAAATCTTTTATCCTTAGATTGATTTAATGTCATATTGGTTTTACTATAAAAAGATCTACTGCTTATGTTTGTTTAAGAATACATAAGATGAGGAACATTAAAACAATTGCAGAGTAAATCGCAATATTTTTTTCTCAAATCGTTCAGTCCTACTTCATTGAACTCTTCTTACAGTCAACATCAGCTGTCACTATGAGCACACACATTACAGTCAAATAAAGTATTATAGGACACATCAAGGTCTATTGAGCACGTTTATGGGACTACAGAATGACACGAGTAACATCAGAATTTATCAATGTGTGAATTTAACCCTCTGACTCCCCCATGACCCTTTAGGGCTCTTTAATTGTAATTTTCCTCTGATTTTAAAACTTTTTTTAAGCTGTGATGACAATTTCAGACAAAAATGTCGTCTTTTCAATGTATTTTGGAAAAACAGGATTCACATTGTATGAACAAAATTTTCCAGTGTTAACAAAAACTGACATTCAGACACCTGGAGCCTTTTCTGGCCCCACTGACGACCTATAAAAACACTTTTTTCATTCTACTACCATTGCAATACAGAGATATTAAATGCTGTTAATTCCTCAGAAACCTGCTTCTCTGCTGCACAATAAATCCACTTTAAGATTAAACCAGTTTCTCATTTTAGAGAGACACTGTGGGAAATGGTTGCCTTTATCAAACTGATAGGATATAACACTGACTGTTAGCCAGTGTAATAAATTATTTACACTTGCGATAATTTCCAGATGTTGATAATCATCTACATTTCCCAAACTAATAATCCCCAAACCAAACAAGACATTTTGCACCTAATATTAAATATCAACGTTGTGTGTAAAAAGTGCCATTACTGTAGATAAGCCGGCAGTTAGAGGGTTAAAATTATAAAAAAAAAGTACAATACATGATGAGGATTTGAGTTAATAACAAAAGAAAAGTTTCATATGTCCAAATGTATTTAAAATATCCTAAAAGGGCGTTTTTAAAGGAATAACTGTACTAAAATACAAAATCCATTTCAAACATTAACATGGTATTACCACTAAAAACTACAAACATTTATTTCCATGAAATATAAGCCTCATTCATAAATGAAGACAACAGACAAGACAAAGAGCAAAAGCAATGGTAGAAAAAAAAGATTCAACAAGATCAGCATCTCAGCTTCTGAATTAAAAAAACGATCACAGGTGAAACAGGAGGAATGTCTAAGGTGGCTTTAGCACCTAAAATTCAGTAGAGGCACACAGGTGCCTGTCAAACGCTGTGTAATCCAGCCTCCTGTCACTAGTTGGCGCTGTAGCTATTGTTGCATCATGAGCCATAAATACACAACCAGCTCCAAGTAAAGACTTTGGTTAGCATGAAGCAGTTTTGAAATATCCTGTGTGATATAATAAAGCTAAAGCTTCATTTATGCTGCATCAGCCTGCACTGGTATACTGACTGAAGCAATGTGTAAACATATTCTGCAGATTTGTTAACCTGTTAAAACATCCAGGGACTGGTGGTGCTAACAATGTTAATGTTGCCACACTCTGTTTTACATTGTCAGTGAACACATTAGCATGTCTGTTGTCATACCAAAACCAGGCCCCAGTTTACTCGACTTGTTTGGTCCTTTTCTGGTTCAGATGACTTCTACACTCACTGTACAACGAGTTCTGGAAGTGAACAGAAATCCTCGTTTTTTGGTAGACCAGAGTTCATGTGAACTTCACACCAGTCCAAACAAACCAAACTCTAGAAAAACAGAATCAGAGTTTGTTTGGTCAACGCCAAAGCTAAAGTGATTAGAAGACAGGAGAGTCGACAGTCTGTGGAGCTGCAGCACAGGCTCTTTAAATGTCATCTACATAAGGTAGTTTTCACACCTGCAGCTCATTGGCTTTGTCCAGATTCTGTTGAAAAATGCTACATATGTGCATATTTCCTTTGGATCGTTTCATGGTCAGAGCACACAAGCAGGGCTGGCCTTCGGGCTAAGCTATCAAAAAACAAGTCCTTGTTCAAAGAGGAGGTCAAATTTCTTGTTGAGTTTGGGCAGGACTGACCTTTCAAAAGTAAATCCTGCAGGTGATTTGATGATCAATACGTCCATCACATTCATCACAGGCCAATCAGATGATGCAGTAGGCGGGCGCCACTGTCACGATGTAAAGGACAAACCTTAAACCACAGACTCTCACTAAAACATGTCAGAAGTAGAGCAAAAAATATCGTTTATATAGAGAAGTTTCTTCTTTGTTTTTCATTCTATAAAGAAATGTGGTCCAGACCTGATAAAACTGCTGCTGCAGCTGTTAGCATCTATGCTAATCTGTGTGCAAGAGGTCACTTCCTGTTGCTGTCTTGGTGTAGCTCCTCCTCTCTGATTGGGCAGTCCTACTTTGGGCCACTCACAGCTGCTGTAGATTGGAGCTTGGCCGCCCCCTTCTCACACTCTGTATCACTGGAGAGATGGACAGGGTGTCCTGAGGCTGACATTCATTAAACCGTAAACATTTTGACAGTCCAGCTGTATCCTCAGTCCAAGCTGGAATAAGTCTGTTTCTGTCTGTTCATGATTGAAAATAATTCTCTTGGTTATATTTGATGCAGCAGTGAAGGTCCTTGTTTCTTTATATGGATACTATGGATGCACAAAATGATCGAGACAATTTCTGAATCTGCAGATATTTTAGCTAGGGGTGTCCTCATACAACTATTTCACCTCCGATATGATACCCATATTGCAGCCTTGAGTATTGGCCGATACCGATATCAATCCAATACAATATCAGCAGGAATCATACAGACTTTTATTACCTATTTTGTAGTATGAACTGTAAGAAAAGTCTTGATCAGGTGAGATTACTCAAACAGAGAACAGTAGGCAGCAACAGTAGGTATGAGAAAAACTGATCCATTTGTTATTAACCAATAGGTTAAATAAATGTTAACCTTAAACATAAGAATATACTACAATTAAAACAACATGAATAAAAAATATTAGAAGACCCTGAAAAGTGACCTCAATAAATCAAACAAAAACATATTTCACCAATTGCAAAATAACCACTGTGTTGAACTTAAACATAAGCATATTCTACAACTGAATAAAATAAAAAATAAATATATTAGAATGGACTGCTTCTATCGGAGTGCTGATATCGGAGATTTAGGATGCAGGCCGATACAATCCGATATTTGTTTTTTTGGCCGATATCCGATATCAATATCGGATCGGGACATCCCTAACTTTAGCTCTACTAACAATGGTAGTGCAGCAGGTAGTGCACATGCCTCACAAACAAGAATAGGGCTGGGAAGATACGCTTTTCTCCAATTTTAAACGATTTTTTAGGTGCCAATTCGATTTAAATTACAATTCTGCCGATTTTTCCAATCTTTAGTTAGCTTTTTCAAAACCAGTGAAAAAGATGAACAATGATGATGCCTGCAGACAAAATCAGGAAAACTACACATCACATGTGAGTCTGTTTTTAGGATTTATTCAGCAACATGTTTAACCAGCTGTTTATACTCTCTCTTCAAAAGCCTGGACTGACTTTAAAAGTGGATTATTAACACAGACTAAAATGAAGCTTTTACATTTGGAAAAAAAAAAGATTTTTTGAACAAAAAAAATCAATTTAAATTTGCATGCATGGGTTCTCTCCACTCATGCATGCAGGTATGAGTGTGACTGTGAATGTTTGTTCGTCTCTATATGTGGCCCTGTGATTGGCCAGGTTCAGAGTGTACACTGCCTCTTGCTCCATGTCAGCTTGAACAGACTCCTGCTCGTGACCGTGAAGGGAAAAGCAGGATAGATAATGGATGGATGGAAGTAGGCCATAAATGTTTTTATGTATATAAATGTAATATGGGCAGATGAAACATTTACTTTAATGGTTTGTTTATTTTTGCTAAATGTCCACTTTGTTCAATCTAATGTGTCATTTACTAAAGACTAAGACGCTTTTCCTGCCCTACATACATTTCTAACTATATCTGTATCTGCAATAATGAGTTTGGATATACTGACATGTTGAATATCAGCCAAAATCTAAAAAGTGCATCTGTTATTAATCCACTGTTTGTTCCTGGTGACGTCTGAAGAATAAGAAATGTAATTATATAAAGTCAGAGTGTGTTTGTAGTTATTGATCATTAGTTTGTTGGAGTGTTAAATAGACTCTGGTTTGAGTGCATTGGTGAATAAAGAGCGTCTTTATGGCTGATCGTCACATTTCATGATTAAATTTCTGGGTTAGGAGGCAGCACGGTTCAGCGAAGAGATGATCCTGCAGAAACCGGTGAAGGAGGAAGAGGGAATCAGAGCACCCACGCCTGGGCTGAATGCTTTGGATAAAGAGGAGAGAAGTTGAGGAGTAATAGATTTTAGCTGCTTGGCCACACTTCCCACACAGCCGCGGTCCCAGCCCGGGTGTTTTCTGTTTTAATAGGGCCAGAGAAAAAAAAAAAAAAAAGGTGAAGTCAGCAAAAACAAAATGCCGCCATTAAATCATCTCCCCAGATCTGGTGTCAGAGCAGTAATGGGAAACGCACTCATCATCGGAAAGGTTACTGCCTTCCAGAACCTCCCCTGCTCGCTCTTCTCTCTCTTTATCTCCTGCTCCTCCTCCTCCTCCTCCTCCTCGCTGTGGCAGAGCTCATCTCAGGTCTGCAGGCTGCTGTTTGGTCCCCGGGGCCCCGGGGTCGAGGATGAGGGATTGGGGCGGCTACAGTTCTCCATGCTGAGTTGGTTCCATTTCGCGGAGACGTTCAAACTCAAAATGTCTCTTTCTGTCTGAATCAAAGAGGACTTTCTGTTTCAGGTCCACCCTCACAGGCCTTCAGAGCTGCAGTCAGAGCTTTGATTAAAAAACTAAAATAAAAATCTGCATACCTTCTGAACGAGTTTACTTAAATTCTTCCACATTGTTTCTTACCAGACGACAATAATAAGGCACAAGGCAAGAAACAATCCACTACCAGAAAACATTCAAAGTCTGTTTTTTAACCGTGAAGGACTTTACAATCTGAGAGGTGAAGACAGCTTTAAAGGATAAGTTTGGTTTCTACAGCTTTCACATTGTTTATAGAATGAAGTAGAACAATATACTCACCCAGAAGGCTTTCCTGATCCAAACAGTGCTTCAGGAGATATTTAGATCCAAAATCGAGCGGCAGACATCCGTATAATGGTAGCACACGGGGCATACAGCGCCACTCCTAAAACTGCATTAATCGTCCAAAAACTCATTAGTTTCACCAATATTTCATCATGGTCCACTCACGCTACTCCTCCATTACAGTCTGTGTCACACCAGACATGTTTTTGTGACTGTGCTGACCTCTGAACTGAAGAAGAAGAGTGTCTGCCTCCGAGCATGTGCAGTACGGCTCATTGTTTCAGGGGAAGACCGCCGGCTACTCAACTTTCTTCTTCCAGTTTTGTGCAAAATGGACGAATATCTATGGGATGAAGATGTTGTGGAGGAGAACTTTGAATATGATGGGTGTCCTTACAGTTTGGAGCCAGAGTTTACAGACGAGGAGCTCATCGAAAGGAGGACGCAGAGGCAAAGAGAAGAACAGCTCTCCAGAGAGTACTGCGCAGGTGCTGACGCAAACATTCTTCTTCTTCAGTTCAGAGGTCAGCACAGTCATAAAAACATGTCTGGAGTGACACAGACTGTAATGGAGGAGTAGCGTGAGTGGACCATGATGAAATATTGGTGAAACTAATGAGTTTTTGGATGATTAATGCAGTTTTAGGAGCGGTGCTATACATGCCCCGTGTGCTACCATTATACGGATGTCCGCCGCTCGATTTTGGATCTAAATATCTCCTGAAGCACTGTTTGGATCAGGAAAGCCTTCTGGGTGAGCATATTGTTCTACTTCATTCTATAAACAATGTGAAAGCTGTAGAAACCAAACTTACCCTTTAAAATATTAAGTAGACGCACAAACATTAAAAGCTTCTCTGTATCTGTTATTGGGGTGAGCATATGGAACAGTTTAAGAGAGGAAAGGAAGAAATGTTCAAGTAAAAACAAGTTTAAAACTAGAAAAGCATTTGGAGAGCACAGACCTCCGCCAGCACCACAGTCCTCACCCATATTGTGATTTTCACCATAAGTATTACTCCTACCTTTATTTCATCTCAATATTTTGATTCCTTGACCATGAAAACATACCATTAGCAACTGGATTCATAATGATATCTATTTTAGTTCAGTAATTATTCACAGAAATCAGATTTTTCGTCATGGCGGCCAGACGCTGATCCCGATCAACACCAAAATTGAATCAGTTCTTCCTTTTCCCATGCTGAACATTTCCTGAACCTTTCATCAAAATCCATCCATAACTTTTTGAGTTATTTTGTTCACAGACAGACAAACTCTCCCGTAAACATAACCTCCTTGGCGGAGGTAAAAATGTACAAAATGATGATTTTTGTAAGATACCGTAATAAAGAGAATGAAGTAGTCTGATAATATTATATGGTTATTATTAAAAATAATGATGGTATGAGAATTCTGTATATCTGTGTGAAATTATAATCACTATTGTGGATGGAAGTTTTCTGTTGCAATGTCCAAGCATGAAATAAGGGTGCATGGACACAGCTGTCAGAGTATATGTACAGTACGTGCATAACATCTGCATTTGTTCATAAATTACTGTTTGGTTAAGAGGTGGGAATTAATAAGATTTTACTTCATTACACTCCTTTTCCAATATGTGATTAGACAAGTCTGTTTGTTTTGTATTTTTTCTGTCTTTGACACTGATTTTACTTTAACCTCATGTTCCAAATACATGTCAATCAAATCAAAACAAAGCATCTGAGGGTTATATAAATACACGAAGAGTACTATTCCAGTTTTAATGAAGATGACCCCCTGCTGGGAAATCTAACATCACTGATAATCACTAAGCCATGAAATGATATATTAAAAAGTTAATCAGACTCCTGAATCAAACACTTTTATTTTATCCGTCATTCATTTGTGAGCGGTCTTCAAGACTTAGGGGAACAACACTGAGTCCAAAAATGTCTAAAACTACCTGAAAATATTCATCAGAATTCTGATTTTTACCAAATGAGAATCTTTCTTTGGTCCAACTTACGTTCTGAATAACTAAAAGGATTAACCAATAGCTTATTAGATGATACTACAGCTGCACTGATGGACTCAGCTCTTATCCTGTAACATTTTAATTCTCTGATGGTGCCTCTCTGTTGCTCTGTCATGTAGGGGTGTCAAAAAAATCTTTAATTGATGCAGACACGGCCAATAACAGTTTAATCTGAGAGGCTGCTGCATCACTTTTGTTTCTGAGAAGAAAAATCAAGTTTAGAAACACGAGACCCACAAAATCTACAGTCCTACTCATCATTATCAGCAGCTATGATGTTTAAGTACACAATGTGACAGTACAGTTTCTTTACAAACCTCTCTAACTTTGCTCTGCATCACTTTATCAGACTCAAACTTGGCAGAAGTAATGTTCACATCTTAAGGTTTGTAAATTATACTTCATTATCTACTATGATCATGTAGTCATATTTAGAATAGGCAGTTTTAATTGGAATCACTTGAAGCCTACAAGGAAAAGAACACCCTACCAACAATTAAGCATGGTGGAGGTTCCATAATGGTTTGGGGCTGCTTTGCTGCATCGGGTACTGGAGGCCTTGACCGTATCACAGGAATCATGAAATCAGAGAATTATCAAGAAATTTTAGAGGGAAACGTCCGACCCAGTGTAAGAACACTTGGTTTGAAGATCGTGGGCCCTCCAGCAAGACAAAGACCCAAAGCACACATCCAAAAGCACACAGGAATGGTTGAAAAGGAAAAAAATGGCCTGTTTTAAAATGGCCAGCAATGAGTCCTGATCTCAATCCGATTGAAAATCTTTGGTATGGCTGAAATCTGCCATTGAGGAAAAGAAACCTGCAAATGTTCAAGAGCTTGAACAGAAGAGCAAGAAGCTTATAGATGGCTACAAGAAACATTTGGAGGCTGTCATCAGTGCCAAAGGGTGTGCAACAAAATACTGAAGAGGGGTGCCATTATTGCTGCACATGCTTTTTTCAGTTCTCTCTTTGAAATTACAATATATAACTTGTAAAAACGATTTTTTCTTTGCTAAAGTATTTTGGACCTTCAGTAAAAGACCCTGATGACATGAATTTGGAACATTTCAATTTATTTCTGAAGATATTGTTAAAGTAATGAAAATAATGAAGGGGTGCCAATAATACTGAGCAGGACTGGATATATTTTGGATCCCAATGAAAAGGCCTTTCGCAGCAGTTGGTATTTGTTGACTTTATATTTTCTAAGGATGCACCGTTTATTCAGTGACCGAATATATTCAGCTAAATATTGAAAAAAAAGCCATATTCAGCCTCAGGAGGAGTGAGGTAATAGCAAGGTCGAATAGTACCAAGTGACGCATTGATGAAATCAACTACGTCACTGTGCGTGACTGTGGCTAAGCAGACTGAGGCTGTGTTCACACTGCACGCTACTTGTACTACCTCGGCGATCACTCTCCATGTAAAGTCAATGTACAGCCGCGATGGGGCGGGGCTAACCTTCCCACGATGCGACAGCCGCGTGTCACACTACCACATAGCTTGTCCTGCGATGTCAAAGTAAAAAAAGTTGATTACTCAGGCGATGTCGTGTGTGGCTGTGCAGCAACAGCCAATCAGCGGTGTGTGACGGTGCCCGTGACAGACAGTTATTCATCCGGACAACAGAAGAACAATTTATGTCCCTGTGGAAACATTAGTCAGTGTTGACATTAGTTCCACCTAGACGGACCACAGTAAACTCACAGATGATGCTGCTGCATCATCACGGTGAAACCAGAGCGGACGTGACGTCACCGAGCAACGGCCGACGGCAACACTGACCAAAATGAGGTATTTATGGACACGCGACGATACTGCAGTGGGCGACGCGACTTTGGTAGCTGGGTCACTTGCGGTATGAACGCAGCATAAGGCTGTCACTTTTCCAAAAAATCAAACTCGAACAATTTTCACCCAAATAATTGAAGGTATTCAATCAGGGGTAAGGGATAAGAGGGCGTCACGAGGCCCCTGCATGCCGTTGCCCACCCCTACTGTAGATCTGGTGTCGCTTTGACACGATAGTTTCATTCAGGCTCTAACGCCGTCACATCACACAGGAACTACTGGACAGCTTGGTGTTGTTTTGCAAGCACTTCTGGATTTGTTTCAGCACAATCACTGCGCATTCACCATTACAGTGGGATTAAAAGAGTCCAATAACCATCCGGCAAACAAACTACAGCCTGTTATTTATTTACATTAAACTGAAATCTACATTTTTCTGCCCCACTTTCTTGATCCCTTCAGTCCTGAATAACCCACTTTGCCTTAACAATCCCCCAGCTCTTCCTAAGCTCAGGCTGTTCTGTGTAATTCTCAGTATTCTTATTAAATCAGAATATCAGTGTGCAGAAACAGTCGGAGGAGCCCCCCCCCTCCAGAAGGCCACTTCCCAGGTGATAAATCACAGATGACAGAGGGCATTACACGCACAAACGGACCGCCGCTGCCGCACCTTTAGAACAATTAATTAGCTGGCTGACACTCATTTATCACTGCGGCAATAAGGTGAAAAAGTCAAGAGTTTATTAAAGCTCCGCTTAATTTCCAGGAGCTGTGGGCCAGAGGCGGAGACACGTCACAAACAGCAGTTCACATCCCGACTTCACACACAGTCACAGAATACAATACACAGGTAATCAGAGTTCCTTCACATCACAGCTGTAAACAAACGTTTGGCATTTCTATTAAAAAGTGATCAACACAAGCTGAAGAGAAAAAACAGGTCTGTAGGCACCAAAAGAAACACATCACTGAAAAAACTCAAGTCTGAGCAAAAATGTTCCCCTAAGTGTCGTCAAAAACAACTCATTACACTTATTTTACATTCTTTCAGAAAATTAAAGCTGTAAAAAAACATCCAAACAGTCAAACCTGTAAGGTTAAGAGGAGGAAAGTGATGTGTTTTAAGGATTATACTGAAAAACATACAAGATCACAGTTGTGAGATAAGTAAATAATATATGAATAAGGTTAAAATCTGATATTTACAGGAGCAAAGTTCTGTTTCTATAAATCTGAAGGGGAAAAACTGCAGTCATACATTAATGTAAGAGGATCAAACTGCAAAACAAAACCATCCCAAATGTACAAAAACAATCAAAAGAGGGAAGTTATTAATGTATAAAAGTTTAGTTGTGAACTTTAACACACTAACTGTAAGATGATATGTAAGCATTGATGATTTAAATTCACAAGCACACAGTTTTGGAATAACCAAACTCTTGAAATAAAGTCACAAACATTTGTTTAAAAGTCATTTAACAGCACAGGGAGGTAAATACATATTTAATCTTTAATTTACTGGGTTTAACTTTAAATGTTGAAGTCATAACATTTAAAGGAGTGTGGACTGAAGTTTCCAATATTGAAGTGGAAAAAACAGGAAAACGGACAATTTTAAGACTGCAGAAGAAAATGAAAAATGTTTAATGAAAACATTAAAGCAGGGGTGGGCAAGTGGACGCCCAGGGGCCAAATGTGGCCCTCCACATCACTAAATGTGGCCCGAAAACCAGCAGCTGTAAATATGAAGAAAACTCAGATATCCAATAGAAATAATTCTGTATAATCTTATGTAAGTTATTTAACGAAGCCTTTAACATTATATCAAGTATTACTCAACACTATATTTAAAAAATGGCAGCAGCAAAATATTTGAGCTTTAAAAATTTGAATAACACATCATTTTATTGATTTGAAAAAAGCTTCATTGGCTTTAATTCCATGTATATGTGCTAAATTCGCTTTAATTCTGTATCAAGTTATTTGATTCTGCATAATAACTTGTATTTGTGTTGTAATATATGAAAATTGGTATTCTAATTTTATGGTAAATTTATTTTCTCATTTGTTGGTTATCCAACAAACTTTCTCATCATCCAGAGTTTCCGAAATTTGTAACAGTGTGGCCCTCAGGCTGGAAAAATGGTTTTATGTGGCCCTCTTGGTCATTAAAGTTGCCCACCCCTAATTAAAGTCATGAAGTTATTTGACTAGTGCTGTCAAACTATAAAAATCTCCAGACAGAGAAATTGTAAACAGACAGAAAGTTAAATTGTACTTTTAGTTTATGATGTGGATTTGAAAGTTAAGAGTTGTTATTCTAAAGAATAAATATTAAATGGACAAAAACAGTCCACAGATGAGTTGGTCTTAACATGAGATATTTAGTTTAAATTATATTTCTAGAGCTACTTCTTTAGAGAAAAGTAAAAACAGTTTTAGCAGTAAATCACACAATTAAAGAAAGTAAAAGAAAGAATAAAGTTTTGTATAAAAAGGACTCTTTATGATATGGTACCAGAAAAAAAGTAAACAAAAAAATCCCCCATAAGTCTTAAATCTATGAGGTAGAAGACAAACAATAATAAACATTTCAGGGAAACAAACAAACATAAAAAGACTAAGATTCCTAAATAAACAACATTTATGCTGCAATCTAAGAGAATAAAACAGAAAGGAGGAAAAGTCCTTACAGCTCTACACCAAGGCCAAATGTTTTCTGGATTTAAGTCTTAAATATCCAACATTAAACTGATAACAATAATAAAGGTTGAAAATCAGAAATAAAGCAGTCAGAAGCTGTGAATGTATCAGATTAGAGACTTAAATTCAAGAGCAATAAAGTTCTGAATTTCTGATCTAAAAGTTTTAAATATATGACATAAACGTGTTTTAAGGGAAGAATGACCCTATTCTAAGAACTTAAGCCTGCAACCTCTTTCATTTAATAAAATTAGACAAAAAAGAGGATTTTTGAGAACAATAATGTTATAAAAATAAGTGTAATGAAGTGTTTTTGACGTGTGGACATTAAACTTGGTTGAGTTTTCTGCAGCCACAGTTGGGCCTGGTTAATAAATACTGTACACGCGGTCACACTACAGAGCTACAGAAACACCTATCATCAGGTTAAATGTCTGTACAGAGTAAATATCTGGAGCCATGCACTGAAGATCTGACAGTCTGAGCCGGCGGGTGATGGGGTCAGAGGTCGACTGCTCCCAGGAGCATGCGAGCGGAGCTTGGACGGGCAGCAGAGTGACACGCGAGGGCACGACGTGACACCAGTTTTATTCTGACAATGCTGACTCCGTCCCTGTGGAGACGGAGCTGGAAGTCTTTCTGTCAGTTTGACTGTCGCTGAGACGAGAGGAAGACTTCTGAACGCCCCGACACGCTAAAGACTAACAGCTAACTACACGACGCTGACTCTACGCTGATGCTGTAAGGTAGCTTCTCTATACACAACAACAACGCCCCTCCTTCTATCAAGAAAACACAACACAATAATCAAGATAAAGTTCAAGTGCGTCTGCAGAGATCCACTGAGGATCAATCAAGAACACTGAGAGCCTGTGAGGACAGAGGCGGACACAGAGCTCAACAAAAGTGCAAAACATCAGAAAACATAAGCTGCTGGTCTGAAGGTGTTCACCAACAGGTTAGACGAGGAGAGGAACAGAAATGAAACCTGGGCTCAGCACTTCTCCTGCTGCTTCATACTTTAAACCACAGAGTCACAGAAATGACTCTGGAGTTAAAAAAAATAACACAGAGAGTATAACCTCGATTAAAATATTCACTCCAGCTTCCACCCAGAGACTTCAAACATGCTCTATAGCACGTGTGTCAAACTGAAGGCCCGAGGGCCACATCCGGCCCGCGAGATTGTTTTATATAGTTTTTGTTTTTCATATTAATGGCCTGGTGGTATGCAGTGCTGATAACACACAAACTGCAGATCCCATAATAATAAAACAGCTGCCTGGCTGAACAATAGACAACTGGGAACAAAAGCACAATTTTATATAATATTTTCTTTTTTTTGTTGCATGTTCATATTTCCAACTTTTTATTTTTACAGGAGATATTTTTTTGGAGAGCAAAAGCTTTTTAAGACCTAAAGTGTGTTTTGAGTTTTGGCCCCATGTGCAGAAGAGTTTGACACCCCTGCTCTATAGGTACAAGTGTGAGCATGAATGTTTGTCAGTCTCTCTCTGTGGCCCTGTGATTGGCTGGTGTCAGCTGGAACAGGCGGGACAGATGATGGATGACACCAAACCTCAGTGAAGATGAACTCAAATATGATCAAGTATCTCTGTGTGAAAAACTGCATTTCTGTAATACTCCAGAATCTCTGACCATCAATACAGATCTTATTTAACATTTCAGCCTGTTGTGAATATTTTAATCATAGGACCTCTCCAAGATGGCGCCCAGCACCTGCCCAGGTGTCTTCTTAATGTGCTTACATCTCTGCTTCCTCACTTTGAGAGTAAAAAAAAACTAAGAGCACAGAGGTGTCCTTCATTTGAGCAGCTTAAAACAAATTAAAACAGACAAGACCATCTTCAACAGATAATAAAACCAAATAAAGAAAGGTGCACTTCTGCATCCCTTAACGCTGTGTCGTATGTTTGGCATTAAACTTCTACTTTTTGACTCATTTAACATCTTTTCAAACACTTTCTTACTCTTATCTAAAACCAGCAGTCCAGTTTTCTCGGCTGGTTCCGGACAGTAAACGGTGGACTGTTGTGCATTTCCACAGCCAGCTAAACCAACACGCTCCACCTTTCAGGGCTGGACTGGTTGGATGGATGCCAAACAGGTTGGCCAGTGCAGAGTCATTATTTTAGTACCTCTCAAAAATCTGTCATTTTAAAGGTGCTATGAGGAGAATCTGTTTCCGGCGACATAAAGACTCTGCTACCCATGAGCACGCGCGGCGACTGTGGTAAAGACGTGACCCAAGCCATAGCGTGTGTTTGTTGTGATGCTAATGAATGCAGCTCGGACCTTCCTCAGAACTCTCCTTGCTCCTTTGATTACTTAAGAACTCCTCATAGCATCTTTAAGAGGAACTGAAGTGAGCCAGGCTGCTCGTGGGAAAGCGACACGCTCATGAGCCTGACTCCTGAATCACAGGCGACTCGACTAAACATGAAGCTTTAACCTAAAAACTTACAGACACAGACTCCAGGATGGAATCTGAGTCTAATCCCTTTAAACCTATGAACATCCAGAGCCCTTTTACATTTGTAACCTCAGAGTTTTCTGGAAAAGGTATCTAGAAATCGTCCCTGACTCACTTGGATCATAGATTGTGGGGAAAACACACTATGAGTCTGGGTGTTCATGAAGCTCCACCAGGTGAATCCAGACTATTAGATACCTAACTTTAGACTATTCAGGAAAGAAAACCCTTCACTGGACTAAATTTAAACAACTGGCCCATAAAACAAATCCATAACAAGAAAATAAGAGTGCATGTAAACTCACCGACCCTCTAAGTCCTGTTTTAAAGACTAACACACTGGAGTTTCGGCGATGTGATCTCTTCAGATCAACGACTACGTCAGATTAAATGAGGGGCAGTTGCATCGATCAGTCCGCTCAGTGTTGGGCTCTATCACTCCTTTGTGTTTTCAGTATTGCTCGAGAGATGTTAATTTTATTCTAAAATGTCTGCTATATACATGCGTGGCTGTAGCTGTCAGACGAAGACAACCGCATGGATGCAACTGGAGCCTCAAAAGATCGAACGCAGAAGGGCTGAAAAAGATCTTAAAAAGTCAATCAGAGTAAGATGAGGAAATATTAATGCATGTTTACCACAATGGCAACAAAAGTAGGGGCTCTAATCCCCAATTCAGGACAATTTGCTGTTTTAAATAATCAAAAGAGGCCTGCTAACGCCTGCACACTGTCCAAAATAAACAGATATTTTGACAGTATTTAAAGAGTGAATGCTCTTCATCATTGTTAGTATTTTTTCTTATGCTGCCAACAAAGTGCAAGAAGGTCTTTTTCGTTTGGATCATTCTCTGATCATAAAATGTTTTTTTCATTTAAAACAAAACATATTAAAGAGTTAAGAATTTTAACAACAATACAAGCGAATTACTTAAACATGTTGAATAATTTAGGCAGACTGTAGGAATTTTCTGGTTTTTTTGATCATCCAAAAGCAATACTTGTTTTCCATCACCTCTTGCTTTAGCTCTCCCAAGTTCGAGTGTTGGTCCTAAGCTACGATCAAACCAAAGTTTTTAATTCTGATATTGTGACATCCATTTCTTATCCCTAAAAAAAAGAGAGATATGTATTGTGTATTGCCATTTGCTTAAAAAACATAAAACTGATTTTTGGACCAAATGATCCAACTTTAAAATGTAGAAAATAAAAAAAGTAAAAGCAGCATCAAGTCCAGACTTGGTCCAAAAGTGTTGGTTCCTAAAGCACAAACCGGCGCCATATTTCGGTTTATTGTCCTTCTTAGTTATTGGTTGGACAGTTGTCGGTCCGTTTGGGGTCAGATGCGGTCGCAGGGTGGCGTGACGGTCTTCGGCCTGACTTCTTCAAACGCCTCAATCTGCCTCTGTCTGTCTCTCTAAGCCAACCGGTCGTCTGTCCCCGAGTTTTTTTGGGAGGTGAGGAGGCTGCCCCGGCTCTCACAACCTGTGCAATGCAAAGATAGAAAGAGTCAGGGCAGCACACCTCACACCCCGACCAGAAAACCCTTCACACACTTTAAAACACGGACTCAAAAAGTCAACACAAACTCTTAACCCTTATGGACTGTTCAAGTGAACTATACACAGTTACTGTTATGGCTGTTTTCAGCCACTAACTTTTTGACTGCCCTAAAACATATCAGATCAATATTTTTTCTACTTTTTTTCACATAAAACTCTTAATCCACTTCTGCCCTGCTCAAAACTACCACGCATTAAAAAATAAATAACAATTTTTAACACCTCAAGGGCAATTTAACAGAAAGAACGCCACTGGTTATGGGACGGGTTAAACTCGAAATGAACTCTTTTATATATAAAACATGATCAGAGACCGGAGATTTTTTACGGGGTATCATGGTCTTGGAAATGTCAAAGATTAGTGACATCATTGACTTTTATGTCTTTTTAGTTCTTGTGTAGCATCAGATTAAAAACAAAAGACTATGATACCACATAAAAATTCTTTATATTTTTTATATTGAAAATAGGTTGATTCGTGTTTTAGAGACCTTATTTCTTTAAATTGCCCTTAAGGGGTTACAATTTTTATTTATTTTTTAATGCTTGGTAGTTTTGAGCAGGGCAGAAGTGGATTAGGAGATTTAAGCAAAAAAAAAAAAGTAGAAAAAATATTGATCTGATATGTTTTTAGAGCAGTTAAACGTATAGTGGCTGAAAACAGCCACAACAGTACCTGCGTAACTTTTTGAAAAAAACTGATACTACAAAATAAATGAAAAATGATTAAAAATCAATGGTGCTACTAATCTTTGACATATCTAAGGCTATGATGCCACGTAAAAAATCTTCTGTCTCTGATCATGTTTTATTTTGAAAAATAGGTCATTTGATGCTGTACCCTTCCCATAATCCATCCCATATTTCTTTAAATGGCCATTAAGAGGTTAAATGTTTTATGTATTTTCCAATGCTTGGTAGTTTTGAGCAGGGCGGAAGTGAATGAAGATATATAAGCGACAAAGTAAAGAAAAAAAATGATTTGATCTGTTTTTAGAGCAGTTAAAATTATAGTGGCTGAAAACAGCCATAACAGTACGAGTGTACAGTAAATTTGTCCACAGTGACCTATTGACCTTTTGAAAAATTTTAATTCTTCTTTTCAAAATATATGTAAAAATAAGCTTCCTTCCCAAAATTCATTCAATTTGCTGCAATACAAGAAAAGTTATGGTCAAATAACTGAGAAAATTTTACTCATAGTGGCTGTTTTCAGCCTTAACAGTCCACAGGGGTTAAAGGGGTGTAGCTTTGTTTTAAAACCTTCGGTAACACTTTACTTTAGAGGTCTGCAAATTTCATCACACTTGAGTAATAATTAGACAAAGTTTTTCCTGATTTCTTTGAAATTACCCCTGAAATTTCATGAGAATTTGGTGAAAATTAGCACAAAACTTCTTTAAAATAATGTCCAAATTTATTGTCGCAAGTCAGAATCGGTAGGTTACCGTTTTATTCCAGTTTCTTTGAAATTTTACTCCAAATTGCGAGGTAAGAAGATGGCGATTAGCAAATAATTTATTTGAAATTAAATCACAACCCACCACAAAATGTTTTGTGGTGGGTTGTGATTATAGGCCTAATCATAAAGGTATATCATTCATCTCTGTTTTGCATGTGATCTCAATTATGCACATCAAGAAACTAGGTACTAAAAAACTTGGAGAAATTAAATAAAAAATAGCTAACTATCAACTGCCTATTGGGAAATTGAATTATTCACTTACCATTTCAAAGCTAATTATCACAGGAAACAATGAACCTAACTTCTGTATTCAAGAACTAAGCAGATATTTATCACCTGCTTCTCTGGAAACAGCAGAAATGTTGGGGCTTCTAAAAACATTTTGTGGTGGGTTGTGATTTAATTTTAAATAAATTATTTGCTAATCGTCACCTTCTGACCTTTCAATTTGGAGTAAACTTCTAAGAAACTGGAATAAAACAGTAACCTAGCGATTTTGACTTGCGACGATAAATGTGGACATTATTTTAAAGAAGTTTTGTGCTAATTTTCACCAAATTCTCATGAAATTTCAGGGGTAATTTCAAAGAAATAAGAAAAAACTTTGTCTAATTATTACCTCTGTGCGATGAAATTTGCGGACCTCTAAAGTAAAGAGTTACCAAACCTTCCTCTTTTTTATGCTTAGCTTCACTGCAGCTGAGTCAGTTTTCACAGTCAGACATATTCTTTAATAAATGACTGGACACAACAGTAAAGTCTGAGAAATAAGACAAACAGGGACAGAACTTGTTAGATGAGTGATGATGATGATGGTGGATGAGTTTGGATTATGTTTCTTTTTTACTCTCAGCACTTTGCTTCTCTCTTTAATATGAATACAGTCAGAAAAATGCTTCTGCTGCATTGTTTCAGGATCCAAACACGAATGTCTCTGCATTTTTAAAGCAGAAGACAAAGAGGAAGATGGCACAATCTTTAGGTTTTATCACTAATTAAACGGACGATTATTTTTCCTCTTAATTTAAACCACAACCAGAAGTCTTCACTGAAGAAGAGGAGGATTACTGAAATTAACCGCAGATAATGATCTGCTGACTGAATGCTCAGGATTCTGTTTTAACATCTTTAAAACAGAGAAAAAGAGCTTTGCATGTTTTCAGGCATACTCAGCAGAGGAACGTACGATGCACGACTGTTGATGTTAGAGATGTTTTTAAAAGTTTAATCCTCGTAGACGTAATACTCGAGGAAAGTCAAAAGGACACAAGAGATCATTAAAACCATATTTACTCAAATAGAGACCAGGATTCGAGATCAGGTCCCGTCATCAGAGGTTGGTTCAGGTGTTTTGTAGTTTGGTCGTGTGGGATACATGAGCCACAGTGTCACAGCTCAGCTCTCTCTCTGTTCAGAAATCTCAGGACAGATGCTAATGCTATGCACTGATGTACATGGTGACAAACTCTCTGAGTAACTAAAAGAATTGTGGGAGAAAAGAAGCCACAGAAACAGCCTGTGGTCATCACACACTACAGTTTGTTTACATCCACTTACTTTTCCACCGCCAAGCTGCTCTGGTTAGGGACTATTTTGAGACACAGCACAGCCTACGTGTCCCTCCACCAGCAGAGAGACTAGGGTTGGGCATTGTTTGAATTTGAACGATTCCGGTTCCTGACGATTCTCGATTCCGATTCTTTTAAGAGGCAGGGTCGAAAAAGTTTTGATGTTTTAAATGAGCTAGCTAACCAGAGGTCTTTCTGGATAAAATAGTCTGTACTTCTCCATGAATTTTAATGCTATGAACTTACCACTTTCTATGAACTATACTATGAATTTCTCATAGGGCTGTTTTTATATACATATCTGAACTGAAAAAAATATAAATTTTCTTTTCACAGGAGTTCACTTTTCACAAGAGAGCTTTATTTTTGAAAAACTCATGATGGGTGTATTGTCCATGGTTGCGCTAACCTAAATACTTCCGGCGGATTCTTCTTCGTTGGTGTTCGGCGGTTTCTCCTTCCGGTCGGCAGACTAGGAATCGAAACTGGGAATCGAAATTAAAACATTTGGACGATTCCGGGAGAATTGGAAAGATACTCCCGGTTCCAATCGATACTCGATGCTCGATGCCCAATCCTAAGAGAGACTAGTTTGCTTAACATGAGGAAACAGCCGCCACCAAATGGTGAATATGAGACTGTTTCCTTTGTATCCTCGTGGATCCTCGTATGAAGACATTTAAAATCATCTGGACCAGATTCACTGTTTTACAAACTCAAGGACAAACAGAGGAGCTGAGTGAGAGTTCATCTTCAGAGGAAGTGTTCAGCTCATATTGATTTATTATTAAGTAAAGACTGAAGCCACGGTTCAATGATAAGTTTACTTCGTGACAGCACACGGTGTTCTGTCCACATCAAGTTTAAAAATAAAAAGTTTTATTTCAATCAAAAATGGCTGACTCTGCTGTGGGAGACAAACTGAAATAACTGCAGACGGTGAATCAAGTCCAAACATCATCGTCTTTCTTCACTGCTGTTGTTCACTAAAGTCTTCTCTGACTATAGATTCAGAGTGTGTGGTGTCTCTAGTTTAGGATCCGTGAAGAACGATGAGTTGAAGAATAGTTCCACATGCACCCAAGTAATCATTCAGTCAACGTCTACACCAAACCAATCAATCTTTATCAAACAAACACCGACACACTCCTACTGGCTGCTGTCCTGTAAGGTCACCAGCTCACACTGTGCCTTGTAACTCAATCCCCTAAAAATGGGGCTATGAGGCCATAATGAACCTTTCAAGGTCACACAGAGACCCTCTGTCACCTCATACAGCTGATGTGTTTACTTCCTGTTAATCTGTAAAATTATATTCTGTTAGGTAGATTTACTAAACAGCAAGTAAGCACTTCTGTTTTAAGGATGGACTTTACATGGAGGAGGAGAAAAGCTTTTAAATAGACTCGCTGGTTTGCACTGTGAGCGAGTCTGGAAGTATTCTGGGATGGCTCAGGATGTCCTCTTTTGAGAGCTTTCCTCCTCGTTTGTACAATGTGACTATGAAATAAGCTTGGAGGACTTTAACTAACTAAAATGACTTTAACTTCCTTACTGGCTGGCCAAACTGGTGAATGATGTCTTTCCCACTCACTCAAAGTACCCTGGCTGCCTGCATGTAGTACTATGTAAGTTTGGTAGTGCACTCAGCTTTACTGAACAAGTTCACACTTAGCCACAGAGAGACCATCAGCCAGAGGAGAGGCCCACGGTCCGTCTCTGTACTGTGTTCCACATCGTGTGAGGCTGCTGGTGTGCCCTGAAAACTGCACTCTTACCTTAATAACACAACTGGTGTATTGCAGCTAATTACTGAGTTTTAAATTTACTCAATCAGAGCTTGATATAACATCAAGGGCTTTGCTACAATGGACTTCAAATCAAACCAAAACACCAGACCTCTGGACCGGCATGTATACACTGACATATTCTCTAACATCACAAACAAGAAGCAGCTGACACAAGAGAATCCATATTTCCACATAATGAAAAGTTCATGTCTGTACGTCTAAGAGGCACAAGACACAAATATCTGTTTTTGCTTTGTTTGTAGTTTTCTCTGTGTTAAGGGAATCAAACAATGATTTCAATGTTCTGTTTAATACAACATTAAATGTCCCTGAGTTCATTTTTGACCTCTGTAAAACAGCTTAGCTGATAGTTACAGGGTTAATACTGTACAGTGCACTTTAAGTTTAATCTTGATGTGTTGTTTTTTTCTTAAATTTGCCCTAATTCACATAAAAATATATATTAAAAAAATTGTCACTGAAAGAATAACTGTTCTCCACCACTGACTGATTTAAATTGCTGCTTCTGGAAATATCTTTGCAGATTAATAACTGAAATGTCAACATGTACTTGTGGTTTGTTTGTTTTGTACATTTAAAATAATGTTTGAAAAAAAAAATCAGCAGTAGCCGATAAAATAAACCTAACAGAACAGTCAGAGTACAGTCCGGTGTAGTACCTACTTCAGACTATGTTCATATGCAGTATGTAGTAGAGGAACTCGAGAGCAGCCTCTGTGTGTGAAGTCCATCAGACCAGAGGAAGAAGGTTTTCTGTGAGCTTAAGCTCCAACACTGAGTTACTGCTCAGCTGTGAGCCTCCACCTCCCTCCTCAGATCACACTGTTCTGCTGCTGCAGCTGTAAACCTCCCTGTTTCCTGTCAGGCTGTTTCAACTTAAAAGCCCTCCAACAAACAACAACAGGGCAACTTTTAGTGTGAAGAGTTTGCAGGAAACAGAACGTGTTTGTCCTCTAGCTTGACTTTACTTTAGCAGAGGGACACTCAGCGTTCTAAGACAGGAGATACAGAACATGCTGAAGTAACGAGTTTACTCTTTTATTTTGGGGAAAAATTGACTTAAAACTAACATTTATGAAACAGACACAAACAGAATATTGACCCAACTTATCAACAAGTAAAAGGGTGTAAGATTGTAAATATGAAATAAGTGCTCAGACTCTCAAAAACCTGCTCCTGTTATTATTGACTCTCTTTAGTGACACAATATGACACAGTGCAAGTCAATTGGTAGCTTACATCACAAGGTTTGTACTAATGTCAAAGTAAACTGAACCTGCACATCCCTGTTTAAAGAGCATTTTTAATAAAAGCTGCTCTCCATAAAGTGTTTATTGATCAGTAAACTACCATTCATGTGTATGGGATGATTTTATCAGATTAAACAGGAAAAGTTCTCTAAAAGTGTCGACGATTTGCTGCCTCTCGATGCAGATGTGCCCAGAGTGCTCTGTGATTGGCTCACAGGGAGGGTTGTGACAACTAAAGCACTTTTCTCCCTAAACATGTGTAACTAATCAATGAAACTAAAATGACGGATACACAGCATGGAGTTTAGCTTTTGTCTTAACCGAGATGAGCTGGCTTACTTTCAGGGGCACAGAGTGCTAAGTGGAGAAAGTTTACACCCTTCAGGTTGCAGTACCACGCCCAAACATAGGTGGTAAATTTCCAAACCCCTGTCACAAGTTTCAGAAAAATATTTTCATTGCACTTTTTTTTTCCATAGCAGATTGGGCATTATGTCTGTATTCAGATTTCACATCATTTTTTATTTAAAATGTTAGTGTAATTAACATAGTTTAATTAAACACATACTTCAGATTTTTCTTTTTCTTTTATTTACTCTTAATAATTGTTTGTCAAAAATGTGTTTGTGGATCTTAATTAAGTCAAATGACTATTTTTACCATTGATGCATGGTGCCCGGTGGATAGATGCACAACGCCCTCAAAATAGAACAGTGAAAAAAAGTCCATTATTTTTACCTTCTTTGGAAGTAAAAAGAAACATTCTAAAAAAAGTAGTCATTGGGATTAAGTAATTCATGCAGGATAGGGTTAGGGAGGAGGCCCTGTGGTCTGTTTCAGTGCACTTACTCTCAAAGGCCGCTGGAGAGTCACAAAACTGGATTCTACCAAAAAGCTCCTTTATAGCTGGAGCAGCTTTATCGGCTTGTCTGTCTTCTTTCTGAGATATACTGATGTCCAAAACATACCCCTGTTTCAGATAAACCCTCCTATGTCCATCAATGAAGCAGTATCATATTTACAAAGGGCACAAATGTGTAAAAACATGTTTCAGATAATCAGTGTCGGTGTTACTTTTTTCCCAGTAACGGATAATCTAATTAATTACTATTTCAAACGTTACAACGCCGTTACCGACAGTGAAATATGGCGCGTTACTTTGCTCCGATGTCTATCAGCTGTTATCTGACCTGCCTCACTCAGACAGATACAGGAGCTGCACCGCTAACAGATACACAAGAAAACTCGATGCCATAGTTGCCAGGTCTGCTTATTATAAGCAACTTTCTGCTTCTTCTTTTTCTAACTTGCATGTGTATATTTGGAGTTGTGGGTTGCAGTTTTTTGGGCTTGTTCCAGTAGTGCAGTTCTTCATTTGGGCTTGTTGTGCCCCCAAATCATCAATATAAACCCAATTCAGAAGTTATTAAAATCACTTTATCCCACCCTAACACAAATTAAAATTACAGTAAAAAGTGTTTCCACCTAAAATAAATCCTTATAGCCAGATTTAAATTGATTTCTAATGTGACTACTGGCTACTACTGTTTTCACCATAATAAAGCTGTAGAGGATTAAGATAAAACTTAGATAAACCCTGACATGTCTGTTTGGTTACATAAATCAAGGTTAGACTGTTTAGCAATAACAGAGTTATAAATAACAGCAGCCCCTCCCTTCACTTCTGTATAAAGAAAAGGATGTTCCACCTCCAAATGAAGGGATGTTTAATAAGTAAATTAAGAGACAAAAAAGAAGAAATATGACTTTGAAATTGAAATGAACGTGGATAAAAATTAAAACACGCTTCATATAGGCTTCTCTCTTTAAAAATGCTTATTTCAATCCCAAAATCTGGCAACACAGCTAGCTGCAGCAGCGGTGAGTCTGGAGCGTCTGTGGAGTTAAAACTGGAGTTTTCAGGATGGAAGTAAAAGAAGTAAAAGTCAAGAACACACATGTGAAGTGTCCATTATGTCCTAAAGCAAAGTGTTTGTCTGTTGTTAGTAAATCTAAAATCTAGAGACCAAAAACAGAGAGAACTCCGCTGATGATGTCAGAGCTGCTGCAGCAGGTAACAACAAGGAAGGACACAGAGACGGAGACACACAGTTCAAGAGGAAAAGAGTTTTCAGAAAAGTAACACATCAGTTACTTTACCTGGTAACTAATTACATTTATGAAGGAGTAATTCAATTACTTTTGGGGAAAGTAACTATAACTAATTACTTTTTTAAAGTAATGTGCCCAACACTGGTTATAATTGTTAAATGTCTGAAGCTGCCACAGCTCTCCAGAGTCATGATGACAGGATATTCAGTTTGAGCTGCTCAGATGACGACATGCTGGAAAGACGCCTGCTGTGATCTACGTTTTATTTTCTCGCAGAATTCCAATGACAAAGAAGAATCCTGCTTATTAGACGGCTGACACCTGAGATCCCAGGAAAGCAGCAGATAAATTGTGCTATTCATTACGCCTTAATGAACTGTGCAAATGTATGTGGCAGGTCAATATAGGCGGCCTATGGAGGAGACAGCGTCAGCCCCCTCGATCTGCAGAGCACAGGCGGCCGCAGCCTAATGAAGACTGAACTTTAATCATCAGGAGGATATGGCTGCTTCACCAGACACCCCCCCCACACACACATGCAGCATGGCTAATAACCCCACGGTGCACACACACGGCCCCTCACCTGACGAGGTTTTCGTTGTCGCCCGGCCCTTTGCAGGTTGTACACTCGGTCCTCGTGTCGTCAGGTTTGGGCGTTTTTTTCTGCATTGCAGATTGGCGCTGTCGGCGTTCCCGGGGGACTGGTTCCTATGGAAACAAACAAAGTGGATTATAATAAAGTGCTGTATGTATGTGAAGTTGTTGGCAGTGAGGATTCAAAAAAAAAAAAAAAAAGAAAATATGAGACAAGAAGGGGATAAGTGTGTGTGTGGGGGGGGGGGGGGCCTCAAGACCAAACATAACTCCATATCAGCAAAGTTCATGTGGAGATGAGACCCTGTTAAATTAGTTGCACGTCACTATTGTTGATGTAATGAACTCGACTAATTTCATGTCTATAATCAGGCAGATACATTCTGCCAATCTACAAGGACTGTGCTCGGCCCAAAGTGGGACGGTCCAATCAGTGTCCTTTTGAGCAGGAAGAGGTGGAGCTACAAGTGAGATGTAAACAGAAAGTAACTACATGTACAGATATTAGCATAGATGCTAACAGATGCAGCAGCAGCTTTATCACATTTCTTCATCAAACGAAAAACAAACACCACTAAAATATTTTCTACAGCATGTTCTGACCAATATGTCCACTGAAGTGGCCCATGCTCTGCAGTGCAGTAGTGCCTGTATACTATTGGCCCTTTTCCACTAGCACGCCTTGGCCCTACTCTACTCGATTAGCAGCGTGTTTCCACTAGCCTGGTACCTCCTAAAACAAGCTAGTTTTAGTACCTACTCCGCTCTGGTTCCAAGCGAGCTGAGTCCATACTAAAAGATGACGTCACCGACTGCTGGCTACTGATTGGTCAGACAATGCCGTCATCGATGAGTCATGAGCGCGACGACCTAGCATGCTAGCGGTAGCTCCCATTAGCTTACCCTCATCCGTCTTTTCTTTGCAGCTGGATTGCTCTCGTCCTCGGCTTCATTCTGTTGTATAGCTTCCAAAACTCTCCTGTGCTTCTCAAGGGGTATTTCTTCTTACCACCTGCAGCCTTCTTCTGCTTTCCTTTTTTACTCGGTTTGTGACAAAAAGACACAGATTGTTGTGTCGCACTCAAAATGACGTCACCTCAGTGCCGCTCAGCTGTTTACAGCGACACTGCACCCCATTGGGCAGGAGACTGTGGCTAATGGAAAAGCAGCACAAGGCGAGTAGAGTAGAGGTGGGTAGAGTGGAGTAAAGTAGAGTAGGGCTCATGGAAAAGGGCCATTGTGGCTCATGCTCTGTAGTGCAGCAGTGCCTGTTTACTAAATTAGCTGACTGGCCTCTTAATGAATGTGATTGAGAGAACATCATCCAATCACCTGATTGATCTGCTTCTTAAAAGGTTCTACCATCCCCAAACACTTTCTATGGGCTCTTTCTCTGATGGAGCAGTGACATATAATGAATGGTCCAGGTGGTTTAGTTCAATCCTCTCTTAAAGAGGATTTTCTATACAGTGATGCTGTTGTAAAGAGCCTTTTCCTAAAATCAATTTAAAGTGTTGAATGAAGTTGACATAAAAAATGACAGACCTCCATTTTCTCTTCTCTCTCTTCAGAGATGGGGATCCTCTTCCTCTTCTGTCCTCTGGTTCTCTGTCAAATAAAAACATAAAGCATTAAGTTGAGGTCACAAGGTGCTCTGAAATAAGGACAACAATTTTAATTTACAGTAAACTCTCTTTCTAGAGGATAATAATGCTTGGATTACGTCACCTACATTTGTACAAGGGCCATAATTTTTCTTGAAATTATACTGTGGGGTAAAACTTCAAATAAAATGAAAAACATATTTGATCTAATATATGGATTACTAGTTTTCTTTTTTAAAAATAGATATATCTAAGCCTTTAAAGTCATATCTGTCCTTCTCAGCCATGCACCTGCAGTTGTTTGAGGGAGTTATAAAAACTTGTGGGGAGAAAATGACAAAAAGATACCCTTTAACATCACCCCTCAGAATTTGATAATATTCTGGGGGCCAGATGTGAAGCTGTGGGGGGCCTGATGTGGCCCCCAGACCGCCAGTTGATGATTGGTGGATTAAGTAGAGGTCAGTAAACCCTGTTCTGGCAGACATCACTAAGACGTGGCAAAGGTCCACGGCTTCATAAATCCTGATTACTCAGTTTAATTTAATACCAAACAGGTTTTTTTGTGTTCACATGAAAAGCATGTAAGGTGTCCTACATTTGTACCATATTATATTTAAGCATGTACGCACATATAGTACAGATATTAAATAACATTTTTTCAAAAAGTTGAAAAATCTAGGTAATGTCTCACTCAGGTTCAGGCTTGTACTAACACAGCTAAAAAGAGCCAAACACAGTCCAAGTTTCTCCTGTTCTATCATCTGGTTTTGTGAAATATAAGATTTCTTCATTCATTTGGGTTTAATATACTGATGAAAGATCATACTGGGCTTTAAATTTATGGATTTTCATGCATGAGTGGAAGATTTTTCGTGGCTATAACTCTATTACAGTGTTTAATTTAATCATCAGACTTTGTCAAAGCACGAGGAGTTCTAGATTGTTCTGCTGGTGTGGAAAACAAACACATAAAAGTCCATCTTTTGTTAATTAAAGACTTGTTTTCACCATTTTTCACCAACGATTTGAGAAAATAATCTAATTGCGATTTTTTTCCCCAATATTGCGATTTACTCTGCAATTGTTTTAATGTTCCTCATCTTATGTATTCTTAAACAAACATAAGCAGTAGATCTTTTTATAGTCAAACCAATATGACATTAAATTAATCTAAGGATAAAAGATTTGAGAAAAAGTGGAGAAGTGAAGAACAGAAGCAAAATAGGTATGAAATTGTAAAAACTGGGTAAAAATGATATGAAAGTGGAAAAAGGTTAATAAATATGTGCGAAATAGGTATGAAATTGCAAAAACGAGGTTAAAAAAAGGTAAAAATGGTCCAAAAGTGGACACATTTTGGGCTAAAAATATTGAACCTTCTGCGATTTGAAAATTGCAACAAACCATATTGTGATTTAATCTAATTTGCAGTTAATTGTTCAGCCCTACCATTTTCTTTTCTTATCTCCCACTGTGTATTTAACACTTCAGTGTGCCTCATAGTCCTCACTCGCTCACGCTGACTCTCTCTGATTGGCTGAGAGGCCTCATGTGTGACGCCTCTGGACAAATTTATTTGTTGTTGATCTGGCAGAGGCGTGAATGACACTGCTGTAAATGCCAGAGAAGCTGTTATATGGAGTTAAATGGCACTGTTTATATATCATAGGGACACTCCTGAGTCTGTAGTCCCACCAGGTGCCCCGCCCTGGGCCTGCAGCCCGGCTGGCTCTCCGCCTCAGCATGCCGGAGCACCAATAATATTCCTTTAATACAAATGAATAATCCTGTGTGGACGATTGGAAACACTGGTTCCCAGCTCTGAAGTTGCTTCATCAAACTTCTCCTCTTGTCGGGGCTGCTGGGAGGTTTAAAGAGGGGAAGAAAAATCGACAACATATTTAAACAGATTGTGAAAACAATTCCATCTGTCGCCTTTGGCTCGCCACCGCTCGCCAGATGGAGCACTTATCATTAAGAATGCTAACTGCACCAACACTGCCAATTGGCTGCGGCGTACCTTAACTGTTTCTCCACCGCTAAACAAAAGTCCTTATTTAGTTCTTTCTCCATTAAAGCAGCGTCTGTTGAAGTGATCTTTAAGGCAGAGCGGGGTGCAGATCAGTCGCTGGTTCAGCTAAAAAACGCTGAGGCGCTCAGCAGAGCTAATCTCAGACTCCTCTCAGGTGAGGAAATTAAAACCGCAGGCAGTTTATAAGTCCCCGGCAAAATCAATCTTTTAATTAAGTACATCAGTGCATCTCTAACAAGCATGAATCATTTCGCACAGGATTAGAGGAATTAACAGAGCATAGGAAGTGCTGCTAACTACATATATTAACTTAACTCCCATCATTTCCATCTGATTAATGACATATGTCGTACGGGAGTTAAATGTTGGATCTGTGGTCGTAGCAGGCAGCAGTAAATCATCGCTCATTAGGAGGAGGGCTGAGATCAGACTTTTACCTTTTCTATGAGAGCTTTAAGACTTAAAAACAGCTTTATCCTCCACTGATTCTCACATATTTCAGCATTATCTGAAGAAAACACTGACTTTTACAGGATTTAATGGAGCTGCCTTTATGCTGCTTTAGTTACTGCATTAACAATAATGAAGAGGACTATTGTATTCATGCTGGGATGGTAGTAACAAACATTCAGGGTGAGTACAAACTTATTCTTAGATAGTGAAGAACTATCTACCAAAGCAGAAGTATTCTATACTCTATACTGTCAGTCCAGACACAGTCATCACAGAGGCGACAGCTTAACATAGACCGGCCTGGAGAACTCTGTCATTTACAGTTTTATGTGAAAACAAGCCACAAAATCAACATAGTGTGATCGTATGCTATATTAAAGCTATGGTCTACGATTTGGACGCTTGTTACATCTTAATAACACCGTTTATAAGGCCGGTATGGTCCTATGGTCCTATCTACGCAATATAAAGACCAAAAAGAATGAAAAAAATCCATACAGTATATCCGCTGAAAAGCAGCATAATAGTTGACCAATCCGAACCGCAGGGAACAGCGGTCCGGATTGGTCCATGAGTCCATCCAATCCCCTGTCTCCCCTGCTCTGCACCGTCCCGCCTCCTCCCCACTACCTCCCTCACGGTGAGCAGCTAGCTGCACAGCTACTGAAGTGTCATGGAGCCGGAGAAGACCAGCACCGAAACCGGGAGGCCGCTTCTGTTACCCTCCACATCGAAGGGAAGGAAACGTAAAAGTTTCGAGGAAAAGGCTGAAGTAAGGAAGAAATACATATACATATATGTTGTTAGGAGGCAACACGAGCTGGACGGCGGGATCTTGGAACACGGAGGGGAGGGGTGAGTGAAGGAGGGGGCTGACAATGGCCAAAAAAAAAAAAAAATGAATGGGAGCAAGATAGGCATGAAGTTGTGAAAACTGGGTTAAAAAAGGTTAAAATAGGCATGAAATTGCAAGAAACTACATCACAATGCGGTTGTAAAAGGTTAAAAATATTGAACATTCTGCGATTTGAAAATTGCAACAAGCCATATTGCAATTTCATCTAATTTGCAATTAATTGTTCAGCCCTAATCACTACTACCGAGTTTCAAAGCATCTTATTTCGTAATTCTATATTCCAATTATTCGTCTCTCAAATTTGACCACTTAAACTGTCATAAGGCATGTTGACAGTGTCTTGCTGCAGAAATCAGCTCTTGCTTTAGCTGGGGTCTCCACCAATACGTGACCTCATCTGCATGGGACAACTTTGGCATCAAGATGAAAAAGTTAACAAATGTTGTGTTCAGTATGTGACAAATACACTTTCTCGGCTCCTTGTACCCTTAAGTGTGCACGCAGGGTGCCGGCTAACAGAAGTCAGTAAAGTAAGAGCAGGTTTGCACTGAGCAGCAGTAGAAATACTAAGTATTGAAGCCATCCATGGCAGTTTGATAAAACACCGGTTGAGCTCCTCTAACGACCCCCAGGTTGAAGAATAAATGTGTGTTAATGATACGTATTCTGGCATGAAGTGTGTTTGAGCTGGTCTCTACCTTACAGCGCGGAGCATTAATTTTACAGCTGTGACGTTACACACATACGACATAAAACTCAGCTCACAGGTTGACTTTAAACATCGTTCTCCAGCGGGCCCTGCAGCCCATGAATAACAGCCACAAGACCCAGCTTCATCAAGGTGGCACGGGGCCATGTCAGCCCTTTGGCCCAATGTAAATGTGTGCATGTGGCACACATACACACGTATATTAACTCTCCAACACACAGTGCAGCCTTGGAGGCCAGCGGGAGGTCGATTAGCTGGTCCTGATAAATTGAAACATGGCTTTAGAGGAGTGCCAGCGCCTGGGCGCTCCGGTAAAAGCATTAAAAATGCAAAGCAGGGCCCTTTTAGCGTCTGCCATTGCACGCCTTGCATTTGAAGATAAATGCTGCAGTGAAGTGCCTCGCCCGAGTGGCTGTGGCTGCGAGAAAAATCAGAAAGCTGCTTAATCCCCGAGAGCTCCAGCAGGGTCCTCGGCACATGTCTGGGCCCAGGGTTTCCAAACCTGAACAGAAAAACACATTAACCCAGACTGCCACTGTGCTCCAACACTCCAGCGTTTCCCCTCTAAGACAGACGGAGTGCAGAGAGTGAGAGAAGTGGCTCAGACACTCCGCCTTCTCTTTGTTCATGCCTCTGTTTGTAAGGCAGGCTGTAGGCAGGAGTGGCTACAGAGAGGCTGCCTCTGCTGGGAGTGTGCAGAGGAAAGTTCCTCCGTCCCAGGTGAGCGGCGTCAGGTCACTCACCGACAGCAGAAGAAAGGAAACGAGGAAGAGAGAGACGAGCCCAACCCTCCCATCCTCAGCACGCAGCTGTCAGATATCAATCTGGAGTGTGTTGAGGGAGCGGGGAGGCAGCTCTGTATCTCCGGATCAGAGCATGGTCGGAGCAGATAAGTAGGATCCAGTGAGGGATTGTGTTCCTCCTCACAGCGGCACAAAATGTTTCTCTGCAGGCTAACGCCGCCACATGCCGGGACACAACCCCAAAGTTATGGCTGCAGACACCAGTAAAGTCTGCTGTTTGAAATCCAGGGTTGGAGAAACTCTGTTCAAACATCTACTATAGATAGGTCCCTTTATTGTTACAACCTACAGACTTTAAAATCAGCTCCATATGTACCTATTTCCTCATCCAAAATGTTCGCTGTGGCTCACATAGCAGTAATATACCAGTGTAACAAATACACCGGGACTGAACCACTGACGACGAACACTATTTCACCACAACAGCTACCTACTGTGAATGTTTATACAGTAAATAACTAAAAAAGAAATGGATCAGACTTTATTCTGTTGTAAAGTGTCTTAAGGTAACATTTGTGATGAACCAGCGCCATACAAATAAAAATTATCTGACTGATTTTTCCCGGGAAAACTGGTCAAGAGCAGGTAAGATTTCACATTTTTTAATGAGCTATTTAAAAAAACTGTATTCAATAAAAATGTTATGTATGAGATTTTTTCTTTACAAAACTACGTATTGCTAAGAATAAATGTTTAAATAGTTCAAAGTATAGTAACAAAACATATAATACAGCAAGTTTACTGTATTAAAAGTTCAAGAAATCAGTTTTAGGATAAAATAACATACCATTAGGATACTATAAAGGAAAGCACAGGAAGGATGCTGTTTTCAAGATACAGTAATGATGCTGTAAATAAAAATAGATTAATGTTACTGTACAGACATTTAAAGTAACTTACTGGCATCTTACACACAATCGCGATAATGCACTTTACACTTTCTCACTCTGCACTTTAACCATCCCCTTGGCCTAATTGTTTTTTTTTTGATGATCAACTATGTTTGCCTTGTTTCGTGCCTCGTTTGTTTTGCTCTGTCTTTGTTTTGTTTTGTCTTGTTTTTTTTTTTATTGTGTATAAATGTTTTGTACAACACCAACCTGCCAATGGGACTAGAGATGGTAATTAGCCACACGGCTATAATCTCACATGTTTACATTTATATGTTCATTAGCATGCACGGTCCCATTCCTTCTTTTAAAAATAAACAAATCTACAAATCTTGATGCCAGTAATTTATCATAAAATTTACAGTTATCTTTCTACAGTGAGAATCAGCTACAAGTCTGTGTCATAATAACATTTATTTCTTATTTATATTATTGCAGCAGCAGAGATATTTCTGGCCTATGCCATTAAAACATATTTTTATTGGTTTGGTTCCAAAATTGCAAAAAATAGCTTACTCATCCGTTGGGGGGTAGACGATGTTTGTATTTGTGTCCTTTACTGCTCGGTGCAGAACATTCAGGAAATGCTCAGCGAATAGGCTGAAAAGCTTTGGGGAGAAGACAATTTAAATGCTCTGATAAAGCTAAAGTCCGAGCCACACAAGAATGGTTTTACTCGTCTTTGTCTCGGTACAACCAAAAACTCCCTCCTCCTCTCTGTATGGGTGCTGCTGTAGTTGTTCTGTGAGGTCCAGTGTATCGTCTCTGGTGAACAACACAACAAATCCCCCCTAACAAGCCAGAAAAATGCACCAGTAGCAGCTAGCAGTTGTGCTAACTGTGGCTGATTTGGTTCACACTACAGTCCATGAAAGTGTTACTTAGATATGAGTTGGAGATTTTCAACTTGGGTGAACTTTGCGTCGTCAGTGCATCAGTTTAGACACATCTTTTTCATTCTCAATGTATTTTTATTGGAATCCAAACTGTGATGTAGGTTTGGAGTGAACACAGTTTTCTTACTGCACTGACTTAAGTCCCATCTTTACTGAACTGAATCACACATGAACAGCTCAAGATGTTCTTGTTTTTTAACAACAGCTGACCTCATGTTACATGCAGGTAGAGCACAGGTATGGAAGTCCCACAGGTACAGTCTTTTAGAGTGTCCTGTTTCAGGAAGGTATCTGTTGAAGCCTCTTCTGGATCTGTTTGGTCTGAATTGGGCAAAGTGCAGTGTTTTTGATTCCTGAAGTGTTTTGCTGATGAAACAGGCAGTAATGGCTTTGACGTCATCACCAGCTGCATGTTTAGATTCAGACCAGGTGAGGAAGTTTGTTAGCCTGACATGCCAGATGGACAGTTCCATCTTGGAAATATTTCTCTAATCCATCTGAGAGGAGCCCTGTGAAAATGTTTTCAGGGGCAGAACCTTCAAAAACAACAGCAGTTTGTGATTGGCCAATCGTTTGGCTCAAAACACTCATCACAGGCCAATCCACATCAAGCAGCGCTGCTATGACGTAGCATATGTAGTGGCTAAACGTAACAGCTAACGGCTGATGGCTAACCGCTGTGGCTAATGGCTTACAAGGGCAAACAACAGTTAATGGCCATTGGCCTTAGAGGCTAACTGTTGTTAGCAGCTCACTTGCTGTTAACTGTTGTTTGCCCTCGTTAGCTTTCAGCCGCAGCGGTTAGCCATCAGCCGTTAGCCGCTATGTTTAGCCACTACATATGCTACGTCATAGCAGCGCTGCTTGATATGGATTGGTCTGTGATGAGTCAAACAATCGTCCAGTCACAAGCTGCTGTTGTTTTTGAAGGTTCTGCCCCTGCAAGTTCTTCAGCTAACAGCCATTAGCCGATAGCTTAACTACCTTAAGAGTATCGTTTCACATTTAATTATACCACACAGATGTATAATTTAACACTTGTAAGTAACATGAACTTCGTCAAAGACGATCCCTATAAAGTAAACTTATGGGGAGAGCAAATTTGGCCAAGTATCACTGAGTAACCACGATGACCACAGGCTAACCAACATTAGCGGCCATTATCTGTACAACAGGAAGTGACTTAACTTCCTGTTACGTCACTTCCTGTTGCCGTCATGCCCGCAGCTTCCACTGCTTCCACTGCTCCCACCTCTCTTCCCTGATTGGGCCGTTAAGTATTTAGCCGAGTGAAGTTGTTGGACGATGAAGGCTGGCAAGACGGAGATTCATGATTTCAGATTCAGGCAGGCCCGTTTGTTTTTATGAAAATAAACAACATCTATACAAACCTGAGTTCTAAAGTTCAGCTTGCATTAAGACTCAATAAAGTTACTGACACCTCTGATATCACAGCCATCCTTTAAGAGACGGATCAACAGCCTCTTTGGCTCCAAACATCTAAATATTTGGACAAACCATCAGGCTGTGTGACTTTCTGTAACGTAAAGAGCATCAGACTGATGAGAACTCGATGTTACTGTTTATAATCAATAAAGACCGATCAATTATCGAGAACACTTAATGAGAGGAGGAACCTTCCCACGTTTAAGGTCCTAAGAACTTGTTTTTTATGTCTGATGTGATGACACAGATGGTCAGTGTGCTGATACACACCGTGCCCCTCACTTGATGTTTCTTGGGCTCTGGCGACATCTCCTGTGGGATGAATTTGATTGGTCCCTTTATCTGCCGTCTGGACCTCTTGGTGCCGTCAGGTAGCGTCTCCATGGCGATGTCGGCCTCATCGCTGCTGGCCTGGTCACACTCGGAGCATTGCCTGGAGAGGAAGAAGAGAGGCCGTCTTACTTTAGTGCTGATGAAACAACCACAGCTCTGGACCTTCAGTCTGTGGAACTACGAGGACAGATTACAGACACGTTCACACCAAAGTAAACTCTGAGGATTATCTTTGGGAATAAAACATGAAGATAAACTGGACCTGCCTGATTGGACCTGTCCATCTCACCAAAGCTCCAATCTACAACGGCTGTGAGCAGCCCAAAGCAGCATGGTCCAATCAGAGTCCTTTACAGCAGGAAGAGGAGGAGCTTAGGAAGTGACTGCACTAAAGCAGGGTTTACACATGATGATTTTGTCCTGACAGGGCTAACGATTCCTCGGATAATCCCAATTGTAATATTCTATTACAAATATCCTCGAGGCAAACTGTGTGCCTCGAAGCCTCGTTTAATAGATAAATATTCATAGAAAATATATATCTGGACTACTATACAGTGCACGGTGTTTGACACGGACGGTCATTTCTGTGGCACAACGCACCCGCTACCTCTGCTGCTGCACGGCTTGTAAAATCATGAAGGAAGAGAAAAGAGAGGGACAGAAAGGAGAGAGTCCACAGAAGAAATGGCAGAGAGTGTCCCAAGTGTGTGGTCACTATAAGAAGGGACGAAAAGAAAACACAGTGCAGTGTGTCTGATGGCAAACGGAGTTAGCTTAGCACGTAGCTTAGCATGATAGCACGTCGTCACTGCTGCAGCACGTCAACAGTAAACATCCGGTCTGTGCGTCAGAGCGACACAACAGGATGACACTCATGATACATCAACAGAAGCAGCTAATGTGATCAATAACTGAGATATGGGCTAGTAAATAACCTACTTTGATTATGGCTCTGTGTAAAGGCTGGTTCAGAACGTAAATCTATGCCGAGGCTACTTGTCCAGAATCATGTGTATTTTGTTCACATACTTTTCACATCCAATAACTTTACATTTAATCTGATTGCAGAGAGTAGAAGAGGAAACACTGACAGTGAGTAGAGGAAGCAGGTGTAGGGAATGTTTTCATATGTTATAGAAATGTACATTAGCTAGTTAAATGATCTTAGTATCTAAGTATGATATAATTTGGTCCTAGAAATAAAGTAAGCAAAATAAGATCATCAATATGGTACAGTAGGAAAGGCAATAATTTAGCAAAAAGAGACAAACATGAACACAAAATAAAGATAACCAAACTAAAAAAAAAAAAATACTAAAAAAAACAAGTTATGGCCCAGAGTAAAAATAAAAGTATAGATTTTGATTTTGAGATCCCATTTATGCTCAGAATGTTCAAAATAAGAAAAATAAGTTGTTAATTTAAGTGACCTGGCTTTTTTGTTTTGTGTGTTACAAATAATAATAATGTGCAGTGATTCAATGTAAAAATATATATATATATATAGCAGTGAGCGCAATGTAACTGTTATCCGATTACTCGTCAAAAATTTGAGAGTAATCAATTACAAAAAGATTCGATAGCTGCCGCTCTAATATTTTGTAAATACGACCAGAAAATGTGCATGACAGGCCGGGCAAAGCCAGCATCAATATACACAGCCAACAAGAACAGATGCTTTCAATTTAAGCATAATATTGTTTGTTGTTCACTTTGTTCAAATAAAGGAGTGTATGTTGAACTACAGGGGAATTTTTATTTTTACCATGGTATCGAGTATCGTAGAATTTAAGTGGTATTGGTATCGACTAGGGATGCAAATTATCGAGTAATTCGTTAATCGATAGTTGTTTTATCTTAGCGATCGATGATCGATTAATTGATAAGCGGCAATTTTTCTGCGAAGCTGAATTCCCCTCTGAATCAAAAGGTTCCTTTCTATGAAAATTCTATCTTTCTTATGAAAGAGAAAATGAAAATCATATTCCTTAATAAAAGATTTATTCCTAACAGAATGTGACGTATTGAGGTGATAATTTAGCAAAGTTGTGGAGGAGTTGTACTTTTAAATACTTCCACAGATGGTGCATTTGGTGTCTTTGTCGTCATTAACCAACTTAAAGTGGTTCCATACCGAACTCCATCTTGTACTCTTCATCCTGCCAGCTTACCACTTCTCGTTTGTCTTGTTGTTGTCTTCTTCTTCTTCGATTAATTGCAATTAATTTACTTTAATCGAGTAATTTCTTATCAATGATTAATCGATAATCGATTAATTGCTTGCATCCCTAGTATCGACGACTAAATTTCTGGTATCGTGACAAGCCTAGTGAGTGCAATGTAACAGTTATCCGATTACTTGATTAATCGACAAAATATTTGATAGAGTAATCGATTACAAAAAGAATCAACAGCTGCAGCCCTAAAAGGAAACCATATTCTGAGGGACCCTAAGGAAATGCAGCACTCACCATGATAAAACTTTTTACTAGTTTCTATGCTTTAAACAACCTTTGAATCGGAGTTTAAAGAGGCCAACCAACTAACGATTCAAGTTGGTCAAATCATTGAGACATTTTTGTTTTGTTTTGCTTTACAAAAAGACATGGTCAAAAGATGCAGGGTACTTCTATCCTTCTATTTTATTGTGCTTTAGAGGCAGTGAGACACATTTACCTCTGTCTTCTTTATGGGAACACTCACTCTCATAGAATCTTCTCCTGGTCTCCACTTTGCATCTTTTAGAGCATTTTCATTTTACAGCTGCAGCAAAAACAGACTTTTTTGTTGCAACAACTGCAAAAAAGTTCCCCAAAATCCCAGGAGGGATAGATAATAATGTTCTTTACTGTATTAAAATAAGTTAGACCAGAAAACTCAGACCAAATTATGACAGAAGGAATGTTCAAGGAACAAACAGCTGCTCATTGAGCCCATCCACACCCTTTTGTGTTTGTATGCCCAGGTGTAAGAAGTGACTTTGCATCCAAACTCAAAAGCACAGATGCTAATTTTTTTTAACATAAATTAAAAACAAAAACATAAGCAGACACGTCAGGTTCAAATAGAGTAGACACAGCTCGTTATGTCTATAAAATACAATGAAGTCGATAAAAAAACACGTCCTGGTCTTTTTCACCAAACAGCAGAAGAAGTAGAAGTTCTTAAAGTGACATAATATCTTTAGACGATCGTATGTGATAAAACAGACGCACTAAATCTTCTCTGGGGAGAATATAAAAGTGCCGCAGTCGAGAGAAACGAGTGTGACATTTCCAACATCTCTGCATCCGTCATCTGATAATCCTGCTGCCACCGACTGGCCTCAAATGTCACCACCAATATGAATAAACAAACTCCGAGCGGGGAGAGGAGGAATATGGAAAGCAATCGCTCTTCATCAAACAGAGGAGATATTTTTAGGAGTTTAGCATCATGAGTTTGTCAAACATGGAATATTTGAATAAAAGTTCTGAATTACTTCATCATTTCTTATTTTTTATTTTGGGGCATAAACACTGACTCCAGTTTGATGTTTCTTGTTTTATAGCAGCTCAAAGTGATGCATGAGTAACCTTATTAAAGGCAGAAAAGAAGAACAGCCTGTAAAAAGTGTCGCCGCCTTCACTCTGCTGTATTTCTCTGAATCCTGGGTGCTGTCATGTTGAATCGTGTTCTGCAGGCGAAAGCTTGTTCAGTCAGACTCTGGCTGATGTGCGGCTCTGTTTTCTGAGGATTCTTGAACTGTGTAACCTTCACTAATGGCTCTGCAGCAGTCACAGTTTTCAGGCTTACAGTGAATCTGTCGCCTGTTTGAGTTCTAACATCACACTTTCTTCTGGTGGAGCTTGTCAGTGCTGACAGTCATTTACTGCACAAGTTTAAAGCAGAAGTTTGGAGAAGAAGTTTGTCCTTTAAGGCTTCTGAACACATTTATGGGTATTTGGCCTTCCTCCCAGCCCACATGTGACATTAGACAGCAAAACCTGCAACATCAGGCTGCATGAATGTAAGCTCAAGGCATTTAGAGAGCTGTTAGTGGATATTCTGCTACATAACAAGTATTTTATATGTATAAGCCTGTCTCTCAGGCTAGAGAAGTTTCTGTGTGCCACCATGTTGTTTACATTCTTTGTGAGAGATCGGTAGACACCATGTCTAGACCCAAAGCCTGTCACTGCTCGGTTGTTGGATGTAAACAGCCACGTATATATCTTCACATACAGGCTACCAGCCTCAGAGGAGCAAAGGGCCTAGAGGATTCATTTTATTACCTCCGCCAAGGAGGTTATGTTTTGTTTGTTTGTTTTGTTTGTCCGTCCGCCTGTCTGTCTGTGAACAAAATAACTCAAAAAGTTATGGATGGATTTTGATGAAATTTGCAGGAAATGTTTAGCATGGGAAAAGGAAGAACTGATTCCATTTTGGTGTTGATCCGGATCAACATCTGACCGCCATGGCGCAAAAAATTTTATTTCAGTGAATAACTACTGAACTAAAATAGATATCATTATGAATCCAGTTGCTAATGGTATGTTTTCATGGTCAAGGAATCTAAATATTTAGATGAAATAAAGGTAGGACTAATATTTATGTTAAAAATCACAATATGGGTGATGACTGTGGTGCTGGCGGAGGTCTGCGCTCTCCGAGTGCTCTTCTAGTTTTTTAAAGGAATGGGCAGCTACACTCGCCTAAAACATGTATGTGTGTGTCGATCACTTCAAGTCCAACTGCTTGAGTTCAACACAGGACTGGGAACGGGCTCAGTACCAACAATCCATCACCAAACCTGTGGTATTATTTGTTGATGGGGGTTCTTGTAGGGGGAGAAAATACCCTTTATACTTGGAACTAATACAACCCCACTTCAAAAATACTGATGTTTAAGAGAAAACACGGTTGACTCTCAAACAGATCAACCTTACGGGGGACTGGCAAAAGTGACCAGGCTGGTCATTGGTAGCCTCTTAGCTTGTTGCTAATTCACTGCTATTCAGTTTTATTGCAGCTTCCCTGCTAGAAGATGCTTGGATTTCTGGCCATGTGCTCAGATGCTGACAGACTTTGATTCTGGTCAAAATAATTCACTGCAAAGCCAATCATCATGAGGACGTCCACGGCTGCCTCTGCACAGTCAAAGCTCTCAGCCTTTAAATCTCTCTGTGCTCCTGTTCAGAGGCATATAGACCGAACATCATGGCTCACCTCTGTGAATCATATTTTCCATCCCAGCTTCACTCACCAGTAGCTGTTCTTGGTCTTCTTGGGCATGCGTGTCAGTGGAGGCTCCAGACATCCCAGGTGATAATAGAGCTTACAGGTGTCACACAGCACCAGCAGATGTTGGTCCTGGTTCTTCTTGCAGATTCCACAGCTGGAGGAAAAGCCAGAATATTTACACAGTTATAAGCTCTTTTTATGGATCACTTTTCAGATTTAAAAGTTCTTCACAGACACTGAAATAAAAACAGTGCAGTGACTCATCTGAGTGTATATGTTCATGACATTATGTGTCCAAACTGAAGATGCTTTTCAACAGATTTTAACGATTCTGGATTTCCTAAATACCACATGAGATAAACTTTAAAAATATGCTGTCACTTTCATAAGCTTAAAGGTGCTATGAGGAGAATCTATTACCGGCGACATAAAGACTCTGCTACCCATGAGCACGCGCTGCGACTGTGGTAATGCTGCGTTCCAGTAACCTCGGAACTGGGAGTGACATCATCTCCGACTTATCGGCGTTCCAGTTGAAGTTGGAAAAAAAACATGCCGATCTACCAGGCTATTGTTAGCTGTTGTTAGCACGCCCTGTGTTGTTGTTCACAAATATCACATGAAGAATGTGATTATCACTATGGCAGCATTTTTGTAAATATAAGTCTAACAATACTATGTATACAGCTGATCTAGAGCGACACACCCCAGTCAGAAGTGCAAATAAATGGATTATTACAGGAGCTAAATAACTGTTCACACTGGGGGCATCCATCTTCCATTGTCAACTCGGGGGTGGAGAGGTTTCACCGAGTTCCCAGTAGGAAATTCCGACTTCGGGGTACGTTCCAGTTGCAGTTTCCTACTCGGAACCCGGAAATTTCTACTTCTGACTACAACTTGAACGCACCAAAAGACGTGACCCAAGCCAAAAGTGTGTTTGTTGTGATGCTAATGAATGCAGCTCAGACCTTCCTCAGAACTCTGCGTTGCTTTACAACTTCTTTTTTCAACAACTTACAGGATGCAAAGCCACGAGGTAATGTATCTCTTTCTAGTTACGTAGCGGTAGTTTTTGATGTGTGACAACAAGCAAAAGTGTGTATTTCCATCAGGCATATATCTAAAAGTAGGGGTGAGTATTGGCAAGAGCCTCATGATACGATACGTATCACGATACTTTGGTCATGATACGATAATATCACGATATATCACAATATCACAATATTGTGATATATTGCGATATTATACAGCAGATTGGGGAAAACCTAGAGACAGTGAATATGTAACTTTTCCATTTTCGTGTAACTGAAATAACTTGAAAACTTGAAAACACAGAGTGCATCGACACTTAAATTAATGTTGCAAAGAAATTATTCCTGTTGTCCCTTTAACAATGTATGTGAAAGCATCTTAACCTGCAGTGCAGCTCAAACTGTAATTTAACACATGAGGAACAAAGTGCTTTGAGTTACTGACAGCACAAAAAGGTAAAAAAAAGTCACATATTTCTCTTGTCACTGTCTGAACTGAATAGACTGCATGAAACAAAACCTGTGTATACATATTTATGCGTTATATTTTATTTCCAACTCTGATAAAATATGAGATTTCATTTTTACAAAAATATCGATACTAAGATTAGAAATATCGATATTGTATCGGGAGTCAAAATATCACGATATATTGCGATACTGATATTTTTTCACACTTCTATCTAAAAGGGAGACTTTTTTGTAATTACTTAGTAACTCCTCACAGTCTCTTTAAGAAGAACAACAGTAGATGTCTACTCTGATATTTGAAGGCTTCAAGACTTGACATGCACAAATGGGCTGTAAGTAAGGATGCACAATACTGGACCTTTGCCAGTGTCTGAGATGCCAATATTTCTGAACACATTATCAACTATAATGACTTGTTTTTGTCAAGGGCACAAAGTCTTAAATTTACTTATGTAGACCTGTTTCTTACACGGTGACTATATAATTGAGTTGCTGTGAAGCAAAGAAAGCAACACTTCAAATTAAATTAAAATGACACTTTTGTTTTATAGCAGTGGTCATTCACAGATTGTGGGGTAAACTGTAATGGTTCATTTGTACATTTTGTCAATATTAAATCCAATTAATGGAATAAATATGCCGAATATGTACAACCAAAATATCAGCAAAAAATACCAATACCACACTGGTATGGCACTGATAACAACAGCTTACTGATACTGTGAGCATGTGTGTGTTTTAGACAGTGTGTTACAGTTTTTCATCAATTTTTGGTCCTATTTTAAGAAATACTTTACCATTGAGTTAGATATCTATGTCCTTGCCATTGGGACAAAAAAGGTGATGGTATATATATTTTTAAAGGCATATGTATCACACTATTTAAAAATCAACCCATAATGATACAGGATTTGCAAAAACGGAAAAACCTACTGGATGCAAACTTACACATTAAACCCTAAATTGGCTTACCAAGGATAGCAGACACATTAAAACATCCCTTAAATGATTCCCCTTGGTATGTGGTGATATTTAAATCAGCTGAAGTGATTTGCTGTTGTTATTCTGCTTTTAACCTCCATACTCCCTTGACGTCTTTACCTGTAGAGGATTGCTGGCAGGCTGGAGGACTTCCCTGGAGATCCTCCCTCCTTCTTGCTTGGCTTTCTCTCTTTGGGGGCCTTCAGCACAGCTGGAGTGTTCAGTTTCTGCAGAACAGGGACGCAGACATGTTCATTTAGAGAGCTAAGAACAGCAGCCACGCCTCCAGAGACAGAAACACTTCATCTGTGTAAGCAGAATAATGTTGTAATATTAAGCTGCAGTGCTGTGACCACGCTCAAACAGTCCTCCCTTTAGACTGAACCATACAGCTGTGGAGTCAAGATGTCTGCTCTTGTGATTTTGTGGTGTTATGGAGAGAAGCACAAAGCTTTAACACATGGATGTATCACTCTGCACTCTCCAACATCTGCAGCGGCACCATTTAGCCTCTGTTAAACCTCTGCTGACTCGGCTCAGCGATGAAACCACTTCACATTTGACCGGCTTGAAATTAATTGAGAGTAACTCCTCATATTCACATAAAGACTCTTTATGTCTTAAGTCCACACATGAAGACAAATAAAGATCTAACAGTTTGTTCTTATGGTGTGTGGTTGGCTACATGAAGATAGTCATAGTACACCACACACCGACACACTCAGACAACAACAACCAGGGCGTGATCAAACACTCCTTCCCTTAATCAGTTTGTTGTATATATTTTAAGTGTACGCTGTGTATAGATGCACATGCTTGACTCAAATCAATAAGTTGGTCCTCTACTTCTGATGTTTTATGCCAGCATGGTCAGAATGTCGTCAAATATCCAGACACTTCCCTTTTTGGAGGTTCCCTGCAGCAGGTTTTTGCCTGGCCATGCACATGCCCAAAATTTTAACATCCGTACCAAATCACCCCGCAATACAGCTCGAATGGGCAGGACGTGGCATGTGCCGTCACATGCACACAACGGCAGAGATGCTCACTTGCCACACTCTTGTCTCCCAAGTCTCTGTAACAACCTCTGGAGACAAAACAAAGAGGTTCAACCTGTTCTCCCCATTTGTTTCCAGCACGTTCACAGTAGAGGCGAAACGTGAAAGGTGAATATTACGCCTTGAAACAGAAGTGTGAATTGGACAATTGACTATAATCCTGAGCAGTATCCTTCAAGCTTATTGCACCTCAAGGCCCATTTCACACTGGAGGCATGCAATTTTCGCTAGCATGTTATCAAGTCAGATCCTTCAGAGTGGAATCAAGAGCAGCACTGGTCCTTCACCAGAAATCTTGAGAATAGAAGGCTTGCTTAATTTAGCCCCAAAACAACAGAAAAAGAACAAATATAGACCCAAAACTACCTCAAACCAGCTGGTATGAATGACCACAGAGACAGAGTAAGCCACAGCAAAGATAGAAAACCTCCCAACGACTCTTCCTGACTGAGCCTCACTCTGGTTTGAATGCTTCTGCAGGTTTCAGGTAAGCTTGCTGATGCATCAGTTTACTTGCAAACAGAGTTATAGTGGTTCTTCCTAAACTTTCAATAGGAGCAGGAGTGGTGGGGTGATATGGATATGTTGTTGGTGACACTGCTTGAAAGTGTTGGTGCAGCATGTAGGGATGTATACCTCGGACCGGTGCTTTAATGTGCTGGTCCCTAATACCGTAAAGAATCTGAGAAGGGGTGCTGGTTTGGCGGAGTGGTTAGCAACCATGGACGTCCCATATACGTGCTTTTGCCGGTCCTGGTTAGAATCCAGCCTGTGACCAGGTTGCAGAGTGTCTTCCTCTACTCTCCCACCCCCTTTCACAGGCCTATCCACTGTCTCTCTCCTATCCATAAAGGCACAAAAATGCCCAAAAAATACATTTAAAAATAATAATAAATAAATAAAGAATCTGGGAAAACGGTACTGTTATCGGTTGAACGTCTCTTCCACTGTCATGTAGTTCTGGCACTACCGGCGTCGACAGGTGATGACGCAGCTGGCTCAAGCATGTCGGTGAGGGCTAAGATGCAATCTTTGTCAGAGAGAAGCTGCGTCCAAGGGGGGAAATACTAGCAACATCACCAAACACTTGGAGCGCGCGCATAGTATGAAGCTAAAGGAGAGCGGGCTGTTTGATTGCTATAGCAACACAAGTAAAGTTAGCAGCCCGGCTAACACTAAAGACTGCAGCACCGTGGCGGCGGCACCCAGTTTTGTTTCTGCTATGTCAAGTCATGGTAAGTTTTTTGTCTAGTTTGTAGTCACTATTACAGCATCTTTTTTTTAGCACCACCGATACATTACGTTAATCCTCTGGCATAAACCAGGCAAAAGAAGATGACAGCAGAAAAAGTGCAGGAATGTCATAGGGTCGTCACAAAGCTTATTGTGAAGGATCTCCAGTCATTTGCTAAAGTCGAATCCAAGTGGTTTAGGTAAATAGTTAGTAGTGGTTATAAAAAAAGGTTGACTCTTTTAATATCTTGTAAAGCCTTTTTTTTACACAAAGTTACGTGTTGTAGTATTGATAACAGTATCGTATCGGTATCTGTATCGGTACCGATAAAATCATAATGATATACATCTCTAGCAGCATGCCTCCAGAGCCTTGGGGCACAGCGTTTACAATCCTTTGCCTTTAGTGCAAATGAAGCGTGGTTGATGTTGCTGGCGGTGCAGATGAGTCGTCAGGTATGAAGTGCTGATCCTGCATGTTTACACATGTAGAGACAGAGCTGTGGCTGCAGGACAGAGACCGCCCTGGTGTGAAAGCTGTGGCGGCGCTCACAGGGAGCAGAGCTGACATGCAAACAGTCTATTGTGAAACGGGCTTAGGTCATACATGCTCCTCTGTTTTTGGGACACAAATATGATGTCCGCTGAAGAGGTCTGATGAAGTTTTCAGTGCAGTTGAAAAGCAGAAGTTCAGTCCTTCCCTTTCTGCGTATATTCTGAACGTATCTCTAACAAAAAGAGGCTGTAGCCGGTGTTGTCTCCCTCAGAGTCAGGGTTACAGCCGGCTGACACTTGACTGAGCACTGCTTTGTGCTGGCTGTGAGTTTAGCCTGTTAGCTTAATCTCAGCTGTAGAAGTTCTCCTCAGCAGAGACGTGAGGAGAACCTGTTGTACGTGGCAGGTGAAAAGCAGCAGCAGCAGACAGCCCGTTTATTCTCCCTCCATCTCAGGTGTGTCGCTGCCACGCGGGTTAATTAGAAAACTTATCTCATAGGGACCGAGTCTGTCACTAAACAGACAAGGTTTTCCCGGAGGAAGCTCTAATCTGGCGTGCTGGCTCTGCCTGCAGCGGTAAGGGAGCGTCCCCGCAGGGAGGCCTGATAGATGGAGGGACGGTGACCATAGCACAAAGGGGCTGCAGGGGCTATCTGCTAGACCTGGACCATGGACTGCCCACCACACCATGAGGAAGCATCTCTGCAGCTTTAATATTGCTGACACGTTCGATCAGACGCACGATGAAGTTTAAATGTACTGATTTATGTTTGCTTCGTGGGAACTGCTGGTCTGACTTCTGCTCTGTCCTCTGGGAAAACTCATCAAACTGTTACAGTGCAGGAGCAGAAAGGCCAGTTTCCTTTGCTGAGAGCTTTTCCATCATGTTGAACACAGAAACAGAAAGAAGCTGTGGTGAAATCATCACTTAACCACATCTAGCCTGGTGGTTATTTACCTACTCTGAAAGTATAAGACACTAGGCCTGCACTCAAAATAACCATACAGCAAAATATCGTCATGCACTCCCTGGGGATATGTGTATCGAACCGATTCTACAGAATCAATACGGCCTCAATATTTGGACTGTTGTTGTAAATACACTTTGGGTAATATTAACAATGGCACAGTTCAAAGTAGAAGCCAAGCTACATGATAAAACACATGTTTCAAATTTAAACTTAGGTCTACGATCTTTGGGGATCTCAGTTAAAGTTCTTAAGTTGAAAATTATTTAAAACTCATGCTTGTTCTTTTTCTTTTTGTAATAAAACCAGAAGTTGCTAGGAATGCTGTTAAAAGCATAGCGAATAAGGTTGTAACGAAATTTTGTGTCACGAAATTTCGCGAAATAAATAATAACGAAATAAAACTCGAAGTCGCACAAAATAAAAAAACATGAAGCATGGGGATGCTGGTTTGGCGCAGTGGTTAGCAACCAGGCACCCCATGTACTTGCTTCTGCCGGTCCAGGTTCAAATCCCACCTGTGACCAGTTTGCAGAGTGTCTTCCCCTACTCTCTCTCCCCCTTTCACAAGCCTATCCACTGTCTCTCTCCTATCAATAAAGGCACAAAATGCCCAAAAAATACATTGAAAAAAAAAAAAAAAAAAAGTGAAGCAAAACACTCGCTTCAATATGGAGGAAGACGAGGTCGAGGAATTAGCTGACGCTTCTTCGTCAAATAAATCAGTTGTGTGGACCTATTTTGTCTTCCCATGTAAAAGACGAGAAAACCGTGAAAAGATTGCGGACAAAACAACAACCGTGTGCAAAATATGCCGCTACAGTTCACCGTATACTGCGGTGAGTACAACTATCATGATGTGCCATGATACCCTTTAAAGGTGTCCTTTTTTAAGAATATTAACACTGATCTGAGAAAAACATCAGCAGTCATTGGAGAACACCATCATCACCACGGATGAAGACAGCACGACCGAGCAGGTACAAATTCAACACACTTTTTTTTATTAAGGGGATCAGTTTGTAGGAGTGGGCTTCAGAGGGGTCAAAGTTGAATCAACACAATTGCAATCATGTTCTAGAGAGACTGAGAGAAGTAGTCAGAGGAGGACCACAGTTGGTCTCCTTCAGATTATTTCTGGCTTTCCTCTTCATCAAGACAGCGCTCCAGCTCACACTGCGCTCTTGGTAAAGCAGTTTCTGCACCAAAAACAAATCACAGGGCTGATCACCCTCCTCAATCAGCTGATCAGCACCTCGTGACTATTTCCTTTATCCTCATATCAGATCTGTGCTCAGAGTCTGTGTCAGGAGTTAAGACAGAAGGAGACAGCCAAACAAGCTAATGTTCAATAAAACTGGATTAAAGAATTAGATTAGTTTTCCAGATTCAGCTCTAATAACAGCGGCAGCTGGTTCACTATGACTCAAATATCCTAAAGTCAAGTCCTGCTCTTGTATTAACCCTTTAACTCCCAGCTCAACCACTTGGTAGACTAAACTTGGGGTAACTGTGTCATAAATCTGATTAGGCCATCTACTGTATTTCGTGTGGGTTGAACATAAGAAAAAAGCATTATGTCTTATCAAAGAGGGGAATTTCTCAGATAGGTAAATGCCCTGTTATTAAAAAAACAGTCCGAAAAAGTAAAAATGACTTATATAAATTAAATCTGACATCCATAAAGTTATAAGCATTTTTCAAAAATGACATTTTACCTGATTTTTGATCTCTTTACACTTACACAACAAAAACACTTCCTCGACTCTAAACTCATTTTGCCCCACTGGCAACAGTTGTTGCTGAAGCGTATCGCTGTCATTTTCTACTTACAACAAAAAATGTAAGTGGTAGTAATAAAACTTTTAGCACTTATGTGTTAGTAGACAATGTAGATAAAGATTTTGGTTTAAAATAAAGTTTTCAAATAGTTCCCGTCACATGACATCATCTGCTTCCTGCTCCTTCTGATGGAAGACATGGAGGGTGCAAATCATCCTGGAAAGAGGTCATTTTCATTAATTTCTAATTCTTTTACCCAAAACATATTTATGATTATTTAATCATTCAAGTCTCTAGAGCAACCCTCCACCAGAAAATGCTACCTGGGACAAATATTTATTTGTTCATGGGCTTATTTCTGTGAATGGCAACAAAAGTTGCCAGTGGGCACATAGCTTGTCTCTAACTAAAGGAAAACACTGTCTGCAGGATTTCTCATAATTTACTTATTTAAAATGTAGAATGAGGCACACTGGTGCATTTAGGTCCTCTTAGAATACTCTAACAAGCTAAATAAATTCACAGGTATTCAAAACCTGTGTCTGTAGGATTTGTTACATTACCATAAATCATTTTCTTGCTATTTGCTAAACAATCTTTCTCTGTAAACTAACATCAGTATGGAAACCTGTTTCTGCAACTTTAAAAAAAGGAAATCAGGGAACAAAAAATAAAAAGATAAATACTAAGTCATAATTATGAGATAAAAAGTCAACATTATGAGATACTATTTGTGCATGTGCCCCATGTCCATGGATGATCCTACAGCCACACACCTAACTATGACTTATCTCATAGTTCTGTCTTTGTTATCTCATACATATGACTCTTTTTCTCATAGTTATGACTTTATGTCTCATTATTATGACTCAGGATTTATTTTTTGTTTTATAAGTTCCCTAAATTCCTGTTTTTTAAGGGCTTCCATACATTAGCTTGTGTTTCACTAAGGTAAAAAATGTTGATGTGCAGTTGGACCGCTTCAACCTTTTGGCAGGTTAATGGTTTGTAAATATTTAGAATGTAAAAAAATGTTGCATCATTGCCCCAATATGTCAAATAAAGACATTTTCCTGTCTATTTTTAGGAAGAAGTTAAAGGGATAAGAAAGTGCAATATGATAGAGGGTCATGCAGCTTGCACGCAGGTCCTCCTTCAGTCAGAGAGGAACTTTGAGGAAAGTTTGAGGAAAAGCAGCAGCAGCAATCTTCAGCAGATACATCCACAGGCGATGGATAAACAACGCTGACCTTAAACTCCTAAAGTGTTTTAATTCCTTGAGTCACAGAGAAGTTCTCCTGAGGTATCACATCAGCACAGACAGCCTGTAAACGTGATGCCTCAGCCCTGCCCGTGTGCATGAGGCATAAAAAGACCATTTCCTCTGCTAAGAGCATTTTCATTGTGTTTTCTACAGTAAAATAAAGACGCTGCAGTGTAAATCTTCTCTTAAACCTTCTCTCCTGCATAACTGACTGCTGAGAGCTCCAGCTATAAGACTAATCCACTCATGCTGGCATCTTCGGGCCCTAAAGCCCCCTCTATCTAAAGCTCCCTGATCTAATATCAGATTGTGATGCTAAAATCTCTGCACTGCCTCCTGAGGATGCAACCAGCTGGCAGCCACGCTCAACCAATCAGAGCTTATGTGCTCGCTCTGTTACTGCTGTTTTTGTGTCACTGCCTCTTCATGAGGGAGGGTCTTCTTACTCTGCCCAGTCCTGACCACATTTTAATTTACCGTCTTCAGTCTAGAGGGCAGCCTCTCAGTTTAGGAGGTCAAACACTCCCCTTTTGGACATTTTCAGTACCTAAACTGAGAAATTAACTCCATTTCTAAACACAACACACTGTTGGAAATGCAGTAAGGATGTAACAGTTACTGGTAAAATGGTAAACTGCGGTAAAATTTCCCACGGTAATCATTACTGTGTCCTAATGAAATTACCGTTACTTCATGTTTGATCACCACACTGTGTCAGTAACTCACGGTGATGCTGCTCTTTGACTGGAAAAGTCTGATCTATGTGTGTCTGCTCCTCGTGAAGCCGAGTTTGCCGTGTTTCGTCATAATAGATCGTCTTTTTCGATCATAGTTCATGTTTTATGGATTTAATCAATAGTAATTTGTAAATATTAAAGAAGGAGATGTGGAGGAGATCTGCCATATAAAGGGGAGACCAGAGGAGAGTCATGAAGGGGGCTAACTGCTTCAGGGACTATTGTTAGTAAAACAAAAAATAAATAAATAAAAAGTCCTGGAAATGGTCTAATATAACGAGCTGTAACATGGACACTAATGCTGCAGGCAAACTAAAATGTTTGAGCGTATGCAAATTAGGTTACATTTATTTTTGGTCGTCTCAAAACTTTGAACGTGTTCATTGTACAACTGTTGTATGAAGAGAATCCTGTTAAAAGTTCAAATCTGTTTGTTTTCTTTTCTTGTAGTTACACACAGTTAAAGCATTTATAACGTAATAATGACAAATACTTGCCAGAATTTTTTACTTTTATTTCTCATTAAAAAATTAAACAAATTTACTTAGTGGACATTTCCTGACACAGTTATTGACAAAAAAGACAAAAGAACTGTTAAAATTATAATATGAAAGGAATTAAATGATTTTAAGACTGTGTTAAAGTACTTTTTGAACATTTTGAGCACACTAAAATGCAGTCAATTGTTTGCTTCTATTTTATGCACTTATGTATACAAAAAAAAACATTAAAATGAACACCTGACAAAATAGTTTTGTTTAGCATGGTCTACCTGATTTATGCTCAACACCTGCCCAAACCCACAGTGACAGGGTTTCAGCCTCGACATATCACAGTGTTGACCACTGGCAGGTGATGCTCCATTTGTTCCACACATAGACTGTAAAAAACATGGACTTCATGTCGCTGGGCTCAAATTGAAGCCGCCACAAAAACTGCTCCCCCTGGTGACTGGCTGCAGTATAGGTCAAATTTCCGTCTCCCCCATTCATCTGAACGGGCCGTAGGGAAACTTCAAAAAATTATTACACCTCGTACAAATATTTCTCCCATCTGTATGCTGTGGTGATATGAAAGTATTATTGGGCTGCGTGTTTTCCAAGTCCTCTTTTTTCTGAAAAGTTTTTTTTCATCAGTTATTAGAGTTTAAAAATAACCGCGGTTTACGGCAGTTTCACAATGATTGTGTACGGCGATGCTGGGGAGTTTTATGCGACAGTTTACAGCTGCGCCCAGATATGGTCCAGATTCTCTACTGGCTGCACAATGGCGGCGCCCTGACGGGGGATATTATGGCTTCAAAACCGTTACATGGTAGAAGGTGGAGCCACGCTATCCAGTTCTTATAATACATCCATGGTTCCACATTGCTCAATTTCAATGCCATCCAGCATTTAGCTTGACGGGTACTTACTACGCTTACAGTCACACTGTGCATTTTGTTCAATGAATAGTGTTAGTGCTGAGTGCTGGTATGTGCCTAGAAGCTGTGTCAAAATGTCATCCAACACTTCATGGACTTTTCTTTCTGGTAGAGAAGTACGTTATTTAAAACAAACTCCATTGAATCATTAGCATTAGCATGGATAAGTAATAACTCTCAGAGTGAATACAATAGTGATGGTGAACTAAGTTCTGAGTGAAACCAGGTTTTCTTTAGCTGAAGCTTTATACAGCTGTTTCATGACTGCACCACCTGTACAGGGCCATGATAAAACAGATAGGTGTTCCAGTGCTTCCAACGCTGACATGGCAGTCATGATGAAATTAATTGTGCTGCCCTTCTTCTCATTTTACTTTGCAGAAAGTCTGCTGAAATCTGGGACCCTGATTAATTTAATTTTCCATCGATCAACAGTAAACTGGACCCCTGCAGCATAACTATCAGATATCAGATCCATAACCTGGGAGCTGCTTGAGCATTATGTCGTCCTAAAGAGGCTGCTGGAGAGTCTCTGGTGTGCTTTTTTGTCAGGTTGCCAGGAGTGTTAAACTTCCCGGAGCAGGAGGAACAAAAGCCCCCGCTGTGCACTGGAAGAGGGATGAGAGTCCCAGTTGGGGACATCAATAATTTCTGCAAATGCAGGCAGGCAGGATGACAAATAGGAGATGAGGAGGTGGCAGATAGATGACACAAAAGCATGCGGTGCTGTGACTGATGTTGCTACTTAAAGCGTGCGTGTTCATAATTAGGTGATTTATGGTGGTCATTGCAGATTCACTGCCAGCTCTCCTTCCAGTCCCTGTCCATTCTGCCGCCTCTCCACCGCATTAATATCATCCTGCCATTTGTCTACACGGCTCATGCTCCTCAACGAGTGCACTTTTAAAAGACTTTTTATGGATTTAGATGCTACAGCTAACATAAATCCTAAAAGAAGTGACTGCACCGTCCCAGCAACACAATGGATGCCTGATCTATCTTCTTGGATATTTTCAGACAGAGGGCCGGGGTGCAGTGTGCCCGCTGCTCATTAAAGTCCAGACACAAGTAAAGATACAGATGGAGAAAGTTCAGCTGTCTGAGTGCTTTCAGTTTAGCAAACTCTTTGGTGCTTTCTTTGAGTAGATATGGGGACACCTTACTCCTTACTTTGTATAGGAAACACTGGTTTGGCTAACATAAACAAGCATAAGAACACAAAATGTGCCTCAACTGATCAAACGCCAACCATTATCTATTTTAAAAAGCACATGTCTTGTCAGTTACTCTATGGTCATCTTCGTCTTTTTTAATGAGAAAGTCAAAATACTGCCAGACAGATGACTTGTATCCAGGCGGAGCGTCCTCAATTTTGACCTCATTCGACTCCATCATTCGGCTTTTTGGAGGCAAGGTAGTTGGTGCTAATGTTTGTTGTCGTCACTTCTGGCCACATGCGCTATTACTGGATGTGACGTCTTTATTTTTCTCGATGCGTTTGGTCTCATACTGTATCGCGATATTTTGCCAACCGGTATTTCATCCCATCCCTAGTTATGTCCCCCACGGACCAATCAAAATCAAGAGGGGCAGGACTTCTGCTGCTCTCTCTGAAATCAAACATGGGGGACAACATGAGCTGCCCTTATATTCACAAAGGTGTTTACAGGACTGTGTCCTGGTCTCCAGCTTCTATCATCAGTGGAAGGACAGGATGTCTTGGTTCTGTGATCATGTTTTCTGGGTATTTGGATGGATTACAAAATTATGATGAACACTGAGTGCTCTACAACAAACTGATGGGTGTCACTGTGACGCAAAGCCCTTGAAACCCAGACACTAACGCTCTAAAAACAGTGATCAACAAAGCTCAATACAAGATGATTAAGATGGATGGATGACTGGATGGATGGATGGATGGATGAATAATAATAATAATAATAATAATAATAATAATAATAACTTTAATTTATATAGCGCCTTTCAAGGAACCCTAGGTCGCTTTCCAAAGTGAATGTATGGAAGATGAATGGATGGATGTATGAATGTATGGAAGATGGATGGATGGATGGATGTTTGGACAATGAATGGATGGATGGATGGATGGGTGGATGGATGGATGGATGGATGGATGGATGGATGGATGGATGGATGGATGGATGGATGGATGGATGGATGGATGGGTGGATGGATGGATGGATGGAAGATGGATGGATGGATGGATGGATGGATGGATGGATGGATGGATTGATTGGTGGATGAATGGATGGATGGATGGATGGATGGATGGATGG